>CAWUFW010005668.1:645256-1290512 GCA_963921515.1 Calotriton arnoldi
TTCAGTCTTAATGCCCAGACTGATTATGTTTTTCTCTGCATTCTTAGGACATAATCTATCACTGTAGTTATCTTATCCAAGTTTTTTTCTGATAATCATGAACTGTGCATGATGAGGTGTTTTTGAGCATATGAGGGCATGACCAGAGAGAGCTTAGGCCTAAGGGAGTTCAACAACTGCTGATATTCATTTAGAAATGTTATAATGAAGAATCCTTCTCTCAATGTCGCACAGTGGTCGTGCCAGGTGATGCTTGAGGCTGCCATAGAGATGGCTCTTTTTCCCTGGGATGTAAGTTGGAAGATATTATGAAGGTGGCCTTTCACTGTTATTCGGATTCTATTTGAAACAGTTTTGTGTTAAACCTGTGCCACGTAAAGCATTTTCGGTGAGGAGTAGGGTTTCAAGTTGTGTAATCCTCGCCTCTGGGCCCAACATAAATTAAACAGTTTACATGCTATTAAGAATTGCATTTAAAATTCTGTGAAGGCCACCTAGGTAAATCTCTCTTCTGCTGAATGCAGCAACATAGTGCTGCATTACAAAGGCCCGCCTTATTTCGCAGGGGTCTGTAACTGAAGAATTGGTTGGCCTGCTGCAACACTGCAGACCTGATGTATTTTACCCTCCCCCGAGTTACTGATGCTGCTGGTATATGTAACCCCAGAGTGTAAAGTTAGCATGTGAGTTAAAGGGTCACATTCCCTCCTTTTTCTCTTGATTTAATTAATTGCAGTAAGGGGCTTTTGTGCCTCTCAGACACATCAGTCAATGACCAGTTTCTCCCAGAAAAGCCCCTCGCCCTCTACACTGCATCCTGTTTGCCAATTCTGAGTGCTGCCATTTACGCTAAAATTTGTCCTGTTTGTCTTTGCCAAGGATTTAGCACCCTTAATGGTGGTCCTTCGTCAGAAAGGGATTTGTGTTCAACCCTATGTGGAAGACAGCCTGGTTATCTCTGGATCTATGGATATAACAAATTCTCACGTGGATTTTTGTCTGTACTAAGGGAACAGAGACTTTTGATAAATCTAAGAAAGTCTGCGCTTGTGCCGTCGCAGGATCAGGTGTTCCATGGAGCAAGGTTCCATACAGACCTGGGGCTGGTAACTCTAACAGGTAAACAAGTTCAGAAGATCTAGTCTCACATTTTGAGACTTTTTCTCTAGAATATTCAACTGTAGCAATATAGTTGTAGGTTCCGGGGGATCTGGCAGCATCTGTGTTTTCACTCCATGGGCCAGACATCGCCTTAAACTGAGGCATGTCCTGCTGCTTTGGAGCCCACCATGTCAGGATATGTCAAACCAGATTCCTGTGTATGCTGCCATGAGGCGGGAGCAGTGTTCGTGGATGGGTCCACAAAACATCCTAAAGGGAGGTTCCATTGTCACATACAATACCCTTGCTTCTGATGTCAGACACCAGTGCTTTGGGGTGGGGTGCATGGACAGGATCCCAGCAGATTCAGGGTGTATGGTCCCAGACTCGGAAGGTCAGGCCTTCCAATTGGGCAGAGTTGGAGGCAATTCACTTAGCTCTTCTGTCACTTTCTTCTCTGTTGTCAAACAGTTCAGTCCTTTTCAGAGATGACAAAATGACCACAAAATCTTATATCATTAGATCGAGGGAACAAAATCAGTCACTATCCAATATCAGACCAGATTTTTGTTTGGGCAGAAAGCAAGATAAGCTCGCTGACGGCTGTGTACATTCAGGTAGTAGTAAACATTGTAGCTGGTAGGCTGAGCAGGGTCATTCCATTTTTCAGGAGTTTTGTCTGAGTCCTTGAGTGTTTATACAGATTTGTTTGAGCTAGGGGGAGAACACAGACCTGTTTGCTTCTGCTCAGAATTCTCATCTGCCACTTTTTTGTACGAGAATGAAGGAGAGGCGTTCATGGAATCTGGGTGTGCTGTTGTGTCCTTGGCCGAAAGGTCTTGTATGCCTGTCCTCCTTTTTCCTTACTACCTAAGTTCCTAGTCAGGGTCAGAAGGGGCAGGGGAGCAGCAAATCTGATTGTGCCAGCCTGGCTCAGCTCATCTGAAATCCTCTCCTGATAGCAATGACCAAACAGCAGTGGATCCTACCGATTTTTCTGTCTCCTCTGTCCTTTTCTCCAGTCTATTCCAACACTTTACCAAGGCTTTAGAATAATGGCCTGGAAATTGAAAGGGCAGGGTTAAGAAATAATGGTCTTTCAGGACAGTTGGCTATTTTTATTCACTGTTGCAGAAGAGCTTCTAATCTTACCTTGTATGCGGGTCTCTTGACCACATTTAGCAAGCAGTGTCTGGCAAGGGAGCTAGTCAGAGCACAGAGTTGGTTCAGATTCTATCTTTTTTGCAGGATAGGTGCATGTTGGGTCTCAAAGTTTCAACTCTAAAGATTCAGTGGGCAGCCATACAGGCTTTTAGATCTTCCTGGGAATACTTGTCTGACGAGAGGACTCCGTTCAGACGTTGTTTAGGGTATTCAGCAACATTGGCCCATCAATTCAATCTTGTGTCCTGGTGATTCTACAGGCTCTTAGAAATCCTCCCTTTTGAGCCTTTGGAATCAGGGAAGAGTAAGATTTTAACCCTGAAGACTTTCTTTTCAGTGGCAATAACTTCCACCTGAATTCTAGGTGAAATGTGCGCTCTGTTCTTGTAGGTATCTGTTTTTCAGGGTCTTTGAGGACATAATCATTCTGCTTCCAGATCCTGCATTTATCCCTAAAGTTATGTTGGTCTTTCAATTAGAAACAGGAAGGGATTCTTCTGGGCGTTTATTTTTTTTATCCGGCTGCTGAAACTCCAAAGGAATCTAGGCTTCAGACTCTTGATGTCAGAAGACCTTTGATGATTTTTTTGGATAGAGTATTGGAGTTCTACTCCTATCTTGTTAATTTTGGACCGGATAAGAAGGGATTGAAGCCTACAATTCAGACCCTTAGTAGGTGGGTTAGCTCTTTGCTAACACCAGGTTTCAGCTTTCTTAGGAATTCAGGGCAGGTCAACGAGAAGAATGTTAGCAGAGGTTGAGGGAGCCTCAATAGTGGAAATTTGCCGGGGCAGCTACTTGGGCCACTCCCTCTAATTTTGAAACCTTTATAAGTTTATAAGATAATGCAAGAAGTAGATCTACAAGATGTTTTTAAATCTAAAGTTTTTTCTTTTATGGAGTGAATATGATGAGAACTAGTGACATTAAATGTGTTGAGTAGTGACGTACAGTTATCCTGGTCCTTTTACTTGGGTAAATCTCACATTGTAATTAATTAAAGCAAGCGGGACAAAGAGCTAATGCTTTAATTACTTACTGGTAATTCCATTACTCGGAGTCCTTCTCTCTGTTTAACTAATTCCCTCTTTCCCGCTCTGTTGTTCCAAGTCAGCTGGGTAGTATGTGGTTTGAGACAGTTAAACAAGATGTAGTGGGGGTGGAGGGGCTTTTAGGGGGGAAACTTGTTATTGATTAGTGTGTCTGAGAGGCACAACTGCTTCACATTATAATTAATTAAAGCAAGCGAAGGAGTCCGAGTAATGCAATTGCCGAAAAGTAATTGAAGCACTACTGCCAACCAGACCTCATCTGTTGAAAAAGGATCATGAGGGATTTTCATCTAATAGAAACGTGTCTGTGTTGTATATGGTTAATGTATAATATTCATTGATATCATTTTGTATTTTGACATGGTGGTGAAGGAATTGGTTTGCTCGGGCTGGATAGAGTCACGGTGGCTAAATTGTCATGTCTTTGTTCAGTACAGAAGCAGGTGTTGCATAGGCAGAACAAGCATTTGCAATGCAATAGGTCTCGCATTTGCGAGAGTTTGAGCTATTGGCATTGTAAATGACAATGCCTTTTATTTATGCGTTTGAAAACCTGCAAGCTGTACTTAAACAAGCACTTTGTACTTATAGTCCTTGCTTCTCGTAAGCAAGGACTATACGTACAAAGTGTGTGTTTATGCACCGCTTGCAGGTTTTCAAAACAAATTAATAAAAGGCATTGTCATTTACAATGCCAATAGCAGAAAGTGAAATGCGAGACCTATTGCATTGCAAATGCTTGTTTTAAGACAAGACCAGAGACCGCAGAAACAAGCTTCGAAGCGCCGCTTTCTACTGGTTGCATTCGTCGGACTCGGAGCTATATACCAATGATAGCAACACATGGGTTCTGAATCCACGAGTGTCTTTTAAAAGTAATTTTAATTACGAGTCCAGCCCAGGAAGCCTGACGTAATCCACCCCAAGGAGAAGCAATCAGCTGGGTAATATGAACATGGCTCGAAATGCCCCTTGTAGCCCCTGATTAATACATAAAGTTGCTGCCAGTAGATTTACCCAAGGGCAAAATTCCGTCCTGTAACTCTGATGTACTCAGCACTAGTGCTTGGTTTAGAAACTATGCGGGTTAGTGCTGGACCTGCAGGCAGCACAGCTCAGAAACATGGAGCAGTGGCCATTGTTGCGCCTTGCTTCCGAGCTGTGCCTCTTAGGCACGAAGCTGCTCTGTAGACAAAACCATTTAGTTGAAAACGGTTGCACAGCTGCGTCCCGTGCCTAGGCACGCGCTCATGACGTGGCCTCCAGTGTGGGCGCCCAGTACCTGTGCACGGTCGTTACAAGGCGCTACATCTACAACGGGTAAACAGCGGCAGGTAGGGATACAGCCCCAGACCATGAGTCGGATAAGCCCATCAGTGGCGCCATGGTACATTATGCCAGGAAGGAAAGGCACTCTCCCCCGGCTGCTGGTGGAACTGTGAAATACAGCAATAATTAGAGTTCAGGGGGGCCTCAAGCCTCTGTGAACCGGCGCCACTGCACCTGCTGCACCCATGGAAGCTACGCCAATGAAGCCCAAACCGTGTTGTCATACAAAGTATCCCTTGGCAAAGGCTGGTTCCAGAGTGGTATATTTATAAAAGGCCGTCTACGGAGGAAGTGCCTGTCTGGACTGACGGCAGAGCTTATCTTTATTTTTAAAGAAATTATAAAACCTCACATGCAATTTCCCTTAATAGTTTAGTCAGTGCGTGTACCTTTGCACAGAACCAAAATCTGTTCCCCAGCAGTTGTTTTGTTATTTTAACGATGGCCTGTCTGGCTCCCAGCACACTTGCCTCTGAGAGGGGGTCGTTCACAAAAACAGCAGCGCCGCGGATGGTTTACTGCTTTTCCAGCTGTGGAATCTATCACGTGCTTCCTGGCACTTCCCACAAGTGCTGTTTCCAAGTGCCCAGAGACCGCAGAAACAAGCTTCGAAGCGCCGCTTTCTACTAGTTGCATTCGTCGGACTCTGAGCTATATACCAATGATAGCAACACATGGGTTCTGAATCCACGAGTGTCTTTTAAAAGTAATTTATATTACGAGTCCAGCCCAGGAAGCCTGACGTAATCCACCCCAAGGTGAAGCAATCAGCTGGGTAATATGAACATTGCTCGAAATGCGCCTTGTAGCCCAACGCAGGCAACGGCTAGGCATACACTGTGCAGAATTATTCAAAATCCGCTCTTTAGGGCGTTCCAAAGCAGCCATGTATTGTTGGATGTAAATTAAAAACTAAAACACGAGCCGCTGAAGCATGGGTTAAATCCATGCAGGGTGATAGCATGTATCTGGGGTCATTTACACACCGGAGGTCACGTGCCAACATGCCTCACAGCAAAGTACATCAGGGTCAGAAATCGTCCATTAAATCAGCATTATAGGAGGCAGTGTGTAATAAAGGCCTTCATATGCGCACGTATATATGAACTGTTGCATGAGTTAACGTGAAACAACGGGCTAATGTCGCAACAGCGAAAGCGTAATCAAAATTGTAGGAGCTACAAACTTAAAATAAAACGCTGCAATGTGGGCAAGCAAAAGCGACAAGAAGATCTGAAAAGGCACTTAAAAAAGAATGAACCGCCGCGGTGTGTTGAAAGAAAGCCAGATGAATATGGAAGCAAGCAGATTGCAGACAGCGAACGCAGAACAATTTAACTAAAGGTGTGACGGAGATAAATAGGTTGCAACATGTTGCTTTTGTAGCTAAGATTCGGAAACTTACCTCCCACACAGTAAAGAAAGTAGTAAATAAAGTGCTGAACGGCATGTGTGACATATTTAAAAACAACGCCACTGGCGAGATGCAGCGAAATACAAAAGTGAAACCGATACATATGACACCCAATTAACGAAGCCCTGTCTAGTCCGCCGTGAGCAAAAGAGACGCCGTGCGCGTGCACAATCTCCTGTCCGGGCAGGCGCGGCAAACAGGAGACAGGGAGGGAACAAACATGCCCCCCTTGCAATCAAAAGCGTGCATTTTTGACACGCGCCAATGGGGAGCTTCCACCCCGCTTCCGAATCAAAACCGACGACAATAGATCTCGCAAGCGGGCAGCGCATGCGCTGCGTCGCTAGGCGAGACCTAAAAATGAAGACAGCTGACACCATTGATTCAGTGCAAAGAAAGAAACTGATATGGATGCTGCAGGGATTTTTTGGTCAGTATGTTCACGTCTATTTTTTCTCGGTTGTGCTTTAACTTCCAGATTCTCTGAAGTTGGTAGTGGCTGCTCATTTTTACAAGTAAAGAAATTAAAGCACAATTCCCGCCTTGATGTCCTTAATGTAATTTAAACCTTTCTTCTCAATAACTAAGAGACTTTTTATTACATTTCAGAACAACGTGTGCTTACTTTATACAATAGCTCTTTTTTATCTGTTGTCTTGCACTTAAAATTAGGAAACCATTTCAGTGGCTTTGCTGATACTCCACATTCTGATTAGCATTGCTTTCTCTTAAAAGAGTACCTCTGGTACACCTTACACAATCAGTAATGCCTTTCCTGCAAGCAGAGTACTGTATACCACCCAGAGCATCTAGTCTGTGTCATCGTGAATTTACCTGTTTTATCAGTTCTTTCACTCCCACAAAACATTACACTAAATCATTATTGAGCATACGTTTCAGGAATTGACTTGTGAAGGGACCCCCATCCCATAGGGAAACAAGCATTTGCAATGCAATAGGTCTCGCATTTGTTAAAGTTAGAGGTGTTGGCGTTTAAAATGACAATGTTTTTTACTTTTGTTTTTTTATTTGCAGTTGAGTAATTATATTTACAAAGTGGTATTGCCATGGTATTTTTAACATCAACAGCTCTAACTTTAACAAATGAGAAAGTGTTATAAGCTGAAAACATATCATGAAGTAAAACAACAGCAAGGCGGATTCGAATGCACACCTGCAAAGTAAGACTGGCATTCCTTAAAGAGAACATATTGGAATGTAAATAACAGAGCTGGCTATGGCACTGCTAGTGTTATACTGACTACTGAAATTAGGCAAGCACTATTGGGCAACCAACATTGGTCTTCCACGTTGCAAATGCAGGTCGCAAATATTCCCTAGTTGCCAGGAAAGAGGGAGCACTAAAACGGCAAAATGTAATTTTGCTTTGGGCTTTTAAAAAGGATGCACCAGGAATGTCTGCAAGATCTGAGAGAGCCTCAAAGGTATATCTGTGACTATACCTTGGTAGACAGTAGATGTTGGTGTCTCTGTGCCCCCCCTTTCAGTCCTGTACTTCCAGACTGCTCCTTAATTTCTCCATCCATCCCACAGCACTGTTTCAGAAGGCAGGGAAAGAGAGAAAGGAAGGGTGGAGAATAGGGTGAGGAAGTGTGGAGAATAGCAACAGGGAAAGGAGAAACAAGGGGGTGTCGTTGTGACAAACTTGTTCCTTCAAACGTGGTCATATACCACAACGCTGTTTCATAAGGCAGGGAAAGCGAGAGATGAAGGGTGGAAATAGAGGGACAGGAGAAAGAAGGGGGTGTCACTGTCGCAAACGTGTTTCTTGAACGTGGTCATATACTTAGCTACTATTTTTATTTACAGTGCTGTGATTGGCTGATGCGACTTCAAAATTCATCACTGATGTGACGCAAATAATTAACGTTTTACGGGGGGGGCTAGAGTGCCGGCTGCAAGATGGCCATCACGTAGTGAGGCTCTGCAGGCTGGATCGTTAATCCATCAATTATCCTGCAGTCCGGGGGCCCATCGGGACTGGAAAACTTGGGTGCGAGCTCTTCACGACATGTAGCTGACATCAACCCGCGATTGGCTGCACTCTGATAACTTTTGCGGCACTGCTGAGGCGCTGGAGACTGCCTTCTGGAAGAAAATGGCGGCCCCGGCCTGAGCGAAGCATGTGTGGGAGTGCCTAGCCCCGATCCAACGGACGTCCCGGCTGTGGCGCGCGGTGCCTGAAACTAACGGCAGAGGCAGGCGTACTGCTGGTGCCTTTACCGTGTGTGGTGCTGCCTGTCGGTTGACTTCCTTGCAGGCCGTGGTGTGACACACTGCCGGGGAGAACTGTGGTGCGGCCTGGGCCCTCCGCCGAGCGGCCCGTGCAGGTGAGGAGCGTTCGGCCGGGAGCTCGCCCGGCGGGGGTGCTGTGAGAGCAGCTGGGAGGCGGACTGTGGAGTGCAGCCGGCCCGGAAGAATGTGAGGTGGCGAGCGGGCTTGTGGCGCTTGAACTCTGCCCGGCCGGACTGGTGCGTCTGTCCCCTACGAGCACGGGGGCCGACTCGGCCTGCGGGGGAACTGCGAGGCCCTGATGCATTGTGGTGGCGCCGCGGAACGGCGGATATCGTAGCTGCAGAGGGGGAGAAGCCTACCCTTGCTGTCGGCCCTGGGGCCGCTGCTGGCTATGCAGTGAAGCCCCATGCGCCCTGGACTGTGGTGCTGCCTGGGCCCTCCGCCGTGCGGCCCGTGCTGGTGCGGACCGTTCTCCCGGAAGTTCTCCCGGCGGGGGTGCTGAGAGAGCAGCTGAGAGGCGGACTGTGAAGTGTGGCCGGCCCGGGAGACTGAGAGGTGGTGAGCGGGCCCGCGACGTCTGAAGTCGGCCAGGCCGGCGCACCTGCCCCCGATGAGCGCAGGGGCCAACGCGGCCTGCAGGGGGAACTGTTGGGACCCGCTGAAGTGAGGCGCAGCAGCGGACCGTCGGATGCTATAGTTGTGGAGGAGGAGCGGACTGCCCTTGCTGTCGGCCCTGGGAGGCGCTGCTGGCCTTGAGGTGCGGCCCCCCGCGCTCCGGGTGGCCTGATCGCAGGGTGGGAGTGCTAGGGCGAGGAGACAGGACCCCTAGGACTGCGTCGATTACCAGCTGGCAGACCTCTGGCACTCACCCTTGGTCAACATCGGCTACGAGCCCCAGCGGCCCCTGGAGACTGTGCTTTGGTGCGAGTGGGAGGCCCTGCCTGGGCCCTGCCTTCTGGGGCGCTGTTGGCAGATCTGCCCCTCGTCATCCTGTGTTCAGCTGCTTGTGTCAGCGCTTCTCTGCTCCTCAGGGGAGGTGCCACCGGTTTACTTGGGACCCCAAACCTTACTGCGTCGGCACCTGCTGGGGCGCGGCGGTTGCCTCTGGGTTGAAGACCCCGCTGTGTCTGGAAGGAAAGGCCTGGTGACTGCGGAGACAGGCGCGGAGCCTTGGGTGTGGCGTTCTGGGGAGCAACCAGTGGTGTACGATATGGACCCCCTAGACGACCTACGTAGCGCTTGGGTGTGGCGAGGCAGGGCATCTGTGGCCTGGTGACGAGGCCCTGCGGTGGGACTGAGTGGGACTTCCGCGGCTGCTCCCTGGAGGGCCGCGCTACCGGGTGTGAGCATATAGGATCCTGCTTCAACACCACTCGCTGGAACACTTTGCCAGGGCAGCCCCGGCCATTCAGACTGGGGAAATTGACGCCTGCGATGCCAGTGGGCTGGGATGCAGTGAGCCTTTGGCCCCCTCGACGCTGACCCTGAGGTGCATGAGTGTTTAACGGCGGACTATACTGGTCCGCAACAGGGTGTGTGGCCGCACTGGAAACCTGGTGTCTCGGTCGGCGCTGATAGCGGAGCTGACATAGCGCGTGGAACGACAGGGCCGGAGGCCACCAGTACTGGGCAGGTCATGCCCACTTTTGATTCTAAGGGGCAGAAGGTCCGGAGTCTATCCTCGAGGCTCCAACTACGTCCGAACCGGCTGTCCAGCTCAAGTGTAGATCATCCCTGGCGAGGTGATCGCGAAGTGCGCCATGGGCAAGGTGGACGCAAAACAGCCGAAGATCTCCTTTGAACAGCGGAAAACCACCAGGGGAGGCACCTCTCCAGCGGAGAAGCAGGCTGATGCAAGTATGGCTGCAGCACCTACTACTGAGTCAAGCATTCGTGCCATGTTTGTGGACCTGAAACACTCCCTGGCAGCAATTGATTCGAAAATTGACTCGATGTCAGACCGGCTAGATCGACTCAAGGACAAGGTGACGAGTCATGATGAGCGCATTGCGGAGGTTGAGCAGCGGACCTCTGTGCTGGAAGATGAAGGCGCGGTGGCTCGTGAGAAACTGCTCCGCATGGAGAAGGTGCTGGAGATCATTAGGAACAAAAATGAAGATTTAGAAGCCAGGTCCCGGCTCATTAATTTGCGCATCTTTGGAATCCCTGAAACCACCGCAATGACCCGCGTGGAGGACTACATCGAAGACATGCTTCGGTCTCTCTTTGGCGAGGCTCTCTCAGTCGGTGTGCGTCGTGGAGCGTGTCCACAGATCCCTGGGACAGAGACCCCCTCCGGGTGCCGTGGCCTGACCCATCATCGCGAGGCTCTTAAATGACAGGGATCGGGACACGGTGCTGCGCAAGGCCTGGGACCTAGAAGACACCAGATACCAAGGCAATGCTGTCTCCTTTTTCCTGGATTTTACCCTGTCTGTTCAGGCTGCAGCAACAGGACATTAAATACTCATTACTCTACCTGGCGAAACTGCGAGTCTTTCACTCCGGCAAGACAACCTACTTTACGGACACCAAGCTTGCTACCAAATTCGCCCGCAACCTCAAACGCACGAAACCTGCTGCCTCCTTGGACAGGGACCAGTTAGAAGAGGAACCGCTCAATGAAAATGACTGAATGGCAGACGGCAGCACCACAGAGCTCGCCGGACCGGGATGCCCTCCTGAGACCGAATGGACTGGACTCCGCCAGATGTCTTTCAGACACTCTCATGTAACAGACATTTGTGATGGACAGGTGCTGCGTTGGACACCCGCCTGCTCGGCCAGATGACACTTATGGGCGCCATTGTCCAGCCACGCAGCATCTTCATGGCTGGGAAACGCTGAGCTCCCTGGTGTTCCCCCTGGGATGAGTCCCTTGTTGCTACCTGTTGTTAGCCCTCTAGGGTATTGCTGGGGTTGGGTAGATGCTTTCTAGCCAAGTTGGGTAGCTGGAGTGGGTGGGGGCGGGCGGTCTGGGTGGTGGGTAAGTTACTTGGGTTGCGATGCTCTGTTTTTTCTTGCTTTCCTTCCCTCCCTCCCCCTTCCCTTCTCCCCTCCTCTCTGGCCGTGGGCCTTCAGCTGACGGATGTTGCCCCTCTCCTGACGTTCATGGATGTGAGAAAGTGCTGCGATGGTGGACAACTCCAATAGTGCACACACGCTAAGGGCCATCACCTGGAATGTGCGGTCCTGAATGATGGTAGAAAGGTACGCCTGGTGGCAGCGCTGCTTAACAGACATGGGGCGGACATCTGTTTTTTACAGGAGCTGCATCTGACAAGGGACAATTGCTTGTGCTTGCGTGCGGGGTGGATGGGCGAGAAATTTATAGCAGGGTACTCCAACTATGCCAGGGGCACTGCCATCATCCTCAGGAAGGGACTCCCATGGCATACGCGCACCACACTCTGTGATCCTCAGGGGCGATATGTAAGGGTTGCTGGTATCCTTGGAGGGCGTCCCGTCCGACTAGTCTCGGTATATGGTCCCAATGTAGATGATCCTCAGTTTTTCAGTGAGGTATGGTGGCCAGTTGAATCCCTGGGTCCCGGTGCGATACTGTGGGGCGGAGATTTTAATGTGATCCTAAACCCTGACAATGACCGATCGGGCGATTCGCGCCGGCCCCATCCGCGAGCTGCGGCGCAGCTTCAAGTGCTCATGGAATACTATGGCTTGATTGACGTCTGGCGTTGTCTACACCAGCATAGGCGAGAGGGAACTTGTGTCTCCTCTGCGGGCCCTACGTGGTCCAGAGTCGATTACTGGCTTGTTTCCCGCGATGCGGACACCTGGGTCAGAAATAGTGCTCACCTTGCTCGCACCCTGTCGGATCATGCTCTGGTGCTGCTGGAATTCGCACTACCGGAGGCGCCTACACTTAGAGGCTTCCAGCTGGCGCCCTGCGCGATCAGGTATTTCGGGAAGACATTCGGACTGCCATAGTGGAGTATTTCAAAATGAACGTCGGCTCCGTGGACTCCCCGTCCACGCTCTGGGAGGCTTTTAAGTCTGTTATTAGGGGCCAGTGTGTAGCTAAACAGGCTGGAGTCCTGCGCACATTGAGAAACGACTTGCGCCGACTTGAAAGCGAGATACATGCACTTGAGTTGGAATACTTTGAGTCCAGTCGGCTCTCAACTCTCGGGCAGATCAAGGCGAAAATAGCGGAATTTGAAGAAGCGGCCCAAAGAGAAACATACTACCTAGGAAAAGAGGCGCGTGCCCGTCAATACGGCGAGGGTGACAGAGCCGGCAAGACTCTTGCCGGCCTGTTAAAAAAAACATGGGCAAATGGCTACATCAGTGAACTGAGGACGAGACAGTGGTCAGGCAGGAGGCGGTTCAGGCAGAAATGCTAACATTTTACTCCTCACTATACTCCGCTCGCCAGCCTGCGGTACCCCCTGATTTGCTTTCCCTTTTTGAATTGATTGAATTGGTCTAGCTTAGCGATGCCCACCGGAAGTACTTGGACGAACCCTTTTCCGAAGAGGAGGTGATCGCAGTCATCCGGGCTATGCCCGGAGACAAAGCACCGGGGCTGGATGGGCTCACTACCGCCTTTTACAAGGAATTTGCGCCGCTCCTTGTGCCTCACCTCCGCAACATGTATGAGGACTCGCTGGAGCAGGATACTCTCCCTCCCTCCCTTCGCGAGGCGCTCATTTTGACTATTCTCAAGCCAAACAATGATCCATTACTGTGCGACTCTTATAGGCAACTATCAATGATTAACATCGATGATAAAATACTCGCAAACCTACTGGCCTCGTGCCTGCTCCCCTTGCTCTCCACAATACTCAGGCCCGATCAGTGCGGCTTCTTTCCGGGCAGAAGCACGGCTCACAACGTCCGCATCCTCTTCGCTGTGATGCAGGAGGTGGACCCTACCCTCCCTGCGGTTGCTGTTTTTTTAGACGCAACCAAGGCGTTCGATACGCTTGAGTGGCCTTACCGGTTTTCGCTGCTCGCACGCATTGGCATGAGTCCAGCGTTTCTTAAAAAAATTGCTCTACTATACACCGCCCCCACAGCCAGATTATGGATAAACGGAGTCGTCTCCCCTCCGGTGAGGGTAGCCCGTGGCACCCGACAGGGGTGCCCGCTCTCCCCCCTCCTCTTTGCCATCGCTATGGAGCCGCTGGCGGCCTGGCTGCGACAGTTTCATGCGCAAAGAGGCCTTGATTTTACACCCCTGGTGGTCCTTGAGTCCATGTATGCGGATGATGTAACCCTTTATGTCCAACACCCGGCGACTAATCTCGATCCCCTTATACGTGACATCATCAGATTCGGCAGCCTCTCAGGCATCAACATAAACTGGGGTAAGTCTATAATGTTCCCGCTTACCGCTGCCACGGACCCGTTCCAGTCAGAATTCCCGCTGAAGTGGGCGGACTCCCCAGTGAAATACTTGGGCATATGGATCAGCAGGGACCATGAGGAGCTGTGGAGAAACAACTACGGCAGGCTTATGGAGTGGCTGGAAAGCCGCTTGCCTCGCTGGAGATCGCTCCCCCTCTCCTTGGCTGGTCGTATTGCCATTGCCAAGATGGTGATACTGCCCAAGTTTCTCTACACTTTCGTCAACCTTCCGCTCCCTCTCACGGTGGAATTCAAGAAGAGGCTCCGGTCCAACTAAATTTCTTTTGCCTGGGTGGGCGGACAGCCGCGGGTGGCCTGGGAGACTCTGACGCTCCCGTTCGAGCAGGGGAGCCTGGGTGCTCCGGATATGGAGCTGTACCATTGCTGTGCTCAGGCCCAGTTTGCATTCCATTGGATATATCCGACCCCGTTCATGGCGCACACAGCTCCTGAAAGTGACCAAGCGGACCCAGTACTGTTGCACATGGCGCTGTTCCGACCCCAGGGTCGACCGCAGGCAAGGATTGACACAGACAGCTGCACGGTCTGGGTGTGGCAGCTGCTTCGCCGCAGGGCGCGCCTGGGCACTCTATTTGCACCTTCGGTGCTGCTCACCAGACACCCGGGGCTGCCTTTTACAGAAGAGGCGGGGGTTTGCCAGCGGCTGCGTCGGCTCCAGCTACATACGTTGGGGCAGTCGTTCCCTGACGATGTTTTCGTTAGTCTGGATGCCGCATTGGGAGATGAACACACAGGCTTACTGGACCGGATGACATATTATCAGCTGCGGGCAGCCATGCGGGCGCACTTCGCCTCGTTCCCGATAGCGCCGCCAACGTTTCACGTCTTGGAGGCGTTTCTGTCCAATCCCTCACCCCGCAAACTAATAACCCGCTTTTACTCTGGCATGCAGCGCGATTCCCCAATAAGTGTACCCTCCGCCCAGTGAGATTGGGAGGAAAGCCTGGGAGTCCCCTTCGAGGAGGGTGTGTGGGCTTATTGCTGCACGCAATCCAGAGATATGTCGCCCAACTACAGGCTCAGGCTTATTCATTTTTAATTTCTCCATAGATTATACAGAACTCCTGTGTGGCTTTGCAAGGCTGGGCTGAGTGTGGAAGAGCGCTGTGCCCGATGTGGAGCGCCTGAGGCCTCCTTCATGCACCTGGCGTGGGAATGCTGGGAAGTGGCACGATATTGTGAATGTGTGTTTGATGTACTAGATGAAATGCTGAATTGCAAGATTGAGCGCACCCCGTTAACAGCCTTACTGGGATATGTCAAAAACCTTCCTGCAGAGATTAGGAGACTCGCTCGCGGCTATCATGCTGTTACTGGCGAAGAGGCGTGTGGCGATCTGCTGGGGCCACAGACGATGGCCACGGAAGGATAATTGGCTTAGGGATGCAGCGTTTTGTCACTCACGGCTCTCTGAGTTCTGGGAACTAATGCCGGTGCAAGTGCGCCCTCAGAATATTTGGGAACCACTGCTGAGTTTTCTGCGCCCTCACCAAGGCGACCCAGCACAGGCACCTGCAGCGGATGGGTAGGAGAGCTCGGAGAGCTCTGCGGCACGGGGGGATGGCCCCACGCCTAGTTCACACCACCTTTTTCAGCTCAGCCAGAGAGGTATACCCTCCCTTCTATTTTCTCTTTCCCCCTTCTCTATCCTTCCCCCACCCTTCTTTCTGTTCTTCCACTGTAAGCGGGCGCTTGTTGCCCCTCAGGCAGAAGCTAGCTACGAACCTGATACAGTCGGCCTGAGGACTCTACATGGCCGGAAGGTCGTTTATTTGCAATGGTGTAATCGATGACTTTGAATATTGGCCTGCAGTTTACTGCTTCTAACTGTATCGTTGCTCTCGCCTCGGTTTGAGGAAAATGCTTGCTGTCTGTGTTTGTTAAACTGCTAAATAAAACCAATAAAAAATTATAAATAAATAAATAATTAACGTTTTACTGTGTTCAGAGCCAGAGAGAGAAGGTGTTGGGGAGTGTGGAGAAAGAGCACGGAGAGTGCAGCGATTGGGAACAGACGTTAACTAACTTATTTGTGCCACCAAATATAAAGTTTAAGATCCCCATTGAATGGGAAGCTTTCTATTTAATGAGGTCCCTTGAAACTAGATTGTTGCAGCAGGCCGGACTAGAAACCAGAATCAACCCTGGCAAAAATGTTCAATCCAGCCCCACATTGCAAGAGCCCGTGGCCAGACTGGGGCTGGGGGGGAATGGTCGGGTCAGGGCAGCGCAACCTGCCCAGAAAGCAGCCGCCAGCCTGCAGCCTACGGGTGAAATACCAGCTCTCCCGCCTTGGCCTATAATCCATGGCAGTCTAAACTCCCAGGTTAGTCTGTCACTCATGAGATCATCCCTGATCTTACGCAGCAGCACCTCGCGGCACAAGCATGAAGAACATGGACAGACTATGTAACCCAAGCTCTAATGCCAATTTAACGTGGTTCATGCTATATAAAAGCAAATAAAAAACCTCGCATTCAGGTATTATTAACTATTAGCCTTGTTAGCTATGTTCTGGGCAAATATATAGATATGACACGTGAGTAACTCCAATGCTACCAGCCCCTACTCTTGCTTGGTTGTTTCTACCCATTACACGCAATATTAGTAATTGGAGGATCTTGTTTGTAACAAACAGGCATTAGCACATAAAAATATGGAAAAATGCCATATCACGTCCTGATTCTTGGACGGTGTTTGATGTAAACTTAATCAAAGAGTATAAATATGTTTATCGAAAATGATTTACGCAAAGCACCCGCGGGTTTCATTAGGCGTGTTGTAGGGATTTGGATGGAAGGACGATGATCTGTGAGCATGAACTATAGTAACCTGATCCTGGGTTGTGTGACACAGTATTCTCAATGCGGGGTCACCACAAGGGACTTGGGGCTGTGAATATCTGAGCCTAGTTACTTGTAGAGGGTGGTATCGCAGAAGAGGACCAAGGCGAGGGTGTCTAGGGAAAGACTGAAGTTGGACACTAGGAGGGTGCTCTGTTCTGGTGCAACAGCAGTCACCTGGGAACGAGTGTGCAGGTGGAAGCGTCTGGCGTCCCACATTGCTGATGTTTCTGGGTGCTCAGTCCAGGAGAGGCTCCTGAACCTCTTCTTCCGCCATTCCTGAGGATCAACTCAGGCTGAATGGTCACGTTAGACAGAACTAATTTAGTCACGTGAATGCAAGAGTACCTGAAAGGATTCGGCACATGGCTTTGAAAACAAGCAGCAACAGGCCAAAAGAGGACTGCTGCAGGGGCTGTGTGTGCTCTGAGGGTGGGGGGAGGGCTTATAACGCGAAGGGGAATTAATACTGCCACAAGCCTAAAGATGACTGCTGCAGGGGTTGTGTGCTCTCGGAGGGTGGGGGGAGGGCTTAAAACGCAAAGAGGAATCAAAACGGCGATGAGCTAAAAGACGACCGCGGCAGGGGCTGTGTGCGCTCAGAGGGTGGGTGAAGGGCTTATAACACGAAGGGGAATCAAGACAAGCGGAAGCAGCAACGGTCCAAAAGCATCACTAAAGATAAAAAAGCTCTTACACAGAGGAGATAACGAAGGTAAGCGTAAGTACACTGTACTTTACTGGTGCTCCTGAGCCTTCAAAGCGAATGAGCTATCGGTTGCGGGAATGAGACAGGAGGCAGCAAAGAAGAGCGATGCTGGAATGAACCAATAGTAAGAAGGAGGCGGGAATAGAGTGGTTTTATCGATACAGCAGGTCTTGCATACCGCACATGCACGCTGCCAAGGCTCGACCTAAAAAAGTGATTCCAATTGTTGCAAAAAAGCTTTATTTTCCAAGTTACTCTATTCTTAGTGTCATGAATTTTAGTTTTAGAAGAAATGAAAGCAACTACCCTTTCATAAAAATGGACAGTTATAAGAATTACATCAATAGGCAAAATACCCTACCTGCACCCTCGACCTGACTTACGAACCAAACATAAAAATGGACACATTCGGCTTCATAACCAACCAGATTTCAAAAATATGATTTTAACTGATGGATGCTATACCAAATGTCACAGCCAGCAGTAAGAAACAATATATGGCGTCAACACACACTGGGTCAAATCCCTAAAGGAATTGGCTTTCATCTAAAACACCCTCACAAGTAAATTCACAGCACTGCCATTTAATCCAACCTGAACAATTAGTTCAGACTCTAAAGGCCGTCTTTCTACTGATACTTAGAAATAGGTCACCTACACTAAAGCCCCACTGTTAAGCATCCCTCACTAATAATCACATGAGGGTATCATGACACTATTGAAACTAGGGTGACCACCTGACCAGAAGGCAAATTCTGGACTGTGACTGTCAAAATTCAGGACAAAGGGTTAAAATTCAGGACAAAAGGTTAATTTTATGGACACACCTGAAGAGGTTGCACAAATCTAAAAGCGACGGCCGGCAGAGATACTAATCAAAATAGGTTTATGCTCGGTTTATATAACACATAGACGTGTTGAGCAGACATTCCCACGTAGGTGGACTTATTTAAAGATGAAAAACTAGCAAAACAATACACTCCAAGCAGAACTTTTCAGCTGATTTCAGGGACAGTTGTCACAATTGTGCCCCCACAACATTATTGATTGTGCCAGAAGCAGCGCTCTGTTGCTGAATACGGCTTAGAATTCATATACAGTAGCACTAAAGGTGTTAATTTTTCTTTATTTAGCCGTACTTTCTATCATAATTGGCAGGATTACCAAAATTCCTTGCTCCCAAGAGGAGTTGTGTTCCAGAGAGCTCGGGTGTTGCCAGCGTGCTTGGTATGGGAGAGCAATGGCGTTGTGAAAGTGTGTGGTGGCAGTGCAGTTGTTGTGAGCGTGTTTAGTGTGAAAAAGTGTAGGTGTTGTAGAGCGATGGCGTGGCTCAAGTGTTGGCTCCCAGAGCTCCCTAATTTGTGAAAGTGTTACATGTCTGGAAATGTTTTTGCTGCACTAGCACTAGTAGTGCGAAATCACTGAGTGTGACAGCGTTGGGTGTGTGAGTTCTCACCGCACAATGCAAAATTTCCAGGTCACACCCAGATTGTCTCTCACCACCACTGCGAGAGCGTGTGAGTGTGAGAATGCAAGTTTTATTGTTTACTTGTGAGTGTGCTGGAAGACTCAGAACCCTGGACCTTCCAGCAAATCACACATATTCACGTATTTACACCTAGCCTGCTCAGGTGCAAGGCTGAAATTCAGTATTTACTGCAAAGAGCACCTCACTTTTCCAGCCATCATGTGGGTACGTCCTAAATCAGGTGTGTATAGAGGACGATGAGAGGTTAGGGGGTGATGGACAAGAGGGTCCTAAGGTACTTTTTTAAATTTGAAGTTTTTATATAGCACCTTGTCACCAGACAGGTATTACGGCGCTTTACATAGAACTTTAGCATATCGCTGTTGGATGTCCCTGCTACTCCTACTACCTGGGAGCGGGGTTGTAGCGCATTTTTAGACAGAGAGAACACCAATGAAAGTGCTGGAAGAGCACAGAAAGTGTGCCTGAAGCAAAAAAAGGGAAAGTGTCATTACTCCTTAGTGCACCAGAGAAGATTTAAATCAGCGACTCTCCAATTAGACACACATCTTCTCACAACCAACTAAGAGTTCCTTCCAGAACACTGCATTTCCCACAGACTAGTTTAACTTGTATTCATTTTTCATTTAAGGGGTTTTCATTATATTTAAGAGAGAGGCCAACCTAACAGTTAAATATCATCAAATCTTGTTAGTTTTAGCCCTGTTTTAGACCCCCCCTCCACACCTGTATGGTACTCAGGATCACAGTTTTCACACTGATCCTGCAGAGGAAAAACCATGCTGCGTGCTGCAGAACTCCGAGGAGTCTTGCAGGGGAGCAGCTGTAGGTGGGCCTGGCCCTGTTCTTTTCCTCCTCTAAGCAGTGGGCAGTGAGTAGCTGTTAAAAGGTGTGACTAGTCCCAGGCCTGCCACTTCAATTATCTAAAACAGGGCTGGCTTTAGCACTGGTGGCGCCCGGTGCAACAATAATTTTTGGCGCCCCACACCCTATGACTGCCTCCTCAAATTCTGTCACTACCACCAGGCAAAAGTGCCCCTCATCTCTCCAATCATAAGTTATTGCTAAACACAGCGCCCCCCCTGAGGTCAGCGCCCCCTACACAGGTCAGCGCCACCTACACAGGTCAGCGCCAAGTGATCTAAAATTACAGACAAAAGGCGTCTATAAAAGCGCTAATCACAGACATTGGACTTCAGTGATAAATAACGGGTGGTCTGTGAAATTTATGGACAGGAGGCCACCCTACTTGGAACTGGTGGTAAAAATACTGAATAGTTGAATCAGCCTAGTAAAGATTGATAGTTGCAACAAACCTTATATTACAAAACCAGCTCCATGGACTCTGCTTCAAGACATAGGCAAGCCACCTCATCTAGAATTTCTTTAGCACAAAGAAAGACGTTCCTGCAAAATATTCAGAATTCGTTCCCATGCTGTAAACCCAACTATGTAGACAAGGCAGTGCAGGTGACTAGAGAGTTGTATGGAAAAGTGCCCCTTTTTATAGATCATAACAAAATGTGTGCCCTACCCAAGAGAATTGCAAAGCCCGCCTTCCCTCTTGGTCCCCCAATGGACTTGCATAGGTCTGACTTTCTATTGGTCAATGCCATCTAAGCATATCGGTTTCGGAAGGGACCAGAAGGGCGTTCTCTGAAGTCTAGGTAAGTGAGCTTCACCCAGTGACATGTCCACCAAAATGTTTAAGTGCCCAAACCCTGTAAACTTCCCTTAACATATTTCCTCTCCCACTGCTACAAAGAAGGAAAAATTAGTCATCCTCAAACTGTTGTCACACTCCGTCTAAAACTGCCCACATGAAGACACCCACCAGGTCTGAAATCTTAGAAAGAAATGTTGCATTCTACCTTTAGGCATAGCTCATTACCTGAAACCACCTTTTTGTGCTACAATTTTGCTTTCTCTGTGGGATGGACTCAAAGCTGTTGTACTCAAAGTTTGAGATGGCATTTATGGAGTATGAAGCCAATCGCATAGGACTGCTACCTGTATGGGGCTCAGAGTGCTGTACTTGTCAGGTTAATGCAAAGTCATGTATTGGGATACAGCGGATAATGTTATGTAGGTCGCTTTTGTTCGTAACTAGGCAGAGGGAAACTAGTATAGGAACAAGTTAATAGATGCGGCCTAACGGTTAGAGCAGTCGACTTCGGAGCTTAGTTCGAGTCTCGGCAAGGACGCACAACATACTGTGATTCTGGGCAACTCACTTTATATCCCCGTGCCTAACAAAAAGAATGTGTCCTATATGTAACGCAACTGGTGCTTATGTACAGCGCTCTGATACCTTCGGGTCTAGTTCCGCTATATGAAACAAAAAAAATGTACGATGGTTGTGTGTTAGGATAAACATTTTAGACAAATGGTAATAGTGCAAGCAAGAATTACTTTTACTTTTCTAGGCAAACGTTTCCATAAATGAAATACAGAACCAAAAATATGTAACTTTGAAATTAGGAAGTCTTTTTGACAAATATATATATTATATTGAGTAAATGTGTTAAAGTCAGTGAGACATTACGTGTTAAGGAAATCATATGGGGAAGTCAAAATGTGTTTCATGCAAATCCAAAAGGTGTGGTACATTGAGTAATTGTTGTTCGGTTTCAGAGCAGGCAAGTAAGATGCATGACAGAGAAACCCAACAGTTTCTATCGTACATATTTAGAAATGCTACTGCATAGAGTACTTAGTGCAGATCTTTTCAGCGTGCTCTGAGGTGGCAGGAGAAAGATGCTCCTATGCCCGCTCGCTTGCCTGCTTTTGAGGTGACCTATCATAATATCACCTGCAGAGTACGCAGTGCAACACCAATAATTGAAACTAATACCTAGCCTTAAACCTGTATGCCCATTGGCACATGGATTCTCATGTTAAAACATAAAGTTATTACCCTTCAGCCAGGCCATGACCAGGTCACCAGCAAAGCCCTTTATTCACTCCGAGGTGCATTTAAGTTAGGGACAGAAATACAACAATGTATTTATTAAGTGTCTTGCTAAACTAGACTGAACTGTCGAGATAATTGATATATGCACTGGCTTTGTTGTGAGCACTCACTGTATCTTGAATGTCACAGCTCTGTGTCACCACCTAGAGGGTAATGTTAGTAATAGCTGTTTAGTGTGCTCTAGTAACCGTTGCTTGTAGAAGTACTGCCGATCCTCCTAAATGGGTGTGTGTGTGTGTATGTATAGATAGATATATAGTTACTCTTAACTCTACATTCTGAGAAGGTGCTTCAGCAGAGGTAAAGTGCATAATTGTTATGACTCTTTTTGGTAAAATGCCCCTGGGAACATCTGCATTCAACCCAATTTCTATCAAAACTTAACCAACAGCACTTCCACTTCTTGAGTCTTAAAGTTTGTTTGCGGGAGGTCAGCTGTAAAGGTATTTTCAGTTTTCATGCGATTGTTTAATATGGTACGCTGTTTGAAAAGCCCACTCTCACTCGTTGAAGTGTTTTTTTTTTTTAGGTATGAATGAAACAGTATAGCACTGTACATTTGTCTGGCGGGATGGATACAGTGAGAGGTGGTGAGATGACTGGGACTGATGGGAAAATACACTGACAGTACTTTATATATATATATATTCACTGAAAAAACCATAGGTTTTAGGGACAGTTATAGTTAGTTGGACATTGCACTCGTACAAAACCCGTGAAATTCCCCTGTTATAGTTAGTTCAGCTAACTATAACTCGCGCCCGCAATGCACTGCTGATGACGTCACATATTACATCACTTATGACATGGTCAGTGACATCACTGATGACATCACTGATGACATCTCAAATGACATCACTGATGACATCATCCAGTGACTGTGTGTTTCTGTAAAGTTTAAATATGTTTAATATATATAGGGAAAGGCGTATTGAAGAATGAGTGGGTGTATAAGTGTCTGAATGGATGATTTAGTACGTGAGTGACTGACTCTACAAGTGAGTGATTAAACATATCTTACTGAA
Organism: Calotriton arnoldi; assembly: GCA_963921515.1. Taxonomy (NCBI): domain Eukaryota; kingdom Metazoa; phylum Chordata; class Amphibia; order Caudata; family Salamandridae; genus Calotriton; species Calotriton arnoldi. Next base: position 668,004 of record CAWUFW010005668.1, read on the forward strand.
TGCATGGGTTAGTGACTAAACTGTGTGAATGTCTGTATCCGTCTGTTTGTTGGTGTGTAAGTGGATGCATGGATTTGCGAATAGCTACATGAGTGTCTATATGGGTTATTGATTGGTTCTCTGAGTATCTGTATGGCTGCCTGAGTGTTTGTGTGGGTGGGGTGTGTGTGACTCTATACATAGATGTGTGAGTGGGTGATTCACTGGGTGCATGATTTCAAGAGTGCATCTGTGATGGACTGCTTGGGTGGGTGAGTGTGTGTATGGGTGTGTTAGTGAGTGAATGTATATCTCAGTGGTACATGTGCGAGTAACTACATATGTAAAAGGCAGTATATATGTGTGTTAGAGTATTTAAATGGCTATAAGTGAGAGTGTGTTATTGTGAGAGTGGCTGTATGGATGCGTGTGTGCTTGTATCAGTTATTGTATAAGAGCGTAAGAATGTGCTAGTATTTGTATGAGTAAGTGAGCTGGTGTGTGTATAACTGTATAGGTGAGTAAATGGGTGTGTGATTAATTTTTTGCATGACTGACTAGGTGTGTGAGTACCTCTATGGATGAGTGGCGGTGTGTGAGTGTTTATATAGGTGTATGAGTGCATATGATAGTCCTGTACTGAGTGACTGTAAGTATGAGTGACTGTACAGGTGAGTGAGTGGATGTGTGTGTAGACCTAAGAATCAGTGAGTGGGTATGTAGTTTTTGGTGTTGGAGTGTCTATGGTTTTGAGAATGGCAGTCTGTAATTTAGAGTGGGTGTATCAAAAGTTATATTAGGGTGTGAGAAGATGCATGAAATTATCACATGGATGATGTCATCAGTGATGTCATTTGAGATGTCATCAGTGATGTCACTGACCATGTCATGAGTGATGTAATATGTGACGTCATCAGCAGTGCATTGCGGGGCGCGAGTTATAGTTAGCTGAACTAACTATAACAGGGGAATTTCACGGGTTTTGTACGAGTGCAATGTCCAACTAACTATAACTGTCCCTAAAACCTATGGTTTTTTCAGTGAATTTCAAAGGTTTTTTAAATGCTAATTTCTAACTATAACGTGTCTGAAACCTATGGTTTTTTCAGTGAATTTCAAAGGTTTTTAAATGCTAATTTCTAACTATAACGTGCCTGAAACCTATGGTTTTTCAGTGAATTTCAAAGGTTTTTTAAATGCTAATTTCTAACTATAACGTGCCTGAACCCTATGGTTTTTTCAGTGAATTTCAAAGGTTTTTTAAATGCTAATTTCTAACCATAAGGTGCCTGAAACCTATGATTTTTTAAGTGAATTTCAAAGGTTTTTTAAATGCTAGTTTCTAACTATGCCAACAGAGGTAGGACATGTGAAGAAAGAAGAAAAAACGCACAGAAAGAAGCAAAAGATGTGCAGAAAGAACCAACAGAGGAGCAGAAAGAGGCCTTGTTGCAAAATCATCCTGTGCCCACAACTTTTTCAGACGGGTACTGGTGGTAACCGACTCTGACTAACCAGAGCCAGTGCGCGTTTGCACAGTGGTGAAGGGAGGGGGCCTGAGGTGACATGTGTGCAAACGCGCCCCGTGGCGCGTTTTAAGTTGCGGGATTAAGTCCCCTTGAATCCTGAGGGTCCCTGGGGCCCAACTAGCCCCCAGGTACCTACAGTTAGGACCACAGAGCTGAGTTGCAGAGAGGCGTTCCGAGGCCACGCACTTTTTTTCACCTCTCTGCAACGCAACTCTGTTGTGCTTACTGAAGGTACCTGGTGGGCTAGTTGGCCCCCAGGATTCAAAGGGAATTAACTCCCCAACTTAAAACGCACCGCAGGGCGTGTTTGCGCACATGTCACCTGAGGCCCCGCCCTCCCTTCACCACTGTGCAAACGCGCCCGTGGCGCGTTTTAAGTTGGGGGATTAGGTCACCTTGAATCCTGAGAGTCCCTGGGGCCCAACTAGCCCACCAGGTACTTCCAGTAAGCACCACAGGCCTGCGTTGCAACGCCTGTAACAAATTGTGCAGTTGTGTTTAGGTAGTGAAGAGGGTCGTGCAGGGGGTAGTGTTTTAGGGTTTAGGGTAGTGCAGTGGTGTTTGTGTAGTGTAGGGGGTCATGCTGGGGGTAGATTTAGGGTTTAGGGTAGTGCAGTGGTGTTTGGGTAGTGTAGGGAGTCGTGCTGGGGGAGTGTTTTAGGGTTTAGGGTAGTACAGTGGTGTTTGGGTAGTGTAGGGGGTCGTGCTGGGGTTAGTGTTTTAGGGTTTAGGGTAGTGCAGTGGTGTTTGGGTAGTGTAGGGGATACTGCTGGGGGTAGTGTTTTAGGGTTTAGGGTAGTGCAATGGTGTTTGGGTAGTGTAGGGGGTACTGCTGGGGGTAGTGTTTTAGGGTTTAGGGTAGTGCAGTGGTGTTTGGGTAGCGTAGGGGGTACTGCTGGGGGTAGTGTTTTATGGTTTAGGGTAGTGCAGTGGTGTTTGGGTAGTGTAGGGGTTCGTGCTGGGGGTAGTTTTTAGGGTTTAGGGTAGTGCAGTGGTGTTTGTGTAGTGTAGGAGGTCGTGTTTTAGGGTTTAGGGTAGTGCAGTGGTCTTTGGGTAGTGTAGGGAGTCGTGCGGGGGTATTGTTTTAGAGTTTAGGGTAGTGCAGTGGTCTTTGGGTAGTGTAGGGGGTTGTGCGGGGGGTAGTGTTTTAGGGATTAGGGTAGTGCATTGGTATTTGGGTAGTGTAGGGGGTCATGCGGGGGTAGTGTTTTAGGGTTTAGGGCAGTGCAGTGGTATTTAGGTAGTGTAGGGGGTCGTGCTGGGGGAGTGTTTTAGGGTTTAGGGCAGTGCAGTGGTGTTCGGGTAGTGTAGGGGGTCGTGCTGGGGGAGTGTTTTAGGGTTTAGGGCAGTGCAGTGGTGTTTGGGTAGTGTAGGGGGTCGTGCTGGGGGAGTATTTTAGGGTTTAGGGTAGTGCAGTGGTGTTCGGGTAGTGTAGGGGGTCATGCTGGGGGTAGTGTTCTAGGGTTTAGGGCAGTGCAGTGGTGTTCGGGCAGTGTAGGGGGTCGTGCTGGGGGTGGTGTTTTAGGGTTTAGGGCAGTGCAGTGGTGTTCGGGCAGTGTAGGGGTCGTGCTGGGGGTGGTGTTTCAGGGTTTAGGGCAGTGCAGTGGTGTTCGGGCAGTGTAGGGGTCGTGAAGGGGGTGGTGTTTCAGGGTTTAGGGCAGTGCAGTGGTGTTCGGGCAGTGTAGGGGGTCGTGCTAGGGGTGGTGTTTCAGGGTTTAGGGCAGTGCAGTGGTGTTCGGGCAGTGTAGGGGGTCATGCTGGGGGTGGTGTTTCAGGGTTTGGGGCAGTGCAGTGGTGTTCGAGCAGTAAAGGGGGTCATGCTGGGGGTGGTGTTTCAGGGTTTAGGGCAGTGCAGTGGTGTTCGGGCAGTGTAGGGGCGGTGCAGGGGGTGGTGTTTCAGGGTTTAGGGCAGTGCAGTGGTGTTCGGGCAGTGTAGGGGGTGGTGCAGGGGGTGGTGTTTCAGGGTTTAGGGCAGTGCAGTGGTGTTCGGGCAGTGTAGGGGGTCATGCAGGGGTGGTGTTTCAGGGTTTAGGGCAGTGCAGTGGTGTTCGGGCAGTGTAGGGGGTGGTGCAGGGGGTGGTGTTTCAGGGTTTAGGGCAGTGCAGTGGTGTTCGGGCAGTGTAGGGGGTCATGCAGGGGTGGTGTTTCAGGGTTTAGGGCAGTGCAGTGGTGTTCGGGCAGTGTAGGGGGCGGTGCAGGGGGTGGTGTTTCAGGGTTTAGGGCAGTACAGTGGTGTTCGGGCATTGTAGGGGGTGGTGCTGGGGCTGGTGTTTCAGGGTTTAGGGCAGTGCAGTGGTGTTCGGGCAGTGTAGGGAGTCGTGCTGTTGCTGGTGTTTCAGGGTTTAGGGCAGTGCAGTGGTGTTTGGGCAGTGTAGGGGTCGTGCTGGGGCTGGTGTTTCAGGGTTTAGGGCAGTGCAGTGGTGTTCGGGCAGTGTAGGGTGTTGTGCTGGGGCTGGTGTTTCAGGGTTCAGGGCAGTGCAGTGGTGTTCAGGCAGTGTAGGGGGTCATGCTGAGGCTGGTGTTTCACGGTTTAGGGCAGTGCAGTGGTGTTCGGGCAGTGTAGGGGGTCGTGCTGGGGCTGGTGTTTCAGGGTTTAGGGCAGTGCAGTGGTGTTCGGGCAGTGCAGTGGTGTTCGGGCACTGTAGGCGGTCGTGCTGGGGCTGGTGTTTCAGGGTTTAGGGCAGTGCAGTGGTGTTCGGGCAGTGTAGGGGGTCGTGCTGGGGCTGGTGTTTCAGGGTTTAGGGCAGTGCAGTGGTGCTCGGGCAGTGTAGGGGGTCGTGCTGGGGGTGATGTTTCAGGGTTTAGGGTAGTGCAGTGGTGTTCGGGCAGTGTAGGGGGTCGTGCAGGGGCTGGTGTTTCAAGGTTTAGGGCAGTGCAGTGGTGTTCGGGCAGTGTAGGGGGTCGTGCTGGGGCTGGTGTTTCAGGGTTTTGGGCAGAGCAGTGGTGTTCGGGCAGTGTAGGGGGTCATGCTGGGGGAAGTGTTTCAGGGTTTAGGGCAGTGCAGTGGTGTTCGGGCAGTGTAGGGGGTCGTGCTGGGGGTGGTGTTTCAGGGTTTAGGTCAGTGGTGTTCGGGCAGTGTAGGGGGTCTTGCTGGGGGTGATGTTTCAGGGTTTAGGGCAGTGCAGTGGTGTTCGGGCAGTGTAGGGGGTCTTGCTGGGGGTAGTGTTTCAGGGTTTAGGGCAGTGCAGTGGTGTTCGGGCAGTGTAGGGGGTCATGCTGGGGGTGGTGTTTCAGGGTTTAGGGCAGTGCAGTGGTGTTCGGGCAGTGTAGGGGTCGTGAAGGGGTGGTGTTTCAGGGTTTAGGGCAGTGCAGTGGTGTTCGGGCAGTGTAGGGGGTCGTGCTAGGGGTGGTGTTTCAGGGTTTAGTGCAGTGGTGTTCGGGCAGTGTAGGGGGTCATGCAGGGGCTGGTGTTTCAGGGTTTAGGGCAGTGCAGTGGTGTTCGGGCAGTGTAGGGGGTTGTGCTGGGGGTAGTGTTTTAGGGTTTAGGGTAGTGCAGTGGTGCTTGTGTAGTGGGTCGTGCTGGAGGTAGTGTTTTAGGGTTTAGGGTAGTGCAGTGGTGTTTGTGTAGTGTAGGGGGTCATGTTTTAGGGTAGTGCAGTAGTGTTTGGGTAGTGTAGGGGTCGTGCTGGGGGTAGTGTTTTAGGATTTAGGTTAGTGCAGTGGTGTTTGGGTAATGTAGGGGGTCGTGCTGGGGGTAGTGTTTTAGGGTTTAGGGTAGTGCAGTGGTGTTTGTGTAGTGTAGGGGGTCGTGCTGGGGGTAGTGTTTTAGGGTTTAGGGTAGTGCAGTGGTGCTTGTGTAGTGTAGGAGGTCGTGTTTTAGGGTTTAGGGTAGTGCAGTGGTCTTTGGGTAGTGTAGGGAGTCGTGGAGGGTATTGTTTTAGAGTTTAGGGTAGTGCAGTGGTCTTTGGGTAGTGTAGGGGGTTGTGCGGGGGTAGTGTTTTAGGGATTAGGGTAGTGCATTGGTATTTGGGTAGTGTAGGGGTCATGCAGGGGTAGTGTTTTAGGGTTTAGGGCAGTGCAGTGGTATTTAGGTAGTGTAGGGGGTCGTGCTGGGGGAGTGTTTTAGGGTTTAGGGCAGTGCAGTGGTGTTCGGGTAGTGTAGGGGGTCGTGCTGGGGGAGTGTTTTAGGGTTTAGGGCAGTGCAGTGGTGTTTGGGTAGTGTAGGGGGTCGTGCTGGGGGAGTATTTTAGGGTTTAGGGTAGTGCAGTGGTGTTCGGGTAGTGTAGGGGGTCATGCTGGGGGTAGTGTTCTAGGGTTTAGGGCAGTGCAGTGGTGTTCGGGCAGTGTAGGGGTCGTGCTGGGGGTGGTGTTTTAGGGTTTAGGGCAGTGCAGTGGTGTTCGGGCAGTGTAGGGGTCGTGCTGGGGGTGGTGTTTCAGGGTTTAGGGCAGTGCAGTGGTGTTCGGGCAGTGTAGGGGGTCGTGAAGGGGGTGGTGTTTCAGGGTTTAGGGCAGTGCAGTGGTGTTCGGGCAGTGTAGGGGGTCGTGCTAGGGGTGGTGTTTCAGGGTTTAGGGCAGTGCAGTGGTGTTCGGGCAGTGTAGGGGGTCATGCTGGGGGTGGTGTTTCAGGGTTTGGGGCAGTGCAGTGGTGTTCGAGCAGTAAAGGGGGTCATGCTGGGGGTGGTGTTTCAGGGTTTAGGGCAGTGCAGTGGTGTTCGGGCAGTGTAGGGGGTGGTGCAGGGGGTGGTGTTTCAGGGTTTAGGGCAGTGCAGTGGTGTTCGGGCAGTGTAGGGGGTGGTGCAGGGGGTGGTGTTTCAGGGTTTAGGGCAGTGCAGTGGTGTTCGGGCAGTGTAGGGGGTCATGCAGGGGTGGTGTTTCAGGGTTTAGGGCAGTGCAGTGGTGTTCGGGCAGTGTAGGGGTGGTGCAGGGGTGGTGTTTCAGGGTTTAGGGCAGTGCAGTGGTGTTCGGGCAGTGTAGGGGGTCATGCAGGGGTGGTGTTTCAGGGTTTAGGGCAGTGCAGTGGTGTTCGGGCAGTGTAGGGGGCGGTGCAGGGGTGGTGTTTCAGGGTTTAGGGCAGTACAGTGGTGTTCGGGCATTGTAGGGGGTGGTGCTGGGGCTGGTGTTTCAGGGTTTAGGGCAGTGCAGTGGTGTTCGGGCAGTGTAGGGGGTCGTGCTGGGGCTGGTGTTTCAGGGTTTAGGGCAGTGAAGTGGTGTTTGGGCAGTGTAGGGGGTCGTGCTGGGGCTGGTGTTTCAGGGTTTAGGGCAGTGCAGTGGTGTTCGGGCAGTGTAGGGTGTTGTGCTGGGGCTGGTGTTTCAGGGTTCAGGGCAGTGCAGTGGTGTTCAGGCAGTGTAGGGGTCATGCTGAGGCTGGTGTTTCACGGTTTAGGGCAGTGCAGTGGTGTTCGGGCAGTGTAGGGGTCGTGCTGGGGCTGGTGTTTCAGGGTTTAGGGCAGTGCAGTGGTGTTCGGGCAGTGCAGTGGTGTTCGGGCACTGTAGGCGGTCGTGCTGGGGCTGGTGTTTCAGGGTTTAGGGCAGTGCAGTGGTGTTCGGGCAGTGTAGGGGGTCGTGCTGGGGCTGGTGTTTCAGGGTTTAGGGCAGTGCAGTGGTGCTCGGGCAGTGTAGGGGGTCGTGCTGGGGGTGATGTTTCAGGGTTTAGGGTAGTGCAGTGGTGTTCGGGCAGTGTAGGGGGTCGTGCAGGGGCTGGTGTTTCAAGGTTTAGGGCAGTGCAGTGGTGTTCGGGCAGTGTAGGGGGTCGTGCTGGGGCTGGTGTTTCAGGGTTTTGGGCAGAGCAGTGGTGTTCGGGCAGTGTAGGGGGTCATGCTGGGGGAAGTGTTTCAGGGTTTAGGGCAGTGCAGTGGTGTTCGGGCAGTGTAGGGGGTCGAGCTGGGGGTGGTGTTTCAGGGTTTAGGTCAGTGGTGTTCGGGCAGTGTAGGGGTCTTGCTGGGGGTGATGTTTCAGGGTTTAGGGCAGTGCAGTGGTGTTCGGGCAGTGTAGGGGGTCTTGCTGGGGGTAGTGTTTCAGGGTTTAGGGCAGTGCAGTGGTGTTCGGGCAGTGTAGGGGGTCATGCTGGGGGTGGTGTTTCAGGGTTTAGGGCAGTGCAGTGGTGTTCGGGCAGTGTAGGGGGTCATGAAGGGGGTGGTGTTTCAGGGTTTAGGGCAGTGCAGTGGTGTTCGGGCAGTGTAGGGGGTCGTGCTAGGGGTGGTGTTTCAGGGTTTAGTGCAGTGGTGTTCGGGCAGTGTAGGGGGTCATGCAGGGGCTGGTGTTTCAGGGTTTAGGGCAGTGCAGTGGTGTTCGGGCAGTGTAGGGGGTTGTGCTGGGGGTAGTGTTTTAGGGTTTAGGGTAGTGCAGTGGTGCTTGTGTAGTGGGTCGTGCTGGGGGTAGTGTTTTAGGGTTTAGGGTAGTGCAGTGGTGTTTGTGTAGTGTAGGGGGTCATGTTTTAGGGTAGTGCAGTAGTGTTTGGGTAGTGTAGGGGTCGTGCTGGGGGTAGTGTTTTAGGATTTAGGTTAGTGCAGTGGTGTTTGGGTAGTGTAGGGGGTCGTGCTGGGGGTAGTGTTTTAGGGTTTAGGGTAGTGCAGTGGTGTTTGTGTAGTGTAGGGGGTCGTGCTGGGGGTAGTGTTTTAGGGTTTAGGGTAGTGCAGTGGTGTTTGTGTAGTGTAGGGGTCATGTTTTAGGGTAGTGCAGTGGTGTTTGGGTAGTGTAGGGGGTCGTGCTGGTGGTAGTGTTTTAGGATTTAGGTTAGTGCAGTGGTGTTTGGGTAGTGTAGGGGGTCGTGCTGGGGGTAGTGTTTGAGGGTTTAGGATAGTGCAGTGGTGCTTGTGTAGTGTAGGGGGTCGTGCTGGGGGTAGTGTTTTAGGGTTTAAGGTAGTGCAGTGGTGTTTTTGTAGTGTAGGGGGTCATGTTTTAAGATGCAATGCTCCAATACCTGACCAGTCTGCACTACATAAAACTGCAAAAAACTAAAAATAAAAAGTGTTTTGCACACTTTTGTCATTGGGCTATATGTGGGCTACATCTGGGTAATATTTGTGCTACATTTGGGCTCTTTTTTCACTGGTGGCCATCTTGGAAGACTTCTTTGTTATGAAGTTTCCTAATTTCTTCATTTACTGCAGTCTCCTCAGTAGGAAATGCTTTCAGTTTTTACTTTGATTCCATCAAGAAGGCATTCAGATGTGTCTCACATCTGCCATAAATTCAGAATGTTAGCACTCTAGTTGCTCATTAGATCACTGGAGTAAAGCTACTGCTCACCAGGGAGTTAACTGGTAGTCTGCTGCTGGTATTGAAAGTGATTGTTTCAGTCTGCATGTCAGAATTTTCTAATGAAATAGAAGAGGATTTGAGATCTCACTTAAAACATGCCCTAATTTTTCTTTCTGCAGCACTAACCATAATTTCTATTTCAAAAGAACCCCTCATTTTGTTCTTTTTAAATTAAATGTTTTAAGTGTTACCGGTTTATTCCAATCAAGATGGCTTCAGGTGTGCCATACTTTTGTCATAAGTAAGGCTGTTAGCACTCTAGTTGTTCTTTAGAACACTCTGGGAAGCTGCAGTAGAACACAAAGGCATCAACTGGCAGGCTGCTCCTGTTGAAATATAACAGGAAGATATTTGAGATCACACTTGAAATATGTCCTAATTTTTCTTTCTACAGCACTAACCATAATTTCTATGACAAAATGAACCCCATCATTTTGTTCCTTTTAAATTAAATTGTTTAAGTGTTACCAGTTTATTCCAATCAAGATGGCTTCAGGTGTGCCATACTTTTGTCATAAGTAAGGCTGTTAGCACTCTAGTTGTTCTTTAGAACACTCTGGGAAGCTGCAGTAGAACACAAAGGAATCAACTGACAGTCTCTGCCCTTGTTGGATGTACATGTTTTACTGAGAATGTCAGACTTCATTCTCACATGAGTGAGAAAGATAATGTGAATTTACAGAAAATATGCTCTCATTTTAGCTTCTGGAGCACCTTCCAAACCTCCATGGGACAAGCATGAGAAAATAGTGTTCTCTCAAACATGATTCATGATATCCCAGCAGAAGGTTTTTCACATGGTAAAATCACCTTAGAATACACCACAATTCCTAAAATTAGTATGGTACCATCAACAAATAAATTCTAATGTAACTAAAGCCTGTTATCACCCTTTATAGTTCTCCTTTTGGTGACCCTCAAAATCTTCTAATCACTACAATGCATTTCAATGAGGTACTATCATTTATATTGGTCCCAAGATGGCTGCCAGCAATTCCAGGATGAAGTGCTGACAGCCAATCAGATCTCACAATGACATGTGTGGTTAGGCTCCGCCCAGATATATATGTGACTTTACTTTTGATTTTCTCAGGAACTACTGAACGGATTTACACCATTTAAGCAAAAGGCACGACACTGAACCAAGGGCTACCTCTTTGCCAAATTTGGTGTAATTCCGTTCAGCAGTTCGGGCTGTAGCTGCGACTAAAGGTTCCTATGGAAAAATGAATGGGAAAACGCGTTTTGGGACCCCCTTTTCTCGGCCCCCGCTTGACGTATCACCCCGAGACTTTCAGGATAGGAGCGGACCGGAGCGCCCCAACAAGTTGGAAACTTTCGCGAAGATTCGTCAACCGGCGCCAACGTTATTTCAAATAGAATGTCGTGGATTTCCTATGGATAATAGGTTTTAACTATAACTATCTACTGGCGACCGCCAGTAGATAATATATATATAATGGAAATGTTCCCCTGCGTGATACAGTAGACTAAGTGAAAAAAGAGCAGTAAATGCATTAGTTGTCCTATTTTGGCAAACTTTTCTTGGGATGAGAGCTCCTCAGGCACTTCTTGAGGAGAGTGAGCTTCCTTACTTTATTTTCCAGCTGCGGTTTAGCTTTGGCCATGGTGACTGGAGGCTTTGCCTGCAATGAAAGTGGGCGACACCCTCCTCAGAAAAGGTTTGGGCACCTGCTCTTATTTTTTATTTACTTATTTATGTGCCACTCTCAAGAATCTCCCAGCTTCACGGTGGGTTAACCAGGTGTAGAAGAACTCTGACCCAACAAGTCTCCTGAACTTGGTACAAGGCCTGGTGAGATTTTGCTGACTGTTTGCTGTGAGTGCCAGAGGTTCCTCTGTACTGCTTAGCACTGTTAGCTGTATTAGTTCCTATCCTCGACTCTTGTGAATTGGCATTCTGTGACAACTTTAGTTCCCCAAAGGGCTCCCACCATCATGGCCTGTATTGTGCTCCTAGGTGCCCCTCCCACTCCCTAAGGTCGTTGCTGCTCTGTGGATGGGGTCTTGGGCCAGCTGCATTCTGTCAGAGGATCACAGAGATGTACAGAGTGCCCCATCATGAGAGGAGGCACCTTTGGCATTGTTTCACCTTCATCGGGGGGAGGGGACTGTTCTTACTCCCTGTGACTGGTCCATTTGCTGGCTTCCCCAAAGTGCGTGTGCAGGCAGGAGGAGATGGCAGAGCCCTTGAGAGCTGCTGAGGGCTGCAAAGTGACTACAGTGGGAAAGAAATGACTGAAATCTCAAGCTAAGTGGCAGCAAGTGACTTAAAGGTACACTGGGGCAGCTATTGAAGGAGACATTCTCCAGAGGCGCCAGATTTGATACAAGAACTTTTTTCCTAGCAGCTGCTTTCTAGCGCCACCAGTGGGCACCACACAACGCCAATTGCTGCTCCATCCTCCTGGATATGGGAACATCTGGCTGTGTATGGTTCCAGCTAGTTGGTGGCATCAGTTCCTGTTTTTCCACACTTCGTTGACACAAATACAGAACTCTTAGTATTTTACCACCGAAATTCCTCAGCAAATTCAACAGCGAATAGATCTCTTCTCATCCATCTCTTATCAACTGCGTCCAACCAAAATCACCTTCCATCACCAGATGCTTCAAAGACTTCACTCTGCACTTCCATCCTGCACCCACTTAACATCTTTAATTAATTTTCACTCAATTATTCCAGCTTCAGTGTTTGCTCCTTGAACCAGAGAGATATAAATTTGCTTTGACCCTCCCTTCCTCTCATCAAAACTGTGCACTGCCAGTACCTCTATTCATACATGAACGGTATACACACACAGCTTCATATATTGTCTTTGCTACATCCAATCTACCTCTCACAGCCATTTGTATGACTCCTTTAATAAGATGGTTAGCTTTTTCTCTGCCATCCCATTTGATTAGATTAGGGATTATAAACCATCGCTTTACACTATTTGACACGATTATGCATCAAAAACTCATTTATGACACGATTATGCATCAAAAACTCATTCATCACTGCAGAGGTCAACTGTGTGCCGTTATCTGTAACCAAATAAGATGGAATGCCTTCCCTTGCAAATGTCTTCCTGAGAACTCTTTTCATGCTGGCTGTTGTTATTTCACTCATTAACTCAACTTCTGTCTAGTATGGACATCAACCATGACCAAAGCAGACCTTAAATTATGCTGTAAACAGTTCATGGGTTAAATCTAAACACCCCCTCACCCTGGTTTGCCTGGATCTGTGATATGCTGAACCATCCCACCGCCAACCTTTAGTCTCTTTACACTTGGCAAAGCATACAAACCCATACATACTATGTTATTTCTTCATAGATCTATGGGGACCAAAAGTATTCTTTCACTTTCTTGAGTGTGAAGGTTTGTCCCTGGTGTCCCTCATGATAAGCTCGCACAATCTTCCCCTTAAATTGCTAGGCAGAATAAATCTCTCACCCAGCATCAAACAGTCGCGCCCTCAACTGTCAATTCAGAAATCACTTGTAAATGCTGTCTTGCACCAACATTGACTCGATTTTTTTGTGTGAACTCTGTTTCTAAATAAATTGGGTACTTCCCTTAAAATTTTATCCCGCGCCTGTGCTGCCACCCATTCCTCCTTCGATACTGATCAGTTGCACACTTCCAACGCATCACGTTCACATGCTACAACTTCTTCTAAGGTCACAACTCCTCCATCACCAACATCAGGTAGAGGTAGCGGAGAACGACAGTCCGCCTGCTTATCATTCTATCCTGGATTGTATTCTACAGGATGCTTATAGCCTTGGAGTCTGGTTGCCAATCTAGCTAAGCGAGCTGAAACATTATTCACTCCCCATGTTGCAACCTCTAAGTAGTGGCATGTGGTCCGTGGGCAACACCATGCTCTGACTCCACATGTAGGTTCTTAAATAATCCATGAGCCACACAGCGGCCAATGCTTCTTTCGATGACTGAGTAATTTCCTTCAGAAATTGTCAAAAATATGAGACAAAAGCCACTGTTTTTTCTAAACCCTTTTGTACTTGCGATAACACTACTACTACTTCTGCTGCACTCACATATACGGTAATAATGGTCCTTTTCTTTACAAATCAAAAGACTAATGGATTTTTGCATGAGCTATTTTTCATTTGATATTTTTTTTTTGTTCAATATCTTTATTGTTTTAAAAAAGTAAGAGTTCATATAGTTGTAATAAAATGCAATACAACAGAACAACATGGTCAATAGATAATTAAGACGTTTAACAAAAAATATACACAAAGGTAAAATTTATGTCAGAAAATAATGAAGTCACACATAGTACCGGTTCAATATGTCATATAAAGAGAGTATCTTATACTGGATTAATAGCAAAAAATTAGTTGTATTGCATAGATACCAAAAAAGTGCCAGGATAAGCGAAAGAAACAAGGGAAGAATAGAGAAAGAGAATAAAAAGCAGGAACAAGGAAAGGAAGAAAGAAAGAGAAAGGGGACGATAGATAGATAGATAAATGGGTAGATAGACAGATAAATAAATAATACAGATGGATAAATGGATAGATGGGTAGATGGGGACACCTGCTACAGTATGAAAAATAAATTAAGCAATAGAGACAAAGGGATATTGGGCCACCAACCCCTGAGATGACAACTTCATATAGTTATCCAGTGACCTCCAGATAATATTGGAAATGGAAGGAGTACAGTGTCTCTCTTCAACCGAAGTATGGGCCCCACGGAGAAATGATACCCAAGCCCACCAAGTATGATAGGACAGTAGATTAAAGGATTTCCACTCAGTTAAAATAATTTTGACAGCAATTGAAATAAGAAGATCTAATAGCTGCATATCCGTATCATCCAGAGGAAGAGGGGAACATGCGGCCCATGGACCCAATAAGATCATAGGGAATGAAAGTTCCACTGGAATGTCAAAAATTAGTGATAAGTGTTTCTGAACTAAATCCCAAAAGGGTTGTAATAACGAGCATTCAAAAAACATATGTTGGTAAGTGCATGGGACCAAATTGCAATTCCAACAAAGATCCCCATCCCTCAGCCTTAGTTTATGTAAACGAGCAGGGGTCCAATGCAGAAGATTCATCGAAAAAAATTTAGATTGCATAAGTGAAGGAGCAATCTTATTTCGTAATGAAACTTTCCCAATTAACTGCCATGACTCTTGTGTGATATGTTTAAAAATATCACTATCAAAATGATGTGACCATTTATCTTGTGTAATAGTAGCCTGTGAAGGCAGTGGCGCAGATAAAAATTTGTATATTTTCGAGGCAGTATGACCTGAACGAGACCACTTAGACAGAAGTGAAATAGTAACCGAATCTGTACAGAGGGTCACTTTAGAGAGGGCAACCTTTAATTTCAAAAAATAGTAGAAATCCATATTGTTAAGATTATATTTACTGGCCAAAGAAGAAAAGGGAAGAGGATCATGACTGGAATCATAAAGATGTTTGACCAACGTAAGACCTCTATTAGCCCAGGAAGACCTTGTGGCAGGATCGATATCAGTAACAATTTTAGGATTATACCATAATGAGGACCATCTCGATTTATGAATGGGGTTGGAAACCTTTTTATCTATATGTTTCAGAGCAATAATTGTGTCAGAAATAATACGGCTTGAATGAGGTAACACAAGTTTAGAGGCAGTGAGAAAAGAGGGGGTAGAGAGAGGAGAACACAACACTTGTTCAATATAAATCCACGGAGGAGTATGGTGTGAATTCGATAAAAACCAGAGAGCACCCTGAGACGCTAAGAAAGCAATTTGATACAAATTCCAATCTGGAAGATTACAACCACCCAAGACCGATGGCTTCCTAAGATGTTTGTATGCAATTCTAGCACGTTTGTCACCCCATAGAAACTTTGAGGTAAGTAGATCAATCTCACGGAAAAAGGATGAGGACAGCCTCACAGGTAGCATTGAGGATAAGAAGTTAATAATCGGCGTTATCATCATCTTGAGAGTTTGGAGCCTTCCCCACCAGGAAATATATTTCGGAGACCAAGAGGACAAAAGATCTTTAATCTTAGCTAGAATGTGAGATTCATTATAAGAAATAGTATCTACAAGGTTATTGCAAAACCAAATTCCTAAGTATTTAATTCGAGTCGATTGCCATTTAAAGCCAGCCTCACCCATATGAGAAGGGAAGCACAATGCATTAAGAGGGAACATCTCCGTTTTGTCTCTGTTTAAAGTGTACCCTGAAACGATTGAAAATTCTTTAATGGTATTAGAGATGGCAGGGATGGCAGTAGCAATGTCTTCAGAGAATATGAGAACATCGTCTGCATACGCAGCCGTTTTAAGTGTATGTGTACCAAATTGGAAGCCTTTGATGTTATCATTTGAGTTGAGTAACCGAAGGAGTGGGTCAATGGTCAATAGAAAAAGAAGGGGTGATAACGGGCAACCTTGTCTAGTTCCCTGACGAAGGTTGAAAAAGGAAGACGTAGCCCCATTAACTCTGATGTTGGCTTTAGGCTGGGAATATAGGGACATTACCATGTTTATAAAAGAATCTCCTAAATTATGAGCCTGGAGTACTGCGTGTAAAAAGGCCAAGAAACTTTATCAAAAGCCTTTTCGGCATCAAGAGCAATCGCAGCTGATGGCAAGGCAGAAAGTTTCGCTTTCTCCAATATATGGCAAAAGGTTCGGATATTATCCCTAGCAAGTCTTCCTTTTACAAAGCCAGTTTGGGAGTTATGAATAAGGCTAGGGATATGGCGCTCTAATCGCTTAGCCAGGATTTTGGCAAAAATCTTAGCCTCCATATTCAGAAGCGAGATTGGACGAAAATTTTTCGGGTCAGAATGATCTTTCCCTTCTTTCGGAATCACAACAATAGTAGCCTCAGCAGCTGAACCAGAGACTTTACCCGACACTACAAAGTTATCGAGAGCGTTCTTAAGATATTTTATTATTGATGATGAAAAAGTCTTGTAGAAAGCAATAGGGTAACCATCAGGCCCTGGAGCCTTCCCAGATCGAGTCGACCTAATGGCCTGAATTATCTCTTCAGAGTCAATCGGTTGCCCCAGAGCATTCATCTCCGACTGTGAAATAGTATGTGTAGAAATCGAGGACAAGAATTTCTGACACCCAGATATGTCACATTGATCCTTAGGAGTGTACAGTTTTTCGTAAAAATCACGAAAAACTTGTAGGATTTCTTGAGTATGGAATTTCCTAGAGCCCTTAGTGTCATTAATATAAGAGATCTGAGTAGTTTTAACATTATCAGTTTGGTACTTTAAAGTGGTAGCCAACATTTTACCAGCTCTATTCTGTAAGAGTAAGCGTCTAGACTTTTGAGCATGTACACCAAGGTAAGCTCTCTTAGTAACAATGGAGTTAAAAGTATATTTCAAATTCTTGATGTCTTGCAAGAGAGACTTATCATTAGAGCCTCTATATAAAATCTCTTTACATTTGATCTCATCCCCTAAAGATTGTAATGATTTTCTGATATCACTATTCCTTTTTGACATTTTTTTGATAATATGACCCCTAATAGTGCATTTAAATGCATCCCATAACACAACTGGGGAGTTAACCGAAGACTCATTATCATTGAAGAAATTGTCAATCTCCACAGATATTTCTTTAACTTCATCCTTATCTTCCAAGATCTCTGTATTGAGACGCCAAGTACGAGGGCCTTGTTTATCCGTCAAGTTAAGAAGAGTAAAAGATACGGCTGCATGATCGGAAACAACTATTGGGTGAATTATAGCATTACTAGTGTGTTTTAGAAGTGCAGCATCAACTAAAAGATAGTCAATACGTGAGAAACTAGAATGTGGAGAGGAAAAAAACGTGAAATCACTACCCTTCGGGTTATGTAACCTCCAAACATCAGCAAGTTGATGAGAGGAGCACATATTGAGCATTTGTTTATGTGACCTAGGAGGGCGAAATTTAAAAGCAGAATGTCAATCTAAAATAGGATCTAAAGGCAAATTAAAGTCACCTCCAACAATGGTTCTAGCACTTTGAGGGATGTCAGAGAGCTTTTTGGTTATTGAACGCCAAAAGAGTTGATCATCAATGTTGGGAGCATAAATATTCATAACATATAATTCGTCTGAGCCATTGGACAAACGAGAAAGCAACCATCTGCCATCCGTATCATGTTCCGTCGTGACAATGGACAGACCAGAATTTTTAGAAATCAAGGTTACAACCCCATTCCTCTTACCGGAGGCTTCCGAGCAAGCAACATCAAGAACCCACTGTTTCCTTAGAAGCAAAGCTTCCTTAAAGGCTATCTTAGTCTCTTGGAGAAGAACAACATCACCAGATAGGCTTTTGCAGTAGTCTAGTATCTTGGCCCTCTTAACAGGATGATTCAATCCACAGACATTAAGAGATACTACATTTAGACCAGACATGAGGAGGCACGCCAGTAAACAAATAATAGTATCTGATAACAGAGAAAGGGAGCACTATACAACATATCGACAAGCACATAAATAGATGGACTGCAAGGACAACATAACAAACAGGAGCCGAAGCAGGAGTCCCCAGGGAAAAAAAGATAGAAATAGAAGAGGAAAAGGCTAGAAAAAAGAAAGGAGAGAGAAAAAATGCTCCAAAGAAAAGAGAAGGAGCATAAAAACAAGCAAAACCCCACCAGGGGATGTCTGTAACAGACAATTTGCATGGGGGAAAAACGTAGAGGAGCAACCACAGAGGCGCACACCGATATTGTGGACCGCTCAGTAATAAAATTGATATTACATTGAGCAACAGAACATTAATGCAAAAATAAATAGTCCAGTCATAGATAACAATAATAAATATTGTGAGCACTAGACTAAGGCAATATTAATTTTAGGCATCATAAATAACCATAATGAATATTATGAATATCAAGCTAAGGCAAAAATAGATAATGCATCATAAATAACAGTAATAGATATTATAAATAACAGTTTAAGGCAATATTCAGTTCAATAATCAATTCAGGCCTCATAAACAGCAATAAGACATTATAAATAACTAATAAATAGTATGAATGTCAGACTAAGACAATCTCAAATTAAGATATCCTAAATAACAGTACTAGATATTATAGATAAGAGCCTAAGGCATGGTAAATATTCATAAGTGATGTAATAATGAATAAATTAAGGCATCCTAAATAACAGAACTAGCTATTATAGATAAGAGCCTAAGGCATTGTAAACAGTCATAAATAATGTAATAATTAATAAAGTGAGGTGTTAGAAATATCAATAAAAAATAATTCATGAACTAAATATGTAGATAATAAGAGAATATATTCACATTATAAAAATTATACAAACACCAAATAGATGAATATAGGAAGAATGGGAAACAGAGGAAGATACAAATGAGTACTAACCACACGAAAAAAGATTAGATACCAGCACAGTCAGAAAAAGAAGAAAAGAGAAAGTGCAAGCTAAACGGATAAAAAGCATATAAAAGATATTGAAGAAGGTGGAAAAGACAGAACCCCAATAACATGTTAATAGGAAGAAAGAGAACCCAAAAAACAACTATTTAGAAGTACAAATCAACAAAAATTCATCAGAACAGCAGAGGAGGATGACCGAAAATAGAAAAATAGACAGAGTTGGAGTAGGCCAGAAATGACAAGAGATGAAGAAGAGACTACGGAGAAGAGAATAGAGACATAATAACCCTCCTTATGTAATAGGACAATACCTAAACCCTGTCCACAAGACAGCAATAACTCTTAAGAAACCTGCCTAGAGGTATGAGCAATTTTAGGACCTGTGAAGAAAAAACAGATAAAATACCTGTGAAGAAAAAGTCAGTCAAGAGAGAGTAACCACAATGAACTAACAACAACGCTACTGAATCTTATTATATCCGCAAGGAACACATAGGCACGATAAGGCCATATATCATGGCAAGAGCACAGGGCAAATGAATCCAGGTTAACAACATTGAGATACATTAACCATGAGACGTGCTAGGAAGTGTTCCAGAAGCCAACTGATCCATCTGTGATTCAGACTGGTTATCCAAAAAGTGGAAAGCTCTGCAGGTTCATAAAAAATCTGAGAGCGACCTCTAAAAGTTATTTTAAAACGCGAGGGACCTGCAAAGGAAAATGGAATGCTCATATCAATTAGCCTTCTTCGTAAATTCAAGAAACCTTTACGGCGAATGACAGTATCTCTAGCAAAATCCTGTGATATTGATATTCTGTGCCCCTCCCACTGTAATGATTTAATCTTCCTCATGTGAGCTAGGATTTGCTCAGAATGTTGGTGGCGCAGAGGTTTCAGAATCACTGGTCTTGGATAAGCTAACGTTTTAGGCTTAAAGGTGGGAACCCTATGAGCACGTTCTATTTCAAAGTCTTTAACAAATGAAATGTTCAAGACCGTAGGGATCCATGTAAGCAAGAAATCCAACATTGACGGAGCAGAGTTCTCACAGTCCTCCGGTAGGCCAAAAATTCGAAGATTACTTCTGCGGTTCCTATCTTCCTGCTCAGTCAGGTCTCTTCTCAATGAGGCCAAGGAACGCTCTAAACTTTAAGTTCTGTGGAAGACTTCACGAATAAGCAAGCTAAACAGGCTCATTCGTGTTTCTGCATTGGAGACACGTAATGAGAGATTCTTGAGGTCATTTCGGATAGCCGCCACCTCAACCTGAAGTAAGTCTGTATTTGTTTTGGTGCTTTGTGCTTTGTCATGAACTGCATTAAGTTTAGTTAGAATAGTATCTAATGCTGAAGCAGAATCCATATTGCTTCTCGCTGAAGTGTCGGGCGTGGGTGAGATCTGTTTAGACCGCTTCAGATTCCCTTTCGAATCTCTATCCTTGGGGGTCACACCCATGCCCTCCGCCATTGCCGTGCCCAACAACAAAAACACCTCACAGAATGACTGTATCAATGTGGAGAAGTCGTAGAGCAGACGAAAGTGCTGTGAAGTATATTGAAGAACACGCCACTGTAGCGCACAGCAAGGAGGAGCAAGCACAGAGGAAGACTTGTGGAGAATTAAAATTCCCACACAGACAAATGAATCGCCAACAGAAAAACAAGCAACCACTGGTATCAGGAAATAGTGTGAGGTACAGACTGCTCACTCAGTCAGAGCAAATATGATCTTCAAGCGTCGCAAAGTTTAAAGTTCGCAATTTGACATGTGTAGTCCCCCCAATGAGGTAAAACCAACTGAAAGCAGGTCGCAAGTAATTCACTCAGCACTCAATAATTGCTGCCATTTTGTTAAAAAATAATGCCTCCTCAGCATAGCGTCTTTTTAAAGAAAATCAGAGCATGACATAGTGAAGCATAAAGGATATCCACGCAATACCTCATACATGAAGGGAGAAAGGTCAGGAAAAGCCGTGATGCAGTTCAATGACCTACTGAAGTGATCCGTGAAGCAGCAGGGACTTTCACTTCCGCCGCCATTTTGAAGCTCGAGCTTGAGGAGAAAATCGCCGAAATGAAAAGAACTCCAAAAGGACTCCAAACAGCCCGAAAATGATATGCAGCCTTCCCCAGGTGTTCCGCCACTCAAATCCGCCGCATGGTGATCGAAAAATCACCGATACAGCATGTTCCGATGAGCGGTCGCACCCGCGATCTGACGGAGCTTAGAAGGACGCGGCCATCTTGGTTGCGCGTCAAACCACGCCCCCCTTCATTTGATATTTTTGAATGCTTTTTTCTGTTTTTACTACTGAAAGGACATCCCCTTCAGTAACAACACCCTCATAATTTCAGTGTTATTGGCAATGTTTTTTTACAAATTTGCATTGTATTCTACTAAACACATGAACAACCCACACATCTTTATCACGTGGTTCGGGGGCACCCTTTATCACGCTTACTAAATACTTTTGCGCTCTGATCTCCCTCAGCACAAATGGTGTACCCCAAATATTCAATCTCTTTTTGAAGAATGCACGCCATCAGAGTGTCATACCAGCCTGAGACAACTTGTCTAGAACTTTACTTCAAGATCAAGTTTTGTTCCTTCATGGTCCTACCAAAAATAGAATATTGTCCTGGAAAAACACAGCCTGATCTTGGCCATTAAAAACTGCAGCCATCATACACTGAAAAATGCTTGTTGCCGAAGCAAGACCAAAAGGCGACCATTCATTTGATAAACACCCTCCTTTGTGACAAAGGCTGTGAGAGATTTCGATTCAGAATGTAGCTTAATCTGATCATATGCGCTTCTAAGGTCTAACTTAGAAAAATACTTTACATCCTTCAGCATCAACACCATTTCGCAAAGATTGGGGAGAGGAAAGTTGTCCACTACAATACAGTGGTTCAGACTGCAATAGTTAAAATACAGACGGAAATGTATCAGCTTTCATAGTGATTACTATAGGTGAAGCCCATTGTGCTCATTCTAATGGTTAACCATGCCTTCCAACATTTTTCTCACCTCCTCTCTATAAGCTACGGGTATTGTTCTTGCTTTGTGCTTCACTGGTTGTGCCCCTTCCTTTAGTGCAATTTTGTGTACATTCCTAGGTTGCCTTGAAATACTCCTTTGGCATTACTCACTGTCTATTCCACATTTGTTGCTTCCACCACCATTACCTGTTCTTTTGCCCTCAGGTTAATGACGATGTGAAGATCATATTGGTGAACCCACCCTAATACTGGTGGTCGCGATACTGCTATGTATACTTTTCCCATGATCTTTCTTGTACAAAATATTAGTCCAAAAGTGTCCTAATACTTCAAAATTACTTTCCCGAATACTGATGGGATTAATGTCTTAGTTTCTAAACTGCCTTTTCTCCATGTTTTTATCCACAAATCATCTGGTATAATTGTAAACATGGAACCAGAGTCCACCATAAGTTGTACTTCTCTCCTGTTTATTATGAAATCTGCTTTAAGCCTAAACTTTCTACCATGATCTTGTCCAATGTCTTTTACACTTGACAGCCTCAACATATTGGTCATGTTACGCAACAGAAACTACATTGCTTCTACCCCTGCTTCTACGTATACTGGCAGATGGCCCCTTTCCCCGACAATCTTTATCAATGGCAAAACAATGTCTTGAATCTGATCCATGATAAATTCTGCCACACTTGGTACAACATTTGTTAACTACAAAACCTTTACGTGTTCCACTACATCAGATGCCTACCCCTTACTATTTCCATGTGCCTTATTGCCTATCCCATAAATGTCATCAGTTGGTTCCTGATATCTTGATGTCGTTTAGTTCCATTTTGTTCATGCAAGCACTTGAATCCTCAACAACTTTAGCAAGTTATATATTTCTTTAATGTAGGATTTTTCAGTGCCCATACTCCTGCATTTCCTTGCTATGACATTGCACAATAAGTTAGTCCTTAAATAGTTTTTCAGTCATTTTACCAAATTGACACTTTATTGCCAATTTTCAAAGCCTTGCTACAATTTCCTCAACTGACTCATTCAGTTTTTGAGTTTGAGTATAAACTTTATGCCGCACAATTGCATTGTTAACTGTTTTGGCAAATCTTGTTTGCAATCTTTGTTTTGCATCCTTACATACATCATCAATGGGGTTACCACGCTGATCAACAGCCACAGGCAGATATTTGAAGATGTGTTGTCCCTCCTTTCCTAATGCACTTAATAGTAATTCTGTATTTCTCTTAGGATTGACATTTTGCCCATCTAAAGCTAATAGGTAATTTTCAAAAAGGTCACTTCAGACTTCTTATTCTGTTGCTTGTTTCCCTGGCTGTGGTAGAAAACTAGGAGGTTGAATATATCCTTGTTGATATTCCATAATGAATGTGTTTGTAATACCTTGAAAGTTGTTATAAAAATGAGTTTTATAGCAAATAATTTGATAAGAAGATGGCAGCACACTGGAGGCTGTGAAGTACTGTTTTTTGTTGCAATTACTAAACCAAACACACGATGGCAGTGTGGTGAACAGTTCTAGTCCAATCTTTACTTACATATTTGATGCACAGGAGGAGTTTCATGCGAATCATCGTATACACAGTGACTCTGGTGTGAAATCACATGTAAAACACACAAGATGTGTGTTTTGCATTTCGCCCTATGTGGGAAGGGTATGCCCAGACGTGGGTCCCGTGCTCACTACGCCACTGGAGTCAAGCTATCCTGGCTGATGAAGGCTGATAGCCTGAAACCGGTCCTAGGATGCTTGATTCCGGTCCAGGGAAGACATGGCTTGGCAGTTCGGTCTGGACTGTTCCCATGAGGCACAGGGTCAAGACTGATTTGCATATGGCTATGTCTGAACTGGGGTGGCGTGGTGAAGCAAAATAACGATGGATTAAACCCAGATCTGTGACTGGGGGTGAATGTTTGCCAATGTGCAGCATTCCGTCCATCATCTTGTGTGTTTTGCATTTCGCCCTATGTGGGAAGGGTATGCCCAGACTTGGGTCCCGTGCTCACTACGCCACTGGAGTCAAGCTATCCTGGCTGATGAAGGCTGATAGCCTGAAACCGGTCCTAGGATGCTTGATTCCGGTCCAGGGAAGACATGGCTTGGCAGTTCGGTCTGGACTGTTCCCATGAGGCACAGGGTCAAGACTGATTTGCATATGGCTATGTCTGAACTGGGGTGGCGTGGTGAAGCAAAATAACGATGGATTAAACCCAGATCTGTGACTGGGGGTGAATGTTTGCCAATGTGCAGCATTCCGTCCATCATCTTGTGTGTTTTGCATTTCGCCCTATGTGGGAAGGGTATGCCCAGACGTGGGTACCGTGCTCACTATGCCACTGGAGTCAAGCTATCCTGGCTGATGAAGGCTGATAGCCTGAAACCGGTCCTAGGATGCTTGATTCCGGTCCAGGGAAGACATGGCTTGGCAGTTCGGTCTGGACATGAGGCACAGGGTCAAGACTGATTTGCATATGGCTATGTCTGAACTGGGGTGGCGTGGTGAAGCAAAATAACGATGGATTAAACCCAGATCTGTGACTGGGGGTGAATGTTTGCCAATGTGCAGCATTCCGTCCATCATCTTGTGTGTTGTGAAATCACATGTATACTGAACAGGATCCTCAGCACGTCATTACCAAGCAAGAAAAGTTTCATTCAGGTCAGCGTTAATGCGGGGTTGCGCCTGTGCAGAGTAAAATACAAGGAAGTACTATCATCCTGGTTGCTGAACAATGTTCCAGCCTCATGTGGTGAGTTCTGTGAAGTACGATGACTACCCGAGCGTCTTGATGAAAAGCAAATGTACACAGTTGCTCAGTTAATTTATCTGATCGAAACTTCTAGCCGCAGATTCCTTACTACAATATTGCCCAGGCATCAGTCTGGTTTCGGAAAGATTTGGTGAGCTGTACCCCTGTGCGCTGGTAGTTGGTGTCGTTCAGCTCTATGTGGCATCATCCATGCCGGAAGTAATGTGTGCGGTGCCTATATAGGTGCCACGCCAGCACGCTGACATCAGTTCTTTTCTTTCCGCGCCAGTCAGCGCAGATCCAGAGAGAGCTACCCCAGTCACTTTTAGACTGACCCTTTTTTGACCTTTTGTTGAAGATTTTTGCGAGACTTTGTCTCCCGGTGTGAGGATGTTCACCAGAAGGGCAGGTTTTAAACCATGTGGCGCCTGTCGCCATCAGATGTCAGTGATGGACCCGCGCTTTGCCTTTGGTGTCTAGAGTGCGATCACAACACCAAGACGTGCGAGGATTGGTGCACCATGCGTCCTAAGGTGCTGAGGGAGCAGTTCCTCAAGCTTCTCGCCACCCAATGCTGACTGACCCCGCGACATTCCAGAACTCGGTCAGGAGGGAAGTCCCGAGACTGTTCACGGAGTCGTACCCGGCGATTGTCGTCCCACTCAGTCGTTGTGGAAGTCCGATAAGTTCCACTAAGAGAAGATGTCAAGGAAGTCTTCCAATTTGTTCACAAGTCTTTGGACGAGTTGCCGGGCTGTCAGAACCCAAGGCCTAGTTCTATGGTGGAGCCTGTGCCTAGGCCATCTCCGCGCCTCCCTGAATTTCCGGGAGCCGGATTGACCCCACCCAACTCAAAGAATTTTATGAGGCCATGCACCTCGTCTTTGGGTGACCTGACCCCACTGGAGCATCCTCAGGCCCAGGAGGAACCCCTACTGGTTTTCCGCTGGTGTGCTTGCCCTCAGAACCAATATGGCCCCAGGGATCCAGTGACTGATCTGGATGGGCACCGGTTGAGCGACCTCGACCTTCCCCAGTGCCCGCTCCAGTGCTAATGCCACCAACACCCAGTGGTGGTGCTGCCCTCATCATTATTCCCGACTCCAACACATAGCCGGACGGGCGTTGTCCAACACTGGCTCCAGCACCGACTGGGGCAGACTCCCCATGTTGGAGCCAGTGCCTTATTCCTACTACAAGCCTGGATTGGGTGATGATTGGGAGGGGTCTGCAGACCCTTATGGATACCAGCCATTAGAAGGTAATGAGGACACCTGGTATCAGGATTTGGCTGATGCCAGTTGACTGGACACCTCCCCAGACACTGGCTTGGTCTGTCCCTCTACCGTGGCTATGAAAGAGAGAGCCTCATTTGCAATGGTGGTGCAGAGGGCAGTTAAGGTCCTGGACCTTACGCTACCCTCAGTGACAGTCAAGACAAACGTCTTAATGGAGGTGCTTCAGCCCCAAGTTGCCCCCACCGAACCATTTCTCCCATTTAACGAAGCCCTTGATTACATCCTACTCTGGGCCTGGTCCAAGCTCTGCACAGGAGCTCCTATGCATAGAACATTTGCCCACCGCCATCACCCCACCGCAGGAACCCTTATTTCCTCATCCAGCATTTCACCCCTGAGAGCTTGGTGGTTCAGGTCCCCACCTCCAAAACCAACCCTGGTGCATTCCCTACCACCGGATAGGGAATCCAAAAGGCGGGATGCCTTTCGGGAAGAGTATTGTCTTTTCTGGCAGCCTGGCATTGCGGACGGTGAACACCGCATGCCTCTTGGGCCAAAACTCCCATACGATCTGGGACTCTGTTGCGCAAGTGCTGCCCATGGTCTCAGAGGAGGCTCAAGTCATACTCTCTCAGGTAATTGCTGATGGG
The DNA here is from genome assembly GCA_963921515.1 of Calotriton arnoldi. Classification (NCBI taxonomy): domain Eukaryota; kingdom Metazoa; phylum Chordata; class Amphibia; order Caudata; family Salamandridae; genus Calotriton; species Calotriton arnoldi. Next base: position 693,794 of record CAWUFW010005668.1, read on the forward strand.
AGAGATGCAGCCAAGTTCACCATAAGATGTGGGATGGACACAGCAGACTCGCAGGGCAGAGCAATTTCATTGTTGGTGGACCTTAGGTGCCACACCTGCTTGAGAACCACTGGCTTTTCGGGGATGTCCATGCCTCACTCATGGACATGGCCTTTGATGGCTCCCCTCTGTTCGGAGAGAAGGCGGACTCAGCATGGAGTGCTTTAAGGACAGCAGGGCTACGACCAGTTCCTTGGGCCTTTACATGGCCCCTTGCCAACCACAGCCTGCCGCCCTTTCGTGGCCACGGAAAGGGCTTTCAATCACATCTCTACTCTCCCAGCACCATGGCCAGCAAGTTTCCCTATCTTTTCATGACCTATGACCCATTCCACAGACCACGTGGGATAGGTAGCCAAAAGCTGAGCCAGTCCACCCTCTGGCCGTCACGGGCATCCTTTGAGGGCAGGATATGACATCACGAGCATCACTGAAGGTCAATAACATCCAACCATTGGATTTTGCAGCTCATCCAAAGGGTCTACTCCCTCCTGTTTGTGACCACCCCTCCACCCATGCTGCCCACTTACGATAGGCTGACTGATGACCACTTCTTCTTCCTCCATCAGGAAGTGTTGGCTGTCTTGGCTAAGAGAGCCAAAGAGAGGGCACCAGCATCAGAAGTAGGTCATGGTTGCTATTCCGGCTACTTTCTGGTACCCAAGAAGTATGGAGGCCTTTGTCTTATTCTAGATATGCGCCTTCTCAACTTCTTCCTAAAAAAGGAGAAATTCAAGTTGCTTGCACAAGTCGTGTCTGCCCTGGACCTGGGAGACTGGATGGTAGTGTTGGACTTGCAGGATGCATATTTCCACATCCCCATCCTGTCTGCACCAGACGCTACCTGCAATTCGCGGTGGGCCAACAGCACTTCCAGTTTGCCATGTTCCCCTTCTGCTTTACCAGTGACTCTGTGGTGTTCACCAAGGTAATGACAGGGGTTTCATCACGTCTGCTGAGGTCAGGGGTTCCAGTCTTTCCCTACCTGAATGATTGGCTGTAGAAGGTGGGCTCTCCCCAGGCAGTTGTCTCCCATCTCCAGACTACAGCGAACCACCTCAACTCGCTGGGGTTCACTATCAATGTGTTGAAGTCATGCCTGACTCCCTGTCAGACCCTCCCTTTCATTGGAGCGGTTCTGGCCACTGCAGTTTCCGGCCTATCCCCCTAAACAGCGAGACCAGGATATTCAGGCTATGATATCAATTTTTCAGCCTGTATCCTGGAGTTCGGTGAGAATGATCCTGAGGTTGATGGGCCTCATGGGCTGCCGTATCCTGCTTGTATCACATGTCCGTTTGCATATGTGGGTTCTGCATTGGGGCCTGAAGATCTAGCGAGCACAGCATCAGGGGAATCTCTCCAACATGGTTCAGATCTCCTAGGGAACTGCAAAAGACCTGCAGTGGTGGCTGACAAACAGCAATTGGGTCAGTGGCAGACTTCTCTCCCTTCCCAGCCAGAGCTAACTGTAGTGACAGATGTGTCACTCCTTGGCTGTGGCAGCCATCTGGGAGAGGTGGAGATCAGAGGACTATAGTCTCCAGCAAAATCCGGGCTCCACATCCATCTGTTGAAGCTTCAGACGATCCGGTTGACATTGAAAGCCTTTCTTCCTTCAATCAGGAGAAGGCTGGTACAGGTGTTCATGGACAACACCACTTTGTGGTATTGCATCAAACATGGTGGGTCGTGGACCCTTTATCAAGAGGCTTTACACCTCTGGAGATGGCTGTAACACCAGGGTATATCCCTGGTGGCTCAACACCTGGCTGACTCTCTGCCAGAGCGGTGAACTCAGCCATCAATGCCTAGTGGATCACAAATGGCATCTCCATCCGGAGGTGACGCAAGGTCTCTTTCAAGAGTAGGGCGAACCTTGGTTAGATCTGCTCACCGCCTCTGAGAACGCACAATGTCAGCAGTTTTGCATGCTGGAGTTTTCAAGGCGGCTCTTGCTCTGAGATAATCTTTTGTAGTTAGTGATTCTGACTTTAGAGAATCACTTTGGAGCCTTGGTTCACAGTTGAAAATAAAAACACTACTATCATATAATTTGCGACATCACCTATTCTTTATCCAGAATTGAAGGAACTCTTCTAGAATATTCACTTGCCCTGGTTTATATATGTGTGCTTAAAAGTATTATGGGCACAGGGTTGAAGACAAATTTCTTCCTCCTTATGATAGAGATGTGGGCATTTACTTGGACCTTGACAAACCACCATAAGGAGTCATGCCTTACTCCTGATGCCCTTCTTTGGAAGAAGTGCATTCACTCTCTTGTGTAGCTTGGAAAGCAGCAGAAGCACTGGAATTGTCACTCACTGCTGAAACAAATGTCAACATTTTGACTGACTGAAATCCTACAGCCACCCTGAGTTGCTCCAGAACCTTTTTGACCTTTTATAGAATTGCTCTGGGAACGATTTCTGGCTGTCTGGGTGAAACCCTTTCTACGGCTTTGCAGTCCACAGAGAGATCGCACAGTGTCATAGGTCTGCACCCTCTGACCGAAATGTTTTGTCAACACACGTGTTCGTCAAAGAGTTTGGTGTTACAGGCATCTTCTGTCAAATTAAACCCAGACGCTTTCACCCACGCTCCTTCAGATTGGGAGTTGAAAATACTTGACTTCATGGCCATTGCATCAGTCCGCAGAGCCCTGGGCACTGCAAACACCACTTGTCTTCTTGGTCGGTATATCTATGCCTATTTGAGAATTGGCTAGATTGGCCGTGATCCATTTTCTTCAATACATGAAGAAGCCCTACTCTGACCTGGTTGGAGATGGTTTGAATGGTCATCTCCAGACAAATCTTTAAGTGGATCATTACACCAATATGAGTACTTGAGCCTAGCCAATGCAGTTACTTTATATCGGCATAACTGAATGCTTTCTATGGGCATTTCAGGAATATCCAGACAGCATTATGGGAAATGCTTTTCAGTGGTGCACAGCTCTTAAGAGGGAAGGCCTACTCCTCCTTAGAATACATGTAAAATAGTTAATGTCATAGCATGCTTGTTAGGTATGGCTTCCCCAGCAAAGCTGTTCCACCAGCACTACCTTTGCTTCTCCAGAGAACAAATGTCACAATAGCTGCCCCCATCCCACCGATCCTACTCCCATCCCTAGCCTCACCGACTTTGTTGCTCCTTATGGGATAGAGGTAGGCCTAATGGACTTCAGTATAACCAACAGCAGCTCGAGATTCTGTTGTCTTCTGCTGGCTCTGTCATCTCCAAAACTGTTTAACTATTCCCTCTTCTACCACCAGTTTCTGGTGTTGGGGAGAGTTTCTCAATTTTCAACCTATTGGGAGACAATCCTGATGGGTCTGTGGTTGTTACAGCTTGTCTGCAAAGGTTATGCCTTTACCTAATTGTCCTCCGCTCTAGTCTTACCTCCTTCAAGTGAGTGCTGTCCGGCACACACCTTCTTGGAGGTTGGAATTTCTTGCCTTCTTGAACAAAGGGACCATAGACATTGTGCTGATGGAGGAGATGGACCATGGGATTCTATTACCTTTGCTTTCTAGTTCCCTAAAAGGATGAAATTCTCAGACCATTTAAGTCTACAGGTCTTAAACTTCTTCATTCTTAAGGACTAGTTCAAAATATTGTCCCCAAGTCAGGCCTTCAATGCGAGTGATTTATTGGTGTTGGATTTCCAGGACACCTATTTCCATTTACTAATCATCTCTGACAGGCATTGCTTCTGGTTCACATTTGATCTAACAACCGCTCACTGTGTGGTTACCAAAGTGCTGGTTGTGATGGCACTTTTATTCACAAGTCCATGTATTTTCATACAGGAGTCCTACCCTGTCACCATGCAGAGACTAAACTTCACAGCTGCAATGTTGGGTACGACATACCTGAAGACCTTTAATCTTCCTCATAGAATTGTAGATGGCTGCCTTCTTTTTCGACTGGCGCACAAAGCCTTTGGTCTGTATCGGAGCAGCAGATGCACATAAATGTGCTAGAGTTAGGGGCAGTTGGTCTTGCACTGAAAGCATTTTCCCTTCCATTTCAGGGAGCACCATTCAAGTTCCATCAGACAACTCAAACATCATCCTTTATATTATATAATAGGCAGGGTGATGTGGGGTCTTGGACCAGGTGCTTGTGGTCCTTATGCATATGGCGGTGAGTGATACAGTACGGCGTGTTCCCAGTACCAGCCCTTCTTGCAGACACAGTCAGTGTGAGGGCAGATGGCATGAGCCACTTCTCACCAGAGGAGCATGAGTGGAAACTTTATCCTGAAGTGACAGGGATAACCTATTTTTGATATGGCTGTCTATGCATGGATCTCCTTCTCTGTGCCGAGCGGTATTTTCAGTTTTGTGCCATACTTTTCCCTCTGAATTGTTCCCTCAAAGATGACTTCAGGTGCAACTGTTTAGGTCGCCCGCTCTTCTCATTCCCACCAATCCCAATTCTTTTGAAGGTCCTGCAGAAGGTGCAGGAGGTTCAAGCACAAGCACAACTGATCATGGTAGTTGCAGATTGGAGAGAGGGGATTTTGTATGCAGATCTGTTGGGCATTCAGCCCCCTCTCCATTTCCCACTCTGTGTATATTTACTTTTGCAGCAGGATGTACTGCGATCTTTGTGGGGCACTAAGCAAAATGTTATGCTTGTTACAAGTGTTTGAACCCCCTCCAGTCTCGTCTCTTTGATCTGTGTACTGCCCTTTCACTTGCCAAGTAGGATATGGCAGTCAACATGAAGGGATTACTGGCTGCCTTTCTACCTTCATGTGTCTCCCTAATCAACCCTCCTTTGTCGTTCAGGTCTGCCTTAGTGGTGTGCTTTCTAAAATTACTGTCATCTTACTGAGCTGAGAATAATTGACAGTGGTAGAAGAAACTGGGTATAATAGAAAGAGTAGGACTTTTTACTGTTGTCTACAGTGGTAGAGTGGCCAACTGGTAAGATTTTTAAAGACCAAAATCTGACATAGACGTAGGACTATATGTCATCACCTATCATGGGCACACCGGCCTAGAATGACAGCACCCACTAGTTATATAGAAGAGGCACATAGGCACATCCCACTGATCAATAAGACAGACTAGATATAATAAGGATAGTAGAAACCAATTTCAGAGAGGGTGCATTTTGTTCAGTTTCAGAAAGTTTTGTCTAGCTCCAGGAAGACATAAAGGACATTGCATGTGGTCCCATGTCAGAGAAATAGCACATCTAATCTGTTTTTCTTATATCCTGATACATGTGGTCTTTACTTGAGTCAAGATTCCCAGACACTGCAAGCTCTCTGGTTGTAAAATACCTGTTGTGGGCTTACGAAGAACTTGCAGGGGCTTATAGACAGTCCATTGCATACCATTGGTTAGCTTTATTGTTACTCTAATTTGCTTGATTCTTATTCGATGGCTTTGCTTGACCCAGCTTGTCCATCTTCTGTTTGTCTCTCCCCTACAGCATAGGCTCTTTACCATGTCTCTTACTGGCTGGTGTCTATCCTTCCACTGCTTACTTTTAGGTAACATTTCTTTTTGCTTATGCACTTCATTAGAGCGTGTGTGTTTTCCAGCTGTCTTCCACCTGAGCTTCTCCCTGCCAAATACCCACCCCCTGCATTCTGTGTCTTCTTCCTGTTGCAAGCTTTCTTGTTTGCTTCTCCCCCACCAAACCCCCCTCCCTAATACTTCATGTTCCTTTCTCGTGTGTTTCTACCCAACCCCTGTGTTTCTTTCCCTCACCTTCTCCTCCACTGCCACCCATGCCAATCATCTTCTGTTTTAAAAAATAAAATGATTTTACTTAATTTTGGTAGAAAAGATGACGAGGCAGAAAATTGCCCCCAACTCCCCTGCCTTTAAATAAAAAGTGCTTTTGTGCTACTCTTTTCCAGTTTTTCTTAATTTTTATTTACTGATCCATCGTGGATCGCATGCTTAATGTTACATGTGCACCCACAAATTTATGCAGCATCATCACACTTTTTCTTGGGTTGCTTCTATTGTTTTTTTAGGCCATGCTCCACAGCACCTTGTCGATGCTGTACTGCATTGTCAAAAGGCACTGGTAAATTCACTAGGTCCCAATACGAGACCTATTGGCTTTGCCAACGCTTGTTTGTATTGATAATAATAAAGTCACAAGTCCCAGAAAGCAAAGGGTAAAGATCGTCTTGATGCGGGGCAACAGTGCTGGATAAAAGTGTGCGTAAAACTGAAATGGGAATTATTTTCACATTCTAAGCATATAACCAAAAAGAAGAGATTCAGAGCCCCTTTTTCAAAATCCTTACAGCTATGGAATTGTGCTAAGCGATACCAAAGGGGATGATGGACGGAGCGCTTGAGCTAATCAAACACTCACCCCCAGTCAACTGATCTGGGTTTAATCCACCATCATTCTTTAGCTCACTCCACCACCCCAGTTCAGACATGGCCATATGCAAATCAGTCTGACCCTGTGCCTCATGGGAACAGTCCAGCCCGAACTGCCAAGCCATGTCTTCCCTGGACCGGAACAAGCATCCTGGGACCGGTTTCTGGCTATTCAGCCGTCATCAGCCAGGCTAGCTTGAATCCAGTGGCAAAGTGAGCAAGGGACCCACGTCTGGGCATACCCTGCCAACTTAGGGCGAACAAAGCGATACCAAAGGGGATGATGGACGGAGCGCTTGAGCTAATCAAACACTCACCCCCAGTCAACTGATCTGGGTTTAATCCACCATCATTCTTTAGCTCACTCCACCACCCCAGTTCAGACATGGCCATATGCAAATCAGTCTGACCCTGTGCCTCATGGGAACAGTCCAGCCCGAACTGCCAAGCCATGTCTTCCCTGGACCGGAACAAGCATCCTGGGACCGGTTTCTGGCTATTCAGCCGTCATCAGCCAGGCTAGCTTGAATCCAGTGGCAAAGTGAGCAAGGGACCCACGTCTGGGCATACCCTGCCAACTTAGGGCGAACAAAGCGATACCAAAGGGGATGATGGACGGAGCGCTTGAGCTAATCAAACACTCACCCCCAGTCAACTGATCTGGGTTTAATCCACCATCATTCTTTAGCTCACTTCACCACCCCAGTTCAGACATGGCCATATGCAAATCAGTCTGACCCTGTGCCTCATGGGAACAGTCCAGCCCGAACTGCCAAGCCATGTCTTCCCTGGACCGGAACAAGCATCCTGGGACCGGTTTCTGGCTATTCAGCCGTCATCAGCCAGGCTAGCTTGAATCCAGTGGCAAAGTGAGCAAGGGACCCACGTCTGGGCATACCCTGCCAACTTAGGGCGAACAAAGCGATACCAAAGGGGATGATGGATGGAGCGCTTGAGCTAATCAAACACTCACCCCCAGTCAACTGATCTGGGTTTAATCCACCATCATTCTTTAGCTCACTCCACCACCCCAGTTCAGACATGGCCATATGCAAATCAGTCTGACCCTGTGCCTCATGGGACCAGTCCAGCCTGAATTGCCAAGCCATGTCTTCCCTGGACCGGAACAAGCATCCTGGGACCGGTTTCTGGCTATTCAGCCGTCATCAGCCAGGCTAGCTTGAATCCAGTGGCAAAGTGAGCAAGGGACCCACGTCTGGGCATACCCTGCCAACTTAGCGCGAACAAAGCGATACCAAAGGGGATGATGGACGGAGCGCTTGAGCTAATCAAACACTCACCCCCAGTCAACTGATATGGGTTTAATCCACCATCATTCTTTAGCTCACTCCACCACCCCAGTTCAGACATGGCCATATGCAAATCAGTCTGACCCTGTGCCTCATGGGAACAGTCCAGCCCGAACTGCCAAGCCATGTCTTCCCTGGACCGGAACAAGCATCCTGGGACCGGTTTCTGGCTATTCAGCCGTCATCAGCCAGGCTAGCTTGAATCCAGTGGCAAAGTGAGCAAGGGACCCACGTCTGGGCATACCCTGCCAACTTAGGGCGAACAAAGCGATACCAAAGGGGATGATGGACGGAGCGCTTGAGCTAATCAAACACTCACCCCCAGTCAACTGATCTGGGTTTAATCCACCATCATTCTTTAGCTCACTCCACCACCCCAGTTCAGATATGGCCATATGCAAATCAGTCTGACCCTGTGCCTCATTGGAACAGTCCAGCCCGAACTGCCAAGCCATGTCTTCCCTGGACCAGAACAAGCATCCTGGGACCGGTTTCTGGCTATTTAGCCGTCATCAGCCAGGCTAGCTTGAATCCAGTGGCAAAGTGAGCAAGGGACCCACGTCTGGGCATACCCTGCCAACTTAGGGCGAACAAAGCGATACCAAAGGGGATGATGGACGGAGCTCTTGAGCTAATCAAACACTCACCCCCAGTCAACTGATCTGGGTTTAATCCACCATCATTCTTTAGCTCACTCCACTACCCCAGTTCAGACATGGCCATATGCAAATCAGTCTGACCCTGTGCCTCATGGGAACAGTCCAGCCCGAACTGCCAAGCCATGTCTCCCCTGGACCGGAACAAGCATCCTGGGACCGGTTTCTGGCTATTCAGCCGTCATCAGCCAGGCTAGCTTGAATCCAGTGGCAAAGTGAGCAAGGGACCCACGTCTGGGCATACCCTGCCAACTTAGGGCGAACAAAGCGATACCAAAGGGGATGATGGACGGAGCGCTTGAGCTAATCAAACACTCACCCCCAGTCAACTGATCTGGGTTTAATCCACCATCATTCTTTAGCTCACTCCACCACCCCAGTTCAGACATGGCCATATGCAAATCAGTCTGACCCTGTGCCTCATGGGAACAGTCCAGCCCGAACTGCCAAGCCATGTCTTCCCTGGACCGGAACAAGCATCCTGGGACCGGTTTCTGGCTATTCAGCCGTCATCAGCCAGGCTAGCTTGAATCCAGTGGCAAAGTGAGCAAGGGACCCACGTCTGGGCATACCCTGCCAACTTAGGGCGAACAAAGCGATACCAAAGGGGATGATGGACGGAGCGCTTGAGCTAATCAAACACTCACCCCCAGTCAACTGATCTGGGTTTAATCCACCATCATTCTTTAGCTCACTCCACCACCCCAGTTCAGACATGGCCATATGCAAATCAGTATGACCCTGTGCCTCATGGGAACAGTCCAGCCCGAACTGCCAAGCCATGTCTTCCCTGGACCGGAACAAGCATCCTGAGACCGGTTTCTGGCTATTCAGCCGTCATCAGCACATTTAAAGGCTATTTGATGAAAGCATGAAAAGAAATACTAATTTTATTAGATAACTCTTCTTGCTCTCACTTCCCAGGCTGTGTTGAATCCCAATGATAGGCTCCCAGTCTGCAGCTTGGCCGAGGGTTTCCAATGCGCTACTTCACTCTTATTTAATATACCCGCTGTACTGCATAATGAGGTGCTGCAGTGCATAAGCAATCTTAACTAATGTGCTTTGTGTGATTTAATAGATGGCCGGTGGAACTCTGTCCGTGCACAACATTTAAACTAATATGGAGGCTCGCCATGCCCTCTCAGGAAAACCAGGAACGTTTTAAAAATGTATTGGAAAGTGTGGGATTCCTGGACAGTTCTCGCTCAGAATGTCCTGGCAAATCTAAGACACCTGGTCACCCTTCCCATCAGCTGCTCCTGTTTAAAAAAAGTCTGCCCGTTCCTCTCAACGGGGGAGTCACTCGACCCATGCAGTATATGGGGGCCCTATGTAGTTTTGCTCTGTATGTGTGGGACAGTGGGTACAGAATGTGTGTTGTGTTTCACTACAAGGAGAAAGAAATCTGTGTGAGAACTTCTGTATTTGTATGGCTGACAAGATGGAGGTGTACCTGTCAGTCAGAGATGTGTTTTGGTAGAAAGACAGGTAATGTTCATGGTCCTTTGAAGTGAGCCAGGCTCTTATGAATGGAGTAGGAGGGATGGAAGCCTATTTTTGAAGTGCATTTTTGGCCCTGTCTGTTTCCTGCTTCACTCCTCCCCAGAGGTGTTCTCAAAACACCTTGTTTAGTCGACAGTTAGGGAAAACCCCTCTTCTTTTGTGCAATTGTTTTCATACCTTCACAGGGAACACCCAGTTTAACCTCACCTTCCTGACAAATCTACAGATCAAAAGCAATGTGAGCAGCCAGACTGTGTGAATGATGCCCACTCCCCTGAAGTCATATCTCATCCAAAGCAGAGGCTCTGGGATACAGATCTGTGTCTACCAGACTAGGATAACTGGCGTTCAATCTCTACACAATAGCGTGGAGAAAAAAGATTTCTGTGTTCCAAGGTTGGTGATTTCTGAGTTCCAAGGCAGCCTGCCCCCTGCCAGTTTGGAAACCAACCTAAAACTTTGCTAGAAGTGCTGTTTGTATGGTCCTGGAAGGGAGGAGCCTTTTGCTGAACTCAGATAGTGATGCTGTAGGCATCCTTACCTAAGAGTGCTGCCCAGAAGAGGAATGCACAGCCCAACAATCTGGAGAACAGAAGCTGTTCAAGAGGGACTAGAATCCGAGTTCCACACTTTTAACATTAGAATTACATATGACCCAGGGGAGAATTTACCCCCCGCCCCCCGCCCCCCGCTTCCCGCCAAAGATGTGAGCTTCTGATTGCCTTTGATCCTCTTTATTCTGTCTTGTCCTATCGGAGCCTCTCGCTTTCACACTTTAGGCCTGAAGATGTGTCTGTGTGGTAACCAGGTCTAGAGGGACTCTGACCCTGCAAGTCCCCCTCCAACCGATACAGCAGCTGAGCCATTTTGCTTACCTAAACCTGCTGGAAGTGCTTCTGTGAACTCCGAGTTCACACCACAATACCCTATACATATTTGCTGTACACTTATTTAAGTTATTACCTGGAGACCACGCAACTTGTAGGGAATCACACATTTGTTGTTCAAGTGGCGAAGTCAGAATTATAACTAAGGTTTGGGTGCCACTGGACCAAGTCAGCTAGTAAAAGACATACCCTAAAAGAACAGAATGAATGGAAACTTAAACACTTGTTGACGGGTGATTGAAACAAACAGAAGTAACATTAAACATAGAAAAGGAGGATTAAATGAAAAAGTCTGTGGGATCATCAGTGTTAAAGCGCTGATTGTTTGATACATTTAGAAAGATATAACAAATTGACAACGTTTAAGACTTTTCTATCCATCCAAATGCGGATAGAGATTTGTCGCGCGTTTAACGTTGCCAGTCCGGTTGCCGGTACATGGCTCTCATTACCGGATACGTTGCTTGCAAAACATGTAAACACATACATAAATGATCTTGTAAAGGATGGACTATGTAGATATATCCCCCGTCATTCCATACTGTAAGAAGGTAGCTTTTAATGGTATGCTGCCCTTTTTAGGTCTCGCCTACGCAGCGCGCATGCGCTGCATAGGAAAAAGACCTGTAGCAATCGCTACGGTTTTTGTCCCAAAAACGTGCACGCGTTGCATTGCCTTCAATGGCAACGCGTGCACGTTTGGCGATTCCCTTGCGGGAGCGAGCTTGACACCATATGTTTGTAATTAACTTGCAAACACATGGTGCCCGTGGCTCGCTCCCGCAAGGGAAACGCTTTCACTTTTGCCGACACTTTTTTAGGCGCGCGCGCTTGTTTAAATCGCCACGGCGCCCGCTTTAGTGGGCACCTCACATCTCAGGCCCCCAGTGTCTCTACCCCTGCTCTGGGTGCAGCGACCGAGCTGCCCCGGCTCAAGGGGCTACCAGACCCGCCTGATGCACAGCGGCGGCGCTGGTGCTGCCTCCCTTTGGTCGGTGCGGCGGATGGCCAGACTCGGCCCCGCTTTGGGGGCTGTGTGCTGCGCCATCTACTACCTATACCGGACCTGTTATATTCCCATGGAGTCTCTCCGTGCCTCTGCCGAAAACCGAGATGCCCGACAGCGTCTGCAGAGCGGCGCAGGCCTCCGGGGGGCAGTAGCAGGCAGCCCGCCTCCCCCCGTGGCTCTCCCTCCTGCCGGTAGCAGCGGCGGCCAGTGAAACAGTAGGAGGCTCCTACAGCATCACGAACACCAGCCCAGAGAGGGTCGTGGGTAGAGGAGGGTTAGCAGGGCACTTTCCCTGTCAGCTTCGGTGCTGGGGCTTGGTCCATGTCAGCGCTTTTCCCAAGCTACAGATCTCTCTTCCTCTTTGCGCACCCCATGTCTGTCAGTGCTGATGTCTTCCCCACGTCCCGTTTCCCTCAGTTCATCGACACGCACCTCTGTTTTCTACTATAGCCTCACCCGCTCTTTCTCCCTCGGTAGTACGGTACCCACTTTTCTTCCCCAGTCCCCCGAACTGCTCTCTTGTTCTGTTCATTTCCGTCTTGTCTTAAATGTAGAACTCAGACCCACTCCCCCCTCCCTTACTCTTGCTCAACTGCCAAACCTGTCTAAATTCCCTTTCCAGTGGCTCCTGCTCGTCGCCAATAAATAGTAAGATATTTATTAACCCCGCTGCCTCGTGAAATTGCCACCAGTACGTCTCTTAGCCTCACACAGCCTAGTCTCCAGCTTTCCGCCCCGGAATCCTCTCCCCCAACAATCCACATTTCACTAACTACGCACATTAACACTAGCAGCTTCCTAATTACCACCCTCCTGTGGACGTCCCTCCTGCTCCCCATTTCCTCTGATGGCGCCCTCTGGGGGATTCCAGCCATGCCTTTCCACTCTCTCACACCTTCTGTCTGACCCTCCTATTGGGTCTCCTCCCATTCCAGCCTGTTCTCAAGTCCAGTACAATACGTTAACCCTATTTAGAGCCCCTCTTCCTTTCTAGCACTCTCTGTAACCATGCCTCCTTCCAGGCTCCTCTGCACCCCCTGTTTCCACCCTCTTCTTAGCCCCGTCTAGCTCTCACACCACATCCCTTTACAATCCCCGCTTGTTTACCCTCATCCGTCCCGTCTCCCAGCACCCTACCCATCCGTTCCCTGGTTCCCAGCCTCTTCTCCCTATCTTGCTCACTCGATAACCCAACCCCCCCACTCCCTACCCTGTGAAGCCCTTGTTTCCTTCACCCCCCTTCTACTCCTCTTTGGACCCTCTCCTTCCCCTTTCCAGCCCCACGTTCTCCCCTTTCACTACCCCTTTCTGAATTCCCTCCACCGTTATTACTCCCTGTAGTCCCCTCCTTACTCCTGCCTTTCCCCCGTCCCTATATATCTCCTGTTCCCCGTACCCTCTTTCTAACCCCCATTTGGGTCCTCTTCTTTCCAGCCCTTCTTATGTCAGGGTCCATTTTCTAACACCCTGCCCAACCCCGCCGGTGCCCTCCAACCCCTACCCAGGCCCATGTAAAGGACTGACTGTTCTACATTTTACCACAAACTGGAAATTCAATGGGCATCCATTCAGGGCAGTTTTGTCTCTCCTGGTGCTGAACCCTAGTTAGTAGAGGAGCAGGGATTGGGCAATGACCTTAGTAGTCTGATGCAATTGAAAGTCAGAGTAAACACGGTACAGAACCAACAAATAAATGCATAAATAAACACCAACTACAATATGTCGTGCTATATTCATTCTGTACAGTCAGTGGCACAATCTGATGTAAGCCATCACATTCTCCCTCAAAAATATTTTGATTAAATTTCATGTTTTGTAGGTTACATATTAATATATTGCACCGTTGATAATATAGGTTTAAAACTAAACGTGTTTGACCAAACACCATTAAAACAGATAACATGTGCCTTGAATATGGCGTTCTTTTACGACCATGACGGAATGGAAAGAGGGTGCGTTTCTTCGTTCTCGTTCCTCGCAACAGGGGCATGCAGATTTTTTTTAAACAAAGGGGGAAATTAATAAGTTACAAAAAAGATGCAAATAGGAGATCGCAACTGTCAAGTCATATTGACAGGTAATTAATAAATTGGCCATAACTTCAAAGGTGGTAGGTTTTTTTTATGGAGGGGATGGTCGGGCGGCTGTGACAGAGGCTTTCACCTTCACCCCGTCTTTAGGCCTTAGACTCGGCTCACACTGGGCTGAAGTGGCTATGATAAACAGGGCGTTCTCTCTACGGCACTCCTCGAAGTCAGTGATCATTGGGCGCTACCTCGGCAGACAGGCTGCGCAGAATAGAAATGCAAATGAGTCTCTTTCGCATTTGATACTAAGTCAATGGTGGGAATGGCTTTGGTTCGACAATGCCCTTTGTTTATGATTTACTAGTGATTTCGAATACCAGGAATGATTTTAGACAGGTATCACAATTGTGTGAGATACATTTGGATCTGTGTCTATGCAGCAAGAAATAATACTGGGGGAATAACTAACGTTAATGCATCTACTGCGGTGATTTCTGTTTAATCCGCTGGTTACATATTTGAGAAATACCCCCCTGATCAGCGGCCAGCCCTTTGGAGGCCAAATAACAAAAAAGTCTGCTCCGCTCTCCACCGCCATAAAAACCAAACCAGCAAAAACGTTTAAAGGCAGTGCATGTTGGTGACTTTTCCAAATGATGGGCGTTTAAGTTGGGGGTGAGTTTTTCTCAGCAAGCAAACAAAACAGACTGACGATGCAGCCTAAATAATTTTATTTGTGCTCTGGAATTTGTGACTGTGCATCAGAACACTGCCTAAGTACAAAGTGAACGGAAAATCTGAAATACTCCAATTTTCGCAGGTTTTCTCTTACTTTCTGATGCACAAATAGTCCAAAAGCTCTCTGCCTGTCAAAAGTTATGCATTCAAATAGTCTCGCTGTATATTTCTGTAGGCTTCAATATTTAATAGAATACAGCATTTCAAGTACCATAAATACCAGGAGTGTGTGAGCACTGCCAGGAAAAGTAACTTTCTTCTTTGAGGGGACATCTCCATCGCTTTAATCTGGCATAACTCGACGCCCAGTACTAACATTGTGGTGCACTCTTTATATGTACTTCAATAATTTATTAAGGTTTTTATCTCTTAAAAATAATTTGGTGATCAAAAAGCACACTTTCCATTTATAGTGTTGATCTGAGTTGATTTTGGAAGGATATAATCAACCCCTACTTATGTTGTGCTGACTTAAGTAAATTAATTATCTTTAATATCCTCTCTAAACTCCACATTTGCCACCTCACTATGTCATACCAAAGGGGATGATGGACGGAGAGTTAGAGCAAATCAAACACTCACCCCCAGTCAACTGATCTGGGTTTAATCCATCATCATTCTTTAGCTCACTCCACCACCCCAGTTCAGACATGGCCATATGCAAATCAGTCTGACCCTGTGCCTCATGGGAACAGTCCAGCCCGAACTGCCAAGCCATGTCTTCCCTGGACCGGAAACAAGCATCCTGGGACCGATTTCGGGTTCAAAACCCTCATCAGCCAGGCTATCTTGAATCCAGTGGCAAAGTGAGCAAGGGACCCACGTCTGGGCATACCCTGCCAACTTAGGGCGAACAAAGCGATACCAAAGGGGATGATGGACGGAGCGTTAGAGCAAATCAAACACTCAACCCCAGTCAACTGATCTGGGTTTAATCCACCATCATTCTTTAGCTCACTCCACCACCCCAGTTCAGACATGGCCATATGCAAATCAGTCTGACCCTGTGCCTCATGGGAACAGTCCAGCCCGAACTGCCAAGCCATGTCTTCCCTGGACCGGAAACAAGCATCCTGGGACCGGTTTCGGGTTCAAAACCCTCATCAGCCAGGCTATCTTGAATCCAGTGGCAAAGTGAGCAAGGGACCCACGTCTGGGCATACCCTGCCAACTTAGGGCGAACAAAGCGATACCAAAGGGGATGATGGACGGAGCGTTAGAGCAAATCAAACACTCACCCCCAGTCAACTGATCTGGGTTTAATCCATCATCATTCTTTAGCTCACTCCACCACCCCAGTTCAGACATGGCCATATGCAAATCAGTCTGACCCTGTGCCTCATGGGAACAGTCCAGCCCGAACTGCCAAGCCATGTCTTCCCTGGACCGGAAACAAGCATCCTGGGACCGGTTTCGGGTTCAAAACCCTCATCAGCCAGGCTATCTTGAATCCAGTGGCAAAGTGAGCAAGGGACCCACGTCTGGGCATACCCTGCCAACTTAGGGCGAACAAAGCGATACCAAAGGGGATGATGGACGGAGCGTTAGAGCAAATCAAACACTCACCCCCAGTCAACTGATCTGGGTTTAATCCATCATCATTCTTTAGCTCACTCCACCACCCCAGTTCAGACATGGCCATATGCAAATCAGTCTGACCCTGTGCCTCATGGGAACAGTCCAGCCCGAACTGCCAAGCCATGTCTTCCCTGGACCGGAAACAAGCATCCTGGGACCGGTTTCGGGTTCAAAACCCTCATCAGCCAGGCTATCTTGAATCCAGTGGCAAAGTGAGCAAGTGACCCACGTCTGGGCATACCCTGCCAACTTAGGGCGAACAAAGCGATACCAAAGGGGATGATGGACGGAGCGTTAGAGCAAATCAAACACTCACCCCCAGTCAACTGATCTGGGTTTAATCCATCATCATTCTTTAGCTCACTCCACCACCCCAGTTCAGACATGCCCATATGCAAATCAGTCTGACCCTGTGCCTCATGGGAACAGTCCAGCCCGAACTGCCAAGCCATGTCTTCCCTGGACCGGAAACAAGCATCCTGGGACCGGTTTCGGGTTCAAAACCCTCATCAGCCAGGCTATCTTGAATCCAGTGGCAAAGTGAGCAAGGGACCCACGTCTGGGCATACCCTGCCAACTTAGGGCGAACAAAGCGATACCAAAGGGGATGATGGACGGAGCGTTAGAGCAAATCAAACACTCACCCCCAGTCAACTGATCTGGGTTTAATCCATCATCATTCTTTAGCTCACTCCACCACCCCAGTTCAGACATGGCCATATGCAAATCAGTCTGACCCTGTGCCTCATGGGAGCAGTCCAGCCCGAACTGCCAAGCCATGTCTTCCCTGGACCGGAAACAAGCATCCTGGGTCGGTTTCGGGTTCGGGTTCAAAACCCTCATCAGCCAGGCTATCTTGAATCCAGTGGCAAAGTGAGCAAGGGACCCACGTCTGGGCATACCCTGCCAACTTAGGGCGAACAAAGCGATACCAAAGGGGATGATGGACGGAGCGTTAGAGCAAATCAAACACTCACCCCCAGTCAACTGATCTGGGTTTAATCCATCATCATTCCTTAGCTCACTTCACCACCCCAGTTCAGACATGGCCATATGCAAATCAGTCTGACCCTGTGCCTCATGGGAACAGTCCAGCCCGAACTGCCAAGCCATGTCTTCCCTGGACCGGAAACAAACATCCTGGGACCGGTTTCGGGTTCAAAACCCTCATCAGCCAGGCTATCTTGAATCCAGTGGCAAAGTGAGCAAGGGACCCACGTCTGGGCATACCCTGCCAACTTAGGGCGAACAAAGCGATACCAAAGGGGATGATGGACGGAGCGTTAGAGCAAATCAAACACTCACCCCCAGTCAACTGATCTGGGTTTAATCCATCATCATTCTTTAGCTCACTCCACCACCCCAGTTCAGACATGGCCATATGCAAATCAGTCTGACCCTGTGCCTCATGGGAACAGTCCAGCCCGAACTGCCAAGCCATGTCTTCCCTGGACCGGAAACAAGCATCCTGGGACCGGTTTCGGGTTCAAAACCCTCATCAGCCAGGCTATCTTGAATCCAGTGGCAAAGTGAGCAAGGGACCCACGTCTGGGCATACCCTGCCAACTTAGGGCGAACAAAGCGATACCAAAGGGGATGATGGACGGAGCGTTAGAGCAAATCAAACACTCACCCCCAGTCAACTGATCTGGGTTTAATCCATCATCATTCTTTAGCTCACTCCACCACCCCAGTTCAGACATGGCCATATGCAAATCAGTCTGACCCTGTGCCTCATGGGAACAGTCCAGCCCGAACTGCCAAGCCATGTCTTCCCTGGACCGGAAACAAGCATCCTGGGACCGGTTTCGGGTTCAAAACCCTCATCAGCCAGGCTATCTTGAATCCAGTGGCAAAGTGAGCAAGGGACCCACGTCTGGGCATACCCTGCCAACTTAGGGCGAACAAAGCGATACCAAAGGGGATGATGGACGGAGCGTTAGAGCAAATCAAACACTCACCCCCAGTCAACTGATCTGGGTTTAATCCATCATCATTCTTTAGCTCACTCCACCACCCCAGTTCAGACATGGCCATATGCAAATCAGTCTGACCCTGTGCCTCATGGGAACAGTCCAGCCCGAACTGCCAAGCCATGTCTTCCCTGGACCGGAAACAAGCATCCTGGGACCGGTTTCGGGTTCAAAACCCTCATCAGCCAGGCTATCTTGAATCCAGTGGCAAAGTGAGCAAGGGACCCACGTCTGGGCATACCCTGCCAACTTAGGGCGAACAAAGCGATACCAAAGGGGATGATGGACGGAGCGTTAGAGCAAATCAAACACTCACCCCCAGTCAACTGATCTGGGTTTAATCCATCATCATTCTTTAGCTCACTCCACCACCCCAGTTCAGACATGGCCATATGCAAATCAGTCTGACCCTGTGCCTCATGGGAACAGTCCAGCCCGAACTGCCAAGCCATGTCTTCCCTGGACCGGAAACAAGCATCCTGGGACCGGTTTCGGGTTCAAAACCCTCATCAGCCAGGCTATCTTGAATCCAGTGGCAAAGTGAGCAAGGGACCCACGTCTGGGCATACCCTGCCAACTTAGGGCGAACAAAGCGATACCAAAGGGGATGATGGACGGAGCGTTAGAGCAAATCAAACACTCACCCCCAGTCAACTGATCTGGGTTTAATCCATCATCATTCTTTAGCTCACTCCACCACCCCAGTTCAGACATGGCCATATGCAAATCAGTCTGACCCTGTGCCTCATGGGAACAGTCCAGCCCGAACTGCCAAGCCATGTCTTCCCTGGACCGGAAACAAGCATCCTGGGACCGGTTTCGGGTTCAAAACCCTCATCAGCCAGGCTATCTTGAATCCAGTGGCAAAGTGAGCAAGGGACCCACGTCTGGGCATACCCTGCCAACTTAGGGCGAACAAAGCGATACCAAAGGGGATGATGGACGGAGCGTTAGAGCAAATCAAACACTCACCCCCAGTCAACTGATCTGGGTTTAATCCATCATCATTCTTTAGCTCACTCCACCACGCCAGTTCAGACATGGCCATATGCAAATCAGTCTGACCCTGTGCCTCATGGGAACAGTCCAGCCCGAACTGCCAAGCCATGTCTTCCCTGGACCGGAAACAAGCATCCTGGGACCGGTTTCGGGTTCAAAACCCTCATCAGCCAGGCTATCTTGAATCCAGTGGCAAAGTGAGCAAGGGACCCACGTCTGGGCATACCCTGCCAACTTAGGGCGAACAAAGCGATACTAAAGGGGATGATGGACAGAGCGTTAGAGCAAATCAAACACTCACCCCCAGTCAACTGATCTGGGTTTAATCCATCATCATTCTTTAGCTCACTCCACCACCCCAGTTCAGACATGGCCATATGCAAATCAGTCTGACCCTGTGCCTCATGGGAACAGTCCAGCCCGAACTGCCAAGCCATGTCTTCCCTGGACCGGAAACAAGCATCCTGGGACCGGTTTCGGGTTCAAAACCCTCATCAGCCAGGCTATCTTGAATCCAGTGGCAAAGTGAGCAAGGGACCCACGTCTGGGCATACCCTGCCAACTTAGGGCGAACAAAGCGATACCAAAGGGGATGATGGACGGAGCGTTAGAGCAAATCAAACACTCACCCCCAGTCAACTGATCTGGGTTTAATCCATCATTCTTTAGCTCACTCCACCACCCCAGTTCAGACATGGCCATATGCAAATCAGTCTGACCCTGTGCATCATGGGAACAGTCCAGCCCGAACTGCCAAGCCATGTCTTCCCTGGACCGGAAACAAGCATCCTGGGACCGGTTTCGGGTTCAAAACCCTCATCAGCCAGGCTATCTTGAATCCAGTGGCAAAGTGAGCAAGGGACCCACGTCTGGGCATACCCTGCCAACTTAGGGCGAACAAAGCGATACCAAAGGGGATGTCACTATGTCAGGCACACCTTCTCACTGACGAGTTTCTTTTTCATTTGAAGTCTGTTAGTTTCTGTTTCTCCGGTTTGGAGCCACTTACTTGGTGCTATGTTTGAAGATGCATTTTTTGGTTTCCAATCACAGTGAGTCGTTTGGTGTTTTAGTGCATCCTTTTGCCATTTATGCCTACCTGCAAAAAGTGTTTTATAGATCTCGGCTAAGCAGTGCTTGCGCTGTCTCTTTGAGACATGTTGTATTCTAAATAGTATAGTGTGCGCTTTTTTTATTTAAATAATAACTCCACTGCAAACAAAAAACATTTTGTACAACTCTACATATCTTTTCTAGTCAGCAACAGTCAGTCCTAGCTGTCTTTAAACAGGACATACTTGTGTTTTTGCTCCTCTGTTGCAGCTGTGTGAAATATATAAATCATCTGCAAAGGCTACCTGCATACAGTGCATACCTGCAGTTCACCTCTGTTGTCCATAAGGGGGCTCTAAGTAGCGTTTACCATGGCTGAATGTACTTTGCCCAGTTACCCTACGTTAACATGGCCATATGTTTGCTGTACAGTTGCTATAAAAGCTTATAATATGGTATAGTGTGCACTTTTTTCTTTAAATAATGACTCCACTGAAAACAAAAAAACATAAATAAAAACATTGCCATTTATAATGCCAATGGCTCCAATTCCAACAAAGCGAGACCTATTGCATTGCAAATGCTTGTTTTTATTTTGTTTAAGACCGGATTTAAAGAGGTTTTCACAGGATACAACTTCTTGCCATTGCTTGGAGATGAAAGAAACAAAACACGTTCTCCTTGAAAGGAAGAGGATTTCAAGATCATAGCACGGAAAATATATTTGTAATAAACTAGCTTGAGTGCTAGTAAAATCTTAGGGCCTGATTTAGAGTTTGGCAGATGGTGACATCTTCAAGAAATCAGCAGACGCCCCGTCCACCCTACTTTGAGTTTATAAGACCCTAAGGGGCATATTAGCAAGACCCACGTTAAAATTATCGCCGTTTTAGCGGCAGGAAACTGCCGCTAAAACGGCGATAATGGGCTTGCTAATATGCGTTATAGAATTCAATAGAAGCCCATGTTAGATGTGCAGGACATCTAACCTGGGCTTCTATTGGAATTCCATAACGCATATTAGCAAGCCCATTATCGCCGTTTTAGCGGCAGTTTCCTGCACGCTAAAACGGCGATAATTTTAACGTGGGTCTTGCTAATATGCCCTTAGTTACCTTGAACCTTTTTTATTTTTTAGAAACTTTATTTTTCCTTTTATGATAACAACACAGTGGGTAGACATGTGAGCACAGCGACCTCATATCAGCATATATTCAATACATCGTGAGGACCAATAGCATCTGGACTTCAAGCATCTGAATAGCCAATAATCATAATCATACATATACAAATAGATATGAATGTCAGGGAGGCCTATACATAGCAATGTTATGGTTCGTCTCTTCCCTCCCTGCTTGATCCTCTCTCGCTAGCAGTTGAATCATTTTGATCGTTTGCATTCGCATCTGCAGTTAGTAGTTCCCTACATAAGTCTCTCCATATGCTAATATCCTCTTCCAGTTTCTCGTCCTTCCTGCACGCTTTCATGTGAATCTCCTCCGCAAGCGACCACTCACACACATCCTTCAACCAATTGTCCACTGAGGGGGAGCATTTGCTCATCCATACTATGGCTATCCTACGTCTCGCTAATACCAGAGTCAATTGCACTCATTTGTATGCCATCTTACGTTTCTTGGGTCTCGGTACTAGTCCCAGTAGGCAATGCATGGGGGTAGCCTCTACTCGAAGCCCAATACCCACCCTCACTCGCTCAAGCACAGCCTTTTTTTTTTAAAGTCACTGGCCTTTTTTTTGCTAACATACACGTGGTCCGGTAAAGCCAATGTAGATATATATACCGTTTAGGGCAATCACCATAATAATATATATATATTTTTTTATATGGCATTTCTTAACACTTCTGCTGTTTGTAGGTTACAGGTGTTACTATAACCCAAGTCATTGGTGCTTGGTTTATCAACCTCGAAGAATGTAAGGGTGAGTTGGCCATACCGATTCAGTCTTGTGGCCCGCAGTTCATAGTAGATACCAGTCGTGTGCGTTTAATCATTGAGGCATCTTGCCATATACTAAAATGTACTTCTGCTTCCACGCACTTGTTTTAGAATTTGATGCAGTGGGTGTGGCAAAAAAAGCAAATGCATGGGATAAGCTTGCATAGGTAAGATATTGATTGGGAAAGTGAAGAATTCATAAGGTATGATTTTTCCCATTATTTTTTATTACACGTTTTCAATCACTCAGATGTATTCATATGTCTTCTCCTTGTTTTACCTCACGGAATCATTGTGTTTTATGCAGTCTAGGATAATGTTGTCTTCAGTTGCTTCCGTAATGTAAAGGAAAACTCATGTTTTTATGTAGATATTCTTTCAATGGCATTTCTTAATTTGCAGGAGAAGGTTTTAAGGAATGTGTGACATTTTGAAATGGGCTAACTCTGTAGAAAAACTTTTAATCAGATGAAACAGGTCTTATCTCTAAAAAGCCAGCTTAAAGAGAACTGCCTAGTAAAAGAAATACGGACTAGCATACGGGCAACAAAAAGCAGGGAAGCTGCTCCTCTGCGCCTCTAGTGAGCATGCACCCGCACTGTAGTCTAGTATAGTGAATTCAGTGTAGATAACCCCAGTAGCAGCCGTAGTACACAATATTGTTGTGATTAATATTTCTTGTGTGTAGTATCTAATTTTGGTGTGATTAAAATAATTATATATTTTTTTTTACTAAAAGAAAAGCACTTGAGAAACCTTTTTTTCGTATTCAGATGAGTTTTATTTTGTTTTTGTTATTGAAACCTTTTTTTGAAAAAAAATGTTTTATTCATTTTTACAACATGCAGTAGTGAAAAAAACACAAAAAAGAACAGTGGGGAAGGCTGGGAAAACAGAATGCGCGCACAGCACATATATCTGTTCGGATAGTACATAGTAAATCAAGGAGTACAGAATAGTAGCTACTGTTATATTCCATATAGGTACCCCAATATCGGCTCGGGTACTACATGCACCTTTAACCTACATTGCCCTCATATTGCACTACATAACGGTTCTTAGGACTGACCTTTCACCTAGTTGAGGTAATGACTAGAGGACCTGGGGATTTCTTGAAAAGGCCTAAGCCTCATTCATTATGCATGAGGATTCTTGGAATCACAGCTGGACAGCAGGCCAAACATCTCCTGCATAAAAACTATGTACAAGGGTCATTCCTTCCATCATCCTAGTTCGACATGACACAGTGAGGTATATCCCCAGGGGGTATCACTTTGGGTATATATACACCATCTCTTGCTAAGGTAGAGAGAGGAGAAAAGGTCTTCCATGCCGACACACTGACGCGAGACGCCGAGGCTCCTGCACGCCGACACTCCAGCTCGCAGTGGTCTGACATCCCTTGCAGAGTGTCCACCTCGAGACCAGAACGGGGTCCCACAGTCTCTCACTTCAGGTAATGGGGTTGACTTTATCCTAGAGGGATTCTTGGCTTTACACCCACATCCATGCTATGTACATTCAGGTACATCTAGTTAGCGACGCATCGTAGGAGTACACTTTTATTACTGTCATGTATTTTTAAACTTGCCTGTATTTATAGTTTTAGCACTATGGTAGAAATCTACCATCCTTTTACTCTGTTAGTGCTTATAATCATTTATATCTGTTACTGTCTAATGGTTGTTTCAGCACACCTATTTTACACTAGAATGACGCTGGTTCAATAAATACTTATTGAGAAACGTCCCCACCGTTTATTCTGTGTATCTCTCTCCGAGACAAAGTGAGTACGAGTGACTGAGCGAAAAGTAGCATTGTTTCCACGATCCCTGATGGGACAGAGTTGTCATGTTCGATAGTTGCCAAGAACTATTCTCTCCTAGGTAAGAGGGGTTTCTAGTGGCACTGTGAGCTAGCTGGTACACAGGCTGACATAATCGGTGGGGGTGTCCGAAATCAGTTTGGACACCAAGCCCGCATTGTATGTTGTCTAAACACGCAGATACTATATAGGTTTATAGGAACAACACGACATGGCGCCCAACGTTGGTTTTGGTACTTATTTAACAGTCAAATCTGAGTAGTTCAATCGTGCTTTTCTCAGAGAGCCCAACTCACATTACTTCAGAGATGTCTGAAGTGAGAAAGGAACTATCCTACCACAGCTGAGTAGGCAAAAATTCCTATTTATCGGCTGTAGGTTAACAAGCTTGAAGGACAAACAGTTCCTATATTTGTGCATAAAACCTTATCTCAGTTTCCTTGAAACTCTTCCTTGAGAAACTTTTTCAACAATGACTGAAGGAGACGCCACTGTGTTAGCACAACGTGCGATAATTGAGGAAGAACTTGAAGGGGAAATTAACATTTCAGAAAATGTTAAAACTGCCCTTACCTTAAAACTATCTGAATACGATTTCCCAGCTGGGGGTGGGACAGTAACTTTCGTGATTGAGGCACACAAATCGAATAGAACAGAGGTATTCTATTCATGGGTTACATTCCCACAAGCAGATGCTTAAACACATACATTTCATTCTTACACTGAAGAGGAACCACCAGATGAATACTGTCCGTATGAGGACATTGAAATTCCGCTCACCTACCAGGAGCACATAATCTGGTTTAAAGGCGCCCTTTCCCATACAAGAAATAAAGTAAGACTAGGTCCGCTCGGAAGAGACGGGGCCACTTGGCCTGTCCTTGCGGCTTACACACTGCATTCAGACATTGACACAATGCCAGTAGCAGACTTACGTACACTTCACAAAGAAATTATAAAACTTTACAGAAATTTAACACAATTTGTGATGAGAACACTCACAATTCAGCCAACAAAAGCTACACAAGCAGGACCCATTCAGGGGTCCACATCTAAAATTACACCACAAATGCTAAATGCAGTTATGGGTAAAATGCCCACTAAAAGTGAACAAATGCTATTCTGGATAGCTCAGAAAATAACACAGCTAGAGGCAGTATTTCCACATACAAGCCCTCAAGAAAAACACAGAATGCTTACAATCTGCTTGCCAATGGGGATAGCTCCCCAGATAGAGAATTGTACCACTTGGGGTACAATTTTCGCTGCAATATATACCAGAACTCATGGTATCCCTTCACTAGCAGTAGTACCAGACATATTAAGACAAATACAGACTGAGTATGGAGCAGAACCTGCTCTGAACTTAGGGATGAAATTGCTAGGCAATTTTGCCCAGGTATCATCTATAATATTAGCAAACATAAAAGGGGAGGCAGCAGCAGTGGCAATACACCAACGCCTAAGGGATTTCACTCCTTTACAACAGGAACGTGAATTACCTAAAAGTATCACAAGCACCTATGCTGAATTAGGTAGGGATAGTTTGAGAGCTAGAGCATTAAAACCTCAACTCATGAGTGGTCCTGAGAAGGATAAAACAAAGCAAGCACCTGATTCTTCTAAGAAGAAATGGGTTAATAACAATAAAAAACCTAAGAACTGATCTCAGTCCAGGAGTGGGTCTCCTCAACAGGAGCCCTCCGAAAGGAAATTCAACCTTAGGAATAGGGATAACATTAAAAAACCTGACTGGTATCAGGATACTGATACACGTTCCTCTCGTTCCTTTCAGGGTTCACCAAGAAACTCTGAGAGAGAAGGACGGTCAGAACACAGACAAGAATATCGTACGAAGTCAAGAGACACTCCACGCAATTCAAGCTACACTTCTAAAAAAGAAGACAAGCCACAATCTAAACCACAGTTTAAAAAGAAGAAAGTAGCAGGTCTCAAAGTTAGACATGCCCATAATTCTGAGGACTCAACTACTGAACGGGGAATGGGCTCTGAATATGCCAGACAGCGTGGCAGAAGTAAGAATAGCATGCTTGAACCTGATGGAATTTCTGGTGACAGCGGAGTTGAATGAGCACATCACGGTGGCAACACCTGATACGAGGGTAAGTGTCCCACATGGGTTACATGAGATAACACTCCAAATGGAGGGGGACAAACCCAGAAAACTTAAAGGTCTCTTTTGGGAGAACTTGACTTATGGCTATGACATACTTTTAGCTGAACAAGATTGGCCGCCTGCAATTGTTATGGATTGCCCAAAGGGAGAAACGGTAATTTTGCCGTCCTTTTCCAACCATGTTGTATTCTCCTTAGGGTGTCCATAACGGGCTTTCCAAATATCATGTCCTTATATAGGCACAATTCGCCCTGCCCTTATATAGGCATAGAATCCCAGGCCTTATTTAGGCATTAAACCGTGCACTCCAAATACAGGCATGGTCTCTGACATCCGTCCACCCTAACGTCACAACGAGTTCATGAAGAACAGACCCTTAGGCTGCGGGAGTTTCCCTAGCCCAGGACTATTGATTTCTTCAAGGCCTCATATATTATGCATGAACCATTATTCCTTAGGGGTTCATCCATGACGTCTTTCGCTACCCAATTCACGTCAATGCTAACATTCCTAAGGTACTCTCAGGTATAAATATACCTTCCCTAGCCCTTGTAAACTAGAGGAGACCTCGACTTCAGAGGAGCCCGTATCCCGGCCTGACGCACTGAGAAGACGCTGCCATTCCCTGCACGCAGAGAGCCCAGCTTCCAGCTTCCAGTGATCTGACTTCCCTTGCGGGGTGTTGGAGTTCGAGTCTGGCAAAGAGATTCCAACCTCTCTCATTCTTCAGGTATGGAGCTGATAAGAACCTAGAGGGACTCTTGGCATACTAGGTATATTGGGTTTAAACATACTCTTAGTATACCATAGTAAGGAATACTTCACCTACTTCATACCTCGTCCTACACCTAGGTTAGGTTAGGTACATTGGGGTAGAACTAGCTTAGCACCGCATCGTATGAGTACTCGCATTTTTAGTCTGTGTTATTTATGTAACAGCATATGTACTAAAAGATAATGCTATCGCAGTATTATTTATTTCTACTGCTCACCCTGTACATTATTTATCTCGCATACTGTCTTGTGATCGTAACAGCACATTATATTTACACCAGAAACAAGACTGTTCAATAAATCTTTTATTGAAAACACCCGTCTATTATTTCTGTGTAACTCTGAAGAAAACTAAGCATGCACGACTGAGCTGAGTGAAATAGTTATCTAGTGTTTCCACGACTCTGGGACACGTTCTGATTCTAAAAGGGAAACATATTGGTCATGTTTTGCGGCTGCCAGAAACTACTCCCTTCTTGTTGTCAAGGAGTTTCTAGTGGCCTCTGAGCTAGCTGGCACAAGTAATTAAGTTTAATATACTCGATAGGGACATACCGACCTTAGTCCTATGTCAAACCTATAGGATATATTATTCCAATGCGCAGAGCCTATTAGGGAAATAGGAGCTACACTACATGGCGCCCAACGGTTTGGTTAGGCAGTAATTCAACGTTAGATACTGAGTAACTCAGCCGTGCTATTTTCTCTCAGAGACCCCTACCCATATACTCCAAAAGACGTCTGGAGTGGGCAGGGTTAGGTATCCACCAAGGCTACATAGGGAAGCACCCTATATATTAGCTGTTTGGTTTGCTCAACGTTGAAGGATACAGTGTTCCAAAATATTGTGCACCTTATCTTTGTTTCCTTGAAACTTGTTCTACATTTTTCAAAAAACAAAATGCCTGACGGAGACAATAACACCGGAAACGGTGGAGCTGCGGCTGATCAAGCCCAAGCAGCAGTTTTTAACCTTACGGGTTTAAATGACACCGAGGAGGGTGTAATACACATCCCTCAAAACTTAAGAAGAGCCATAACTCTAAAACTTATAAAACATGGCCTATCGCCAAGAGGAGGTAGAGCAGTTTTCGTGATAGAGGCACATGAATCATTTCAGACAGAGGTATTCTATTCATGGGTACTACTTCCGGAATGCAATCCAACATCACAAACATTTCACTTCTACAAAGAAGATGATCTACCAGAGGAATACATTCCTTTCGAGGATATTGAAATTCCATTAACATACCAGGAGCATCAGCTCTGGTTTAAAGGCGCCCTAAAACATCACAAAAACATTACCAGGCTCGGTCCACTAGGTAGACCAGGAGCAACATGGCCGATTTTAGCCGGCTACACACCTCATCCTGAACTGGATATAATGACAGATGAGGAATTACATACTCAAATAAAAGAGTTAATAAAAATTTACAGACAATTGGTCCAATATGTCATGCGGACTTTTACAGTCCGACCACCATTGACATATCCAAATCCAACTCCCCAACAGGGGAATACACTAAAAATTACACCACAGACTCTCAATTCAGTCATGGGTAAAATGCCCACAAAACGTGAGCAAATTCCGTTTTGGATAGCTCAAAAAATTACTCAAATCGAAGCAGTATTTCCAAATACTAGCCCGCATGAGAAACACAGAATCCTAACAATCAGTTTACCGATGGGGATCACACCACAACTGGAAGACTGCACCACTTGGGGCTCAGTCTTTGCTGCCATCTATACTAAAACACATGGTATTCCATCAATTGCGGTAATACCTGATGTCCTAAAACAAATTCAAAACGAATATGGGGCAGAGCCTGCTCTAAATTTAGGTATGAAATTACTGAAAAATTTCGACCAGGTCTCAACAATAATATTATCTAATATTAAAGGAGAGGCAGCAGCAGTTGCGATCCGCCACAAATTGATGGAATTCGATGTTACAGAACATCAAACTGAGCTACCCAGAATAATAGAACAATCTTATGCAGAATTAGGCAGAGATAGTTTGGGTGGAAGACCACTGAAGCCGAAACTATCTGAAAGTCCTGAGAAGGACTCCATAAAACAAACTCCTACATCTTCTAAAAAGAAGTGGGAGTCTACTAAACAAAAATCAAACGAGAAACGTTCTCAATCCCGAGGTAGGTCTCCTCAAAAGGAGCCCTCTGAAAGGAGGTATAACCTCAGGAATAGGGATAATTTGAGAAAACCTGATAGGTATCAAGATACTGATACACGTTCCTCTCGTCCCTTTCAGATCTCACCACAGACTTCGGAAAGAAGAGGACGGACGGAACACAGAGAAGAACGCGTGACATCGAAAGACGACAAACACGCTCCAAAAAATAAAACAAAACCTCAATTCTCCAAAAGAAGGTAGCAGGTCTGAAGATCAGACATGCCGAGAATACTGAGATCACAACTCAAGAACGGAGAATGGGCTCAGACCATGCTGGACAGTGCAGCAGAAGTCACAATAGTTCGCCAGACCGTGAAGGAACTTCTGGAGATAGTGGACTTGAATGAGTACATCACAGTTGAGACTGTAGACACCAGGGTTAGTACTCCACAAAGGTTATTTGAAATAACACTCCGGATGGAGGGAGACAAACCTAGACAAGTGAAAGCACTTTTTTGGGAAAGACTATCAAAGGGCTATGACATACTTCTAGCAGAAAAGGACTGGCCACCACAATTTGTCAGGGAGTGCCCACATGGCGAGGACATTATTATGCCTGCCTTCTCCAACCATATACCAATGCATCTAAGATATACATATGCCAGGAAATGGGCAGTGGCCCAGGCCCCAGCATTGTATAAAAATCATGTAGGATGGGATGAAGATTCACCTCACCATAAAATACATCTGAAACATGAACCAACTGCACAACGGCAGTATCCTATTAAGCAAGAAGCTAAAAAACAGGTCAGGGAGATCTTAGATCAACTTGAATACCAAGGGGTGATTGAAACATGCACCTCCTCAATGAACAATCCTTTGTTTCCTGTCTCCAAACCAGACAAAACATATCGTCTAGTTTTGGATTACAGACACCTAAACACTTGTTCTAAAACTTTTGCAGTGCAAAATGCACATAGCACAGCATTAATGAATAACATTGTGCGTAAAAAATATAAAACCACAATTGACATCTCAAATGGTTTCTTTTGTCAAAACATAGCACCTGAAAGCAGGTACTTAACAGCATTCTCCATAATGGGGACCCAGCGTCACTTTTGTCGACTCCCACAAGGGTTCAAGAATAGCCCAGGTTTATTCTCAGCGAGGGTAATGGAGTTACTACAAATTTATGACAATGAGGCATTGTCCTGTGTCGATGACATATATCTGACAGACGATGACCTGGAAAAACACTTGAACAGGGTGAGCACCATTATACTGGGATTCGCCTCTGAGGGTTACAAATTCAACTTTAAAAAGTCCAGAATTGCCCATCTCAATGTCCTATTTCTAGGATATGAGCTTTCAAGTGAAGGCAAGAGCTTGGCAGCTAACTTTTAGAAAAGTGTGCGCTGCTCCAACCTCCAAAAACGCTAAAAAGTTTACAATCAATCCTGGGTTTCTTAAATTTTGGAAGAACATACATTTTAAACTACGCAGAAAGGGTTAAACCTCTCTACGCATTAATCAAACCTGATTTTTCAATCAAAAACTGGACACAGGAACACACAGAAATTTTGCGTTCACTCCAGGCTAACATGTTAGCAACACATCACTTACAAACACGCGTAAGTGAACGAAATTTGGTGATCCGAATAATTTCGGGTCAATGCGGATTCACCTACTTAACTTTCAATGAGGGTGAAAAAATACCAATAGCGTATAAATCACACTTGTACACACAAGCGGAAATGCGCTTCAGTTCTACTGAAAAAATTCTAACAGCAGTTCAAACCGCTGTAGCAAAAGAAAGAGCCTTAGCCCAAGGGAAACGCATTATTATCGTAACCCCAGTACCTGCTTTAGAAGCGGTTACAAAAGCAAGCATTCCAAATGCTAAGGCATTGCATCCAAGATGGATACAATGGGTTAATTCTCTTGCTGCAACAGATGTTGAATATGTTTTTGATCCAGATTTGAAAACACAAGCCTTCCTGCAGTATGAACATGAATGTCCCCTGCCTACTGAAATTCTGCCTCTCGATCAGTACGAATTCATAATTTACACTGACGGATCCGCACAACCCGCAATAGGGGGTAAGCAAGCTTACAGTGCAGCGTGTGCTATCGTTAAAGGTCGCATGCGAAATGGCATCTTCAGACCTATGGTCACAAAAACGCAGTCTCTAGGAGATTGTACAGCTCAGCGAGCTGAACTACAAGCATTCAAACTGGCACTTGAAAGTACAGATCGAGAATTCCCCACACTAATCGTGTGCGATTCCTTTTACTGTGTTCAGTCGTATAATGAATATATACAAAACTGGCTTGAAAATGGTTTCAAAGATGCGAAAGGTGGCACAATAAAGCACAAATTGCTTTGGGAACAAGTAGTTCAGTTGAAAAACGAACTACCAAAGGCTCACGTGATACACACACTGAGTCATCAACGTGATGGCGTTCACGTTGCAGGGAATTCATTGGCTGACGAAGCCGCAAAGGGGGCTGTGCAGACGGCTTCCGTAGCTGCGATCACTCGTTCAAAAACAAAAATAGACGGTGAGATAATGTTGGCTGTAAATGCATCAAGCAAAGGCAGCAGTGCAGCGTTACCAAAAAAGTTTCCACTCAAGTACTCTTATGTAATTGATGCGAACAACGTTCCTTTTGCTCGAATCCCTGGAGTGGGGATAGGGTAATACCAAACATGGAACGTAGAGCAGCCTTGATTTATGAAACACATTTAGGGGAAGGTCTGTCACATCAAGGGATCTCTAAAACTATCTTGACTTTAAAAGAGATGTACTGGTGGCCTGGGATGAATACAGAAATTCACATATTCATCAACAACTGCTTAGACTGTAAATTACAGCGAAAGAGCCACCAGACACCATGCTGCGAATGCGGCAGCCCAGTACAGACACCACTGTTAGACAGCATTCGACTATCTACGCGCCTGCGTCCTACTGGACAAAGGCATTCCCACAAATACTGAATCTAGGTTCCTATGGTTATGGCCTCAGCGCTCAGCTGACGCTCGAACTGTTATAAAAGATTTGCGAGTCTTTATCGGCATATACGCAATAGGCACACTACATTCTGACCAGGGTCCTGCGTTTAGCTCTAGGGCTTACAAAGAGGCCATGGCCAGTCTGGGCGTTGCATTGCGGTACTCCTCTCCATTCCATCCTGAGGGAAATTCGGTTGTGGAAAGGAAAAACCGGGACATAAAGCAGTCTATAACAGCTAGAGTATTAGGTTCGGGTGACGGGTGGGTCAAACACCTTAGTGGAGTTCAACGTGCACTTAACAACCTGCCAAGAAGTTCTCTAGGGGGGTCACTCCATATGAGGTCCTATTTGGGACAAGAATGTGGGTACCAGACTTAGAAAACGTAGGCACAGTGGTGGAAAATAAACCCTTTGATATCAAAGATCGTTTGGCTGTTTTACAGGACTTAAACAAATTAAGAACCAAACAAAGCAACGTATTCCTACAGTCAACCACCACTGGGGATCAACCGGCTGTCCCAGCAAGGCCTGTCTGGATTCCAAAAGTTGGGGATCTAGTCAGGGAAAAATTGCGGACAAGAAGGAATTTGGACCTTCTTACAGACAACCAGTACCTGTCCTAGCAGTTCAAGGAACAAGAACAGTACTACTGCCGCCCCTTGCTGGAAGAAAGGAGAAAAGATTTGTGTCCATCGACCTCATCAAACCACAGTATGTGGCCAATACTAAATAGTAGGCCTCGTGGACTCCGACCTAGTAGCAAACGCACTCCTCTCGCTACTATCCAAGAGGTTCATACTGAAAGACTGATAACAATCGAGAATTCAGCTGAAACAGATGAAGGACTATGCAACAACGCTATGGAACTCATCCCTCTTGAACACCAAGTAACAGTTCGTCCAAATACACCTGTCTACACCAATGTAACAAGTGATGAACTGGTTCCAGTGATTTCTACGAATCCTGATGCAATTCCAACAATTGACAGAACTGCTTCTGGCTATTTCATTAACTTTGATACGTTCTCAGAAGATCCGAGTGAACCTGAAACGACGCCAGTGTCATTGAAATTCAAGCAGCAAATACAAGACTTTCTTCACTTTCTGAAAAAGACTTATTTGGTTTCTCCATGGATTGAACTCTGGATTACATCTGGACTTTTTGTTTTCCTGCTCTGGCTAGCTTTGGTAACAACTGTAAGCGTGCTTATAAGTGGCAGATACATCCATGTGAACACTGAAGGAAAAGACGTAAACGTACTTTTGAAACCTCATAAATCCTCCCATCGTGAAGCAAGAGACTTGTCATCAGTGAACATCACAGCTGTTCCTATACACGATGGTATAGTGTGGGACAAAACAGATTTTGATATATTCGGTCCAACGGAAGAATTGAACATTCCACATTTGTTTAAAATTTCATTAAGTGATCTAATCACGTCCAGTACCTATTCTGATGATTGGGACTTTGAGACTGTGACTGACATTATGTTTGACCTAGAAAAATCTGCTGCATTTTCTAAACATGAATATTTAGAGGGTTCATCAGACTATGAACAAATGTATTGTTTTAATCACTATGGTCATCATTATTTGCATAAATCTGCATATCCAAGAAATGTGTTTATGTTTAACCAATGGGAACATTGTCCTACACCACCTAAAAGTAGTTCAAAAACATTTGCCAGTAAATTTCCATATTTTTCAGGTTACAATACATCTGATCCAGAAATGTTTTACTATAAAAATGTAAACAAAACAGGACTGAAAATTATGTTAACAAATACAAAACAGATTTATTCTGCAATATTTAATGCCCAACTGTCTAGACAAGGTTTCGACTTTTGGAAAGACACAATAGACACAAAAACGTTGTGGGGTACTAAAGAATGGCAAGTACAGGGGATAGAAGCTTTATTTAGAGCCTGCATCATCCCTGAACAAATAATGTTTTTGAATGAAACTATCCAACAAACATCTTGTCTTGGATTAGCCAAGATAAAAGAGATGAACACACCTTCTGTACCAACTCCTGCAAAAAATAATGAAACACAGGCAGTGGTGACAGTTGAGAATATACTACAACTCAACAGATCTAATCTTGATTGGAAAAAATGGTTGATCTGGCCCACAGACACGAATAACTGTCAGGAAAGATTCCTGAACAAAACTCAGGGCTTTACTATTCATAGGCCAGACCCAAGATACGTCCAAAGACAACATCCGGGGGTAGTAACAACATACAGTGTAGGTAAATTATGCCTCGATTGGCTGCATACATCTACACTACAGGATGTGAAACAACACTTATCCTTACTTGCAAAAGACGCAGATCTTAGGGATTTCTTGCTTGGACCAAGAAAACCGCGTCAAAAACGTTTCATATATGCCGGCATTTATGCTGCTTATAATGAAGCTTGGAAGGTGTCACAGATAGAGGCCGCAGAACGAATACGTGAACTTGATCGTATTAATTTAGAGAAAACACTCTCTGTGGTCGACAATGGGTTAACAACTTTGTCCTCCAGAATATATTCATTGGATGGCATTGTATCCTCTGCTATCGACATACTAGAACAAGATTTGGCGATGTTACAACAAGGCCAATCTCAAATACGTTCTATTATGTTATTAAGCTGGACGCTGCAATCTTTGCGAGCGGGCTATGTGCCTTGGCGTTTCATCAACACAACGGCTCTGTTTGCAGAATACAATCTCACTGATAAACAGATCGAACTGGCACAAAGAGGAGCAAAGTATACAGTGCTGAGCATTGAAAAACTGGAAAAGTTACCATTCACAGTGGCAGAAAAACCAGCTACAGAATGGCTTATTCATGGCAAAATTACACTACCTGTGACTACTTTTCAGTTTCAGTACTGCCTCAGACAAATGCAAGCAGGCAAATATGAAAGGTTGGGTAAGGAATACATTAAGACATCTTGGGCTTTACCGTATACATATAGATGTTGGAGCGGGGATCGTGAAGTGTTTTTAAGCGGTAGAAACTGTAAACGTGCACTAAGCGGTTCACTTATATGTCAGGACATTTCCTTGCACGGAACTTGTAATGGTTCTGTGGCAAATTTGTCTTGCCATCAGCAGGGTACACCAGCTGCTGTGATTAATCCAACGTTCGGACAACTTTCTAATGGGAGTTACCTCATGTTGAATGATCAGAGTTGCTGTGGCATGCTGCCAGGCATCCCATATCTAGTAACGGTCAACTCCAGGGTCACTTGCTGTATGCAAGTATTGTTTCCCCAATAGACACAGTCAGGGAGTCGCCTCTATGGCCTTCGCTGAACGTCTCTTTTATAAGATTTGATACTTTAAGCAGAATGAAAGCCATGCTTTTACAACAAACAGTGCCTCTAACCTCGGCCAAAGAAACCTATGACCTGCAAATTGCAAGGACTTCGGCTGAGATACAGACTTTAATACGTACAAACTGCCCTATACATTTCGTGGAAATGATAGGACGAATTTTCAACATGTCTGATACAACAGGAATTGTACATGTATTTAAGGGCATCTGCTCGGGTCTGTTAGCACCTTTCCAGGCAATACTCGGAATCATCCCGAACTTTGCACATTCGGTGTTTGGTGGCATACCATTAATTCTAGCACTCGTTGCCGGAATTCTATTTCTCTTCCTGCTATTTCGCTATGGCCAGCCAATTCGCCGACATCACTCCGAGCGACATGGAGAAAGCTCTCCTTGAACGAAAGTGCCGTGAGCAAATAGTACACCTTTTGGGCATAAATCGTCTACGGGACCTTAATACCACATGGTTCCTGTCCTTTAGACCAATCTGGCAAGATTGCATCTTACCTGTTCTACGATGCCTGCTATGCGGTGTAGAATGCGTGTTGGACACCTGTCTAACATTTCCATCGGATGCGCCAACGGACGTCGATACTCTGCTGGACCAGATAACGGCCCATGCTATGTGTTGTCCCCAGCGGCTTCCTATCCTGATGACAGCATTCATTGAGATCTCACAGACGCTTCCGGCTGCTGCTGAGGTACGAGAAAGAACTACAGGCACACAGGTAACAACGGACGCGAACATTGCGACAATTGACAGCAATGCTTCACATCTCTGTGCAATTAACCTGCTTCACGAGGTGTTCCAACTCACACCAACTACAGTGGATGATGTTTTGTCTATAGAAATAGATGATCTAATGTTTACACCAGATCCGTAAACTGACTCTGATTCAGCATACAGTGTTCCAGAAAAACAGCAACAATTTGGCCTTCATTTTTCAAAAACTTGGAACTCTACCAAAAATTGAACTTTTTCCCATTTTTTCGAATGAAAATGGTATATCAATCTGCTTAAAGTAGAACTAGCCTTATAGTACAGACTTGGCGGTCCTTCCAAAGACATTTAGTCATCTTATGTGTCTAAAAACAGTTCATTTAATTTTCCTGACATGAAATGACTTTGATTTATGAACAACTTATCGATCATTTTCTGTCACATGTAAATATTACTGCTTAGTTCATTCCAATTGCATTTATTTCCGAATCTTTATGCCTGAAATGATAAGCAATGCTTCGAATGTACAGTACCTTTTTGCATTCTAATATGTTGTTTTTTTTAAAATGCCTTTTTAAATGGTTTTATGAAATATTTTAGAAATATGCGGAACTCCATTTTTATGTTTAGCATTTTTTATGTTTAGCATTTATGTATTATCGTATACACGAAAGTGGAGTGGGTGTTGTATTCTCCTTAGGGTGTCCATAACGGGCTTTCCAAATATCATGTCCTTATATAGGCACAATTCGCCCTGCCCTTATATAGGCATAGAATCCCAGGCCTTATTTAGGCATTAAACCGTGCACTCCAAATACAGGCATGGTCTCTGACATCCGTCCACCCTAACGTCACAACGAGTTCATGAAGAACAGACCCTTAGGCTGCGGGAGTTTCCTAGCCCAGGACTATTGATTTCTTCAAGGCCTCATATATTATGCATGAACCATTATTCCTTAGGGGTTCATCCATGACGTCTTTCGCTACCCAATTCACGTCAATGCTAACATTCCTAAGGTACTCTCAGGTATAAATATACCTTCCCTAGCCCTTGTAAACTAGAGGAGACCTCGACTTCAGAGGAGCCCGTATCCCGGCCTGACGCACTGAGAAGACGCTGCCATTCCCTGCACGCAGAGAGCCCAGCTTCCAGCTTTCAGTGATCTGACTTCCCTTGCGGGGTGTTGGAGTTCGAGTCTGGCAAAGAGATTCCAACCTCTCTCATTCTTCAGGTATGGAGCTGATAAGAACCTAGAGGGACTCTTGGCATACTAGTTATATTGGGTTTAAACATACTCTTAGTATACCATAGTAAGGAATACTTCACCTACTTCATACCTCGTCCTACACCTAGGTTAGGTTAGGTACATTGGGGTAGAACTAGCTTAGCACCGCATCGTATGAGTACTCGCATTTTTAGTCTGTGTTATTTATGTAACAGCATATGTACTAAAAGATAATGCTATCGCAGTATTATTTATTTCTACTGCTCACCCTGTACATTATTTATCTTGCATACTGTCTTGTGATCGTAACAGCACATTATATTTACACCAGAAACAAGACTGTTCAATAAATCTTTTATTGAAAACACCCGTCTATTATTTCTGTGTAACTCTGAAGAAAACTAAGCATGCACGACTGAGCTGAGTGAAATAGTTATCTAGTGTTTCCACGACTCTGGGACACGTTCTGATTCTAAAAGGGAAACATATTGGTCATGTTTTGCGGCTGCCAGAAACTACTCCCTTCTTGTTGTCAAGGAGTTTCTAGTGGCCTCTGAGCTAGCTGGCACAAGTAATTAAGTTTAATATACTCGATAGGGACATACCGACCTTAGTCCTATGTCAAACCTATAGGATATATTATTCCAATGCGCAGAGCCTATTAGGGAAATAGGAGCTACACTACAACCATGTTCCAATTTCCTTAAAACATACATACGCACTGGAGTGGGCTGTATCCCTTGCTCCAGCACTTTATCGCAACCATGTTGGGTGGGATACTGAGTCACCTCACCACATAATCCCAGTGAAAACTAATCCAGTTCCACAGAGACAATACCTAATAAAACAAGAAGCGAAAAAGCAAGTCAGGGAGATCTTAGATCAACTTGAATACCAGGGTGTAATAGAAACTTGCACCTCTGCAATGAATAATCCTTTGTTTCCCGTAATGAAACCCGATAATTCATACCGCCTAGTTTTAGATTATAGACATCTTAACTCATGCACAAAAACATTTGCAGTACAGAATGCACATAATGCCGCATTAATGAATAACATTGTGCTGAAAAAATACAAAACAACACTAGATATCTCAAATGGATTCTTCTGCCAAAACATAGCGCCTGAAAGCAGGTATCTAACTGCATTCTCCGCGTTAGGTTCCCAGCGTCAATTTTGTCGACTCCCCCAAGGGTATAAGAATAGCCCCGGGTTGTTCAGCGCCAGGGTAACAGAATTACTTCAAAATTTGGATGAAGAGGTATTGTCCTATGTGGATGATATTTATCTGATGGACGATGATTTAAAGGAACACTTCACCAGGGTGAGCACCATAATTTTGGGATTCGCCTCTGAGGGCTACAAATTCAACTTTAAAAAAATCAAAAACAGCCCACCTCAATGTCCTATTTTTGGGATATGAGTTATCAAGTGAAGGTAAAAGCCTGGCAGCTAACTTTTTAGAAAAGTGTGCGCTGCTCCAACCTCCTAAATCTTTGAAAAACTTACAATCCATATTGGGATTTTTAAATTTTGGCAGAACATACATTTTGGATTACGCAGAAAGAGTAAAACCTTTTTACGACTTAATAAGACCTGATTTCTCAGGCATTGGACACAGGAACACACAGACATCCTACGTTCCCTACAAGCTGACATGATAGCTTCAAAACACTTGCAGACATGCGTAAACGTACGCAATTTGATGATCCGCGTTGTAACCTTCAATGAAGGTGAAACGGTACCCATAGCATACAAATCACATTTGTACACAAACGCTGAAATGCGTTTTACATCCACAGAAAAAATTCTGACAGCAGTACAGACCGCTGTAGCGAGAGAAAGAGCATTGGCTCAGGGGAAACCCATAATTGTCGTAACTTCAGTACCAGCCTTAGAGGCTGCTACAAAGGCAAGCATTCCTAATGCTAAAGCCTTACATCCAAGATGGATACAATGGGCTAATTGTCTCACTGCAACAGATGTAGAATACAGATATGATCCAAGGTTGAAAACACAAGCATTTCTGCAATATGAACAAGAATATCCTCTCCCAAATGAAATAATGCCTCTAGATCAGTATGAATACATTATTTACACTGACGGATCTGCTCAGCCGGCCATAGGGAGTAAACAGAAATACAGCGCCGCTTGTGCGATTGTAAAAGGACGTATGCGGGATGGCATGTTCCATCCCAGCGATACAAAAACCCAGTCTCTAGGAGACTGCATGGATCAGCTGGCAGAATTAAAAGTCCTTTTACTGGCACTAATAAATACGGATCGGCAATTCCCCACACTCATAGTGTGCGATTCATTTTACTGTGTCTAGTCATACAACGAATATCTTCATTACTGGGGTCAGAATGGGTTTAAGGACTCAAAAGGTGGCACAATTAAGTACAAAATGCTATGGGAACAGGTAGCTGAGTTGAAAAACAAACTACCGAGAGCTCATGTGATACACACGCTGAGTCATCAACGTGATGGCGTTCACGTTGCAGGGAATTCATTGGCTGATGAAGCTGCAAAAGGGGCTGTACGCACGGCTTCCATAGCTGCAATCACTCGTTCAAAAACGAGAATAGACGGAGACATTATGGTTGCTGTCATTGCTACACGCAATAACTCCGCTGTACCGAAAAAATGTCCACTCCAATACTCCTACAAGTTAGATGCAAACAACATTCCTTATGCTCAGATTCCTGGAGTGGGGGATAGAGTAATACCAAATATGGATCACAGATTAGGTTTAATTCAAGCTGCACATGAGGGTCTAGGTTCTGCACACGCAGGAATTACGGCAACAGTTTCATTACTGAAACAACGCTATTGGTGGCATGGTTTAACAAAACAGACGAAGAACTTTGTATTAAAATGTGACATCTGTCAGCAGATGAAGGGTTCCACCATAGTACGTCCAGCGCAGACACCTTTGCTAATATCAGACAGACCACTCGCTTGTGTCTATCTGGACCACTGCGGCCCCCTACACTCGGATGGGGCTTACAAGTATATCTTGCTGGCAGTGGATTCATGCTCGAGATTCCAATGGGTATGGCCTCAGCGCTCGGCTGATGCTCGAACTGTTATAAAAGACTTGCGTGTCTTTATAGGGACATACACAGTTGGCACATTACATTCTGACCGTGGCCCCGCATTTAGCTCTAGGGCTTACAAGGAAGCCATGGAAAGCTTGGGTGTAGCACTGTGGTACTACTCTCCGTACCATCCTGAGGAAAATTCGGTTGTGGAGAGGAAAAACCATGACTTAAAGCAGTCTTTAACAGCTAGGGTATTAGGTTCGGGTGGTAGTTGGGTCAATCACCTCTATGGGGTACAGCATGCCCTCAACAATATGCCAAGAAGTTCTCTAGGGGCTGTCACTCCTTATGAAGTCCTATTTGGGACGAGAATGTGGGTACCTGATCTCGATTGTGAAGGCACAGTGGCAGATGAAAAACAATTTGACATCAATAAACGCTTGGCTGTTTTACAGGATCTGAATGAATCCAGAGCACTACTAAGCAACGTGCAGGTCAAACGCACCGCCACTGGGAAAGTCAAATCAGTCACGGCAAGACCTGTCTGGGTCCCAAAAGTCGGGTATCTGGTCAGAGAAAAGATCGAGGACAAGAAAGAATTTGGGCCATCCTACAGAAAGCCTGTACCTGTCCTGGCTGTTGAAGGAACAAGAACAGTACTTCTTCCGCCTCTTGCCGGCAAAAAAGAAAAGAGATTCATCTCCATTGATCTGATCAAACCACACTATGTGGCCGATACTGAATAGTAGGCCTCGTGGGCTCCTGGGTAGCTGACGCTCTCCTCTTGCTACCATATAGGAAGTTCAGACTGAAAGACTCATAACGTTCGAAGAGTCTCCAATACAAAGAAATGGAATTTCCAACAATGAAATGGAACTCGTTCCTGTTCAAATTGAACATCAGAACTCAAGTGAAACACAAATATCAATTCGACCAAATACTGATATCTACATCAATATGCCTCAAAAAGAGACACCTGCCAGTTCAACAGGACCTGCTGAGCTACCAAAGATAGATCAAACTGCATCTGGCTACTTCATCGATTTTGACACCTTCTCTCTTGATCCCAGCGAACCTGAGACAACACCAGCTCCAGTTTCCCGTAAGCAACAAATTCGTGAATTCTACACTTTTCTAAAAAAGACTTATTTAGTCTCACCTTGGCTCCAGCTCTGGATAATATCTGCAAAATTGTTTTTTCTGTTCTGGATTGGCCTAGTGACTGTTTTCTGCTTACTAGTGAATGGAAATTATCTCCCAGAACGCTCTGCAGTATCCAATGTGAACTTGGTCCTGAAACCACATACATCATCTCATCGTGAACAAAGAGACTTGTTTTCCGTGAACATTACAGCTGCTCCAATTCCTGATGGTATTGTTTGGGACAGAGTTGATTATGATGTATTTGGCCTGACAGAACTTTTGAAAATACCACATTTATTTAAAGTTTCTTTAAACGATATCATTACCTCCAGTACATTCTCTGGCGATTTGGATTTTGAAACTGTCAATATTATGTTGTCTGATTTAGAAAAATCTGCTGCATTTTCAAGCAATGAAATGTTAGAAGACACATCTGATTTTGATAATATGTACTGTTATCATCATTATGGTCATCACTTTTTACACAAATCCAGTATCCCTAGAAATGTTTACACATACCATGAATGGGAACATTGCCCAACACCACCAAAAGGCAGTTCGAAAACTTTTGCACAGAAATTTTCATATTTTTCAGGGTTTAACACTTCTGACCGGACCTCATTTTACTATAAGGTTGCACTTACACCTGCACAGAAAAATATGCTGACTAACACCAAACAGATTTACTCTGCATCCTTTATTGCCCAACTGTCTGAACAGGGTTTCGACTTATGGAAAGACGCAATAGACACAAAGTCCGCCTGGGGTTCTAAGGATTGGAAAGTTCAGGGAACAGAAGCACTATTTAGAGTGTGCCTCATCCCGCAACAAATGATATTTCTGAATAAAACTGTGCAACAGACTTCCTGTCTTGGACTAGCCAAGAACAAGGATTTGAACACACCACGGTTTCCCACACCTTCACACATCAATTTTACATCACATGGAGGGGATACAATAGATGACATCATGCAGTACAACACATCAGACCCCAATTGGAAGGGATGGTTAGTTTGTACCACAGACACGAACGGATGTCAGTCAAGATTTAGGGGTACAACCGAAGGGTTTAGTATCCATAGGCCAGACCCACGATATGTACAAAGAAAACATCCGGGGGTAGTAACATCATACCGTGTAGTGATGTTGTCCCTTGATTGGCTAAAGCCCTCAACACTGTCTGAGGTGAAACAGCACTTATCCTTACTCTCAGATGAGGTGGATTTAAGGGACTTTTTATTAGGACCCCGAAAGCCACATCAGAAACTTTTCTATTATGCTGCATATAATGAAATATGGAAAATATCTCAACAAGAAGCTGCGGAGAGACTCTGTGAGATAGATAGAATTAACCTAGAAAAAGCGTTAGCTGTAGTTGACAATGGTATGACTACATTAACATCCAGGATTTATTCACTGGGCAGCATTGTATCTTCTGCTATTGATATACTTGAAGAAGAATTGTCCATTCTACAGCACGGACAATCAGAGCTACGTTCTATTATGTTGTTAAGCTGGACGCTGCAATCATTGTGCGCTGGTTATGTGCCTTGGCGATTTATCAACAGTACGTCTCTATTTTTAGCATACAATCTGACTGAAAAACAGATTACAATGGCACAAAGGGGAGCAAAATATACAATGCTGCGTATTGAAATATTGGACAAGTTACCTTTTACTGTGGCAGAGTCACTGTCCACAGAATGGGTAATTCATGGCCATATAACACTACCGGTCACTACTTTCCAGTTTCAGTATTGCCTAGAACAACAACAGGCAGGCAGATATGAAGCGATGGGTAGGGAATTCATCAAGGAATCTTGGGAATTGCTTTTACAGATTTCGATGCAGGAATGGGGACACAGAAGTGTTTCTTAGCGGTACTAACTGTAAGAGCGCTTTAAGCGGCTCTCTCATATGCCAGGATATCATGCTTCACGGGGCCTGTAATGGTTCAGTTGCAAACTTATCCTGTCACTTGAAAGGGACCCTGGCTGCCGTGATTAATCCAGTATTCGAGTTACTTTCAAATAGGAGTTACTTGATGCTGAATGATCAAGGTTGTTGTGGGATGCTCCCGGGCATCGCCTATCTTGTCACTATAAACTCCAGGGTTACTTGCTGTATGCAAGTATTGTTTCCACCGACCCACACAATCAGGGAGGCGCCGTTATGGCCTTCGTTGAATGTTTCCTTTATACGGTTTGATACTCTGAGCCGAATGAAAGCCATGCTTTTACAACAAACCGTGCCCTTAACCTCCGCCCGAGAAACTTATGATCGTCGGGTTGCAAGGTCCTCGGCTGAGATACAGGCACTAATACGAACATACTGCCCCTTCCATTTCACAGAAATGGTACAATGTATCTTTAACATGTCTGATACAACAGGTATTGTCCACCTATGTAAGACCATAGGTTCTGCACTGTTAAGCACCTTTCAGACAATCCTCGGAGTTGTTCCCAACTTTATACACTCCGTCTTCTGAAGCATTTTTGGAGGGTTTCCAGTGATCCTGTTTCTAATAGCA
Source organism: Calotriton arnoldi (assembly GCA_963921515.1). NCBI lineage: Eukaryota > Metazoa > Chordata > Amphibia > Caudata > Salamandridae > Calotriton > Calotriton arnoldi. The sequence continues at coordinate 737,770 of CAWUFW010005668.1, forward strand.
GGTATCCTGATTGTACTTTTTAGGTCGAGCCTCGAGTAGCGCGCAAGCGCTGCTCTGCGAGACTTATAGTTAGGGAGTTTGAAAAGCTGACCAGACGCTCGTGCGTCATGGCCTTTACCTGCGGTTACGCGCGCGGCAGACATGTGTTTCCAATTATCGTGCCCAGACGCGGGCGCGATAGTGGAAACACATGCCTGCCGTGCGGGTAATCGCAGGCAAAAGGCCATGACGCACGAGCATCTGGTCAGCTCTGCAGGCTGCCGCGCTCGCTCGCCCCCGCTCCTCTCTTGTTATAAACGTTCTCCTTTAGGAAAATAATATTGCACTAAGCCCACAATGTCCTTTTTCTACGTCGACCGCCCTTAAAGGCTTTCCGATGAAGCAAGTCCCTTTTCCATTTCTTTGCTTCAAAGAACTGTTGTCTCTGGCGGCCTTGTGACGCAGGGTGTTTACCTCAGCACGCAATGATGGAGCCCCGGGCGCACGTATGCAAATGAGCTGTCAGCGCCTGCACGGTGCCCCGGATGCTGGTGTCGCAGCCCCACCCCTCCCCCTGTCTCCGGCTCCCCTCCCCCCTCTGCTGCCGTCTTCCAGTCGTGGGTCAGGAGCAGCGCGAGCCACTGCGGCAGGAGTCCTCGTCATAGGATCGAGAGCGGCGCGCGGAGTCCCAGCAGCCCGTCACCAGCCCCGCCCCTATCGCCGTCCGCAGCCTGGGGAGCGCAGCGCCCGACACACCACGGCACCATGGTAAGAAGACAGGGAGGCCCCGATTAGGAGGCCAAGGGCCTTAGGGGGGAGGGAGGCAGGTGTACGACGGTGTTGCTGCAGCGCGTGGTGGTTTGTTTCTCCTGCACCCGTTTCAAGCAAACGCCTCCGCTGTGTGCCATCCTTCCCGGCAGTGCACACACAGAGCCACTTGTACAGTATTTGCGCAGGGTGGGGAGGGGTGGTAAAAGGCAGTGGTTGCTGCATTAATGGAGGCGGGTCAGTCTTCGCTGCGCCGCTCCCCGGGCGGGTTCGTGTACTCGGCGAAAAGGTGGGGGTGGTCTGTTGCTTACTCAGGTGTGGAGGAGGGGTTGGATGAAGGCTTAAAAGGGCCTCCTGTTCTCCACAGGGAAGCTAGGTATGTCCTTTTCTTCCATGACTACTACTTTGGAGAAGATATTTGCTTACACCCTTAATTTCCCCGTTTCGCACCATCTATTTATATGCGGCAATGGTGGTCGTGCACACAAATTCAGTTATGTTCTGGATAATGGTGTGTCGACTCTCTAACATGACATGCTTCAGTCATTCTCAGGATGGTGGTGAATGTAAAGGTGCTGCTACTTTGCTATTGTAAGGTGCGCTTATGCTTAACATCCATCCTCGACATGTTCGGTTTTAGGGACAGACATACTGAGGGTATTGGGGCTATACATCTCAGAGAGCACATCGCGTTTAAGGTGTTGTTTAGAGATGAGCATAGTCCTGTGTGCCGAGGTTTACATGAATGCGCACTCACCCCCTCCCCAACCCACCGTACCCAACAAGCGACAGCAGTGGAAATGCCCTTTCCTGACTTGCTGGGAGGGTGAGCAGACAAAATATCGAAAATAATATATCGATATACAAAAATATCGAAGTTAAAATATCGAAGGGACAGAATATCGAAGGGACAGAATATCGATGGACAGAATATCGACCCTAAGGTAAGTAATATCGAATTTTTTAATATCGATGTTACTAATATCGATATTTGTATTATTGTTATGTATTTTGTTATGTTTTTAATATGTATGTGTTATATGTGTTTTTGTTAAGTGTTCTACTTGTGTAAAAATATATGTATACAATTTTTATATGTTAATAAAAAAAAATGTAAGTTAATTTTTTTTTTTTGTACTGTAGCGCGTTGTGGGTTTATAGGGAATAGGGTGGGAAGTAATTTAATTATACTAAATTAATTATTAATTTTTAGGAATTATTAATTAATTTTAATTATTTTTTGCGTTTAAGCTCTGTAGCGGGTTGTGGGTTTATAGGGGAATAGGGTTGGAAGTAATTTAATTGTAATTAAGGGGCCCATTAGGATGGCGGGCGGAAGCACTACCGCCGTGCTGGCGGATGCAAAAACCACCAGTTACCGTCCGCCCGCCACAGCACACACGCCCGCCCAATTAGGATGCGAAAAGTCAGCCAAACACCGCCCGTAAGCCAGCTACGCCCTCCGCCATCAAAGTGCGCCCGTCCACGGAGCGGCGCGGCCTAATGGAGACACAACGCCCGACGAAATCACGTACCGCCCGGCGTACAAATTACGATGCCAGAACCAAACAGTTCCCCCGGCTAAGAGACACCGCACGTGAAAGCAAGGCGGAAAACCGAACGCACAGTACGGATAGCAAAGAGGCGGACCCCCGAGCATGAATCCAGCACTGCAGGCCCTCCCCATGCTCTACCTGATGCAGCACCCAGGAGTCAACGCACCGCGGCGACGCAGGTAGGCAGACACACAACAGGGGCACGGAAACAGCGCACACAGTGCAAGGGCGGGAAAACTGTATATGGCCCCCCCCGACATCCCTGCGTGGACACGACACATCCACCACTGCACCCACACATGCGCACAACGCAGAGGCCAATGGCAGCGCAATGCATGCGCCGCACACAAACAACACAGGGTCACAACCAAACACCACACACACCAGCACCTCCCAGAACGCACATGTCACGTGGCAGCCCTGCCACAGTCATGTCCCCAACCGGCAATTCACTGTTGCCAACCTGACGTCACACAAGTGACCCGAACATGTCAGTGACGTCACGCCACATTAGGACACACCCCTGTGTGCAAAACACGGCGAAGCACACAGCGGAGGCAACATCACCCAGCAGAATATGGACCCCGTCCGAGAAAAGGTACGCCAGTACCACACAGAAACACCGATGCCACCCTGCACCCAATAACAAGACATGCAATACGTAACATCAAAGATACCGGGGACAGACAACAGGTGGGACCAATTATAACACAAGGCCCAACGTATAGCGGAAACGCAGCCTGCTGCCCACACACGGGAGAGGAGACAGCACTGAATGACCTTCCATTCCCACTCTGAAACCACATCCCGACTAAACAAGCCGGAGACAACAGTCATTGCACCAAAAAGCCCAACACAGGCATGCAGAGGGAAGCGTCCACAGGGCAGATAGCGCATAACACCAAAGAACATTCACAACGGAAAGAAGAAATGATAACACTCCCCCATGTGGTTCACATGCAAGTTATCTGGAAGGAGTCAGACACCACTGACCTTGACCATTCAGAGAAGCATGTGGGATGAGGGCCCGTGTCCTCCGCACAAGCCAACATAACACAAGTCCTGCCTCCCTACGACCATTACAGAATTCCCAGCAATGTCGGAGGTTGCACACTGCAGACTGCACAGACAGCCGGAGCACGCCACCACAGCTCCCTGCAGCAAAATGGCACTTGCACCACACCTACCCAACTACGCCGGACAGATCAAGCTGTACAAACATAACCTGATACAGATATTGGGATGTGACAATCTGGCCTTGCTGAACGTAAGTTACCGACTAACTTACCGCATCGCATTGTTCAGCTGCGTCATCCCCGTCTTCTACTGTCGGAGGTGTCCCTTCTACTATCCTGTGGAGTTATGTCTCTCCAACCCGGCATGTCCAAGGGCGGACCTGCTACAACTATTCAACCCCCTGGACGCCCACGACAGGGTCTGTTCAGCCTATGGGGGCATGGCGTATGTGGCGACTATCGGACCCACACTGCAATGGGACCACTGTGCCTCCACACGACGGATAATGGATTACAGTTACATCGAATGCCATCCAACATGTCCCATCATGCTCCTACAAGGGACAACTCACGACCAACACCTTGACAGCCACCATCCGCTACATTGGATGGCATCCATATCCACCACCAATGCCATGGAAGCCCTGCTGGAAGGTATTGCATACCTGACAACCTGTCAATTCGTCGGGCCCCGCCGCCATACCCCCAATTGAGCAATGATGTCCCACACTGTACCCATGCTTGGCTTCCGCACGGACTAGGCAGTTACCAGTACAACAACTATACCATACAACCTGCAACTGACACCACATCATCAACTACACTGCCATGACATCTGATACTTTTTGGGACATGCACCCTGTTCCTCATCACATCCAGTAACTCTGCATGAACAGGGGGAGGCAGAGGCATGGGATTTGTGTATGGCAACCACATGGACAGAACTGCACGTACAACCATGCCATGATATGGATCCTGCGCCCATGAACATATGCACCGGTCAGTGGACAGTAATCGTCCTGCTGTAGTATGTGAGAGCTGTCACCTCACCTCCCTCTGAACGTCCATGCCAGGAGCTTTGCATGGACACCAAGTGCATCCACCAACAACATGAGCCCAGTGACTGTGACATGGCCAGTACCCACCACATCGCAACAACAAGTGGGACGCTCGTTGCATGCACGTAAGCCCATGCCCTGATGTCACCTCCACGCACGTGTGTATGAGTAACTATAGCAGCAAACCTGTAACATGGAACTGAGATGCACTGTGCCCATGATGACAAGCGGACTGGTAGGCTAAATGTATACTGTCTGTGTCAAAGTCAGCAGCACCACAGTAATTAGCAAATGTACATTAGCACACCAACGGCTAAGCAGTTGTAACTCTGAAGCCCACATCCCACAGTCAACAACTAATCACATGTACCCCTACACCCTATGCTATGTGTACACATGCTGAGTATATCCTCCACATGCATTTCGCTGCCAGTAGTGTTCACTATACTGCATCACAGAGGACATAAGTCCCAATACATGGCTTGAAGCAAAAATGTGTCTCTGCTGATTCATTTCACAAGTACGAATGAGAGAGGATGAGAGTGTGTGAAGTACACGGCAGTCGTGAGATGACCATGTAGTCCACTGTCATTGGATGTCAACGCAAATGAGTAGCACAACTGTGGGAGACACACATGTGTCATGTGAAGCGGGAGTTACGCATGGCTCAGGTGGGTGGGTGTGACGGGTAGGTGTGCACATGCAATGTTGAAACACGCTGTGTTGGGAGGACTCAGGAACAGTACATTGGCGCTCTCCTGGGAATCTGTAAAGACCACCTGTCTGGTGATGAATGTGAACTCGTGTGTGCACAACAGGCGGGCACACGATCAATGCTGCATCAAGTGTAGACGTCAGCCCACCCTCCGTGGACATGCCGGATACTGCTGTGCGTCCGCCAGGCCCTTGCCAAGGCACTCACATCCCCTGTCGACCTGGTGTATCCCCAACATTGTCCACTTGCACAGGCAATCCAGGGCACGGGATGGCAGTAGAGCATGGTGGGTGAGAGGTCATGGCGCGCTCCTCCTGGTCACATCACGCAGGCAACACATCCACAATGTGTAGTATGGCACAAGTCAAATGGAAGTAGTGGGGTTACGCACACATCACAAGCAGGAGTGACGTCACGGAAGGTGGCTCGCACCATCCCACCCATTGACAATACACCCACACACGTTACATGCCATTGCAACAGAGAAGCCAGCACGTGCACAAGCAGCTCCAAGCTCGCCCCAGAGAGGCCAAAGAGTGAATGTGTGGGGCCATGAGCTCCAGTTGGACGCAGCCTGGCCCGCTAGGGCAGCTACAGCCTCTGTGTGTTGCAGGTGGTGTATCCGGACTGCGGAGCCTGTCATGCATTGTCAATGTTGCCCGGGTCTCGAGTCGTGGCACCACGCATGTGGACGGCGTCCCGCCACTTATTATACCGTGAGACAGACCACTTGTTCAACTGGACCCACACATACACTCCTTGGCCTCTCTGGGGCGAGCTTGGAGCTGCTTGTGCATGCGCTAGCTGCTCAGGTGCAAACGCATATTGGGGCGAGCGAGGGAGGCCATGAGGACAGTGCAAAAGTTGACTGTTTGATTTTCAGCCAGTTTAAGGAATGACCCTGATGTGGTCGGAAAAAGACGTGTCTCGTGTGTATTGCAACTAGTAGATCAGCCGATGAACTTCCAATGTCTTGCATGTAGCCCCGCACCCAGCCCCGCCCACTCGACACATTAAAATGAGTACCAGCACCACATACTACCCATTCGAAGCACTGACTGGGAGTGACAACCATTGGACAGTCTTGTGTAGTCCACCCACGCGTACATGTGGGCCCTCCATGATCCATGTCACCTGCGGCAAAGTGATGTCATGGGCAATGACGGAAGTGAGCAGAGCTGTCTGCCCACGCACAGATGGTGCATCAGCTCCAACAGACCCAGCACTGAGTGCAGCAGGGGTCACATGTGCAGGGGCAGTTGTGCCTGGTGTGAAGGCACATGCATATAGACAGCACATCGAGCAATGTGTAGCCTGCCCACATCTACTGTCCATTGTCAGGCGGACCTAGAAAAGATCACAAGGCAACACATCTGTGTGGGTGTAGCCACTGTGACCAACACTGCGCAACCATCAGCGTACTCGCCCTGTGCATGGCCCACCCCGCAACGAAGGTCACATTCAGTGCCACTATCTCTCACACACATCCCTAACACGAGTCATGGTGTGTCCAATCGACAGTGCAGAGTAAGCGCTCATCCGGGGGTCCTGAACAGGAGACACATGTAACCCACTAGGCAGTCTGTGTCGGCACCTACTGGCATTGTGCAGTCAATGTGCAGGCCAGGCCTGCTGGGACTGAGAAGGGCAGCATGGCCCCAGCCTGACTTCCACCACGACCAACAAGTGCACTGAGACCTGCATTGCCAATTGTCTGTGTCACTGGATGTCTGACATGAAGTTGCCATGTACCACCACTCGGGAGGGACAGACAGGTCAAAGCGCCCGAGAGCTCACATACCCATGCCACCTGCAGTCAGCATGGTGAGCAGTGCATGTTTGTACACCACAGGCTCTGACTCATAGTGCTGCGGAGCAACGACATGTGTGTCCCCCACATGCACACCCACACACACTGCAGTTGTCTCTCACACACAACTTTCGCAAGGAATAGCCATGTGCAGTGTGCGTGGAGCACGGAATCCAGGTTCTCCAGCTCCTCGCTGGTGAGTGGACCTGGACATGTCCTCAGCGTCATCCACGTGTAGGTGGAGTGGTGGCAGCAGCAGGTGTTGTCGAGGGGTGCCAGGCTGCAGTGCCAGGTAGCTGTGGTTATGCCTGTTCCACTCACACACACATATAACCCCCTGGGGCAGTTTCAGTGGGTACAAGCTGCTGCAATTCGTGTACCATGTCTGGCAGCTTCAATTGCAGACGTTGGCCTGCTCCCAGCTGGCCATGGACGCCTACCTCCACAGTGGAACACGCAGGGTGCAACCGCGAGGGTCATTGGAGTTGGCCGTAAGGGCCTGGCCCATGGCGGGTACAGTCCGCTGATGCCATGTGCACCACACAGTATAATGTGCGCAATGCATCTGCAGGTGTGGCCATGATTTGCGTGTGGGTGCAGGTCCACAATGGACAGGGCCACAACATGCTGTGTGCATAGGCAGGGACGGCCAGTGCTCAGCCTCCACATGTCTGTTGGCACATCATCATGTACACATTGGCATGGGAGCATGGGATATGCATATGCACACACATGCCATCTTTCACTATGTACATCTGCCACTTGGCACGTGCAATGTTACGTGTCACTTGTGATGTGTAGTTGCAAGCACACAGCCGTGTTGGCATGGGGCTGTCAATGTGTACACCTGTCAATGTTTCTGGAGGTGTGATCCGTACAGTGCTGTACATAGGGTGCAGTATGGACATCAATGACTGTCTCATATCCCCTCGTGCCACAGGTCCCACTTGTTTTGGCCGCTCAGCCTGTGTCCATAGCGTTGTTGGTGTGTGCCCTACACACCCAGCCTCGGAAGCAATGTGATGCACAGCAGCTAGTCATGTTGCCGTGGTGTTGCCACTTGCCGAATATGCAGTCTGTTACCATCAGCATGCCTTACAAGTTATTGAGGCCTAGATCCCCATGTGCATGCTCATGGCAATGGGGTGTGTCACTGCCCATTGCTATTGGTAGGGGACCTGTGTAAGTGTATTGTGGCTGTGCTGTCCCTACTTGTCAGCCGTTCTGTCATTCAATTGCCTGCTCAGTCATTTATGTTTTGTGTATGTGAATATGCCATGTGGCGTGTTGCTTTGACATGTGTCCACTTCCATCTTTCCTAGGCGGAGACCAAACATTCATCGCCCCTACCAATTGCTGTCAGACATGGTGGATGTGGAGGTCATCCGCAAATATCGTCTGGACCGACCCACCCTGCATCGTCTATGTGCCTTGTTGGAACCCCACCTCCGTCCTCGCAGGGTGTATCCAACAGCATTCACCCCCACGGCTAAGGTGATGGCTGCACTGCATTTCTTCGCCACTGGGTCATTCCAGCACACAGTGGGCAGTGGAGGTGGGATGTCCCAACCCCTGTTCAGCATGGTGCTCAGGGATGTACTGTCAGCCATGATGCTGTACAGGAACAGATACATCCGCTTCCCCAGGGCTCGTGAATTGGCGGCAGTGAAGGGTGCATTCTATGCCCTTGGACGAATCCCCCACGTCGTTGGTGCAATAGACTGCACCCATGTTGGCCTTGTTGCACCACAGGCCACTGAGCACCTCTACCGCAACCGGAAGCACACGCACTCCCTGAATGTGCAAGTGGTGTGCCTTGCGGACATGGTGATTTCACACGTGTGTGCGAAATTCCCAGGATCGGCCCATGACGCGCACATCATGCGCAACAGCATCCTACCACGTCTGATGACCGATCTGCAACCGGACTGTGGCTGGATTGTTGGTGAGTATGTGGAGTAGTGTAGCGTGCTGGCTGTGCGATGCTGTCTTGTGTCCAGTTGGAATTGCAACGGTTCTCTGTGTCCCTCACACCCAGGTGACTCTGCTTACCCGAATGGGCCCTGGCTGCTCAGCCCATTGCGACGTCCTGGGAGCCCAGCTGATGTCCGCTACAATGAGGCACATGGGAGGACCAGACGTGTGGTTGAGCGGACCTTTGGCCTCCTCAAGTCCAGGTTCAGATGCCTGGACCGCACCGAGGGCGCACTGGCGTACTCCCCACAGAAGGTGTGCCAGATAGTTGTGGCTTGCTGCATGCTGCACAATCTGGCGATCCGCAAGCAGATCCCCCTAATTGTGGATGACGGAGATCAACCAGGGCCCCAGCCTGCAGACCAGGACAGCTCTAGTGAAGAGGACAGTGGAGAGGATGAAGCTGTGAATGTGCGTCAGCAGCTCATCGCCCGCTACTTCACTTGACGGTGAGTGTCCATGTACGACGGCTGATGTAGCTGTAGTTGTGCAGGTGTATGTGTGCTCTGTCACGGGGGCCGTTTGTTCACTGAGTGCTGTGTGTCAATGGTCCATGTCCAGGTTGGTATGCCACTGACAGTGGCTGTAGCATTGTGCCCTGTTGCTCTGTGAGATGTGTGTGCATTGCTTGTAGGTGGTGACAAGTACTGTGTGATGAGTGTGTGACACACTCATTGAATGTGCTCTTGTTCTGTTTCTCACCCTAGGTCCCTACAGCCTCTCCTGTCCCATCGACATGCCACACAGCAGATGCATTTCTGCTCATGGTGGCGATTGCACATCGTGGAATAAACCCAGGACACATTACAGCCGATTAGTGATCAAAGGTGTATTTATTAACAAGCGGTGACATGTGATTGTGTGCAAGGTGATGACAAATGTGGTGCATGCTGTGACAATGAGTTGACGGTCATGGCTGCATGATGGTCAAGGTGTACCCACTGGAGTTCTATGTCCACAGTCCAACAGACACATGCCATTCACATGGCAGTGTGGGGTAGGATCGTAGTACAAGTCAATGCAGTAGGTGGTCAAGGTGGCTGGCTGACTCACTGGCGTTTGGTGCGTGCGAAGTCCTCTCTGGACACCTGTTTCCTCTTCGGACGGCCCCTTCCACGTTTGGTAGGGGGGTGCTTGATGTTCCGCTGGTGGTGGTTGAGGAGTGCTCACTCGCTGTGGACGCAGGGGAACGACGACTGCTGCACGAGCCTGCGCCACAGCAGGTGGTGGCGGAGGTGGTGTTGCTGGCCTTGCTTGTGCCCTCACCCCACCACCAGCTGGCCCATGAGGGCCACAAATTGGGCCATATGGGCGTCCATGGACCTCAACACCCCAAGGACCTCCCGCGTGTCTGCTAGCCGACCTGGACCCATTCTCCTTGGGCCTCTTGATAGGCCCCAAGGACTCTGTCGATTTGCGGCAGGGCTTAGCTCCCAGGCACAGTTGGCGTTGGCCTGGCCCTGCTCCTCCTACCAGTACCTGCTGCCACCGACCTGCCCACTAGCCACATTGCTCACCACGGTCCTCGCTCTGGCTCCCAGGGTGGAGCCCGACGGCCGTGCCGACCACTTGCGCAGGGGCTGTGGCGAGGGATGGCGTGGTGGTGGTCGGTTGCGGCGGTGGTGGTGGTTGCGGCAGTGGCATGACGTGGGTGGCCGCAACGGCTGTGGCAGCAGGGGTCTGTGACTGGTCAGCAGCCCTGGGTGATGGGTTGGTGGGCAGGAGGGGCCCTGGGGAGCGGTTGTGCCCTGCCACTCCAGATGGGCCTGCTGGGTGGTCCGTGTCCGGAGAGGTGTCCAGCTCCTCTACATCCGTGAGTCCGGGTCGGGGGCTTGCGGACTGGCTGTGCTGGCTGCTGTCACCCTCTCCAGCATCCAGCAGTTCGGCACCTGTGGGGAGAATGAGATGGGTCATTGTGTTGCACCTAGCAAAGTATGTATTGGTTGTCTGACATTCACAGTTCGTGCACTGTCGTGCACAGGTTTCCCAGTGGCGTGTGTGTGGATGTAGCGATGTGTGTATGCGTGGGCTAGGCAATGGGACTGTGTGATGTGGACATGTGGCATGGGACGGATTAGCAATGCCGATGGGTGTGTGTTGCTATGCTCCTACATTTTGTGGCTCGTGTGTATGCGTGCTCCAGGACCATCAACGATGTTGGATTGAACGATGGTTTAGGGGGAAGGATGGAACGCTTAGGTACGCTGATGCCAAAGGGGGTACAGCCCCCTAAACGCTCTTGGGTTGAAATATGCTTTTGGGGTACATACTGTGGGTAATGGGTGCAGAACGTGACATGTGTTCTGGCAGCGTGACAGTGCATAGACTAAGGTGTGTGTCTGTCTCACATGGCCTGAATATCTGCTGACTGTTATCATTACATGGACATCACATTGGTAGCATTGTTGTGAGTTCGTGCTTGTTGTGTGCCAGCACGACGTATTGCAGATGGGCCAATTCCTTTGTGTGCGTGCTGCCCTGTGTACATGTGCATCAGTGCTGTGCTCTTGGGGTGTTGACTATATTATGTGTGTTGTTACTCGCAGTGTGACGTGCGCTTCAGTCACTGCAGGCACTTGATTTGTCATGGGCAGGTATCTTTGCATGACTACTGTATGAGGGCCAGCTGTTCGGATGACATACCTTTCATGACACTGTGGCTGAGAGATGAGATGGATGATATGTTGAATGTGCATTGTGTGCCTGTGTGTTTCATGGGTCCAGTTGTCTTTGTGTGCAATATATGTGGTTCCAAGCTGTTACTTCTAGTACGGTCTGTCTTACGTAGGCGTTGTTGTACGATGTGTGGGTGACAGGCAGTGAGGACTACATGGACAGGACTTCGATGGTGTTGCTGATGTGTGTGATGGGTGGCACAGTGCCTGCCGTGTGGGTACTGTGCTCAGTGTGGACTTGTGCATGCAGACGTGGCTCCTTGGGTGTTGCTGTATCTGTGATGGGTCATGTGGGGTTTGACTCTGTTGAACATGTCCGTGTGCACATTGGTCTCACTTGATTCGTGACTGGGAGCAGTGCTGCGTGTTCCTCTGCTACGTGACATGTCCCATGTGTCAGTCGTAGTTACAGTCCTCATGCCTACAGTACGTCCCGCCCTGTACAGTTTCCCACCTACAAGTTTGTTTCTGAGTGCGCAATGCAATGGATGCCACATGGTACTGGGAGGGAGGGTGCTCCACCTTGCTGGTCTGTGGGAGTGGGAGCCTGGTGGGTGTTTTACTTCAGCTGTCCCCCCTCCGACCCACTGTCTTTGTGTTCCGGCTACTTACCTGTTACTTGTCGGTCAGTGCAGCTATGGCGGACACATGGATGTGGGGTGTGCTCCACCTTGCTGGTCTGTGGTAGTGGGGGCCTGGTGGGTGTTTTACTTCAGCTGTCCCCGACTCGCGACCCACTGTCTTTGTGTTTCGGCTACTTACCTGTTACTTGTCGGTCAGTGCAGCTATGGCGGACACATGGATGTGGGGTGTGCTCCACCTTGCTGGTCTGTGGGAGTGGGGGCCTGGTGGGTGTTTTACTTCAGCTGTCCCCCCTCCGACCCACTGAATTGTGTTCCGGCTACTTACCTGTTACTTGTCGGTCAGTGCAGCTATGGCGGACACATGGATGTGGGGTGTGCTCCACCTTGCTGGTCTGTGGTAGTGGGGGCCTGGTGGGTGTTTTACTTCAGCTGTCCCCCCTCCGAACCACTGTCTTTGTGTTCCGGCTACTTACCTGTTACTTGTCGGTCAGTACAGCTATGGCGGACACATGGATGTGGGTGTGGGGAGTGCTCATTCTGGCGCATCTGGAGTACAAGGGGACCTGGTGGGAGTTGCTGTGCTGGCTGACTGTACACATGCCCCCATGGTTTTGTTAGTTGGTAGCTTTGGGCTGAGTGTGTGTGAGTGTCTGTTGCATGTGTGGGTGATGTCTTGTGTATTGTGTACTGGACATGGGGGTGTTTGTCCCTAGGAGCTATGGCATGGTGGTAGTGCATGTGATTACATAGCGGTGTGCTGGTATACGTTTTTTGTACTTACCAGCCTCCACTCCCCCTGCTAATCCGGTGAGGATCTCCGGATGTATGATGACTCGCACCTTCTCCTCCCACTCCTTGAAGGTCTTGAATAGCGCGGGATTCCCTCCGCCAGTGCCTGGCAGCCAGCTCTCGATTTTTGGTCTCCTTCTTCTTGACCACGCTTTTGAGGTCGTTCCACCGTTTGTTAATTTCTCCTCTGTTGCGTGGACACGTTCCCGACTGCATTGACCTGGTCTACGATCCTGCTCCACAACCGGTTTCTGGTGGATAGTGGTGTCTGTTGGACCATGGTTGCCATAGATTTGTGGGTGCACCTTGACGATCTCGTCGACCATGACCGTCAGCTCGGTGGAAGTGAACTTGGGAATTCTGTGTGGTGCCATGGTGTGTGTTTGGTGTTTGTGGTGCTGGTGCGGTGTGTGGTGTGTGATGTGCAGGGGGTTTGTGTTGCCGGTGTTTGGTGGTGGTGGTGATGGGTGTGATAGTGTGCGTGTCTGTGGTGTGCTGCTGTCCTTTCTGTCTCGCTGTGTTGTGTGCTCTCGTCCTCAGTTTGTAATGTTGCAAGGGGTTGTGGTCTGTGAAGGGGCTGGTTTTGTACTTACCTATGTGGGTGTGTCATGATGGTCTGTTGTTTTCAGGTGTGTTGTGGCTGGTGTTCTGGGATTTGTAGTTGATTTGTTTGTCCAGGGGGTGTGTTTCAGGGATGTGTACTGTGTTTGGGTTTTTGTGCGAGGCTTGCTGTGTGGACTTGTTAGCCATGTTGTGTGCTGTTTGTTTTCGTCAGCGGATGGTTTCTGTGCATGGTACGTGGCCGCCAGGGCTTCCGCCGTGTCCATTCTCGTCGACTGTTGTTTGCGCTGGCGGGCGGTGTATTTGTGGATTTCCCGCGCTCATGTCGGTACGATCCTAATTTAACGGGCGGTGTCTCGGTCGTCAGTGCGGGCGGTTTTGGGTTGTCGTGCGTCTTTCCGTCCGTGGCGGGCGGGTGGACTTAGACTCGGACATGGGCGGGCGGTATTTTCTGTTTATTTTCCGCCTCCGGCGGTTTTCTGTTCGCGGCATCGTAATTGCTCGGTCGGTATTCAGACGGTGTAGGCGGGCGGATTTTTACCACTGTGGTTGATGGCGGATTTTTTACCGCCCGACATCGTAATGGACACCTAAGTTATAATTTATTTTAATTAATTGTTATTGATAATTATATAATTGTTAATTAATTAATAATTGGTAATTAATTTTTATTAATTGGTTATTAATTTTTATTAATTCATTAATTGATCATCATGTAATTTAAATGTAATTAACTTATAATTTATTTTAATTAATTGGTATTGATAATTATATTATTGCTAATTAATTGATAATTGGTAATCAATTATTATTAATTGGATAATTAATTATTATTAATTAGTTATTAATTTTTATTAATTGATTAATTGATCATTATGTTAAGTGTATTATTTTATCATTGGAGTGTGTTGTGCGTTTATAGGGGAATACTTTTGGAAGTAATTGAAATCTAATTAAGTAATTATTAAATTTATTTTTGGGTATTGATAATTAATTTATTGGATATTAATTATTAATAGGTAATTATTTAAATTACAATTTTTTGGTTCTAAGAATTAATTTATTGTTGTTTTATTATTAATTGGTAAATAAATATTATTAAATATTATTTATTGATAAATTTAATCAACATATTAAGAATTATTTATTAATTGATAATTAATGTTTAATTATTATTATTATTGGTATAAAAAAGCATTTAATTGTTTAATATTAGTTAATTGGTAATTAAGTTTTAATAATTTATATGTTTTTATTAAAAATATTTTATTGTTCAATATTTATTATTTAGTAATTAATATTTATTAATTATTATTTATTGGTATTTATTATTAATTTATTGTTAATAAATTTTCTATTGGTAATTATGTTTTTAATAATTATTTATTGGTATTGGTAAATAGTTTAGAGTTATTTAATAATTAATTAATTATTTTAAAAAATTAATTTATTTATAAGTATGTTATTTGTAACTTCTACGCTATCCAACACTTCCCCTACTGTTGCACTCTCTGGAGTTGGAATAGTAATTTTTACCCCTACGCTATCCAACACTTTCCCTACTGTTGCACTCTCTGGAGTGGGAATAGTAATTTTTACCCCTACGCTATCCAACACTTTCCCTACTGTTGCACTCACTGGAGTGGGAATAGTAATTTTTACCCCTACGCTATCCAACACTTTCCCTACTGTTGCACTCTCTGGAGTGGGAATAGTAATTTTTACCCCTACGCTATCCAACACTTTCCCTACTGTTGCACTCTCTGGAGTGGGAATAGTAATTTTTACCCCTACGCTATCCAACACTTTCCCTACTGTTGCACTCTCTGGAGTGGGAATAGTAATTTTTACCCCTACGCTATCCAACACTTTCCCTACTGTTGCACTCACTGGAGTGGGAATAGTAATTTTTACCCTCACGCTATCCAACGCTTTCCCTACTGTTGCACTCCCTGGAGTGGGAATAGTAATTTCTACCCCTACGCTATCCAACACTTTCCCTACTGTTGCACTCTCTGGAGTTGGAATAGTAATTTTTACCCCTACGCTATCCAACACTTTCCCTACTGTTGCACTATCTGGAGTGGGAATAGTAATTTTTACCCCTACGCTAGCCAACATTTATCTTACTGTTGTTTTTTTGGGGTTGTAATAGTAGTTTTATTCCCTACGCTATTTAATATTTTTTGTATCATTTTAGTTAATATAGTATATAATTAATTTTCAAAATATTAAAAGTAAATTTAATTTTTTAATTTGTTATTATAATTATTTAATTTGTATTTATGTTATTGTTTTATGTTTATAGATGTATTTGTAATTTATAATATTTTTTAATAATTTATAATTTATTAAAATAATTATTGAAACTCATTATAAAGTAAGTATATATATTATATATTATATGTATATGTTTAATTAATGTTTTATTTAATTATATATGTTACTTATTAATTTTAAAAATTATAACATATTTTTAACTATGTTTATTTTAATTATAAGTATTATTTAGTTTATTTTACATATTATTTTTAACAACAAAAAAAACGATATTTTTGATAACGATATTTTTGACAATCGATATTGTTTTTTCGATATTTTTGTACTTACCATGTTGTAGATAGGATTTCGATATTATTGACATCGATATTTTTGTTGCGATATTTTTGTAGGTCGATTTTTTGACCTTCGATATTTTGTCAGTGATCCGCTGGGAGATGTTTCTCTTCTGCACATGCGTTACGAATGTGCACCATCATCCTCTCCCAACATGCTTGGGTGGATGTGTTCACCCTTAACCCCTGGGTATGCTCATGGTGATAGACAAGTGTGTCCCTTTGGCATCTGCTCACGATCATCGGTTGTGTATCTGTTATGCTGATTGGTTTGTGGGTAGTTCTTCTGCACATGCGCAGGGTGCTTGAGCTGTGCATTCCTCACCTTTCAGTGTTATGCGGTTGTGTATAATCTTGTGGGCATATTCATTGTGATGTGTGTTTCTCCTACGGACAAGCTCATGGTGATGGACATGTCTCCCACACGACATGCTCACAGGGGAGTGTTCACCGTGTGGTCTGCCGATTGTGACATGAAGTGTGTGTGATATATATATATATATATATATATATATATACATACACACGCATATGCTCTCCAGTGATCGATAGGCACGCGAGTCTGTGTAAATCCAATTTCTTACCGTAAATCTCGGGGGAATCTGGGTGTCTGTGTCTTATCTTGACACGAGTAGGAGGTTGGTGTGTGTGTCACGTTCCGGCCTCTTCATAGTCATGGATAGGTGTGGTCTCGTCCGGGCAATTTTATGGTTTGGGGAATATATACATGTCCACTTTCCTGGCGTTCAGTCTGGCGAGCATGCATGTGCTTTGACCAGTCATGCACAGGTAGTGGGAATTGCGTATTTAAACCAGCCGATCTATAAATTGTAACATGATGTCCTTTCTTATACTTATATCTTCGAATGTGTCGCCGAAATAACATTTTTACATAGTTTCCAGGCGTTTATTTCTGTAAATCTGCTGCGCACGTGTTCCTGACATGGGAGTTGTGCGCCGTTCAGGGAAATCTATTTACAATAATATTCCCCGACGAACGCGTTCAGAGTACATCAAAAACTGAGAACGTGATATGAGAGCGCGGCAGACACGACGGGTCCATTTTACCTAAGTTCGAACTGGTCAATGATCAATATAAACTCGCCGCAGCAACGTAGCTCAAACATTGATTGCCCCTCTGATTGATGAATTTTGTATCGATTACATTACTGGGCTCTGGAAAGAGAGGATTGATTAGCGCTGTTTGGACACCGTCACCCCAGTAAAGGAAATACAGTTCTGTATGTGACTCTAAATTTAAGTGGGGAATCCATTTAGGTTATTGGTCGGAACGCCTAAGACACGCTGACAGTTTATTTACTCACATCAGAATACGTTTTGATATGCATTTCTATTAAGATTTCCTTATGTGAAATGTTGTCCAAGTGGAGCACATGCATTGTTTATTGCTTCAGTCGCCTAGCATAGCCAATAGGTCTCGCCTTTGGGACCTTATAAGTGTTTAGCCATGCAACAGTTGGTGTTGTTGCACTAAGGATATTGTGCTGCATAACTAAATACTTATAAGGTCCCAAAAGCGAGACCTATTGGCTATGCCAATGCTTGTTCTGCTATGCAATGGACATCCCAGTCACCAAGGAGATGGAACGCACGCTCTTGGAGCGCCGATACCGTGATCGCATGGTACTCCATCTGGGCACACCTCGTCTTCAAGAACTAAGCGAGTCTTGGTTCTTGTCATTTAGACCAGTTTGGATCGACTGTATTCTGCCTGTCCTCTGATGCCTCTTCTGAGGACAAGAATGCGTGTTGGACCTCTGTCTGACACTTCCAACAATTGCGCCACCGGACGTTGATGCTTTACTGGACCCGATAACGGCCCATGTTTTGCAGTGTCCTCAGCGTATTCCAATGTTGATGTCTGCATTCTTAGAGCCGCCACAGGATGCTTCAGCTCCTGTTGGGAAGGATACCGGCTCCTCAACAAACACTCAGGCCTCGGATGACACTAGCGCCTCACCAGCAAAGGCTGTGGTGAATACGGAGGAACATCTGTGCTCGATTGACCTGATCTGCGAGGTGTTGCAGGGATCGTTGTCTGCAGTTGCAGGCAACAGTGATGTTGCGTCTCCCAGCCAGGACACATAAAACATTTAGCTCATCGTGTGCTGGGAAAATTCGGCCTTTTTCCAAAACAACCAAATTTGGAATTTTAAACAAGACACTTTAGTCTAAGCTGCATGGCTTTCAGTCACTCTATGTTCAAACTATATCCTCGAACATACTCTAGATTTCTATCGCCTGCTATACATGTTTTTTAACATTTCTTGGACTTTTTAAATTTTAAGGACTATTTTTATAGACTTATTTACGTACTATATTTAGCAGTACGTTAGACTTTTTAGTATGTCTTCCAGTCTGATGAGGAGTGGGTGATATATACCATATAGGTACCCCAATATCGGCTAAGGTACTACATGCACCGTTAACCTACATTGCCCTCATATTGCACTACATAACAGTTCTTAGGACTGACCTTTTACCTAGTTGAGGTAATGACTAGAGGACCTGGGCATTTCTCCGAAAGGCCTAAGCCTCATTCATTATGCATGAGGATTCTTGGAATCACAGCTGGACAGCAAGCCGAACATCTCCAGCATAAAAACTATGTACAAGGGTCATTCCTTCCGTCATCCTAGTTCGGCATGACACAGCGAGGTATATCCCCAGGGGGTATCACTTTGGGTATACATACACCATCTCTTGCTAAGGTAGAGAGAGGAGAAAAGGACTTCCATGCTGACACACTGACGCAAGAAGCTGAGGCTCCTGCATGCAGACACTCCAGCTCGCAGTGGTCTGACATCCCTTGCGGGGTGTCCACCTCGAGACCAGAACGGGGTCCCACAGTCTCTCACTTCAGGTAATGGGGTTGACTTTATCCTAGAGGGATTCTTGGCTTTACACCCTGAAATGAAGTACACACCCACATCCATGCTAGGTACATTCAGGTACATCTAGTTAGGGACGCATCGTAGGAGTACGCTTTTATTACTGTCATGTATTTTTATACTTGCCTGTATTTATAGTTTTAGCACTATGGTAGAAATCTACCATCCTTTTACTCTGTTAGTGCTTATAATCATTTATATCTGTTACTGTCTAATGGTTGTTTCAGCATACCTATTTTACACTAGAATGACGCTGGTTCAATAAATACTTATTGAGAAACGTCCCCACCGTTTATTCTGTGTATCTCTCTCCGAGACAAAGTGAGTACGAGTGACTGAGCGAAAAGTAGCATTGTTTCCACGATCCCTGATGGGACAGACTTGTCATGTTCGATAGTTGCCAAGAACTATTCTCTCCTTGGTAAGAGGGGTTTCTAGTGGCACTGTGAGCTAGCTGGTATACAGGCTGACATACTCGCTGGGGGTGTCCGGAATCAGTTTGGACACCAAGCCTGCAGTGTATGTTGTCTAAACGCGCAGATCGTATATAGGTTTATAGGAACTACACGACACTACTCGAAGCAAGGTATGCGGACCCTCATGAGCCCTTCGAAGTTTCTCATAGAACCATGATTACTAGGGCTATAAACGGCCAAGGCTTAGGGCGTCTCAGCCCAGGCGTCTCAGCTAAGGGTGGAGAGGACAAGGGTGAGTGCCTGTTTGAGCCTGTTAAGGGTGGAGAGGACAAGGGTGAGTGCCTGTTTGAGCCTGTTCGAAACTGGTCGGGATCAGGGCCAGGAATGCTGCCCATTTTCCAATTCATTAATACCCACCCTATGTATTTGTCCCTCTGTACATAAGCATTGATTTTCACTATAGATATGTGCCTATCTTCGTGTATTGCTTTGTATAAACATGTACAATAATTATGTTGTTATAAAAACAAAAAAAAATCTTCTTTGGTCTACATGTACTTGCTTCCATTGGGCATCTCTGTACCTCCATGTACTTGGATCTGTGTGTCTGTTACTTTTCTCCTGAAAAAGCATATCCAATGCACTACCCTATTTCTCATCCGCCACCTCTATCAATATCTTTAATCTGCATATACTTACCTCCTTTATGTATCTATATACTTTCAATGTACTTATGGATCTATATATTTATCACTTTCGTTCTAATTTAGCATTTCCAATGCACTACCCTATTTCTCAGCCTATACTTCCCTCAAAATATCTTCTAGCCCAACTTTCTGACTCATCTCAAACTTCTTTCTACTACTCTTTCCAATTCACTACCCTATCTCACCCTATACATCTATCATTATATCCTCTACACCCACTCTCTCATTTATCCCAAACGCCATACCACTACTATGTTCCCCAAAATAACCCTTTCTTGACTCTCTCCTACTCTACCCCTCCTTGCATCTTCTGACACCTCCTTTACTGTACCGATCCCCCAAAACAAACCTTTCTAAACTCTTCCCTCTGACTCTTCCCCTCCAAAAACCCTTTTACTCATCCAAAAGCCTCCTCCTACTGCTATGACCTAAAAAAAGAAATCCTTCACTCTTCTATCCCTCCACTATCCTTTTCAATCAAAATAACAGACTAGCATGTTCACTTCTCTAATTCCATATTCCACTATACTAATTCACCACTAATCCTTTATGGGTTCCGGAGTAGCGTGCTACTCGCCAACAAAGCGTTTCAACACCTCATCAGGGTTACAAGCGCTATATAAATGCAAACCTTTTTCCTTTTTTACCCCTCCCTAACCCTTCTCAATCCAAATAACTGACTAACATATCCACCACTCAAATTACTTCATATTTCACTATACTAATTTTCACCACTAATCCTTTATGGGTTCCGGAGTAGCCTGCTACTCACCAGAAAAGCGCTTCAACACCCCATCAGGGGTAACAGGCGCTATATTAATGCAAACCTTTCTTTCCCTTCTATCCCTCCGCTATCCTTCTCACTCCAAATAACTGACTAATATCCACCACTCAAATTACTTTCATATTTCACCATACTAATTCACCACTAATCCTTTATGGGTTTCCGGAGTAGCGTGCTACTCGCCAAAAAAAGCGATTCAACACCCCATCAGGGGTTAGAAGCGCTATATAAATACAAACCTTCTTTCCTCTTCTATCCTTCTGCTATCCTTCCGAATCCAAATAACTGACTAACATATCCACCACTTAAAATTTACTTGCATGTTTCACTATACTAATTCAACACTAATCCTCTATGGGTCCCGGAGTAGCGTGCTACTCGCCGAAAAAGCGCTTCGACGCCTCGTCAAGGGTAGTAAGCGCTATACAAATGCAATTACAATACAATACAATACAATACAATGTCCCTGGGGTCTCCCTGAGCAAGAGAGGCCCATCTACAGCGGAGTCTGTCCAGGATTGTTCAGTGTCGCGTTGGTGAGGATAAAGATGATTGGGTGAACTCCCCATGCCATTCCAGTTTAAACCCAGCCATATGCAAATCAGTCTTGACCCTGCTCCCCATGGGAACAGTCCTGCCCGAACTACCAGGCTAGGTCTTCTCTGGACCGGAAACAAGCATCCTGGGACCAGTTTCGGGGTATTACCCCTCATCAGCCAGGCTAGCTTGACTCCAATGGCATGGAGAGCACTGACCCACGCCTGGGCATACCCGTCCCACTCAGGGTGACAATTGCAAAAATAACAATTGATGGACAGAATGCTGAACAATGTCAAACATTCAACCCAGAGTACAGAGATCTGGGCCTAAATCCATAGTTGTTTTTGCTCCCCATGCCATTCCAGTTTAAACCCAGCCATATGCAAATCAGTCTTGACCCTGCTCCTCATGGAAACAGTCCAGCCCGAACTGCCAGACCAGGTCTTCTCTGGACTGGAAACAAGCATCTGCTGTAGCCTTTGTTATGGTACTAGCCAACTATACTGCTTACATTTTATGTTCTTGTGCAGTTTTTACTCTTTCCTAGGAAACATTTCTACGCTCCATTCACCGATCTTTCGACTGTAGATCTTCTAAACAGTCTTAAACTTTTGCAGTGTCTATCATCTGAATTTGTATGTCATGCTGTTATCAGTTTTATTTGTTCCTCTATTAGGATTAGGAAAGACACACGTTAGTGATTTGTGTTTGGTTTTGAGCTATATTAAAAGTACTTTATAGCAAATTTGTACTGTTTATATAAGCTTTTTTTACTTTGTGCTGTGCATCTTTTATGGCCTCATGGCCAAATAAAGCTTATTTCAACCTTGACCGCTTCTCTCTAATCTCTGGTAGCATCTTGGGGTCCTCAGCTTCAAAACCGAGGAGTTCTAGCTTACGAATGTCAATTTCTAGTTGGGTTAGGTGTGTATGCAGTGCCTTCAGTATTCCTGACTGTTTTGCAATGCTGGCCCAGCGGATAACCACCTTAAATGTTTCCCATAACATGGGTGGGGAGTTCATTGAGTGTTTATTAAGAATGAAATAGTCAAGTATCTCGTTCGGATCTCGTCCCGGAATACCAAGCCTTGAATCGCTTGTGGCGGTAGTCTCCATGAGAACTCCCCGGGGCTGGCGTTGGAGGGGAGGGTTGATCTCCAGCAGAACCAGGGCGTGGTCCGAGAGAGTCCTCTGGAAATAGGTGACATCGGTGGCCAAGTGAGCACATCCTGTGTGACCAGCCAGTAGTCGATTCTGGATCGTGCATTGTGTGTGGAGGTGCACGTGCCTTTGGCACTATGGACATGAGCCGATCACCATTTATCAAGGGGGTCATGCTCCTGCATGAGGCTGTTTATTTGAGCAGCGAAGCTAGGGTAAGGCCATCTTGAGTTGCTGACTCTGTCGGCAGACTGGTCCAGCACTACATTAAACCCCACCAAAGCACGGTCCCCTGGTGGTAATCATGTGCCATACCTTCGCAAGGAATTCACTGCGGTCCACATTAGGGCCATACATGGTGGCCAGTGTAGCTGGGAGACCATGCAGCGTGCTCTGTATTATTACAATCTGTCCTCCCAATCACATAGTGTCTGTTTTATGTACCATTGCAATCTCTTGCGGAGAAGAATGGCAGTGCCTCAAGTGTAGTTGGAGTATAGAGGAACATAGGATTCGGCAGTCCACGTCGCCCAAAAATGAGAGCGGGTTGCCTCAGTCAGGTGCAGATATTGAAGGAAGTAGATGTCAATTCAATGACAAGTGAGATAAGCATGGACCAATCATACTTTTTGTTGGTCATTAAGCCAGCGAACGTTCTAGGTGAGACATTTAAAGGCCATCATCCAGAGCAAAGGGGATATGGGTCTGATGTGGCACATATCAGAGCAGTGTGGTCCACGTGCGTAAGATGACTAAAGTGAAAGTGTCCGGAGTGTGCAGTGCAGTGCACATAAGGGTAGACAGGGCAAGAACAACACATTACCCACCCACTTCTCACTTCAACCTCCCCAACAGGTTGGAACCACCCCACCCCAGACAATTTCCCAACATACATTTGGCTTTCCGGGGAACATCCCTTGGGTTCAGTAGCAGCCAGACGTACAACCAGTTGGAAGTGAACTGGGTGGCCGAGCTAGAGGAGCGGGGGATAGAAGCAGCATGAGGGTCGTGTCATTAAGCCTGTCCAAGAGAGCCATAGGTGCAGACCCGGGGATGCCATCCACGGGCCTCAAGCAAGCTCCAACGAAAGATCGATCTCACTCCCATCATAAAGTGCCAATCTTGTCGTACTTCATAATGGTGGAGAGGGTAATTAACAAAATAGTAGAGCGCTGGTCAATCATTGTCGCTTAGATGTCCCTTGGCTCCAGCAAAGGGAGGGGTCTCCGTGGGCAGCCTGGTAGTTGTGTATTTCCGTGAGACTTCGTGGCTGCTTTAGGGCCCATGAAATAATGGTGCTTACCATCCAGGTTAATGTGCAGTTTGGCTGGGTAGAGCAAGGAGTAAGTGATCCCAGCATTCTGCAGAATATTTTTCACAGAGAGAATTGTATCGTCCACCATGAAGGGTACATCAAGGTATTAATGGTGTGCATCCTCCAACCAGAAGAGTTGGATTGTGTCAAAGAGTGCGTTGAATGCGTCCATATCTGGGGTAGATGTTGTGTTATAAAGTTCAGTGTAAAAGGTTTTTATGACGCATATGATTTCGTCCAGAATCGTATGGTTAGAGTGTTGGTCATTCCTAAGTTCCGTCATGTATTCACTAGCCCAAGGCTTACGAAAGAGCCCCGCCAGTATTTTTCCCTAACCTGTCCACCTCCCCATAACGATGGCTGTATCTTCTCTGCCCAGGTAGTGTTTTTCTCTGACCGCTGCCTCATGATATTCTCTCTAATCTCTGCTGGCATCTTGGGGTCCTCTGCTTCAAAACATGGGAGTTCTAGCTTACGAATGTCAGTTTCTAGTTGAGTTAGGTTTGTACACAGTGCCTTTAGTATTCCTGATTGTTTTGCAATGCAGGCCCAGCTGATAACTACCTTAAATGCTTCCCATGACATGGATGGGGAGTTCACTGATTGCTCATATGAATGAAATAGTCAAATATCTATGTTCGGATCTCGTCCCGGAATACCAAGTCTCGAAGCGCTTGTGGCGGTAAGAACTCCCTGGGGCTGGCGTTAAGGGGGGAGGGATCTCCAGCAGAACCGGGGCGTGGTCTGACAGAGTGGTTCTCGGCAAGCAGTCTGGACTGTAAAGGTGAAATCTGGGTATAGTGAAACAGTGCTGCCCTGGTATTGAACTGATTGGTGTTCGATGACGAGCTGCAGGATCACGTCCCTGTTTCGATAATTAAGTATCCCGGCCACGTGGGGGACATGGTCTTAGTGCATGATGAGCACGCTCCACCATGAAGTTCGGAGACGGGGCTTCATCAAACAGGGATGGTAGCATATTTTCAACAAATGTTTCTATTTTGTCAATGGCAGTCAATTCAGGGATTGCGAGAATGCGAAGGTTATTGCATCTGGAGTGCACCTCAAGGTCTTCATTTTTGATCTTCATGACTTCCATGCATAGGAGTTGTTTACTTGCAGAGGTATGGGTGTTTTCAAGATATGCGGTGCAATGTTCTAACTGATCGATACGGTCTTCATGCTTATCTACTTGCTCCTTGATGCAATCGAACCTGTTAGTGAGGAGGTCGATTATCGAGTCGATTGTGCGGAGGCTGTGTTCATCTCTGTCAACCTTTCTTTTATTTCCTTATCTGGCACCACAGGCAGCACAGCGTCGAGGGGCCCCTGGTCCTGATCAGCCACACGTGTGCCCCTCTTGTTGTAGAATGTCAGTTTGGGTTGCCTGTTTTCTTGTTTGCCCATGGCAAGAAGCGTGTGAGGGCTGCAGTCTGGATGTCACGCTCCAGCTACACAGTGCTTGTGTATAGATTTCTGAGGTACCCGCTTACCTCGCCTTTTGCGAATGGACATTGGGGAGCACAAGCAGACCTAGTCGTCAGGCAAGGCGTACATGCCCACCTGGATGTAGGTCACAGTGCCCCCAGATTGTGGGCCACCTATGGAGGTTACAGTTGATAAATGCCCCAATGTGCTGAGATGATTAGCCAGCTGTCACTCACTGGGAGATGGGGATTGTCTCTGGGGCCTCTCCACACCCCAACTCCTTTGGGGGGGGCTTGAGCAGACCTAACTCCTACCAGATGGTTTACTAGGTGGTCTCTGTGCAAGTAGCGCTGCTCCCTGGGCCAGACCAGGACTCCGCATGGTGCGGCCACAGACCAGCACACACAGGGCTTAGTGATGGGGCTATGTGCCACATGGTCCCATAGCAGTCTTTACCACAGGCTATAGGGGTCTCTTACCACTGCAATCGCAGTTGGAATGCGCCATTGTCATCTGCGCCGAGCCTGCAGCACTCTCCTCTTGTAGGCGCCTCATCAGCACGCAGCTGAGTAGGCTCACACGCTCGGTGCAGCGCAGCCCCCAACAACCTCCAGGCCAGAACTCCCACACGGGCCCAGCGATCACTAGCAGCTGACCCACAACAGGAGGGCATGAAGTCAGGCCGGCGCCCAGGTGAGCCACACTGCTGCCTCTGCTCTGCTTCTCCATCACCGCCTAGGACCAGGTACTCAGTTGTGCTCACCGCCCAGCAGCACTCCCTGATCGGGGAAAGGGAAGAAGGATGGGGAAATTGTACCCCCATGAATGCGATAAATGAAGGATTAATTCTACGGCCAGCAGAGAAGCTTGGCGGCGGCCAGCTTTAAGCCGGATACCCCCGATTGAGAAACCTTTGACTGCTTGACCTAGCTACCCTGAGAGTCAAGTGTAACAGATGTACTTGGTCCAATTTGGAAAGCCATAGTAAGACAGACCACAGGACACCAGAGGCAAATGACTCAGCCACCACGGTTATGGTCCAGTAGCCCCTACTTGCCCAGTGGCTCACCGAAAGAGGTCTGATCAATAAGAGGTAGGTTTTGTAGGACCTGTAGATTACACTTCCATTTGTCTTGCACAGAACACACCTAAAGTGATGACTTGCCATAGGCACCACCAGGAGGGACATTATTAAAAGAATTGTCAAGTGAAAGATCCTATACTGTCCATGCTTTCCATAGGCAGTGTGTTAACTTTGGGTGAGTGACCCCTTTAAGGCTCCATGGTACTCATCATATTTGCTATGACATCTGTGAAAGGGACCCAGGTGCCCTGAAGCACATCTATCCGAATACCATAGTGTTTGTTTTGGAAATAGGTATCAACTGGTTCCAGCCCTGAGAGATACAGGACTGTAGAGTACTATGGTTGAGAGGAAGTATCTCAGACCCAAGGAGATTCTTTCTGGTTACAATATGCACAGGACTGGAAGCCAGTGGGAAGGTGCTCAAGCCCATTGTCCATAAGCTTTGGAGGATTAGTGGTGTGGACGTGGACAGCACAAGGTGGTGCAGAAGATTTCTTAGGCTGGTGGACAAAGAGGCCACATGGGAAAGCAGAAAGGAGTTTCATGTGAAACTGCTGAAGCCATGTCTCTGGAAAAGTTTTACAGTTAGCATCCTGGCAGAGGAGTTTGAGGAGGACAGTGAATCACTACTCAACCTGTGGCACAGTGATGAGAATGGTGGCTTTTTAGAAGGGGTACAACTTGCTACCAAATGGACTCCTAGAGAGTAAAAAGAATGTAGAGTGGTTTAGGGATGCTTTTCCCCGTTTCTTCTCACTGACCCGAGGGTTGACCCATCTGTGTGCATGACATAGACATAGGTGATAATTTGCCAGTGATTAACATGGTGTGTAGGATGTCCTGATGGGCTCTAGAGTGTATCAAGACAGAGGATACGAAGATGTTGGACCTGGGAGTGATTGAGTGCACCTTCCCCCAGTGGATGGGCCAGCCCAGGTGACATTTAAAAAGCAAGTGTTGGTGGACGTACACTTTT
The DNA here is from genome assembly GCA_963921515.1 of Calotriton arnoldi. Lineage (NCBI taxonomy): Eukaryota > Metazoa > Chordata > Amphibia > Caudata > Salamandridae > Calotriton > Calotriton arnoldi. Next base: position 765,196 of record CAWUFW010005668.1, read on the forward strand.
GGATTAGCTACCAGGCCCTCAGTGAGGTTACCAAGACAGATGCACACCCGATAATACAAGCTGATGAGCAGATGGACTGGGTGCTGCCAGCTTTTCACCTGACCCGGACCAGTGACCATTAACAGATCTATGCCTAATGCCAAGGAGAAAGCCATGTTCCAATGCTGAAAGGCCTGTGTCAGTTTAAGGTCATGGATTTTGGGCTCAAGAATGCCATTGTCACTTTCTACCACCTGGTAAACTGTGCTCTATCAGGGCTTGAAGAGTTTTGTGTGGCCTACCTTGACAACATTGCTACCTTTGGAAATACACTGGAGGAAAACGTGGAGCACCTTGAAAAGATGTTGGTTAGGACAGGGGGGCAAAACTGACCATCAAGGTATCCAAGTGCCAGGTGGGACAGTCCTCTGTGGTCCACCTTGGACATCAGGTGGGAAACAGGAAGATCAGATTTTTGGATGCCAAGATCCAATCTGTGTTGGAAAGGGAGATGCCCACTACACAGACAAAAGTAAGAGCCTCCCTCAGGCTCATGGGACACTACAGGAACTTTGTGGCCATCTTTGGGTCCATAGTTTCACCCTTAACCTCCCTGACATCAAAGAAGCAGCCTAAGTAAGTGATCTGGACTGTACACTGTCAGAAGGCCTTTGAGGACATGAATTCCACACTCTGCAACACTTCCTTTGCTGAAGACACTAGACTACGGTGAGTTCTTCATTGGGCAGACTGACTCCATCAGTGGCATTTATTAGTTGCAGTCTGAATCCTGGGGTACAAAACTGGGTTGCCAATGCAAAGGTGTGCTTTGCGATAGTGTGTGTCCCTGAGGAGGTTCTGACCTCACTTATTTGGTATATAGTTTGTAGTCCAGACAGAAAACAAGCAACTAAAGTGTTTTAATGGCAGTGAAGGGTGAGAGTCCCATGGTATTGAGATGATTTATTTCCCTACAAGGTCTTGATTGTACTGTTGAACACAAAGGGGACTGGAGCATGGGAATGCAGAAGCGCTTTCCTGCTGGCTTTGCCGATCTGCTGATTGGACTTTTCCAATAGTGGAGTAAGGATCTGAGTAGTCCGAACTCGGTGGGTCAGCTTTGGGATGGAAATGCCCCTTGCAATGTAAACATGTGTAGCTGTGCCCAGTGGAACAGAAGTGCATGTGATATCTGGTATTCTGATATTTTTTGGCCAATCTCACATGCAAATCCAGCATACGTGCTGCGGCCTAGGCATGTCCCTTGAATCTGAGGTCCAGATTCTGTTTCTGAGACATGGAGTGGCACACCAAGCACACCTTCTAGCTGAGATGATACTACTGTCCATGTCAACATTAAGTGGTCGCTGCAGTGAACTATTTTTATGATTCTAGTTCTGAACAGACTTACTGGCCCCACCCATCTAAAGTTCCTCTTGTATCAGACTCCAAGACCCTTGCACTGACATCCGTGTGCTATATCGAGTATGTGCTGTGTAAAACCTTCATTGTAGCGGGACTCAGTGTGGATGTGTGTAAGATTGCTGAGAATGGCAGGATCAATTTTGGATTGCCCCTGGTTTAACATGGCACAAGATTGAGGTTGTGGTACAGACTCCCTAGAGTGTGAAGGCCTATTGTCTGTATTCCTGAGCTGGGTGTACCCCTAACCATTGAAATGTGAGAGGATGGAGAAAGGGCTGCCTAGACGTTTTGTGGTGACCTTTTAGCAGGAGATTGTTGATCAGTCTTCTCTGAGCACAGCCAGTTGGGTTAATGGTAGGTTTAGAAGCAGGAAGATTCTACGCAGGGCCTGCTCCTTTTGGCACTCCACGTGTCTACTTTAGGAAGGTTGATAACAGCCAGGTGCTGATTTTTCAGTTCTCATTTTGTTGCTACTCCTCTCTGAAGCCAGCATCATCACTGCCTGCTATGAGAGCTATCACCTTTTAGAAAGACCATATCACGTTTTCCAAAAGAACATTAGGTATGTAAAGGAACCACCCTAAAGCAGTTCCTGGGCCTGATAGTGGTATCAACATCCCCTGTATGGGAAGTGTGTATAAAAGAGTGACCCAAACTACTCCACTTGGATCCAGATCCAAGTTCTCTCAAGACCAAGGAAGGGGGTGGTCTGCAGAGTACTCAAAAGAACTGCTGAGATCCAGGGCTGGTGTCTCTTAGAGGTGAGGGGCATCACCTTGATACTGTATCTTGCAGGTGGAGCTATTGGTCTGTGACCAGGGACCCTCCCCGACCTGCTGAGACAGGGGACAATCGTGTCTGGCCCCATAGGAGCTGACTGCACAAGGAAGGAGAAGCCCAGCTTCAGAGCCCGGAAGCGCGAACTGTTTGCAGGAGAATAACCAGAGTTGAATCAAGTTCCAAAAGTCTCTTGGCCTCCCCAAGTGTTTCTACGTTCAAGCAATACGAGCCAAACCAACTCTCCAGCTCCCCAGAATCCCTCTGTGTGCACACTCCAGCAATCACCAACAGAAAAGGATAATGGGCATATGCTGACTGTACATTCTGCACACAGGGGCCGGGACCCCCACCATGGACCAGAGGGCAGAAGCCAGTACACAGAAGAAGCACCAGCCTCCCACTTGTGCACAATCAAAAACGTCAACAGTCAAAAATATTCTTTTATATGTCAATATATTGTCATTTATTAAAACATAACTCCATAATCAAAATTCAAAGACTTATAATACTGCTGATTATATTGATATCATATAATATACATCACATAATACAAAACCTTTTCCTTAATTTCATTATATCACTTCCTGCCAGCCCACATTAAAAACCAAATGCATTCATACCACACCCCCTCCACTCAAACCTCTCAAAAAAACAAAGGCATTTTACTACATATGTATAAACAGTGTCCAGCAGAAAGAACCTGTAATTTCTTTTTTTTTTTTACTTTTTATAGTTTTCCAAAGCCTACCATCTTTGCATCAAATATATTGATATTGATCCAGATATACATATTCACACCATCCAATTGATCATTACCAATAATATCTTCTAGTCCATATGTCTTTTAAGTTATAGGCATACATCCTTGTTATAAGTATGTTATGGCCACCGTTTTTGTTCTTTGGGCTATCTGTGACCTATAAAACGTGCCAAAGCGCATTTCGGTGCAACACGGCAATGGTAGTATTGATATCAGTATGATCAGTATGTTATAGCTCTTTGAATTTTGATTGTAGAGTTATGCTTCAATAAATGACAGTGTATTGACATATAGTAGAATGTTTTTGACTTGACATTTTTGATTGTGCGCATGTGGGAGCCGGCTGCTTCTTCTATTTGCTTGTTTATTCCCTTATCCCGCTCCCCTATCATGTAGCCAGGGGCCCCTTCCTTGTTTGATCCAGAGGGCAGAATAAGCCATCCTCTGGGAGTGCCCAGAACCTGCCTGATCAGAGTTGATATGTCTACTCATCTGTGCGACTACAGCCTGCATGTTGTCGCTTAAATGTAATAAGCGCCTGACTTCTTGGGTAAAACCATTGCCTGAACTGAACATTGAATGTGAGCTTTACTACAAATGTATGTGGAATCCACTCTGTCAAGTAAAGTACATCTGCTCATCTGCACCAATAGTAAGCCTACAACTGCCTTGACTCTAGTCTACCGATTTCTCTGTAGATAACCCTCATAGTGTGTGTAGGGCCTTATTTAGAGTTAAGAAGAGAAAGTGATGAATTACCGTCTGCCAAACTCTCAGTCCGTCTGACCGAAAGTAGAGGGGATCGTCAACTTTCCATCAGCAGTGTCCCCATTGGCTCTGTTGATGACAAACGTATTCTGATGGCATGACAGAGGGCTTTCCATCAGCATATGGGCATAAACTGCCGCCCTATTTAGGGCAGGCAGTTTGATGTCATTTTGTTTCTGCCCGTCACCGTCAGGGAAAACCTGGCAGTGACAAGTAGATGAATTAAATTGCAGACCCCCACACCCAGGGAGTTTTTTCCCAGGGCGAGGAGGTCATTAGTTATTTGTAGGCTTCCCAGAAATGGGTATAAACCGTCTCTGGCTGAAAAACCATACTGATGCCAATCAGCTGACATGGTTGTAACCAAGTTACTGATTTTTTTTCACATGCAGTTTGCAACTGGGACACTTGATGGCGCAAAAGCAATGTAAATGCAGAGAGTTCTTGCTTTAACCAAAGTTTTTACTTTTGTAAGTTGACAATAAAGAGAATAGGCTTGAAAGACTATATAAAAAACAAAACCACGGAAATTCACCACTCATAGTTATTGCAAGTAACTATGAAACTAAAGTAACTATATCTTGCGCCCACAGCATGCAGTGTTGTTATCAATGATGTCATGTCAGATGTTGCAGTGATGTTATCATTGGTATCATAGAACATCTCATGAGTGATGTAGTATGTGAGGTAATTAGCAGTGCCAGCTATAGTTACTTTAGAGCATGAGTTATAGTTATTAGCGATAACTAAAAGTGATGAATGTCAGTGGTTTTGTTAGTTTAAAATGGTATGTTTTAACTGACATTTTCCCCTAACTATAACGCCCCTTTAACCTTTGTTTTTTTCAGTGAATTTCGAAGGTTTTTTTAAATGTAAAGTAAGGTATTACAATTCCTAACTATAACGTAACTTTAACCTTGGGTTTTTTTAGTAAGTTTTTGTGTTTTTTTAACGTAAAGTAAGATGTCCAGCATTGTGCATGTGATTGGACGCATGGCCTGGCTTGATCTCCAAACAATCGCGGGCGCCTAAGCCCCCGCCGCGCACCGCCTTCGGCACATGGCTGACTGTGTCATGTAATAATAGAAAGGGTGTCATTTTAAGTAAGGCATGCCTTCTGGCTTTGCCAAAGTGTCAGAACACCAAAATATGAAAAAAGTGGGCCTACTGACTTTATCAAGGGGTCAGTGCATGACCATATCTTAAGCCTACATATTGGTTTAGACAAAAAGTCACCAATAACTATAATCAAATTTATATTTTATGAATTCACAAATTTCAGTGTTTAATAATAGTGATTGTCAGAAATTATTTTCAGTAAAGCATTTAAAAACAAAAAAACTTAGATGTATTTTTTAACAAATTTCAGGTCACAAAATGCAGCCATAGAACCAAACGTAAGTGATCCCTGCATTCCAGCTGAAGAACACGTAATTCCAGCTCTGAATGCTTTGAAAATAATGGTAAGCTCTCCTGGGATAATAGATTCAATGACCCAGGACACTTAATGCAATTTTATTTTATTTTTTAATGTTTTTGAGGGGGAGGTGATTTGTTTCCTGCAGTCCCCCACAACATTTAAAATAAGTTTGGTGGTGCCCCAGCCCCTTCTAGGACCACCACAAGCTAAAAAAATAATATAGAAAAAAGGCCTTTGCAGGGCATTATGGGGTGCTCCCCAGCTGGAGCAGTGAATGTGAAATGAGCGGCTTCTCAGCTCCATTTCACATTCACTGTTTTTTTAAATTTTATTTCGGGAGGTGGCATGTGCCCCCCCTCTCCAGGCCATTTCATAGCCCCGGGGATATCATCTCCTGGGGCTGATCACTTTTTTAAAGGAGAGAGGGCATGCGGCCCTCCTCTTCAAGCCACAATAGGGCTCAGAGATCCCATCCCCGGGGCCAAAGATTATATTTTAGGAGGGGACGTGCTCACCCCCAAGCTGCAAAAGGACTCCGGGCACACTGTCTTCTGGGGCCTAATACTATTTTTTTAAAGGTGAAAGAGGCACTGGCTCCTCCTCCTTGAACTTTGGAAAGTTCCAGGTACCCCATCCCCTGGGGCTGAATCATTTTTTGTGAGAAGTGGATCTGGGCCTCCCTTCCAGAGCCAATTAATGGCTCCAGGAACCCCAACCCCTGGGCCAGATGGCATCAGTATCCCAGGAACCTCATCCCTTGGGACACTGCAGTTACCTGGCCGCAGGGAGAACTTCAATTCAATGGATCACTCCAACACTTTCCAGTAAAAAGCTGAGGTGGGTGGACTTTTTGTTTGGAAAGTTTTGTGATGGTTTGACAAACAGCACCAAAGTTACAAGCAAACCTAAAAATCCATTGCCTATGGAAATATGGTCCTAACTAGAACTACTCAGTGGTGATCGCGTATATTCAAGATGCAGTATTTGTGCAAGTAAACAGTTTTAAAAGCATAAAAGCAGCATTCTCTGTAAGCACCGGAAGTATACTTTCTCCATGAGTTATTTTTTATGGCAAAAAAAGTGCAAACACTAATAACCACTGATTTGGTTACATTTTAAAATACTGGAAAACACTGAAAATACCCCACCATAATTCACAACAAAATGAAACTGAAAGTTGGAAACCCTAGTTATCTGTTTTTCAAAAACAAACTCTTATTTTGGAAGTTTGTATTTAAAAAACACAAAGTTTGGTGGATGGCCATCAAAATCAACAGCAGCTGTCCACCAAACATTTGGTAACTTTGGGCCAGCAGTGATCTCTGGATGTTGTGGCCCTCTGTCCGTGAGGGTGGAGGATGTAGGTAAAAACTGTCAAACCCAAAATCAGGCCCATGCTACAAACACTTGTGGTCATTAATATTTCTTTTGGATAGTATCTCGTGTTGATGTAATTCTTTTTAATAAAAGAAAAGCACTTCAATTATTGTATCTCTTGTCTGACTGTTTGAGTTCTGGGGGCCTATTCACAAACTGAATTTTGTAGTATTACAAAACGTATTACAAAATGCTATTCACAAACCTACGTGCAGAGTTAACGCTTCCGCCTCTGCTATCTTTTTCTTTGCAGAGATCTCTGCTCCAGTGCAGAGTCTCTGCACACAAAAGTATATGGTAAGGAGTAAATGTGGGAGCGACAGGATGGTGTGGCTGGAAAATGTAGAATAGTTACTTCTTAAGGTGAGGGTAATAGGGAAGAGTAAGGAGGGGTTAAGTGAGGGATAGGGAGGGGTTTAGGAAAGGATGTGCACCCACCCACTAAAGAGTAAACCCATTGCTATTAACAACAAAAATCGACCCAAAATGGTACTAAATGACTCCAGCTTAGAGCTGAAGTAAACCCAGCACCACCCATGGCCAACCACTGGTACTGCCACACACTCTCATTGAAATCGATGGAGCTAGGGATTTAAGATAAAACCTCATAGGAAATAATGTTAAATTACATTAAAATATTTAAAATAGCTAAAAATATAACTAATTATAATTTAGTTGAAATAAAATATATAAAAATAGTATTTTTTAAATGTAATTGTAAAACATTTTCTTAACCTTTTTTGCATTTTAATATTAATATAACAATACATTTTATAACATACACTTAAAATACTTTTAATGAATTCTGCACATCACTTTTAATAATTATTAATGTGTAACAAAAACACAATTTTTTAGTTTAGGTAGTAATCTATTTTTGTTTTAAACTTAAGTAAAATAATTTCAATGTCATTTCATATATTTACAATAATTATAGATTTTTCAAAATATAGTTAGTGCTTTGCCATTTTTTCTTTAGTTTTACATTGAGAATAAATATATGAGAAAAATGTGCTTTAATATTTAACATAAACATATTTTTAACAATTTTAATAAACTTTTTTCCCCTATACTTTACCATTGGGAGACTCTGCTGTCAGCTACTGTTAGAAATGGGGTTACTGGATGACTGGGGTGTAAGCTCTGGTCAAGCAGCAACCACAATCCTAGTCGGGTCCAGGCACAAGCAAACGCTAAATTAACCTGTGCTCAACCCCCTTGTTACTTGGCACAGAACTGTCAGGCTTAACTTAGAGGCAGTGTGTAAAGTATCTGTGCAACATTTCAAACAAACAATAAGACAATGAAACTATCACACAAAAAGGATTCCACACCAGGTTAGAAAAATAGAGTTTAATGTAATATATAAAATAAGACCAAATTGACAAAAATCCAATTAGTAGAACCAGAGATATTCAATGGTAAATGTTTTGGTCAAAATAGCACCAAAAAGCAGAAAGCGCCGACTATGGATATCTGGTCATGACAGACCACAACAAGGTCACAAATTCTGGCCACCACGATGGAGAATGGGCCGGTACAGGGTCCCAGTTAGGCCGGCTTAGCAAAATACCTTAAATCCTGGTTACTGAGCGTTGCGTGGATCCGCGTTGAAGATGCGCCGCGGGGCCAAAGTGATAAGTCTGTTTCGAGATGTGGTGAGGCTGCGGTGCGGGGCCCTGTTGCATCATCGTTGTGGATTCCGTTGACGGGGCTTGCAATGTGAGGTCTGGTGTCGGGCATGTGGCGCGCAGCTGGCGATGCATCGGTTCCGAGGAGCTGCGAGGCTGTGATGCAGAATCCATTGTCTTCATTGAGGCTGCCGTCGGTGAGTGCTGTGAGGACTTGGGCCTGTGCCTTCGGGGTGATGCGTAGGTTCGGAGGACTGCAGAGGTGATGCAGGTCTTTGCAACTGGTCCAATCCACGCAGCAGCGGCAGTTCTGCTAGGAGATGTTCTGCTCAGCAGAGAAAATGTGTTGGTTCTGCTATGCGATGCGCAGCTCACAGACGATGTGTCGGTTACACTGGTGAGGAACTTAGGCCTACTTCCATGGGTCCAGGACTGGGGAGGCACCACTTGGCAGGGTAGACTCACAGATGGCAGAGTCCATGTGCAGGTACAAGGTTGTTGGAAGCCTACTATCTCCCTGAGGCTTCAGATCAGGAGGCCAGCCAACTAGCCCTTGGGGTCACTTTGGGTTCTGGGTTCAAGAGATGCAGATCCAGTACTTCTCGGCCAGGCAATAGGGCACCAGGCAGCAGGGTAGCACAGCAGGGCAGGGCAGCAGTTCCCTCAGAGCAGTTGTTCAGCAAAGTGGCAGTCCTTCAGCAGCACAGCAGCCATTCCTCCTGGCAGAGTATCAGCAGGTCCAGAAGTGTACTGACATGGTGGTGTCTGAGGTCCTCCTTTTATACACACTTGTGCCTTTTCAAGTGGAATGAAGCTTCTAGAGGCATGCCTATGAAGTGTACAGATGCCCTGCCTCCAGACTAACTGCAGGGGGTAGGCAGACCTTTGTGTGGATACAGAACACAGCCTATTCAGGTGTAAGTGATGATGAGCCCAGCTCCTCCCTCCCATCCTGCCAGTGATGGCCCATTCAGTCCCACCTAAGCATCCCATTGTGTGTGGCAGTCTAGGAGGAATACACAAAGCCCAACTGCCAACTTTTCCAAGTCATGTGACCAAAGCCCGGCTGCAGGCACCAAGTGGCTTATGCAAGAAAATGTCCACTTTCTAAAAGTAATTGTATAAACGCAGCAGTAATGCACTCAATTTTTAAACAATTAATATGGTAAAACAAGAATCGTATTTAACCAAAAGTTGGTGTGCGTTTTCTGAGGTGGTTCCACCCTACCACCTGTACATAATGCAGAAATAAACTAGGACATAGGTCTTAGACAGATCGCGCACTACCTGAGAACCCAAACATGGGTGTATAGACTCAATGTAAATCACAACTTATAAACATCATGTGTAATTATAAACAAAATTAATCTGATACACAACAAATGTTAATACAGGTTAATCAAATATCTATGAAAAAAATGATGAAGGGATCCAGCGTGGTGTCTTCAATCCAATTTAATGAAGAAATACTGTCTTCATCAGTGCCATGAATACATAAATTAAATGTTGCATGTGGACGTGGATATTCAATCCCAATGCATTTCGGTGTACATACACCCTTCGTCAGGGAAGTCTACAAAAATCAATGAATCTAATTACATGTAAACGAATAAACTTCAATTCACATCGTATCTTACGTAACATCCGGGAAGGTTACAATACATCAAATTCTGATTAATAAAAACTGAAGCATCAACTGTAATGGCAAAGAACACTACACCTTAAGCCAGAAAATTGACCACGCATGTCAATTTCACTAAGGGTGCAAAATACACACGAACTATATACATGCAGATGATTCGAAAAGAACCCACAGCCAACCGAAACTGTGCTTACTGGAATCTAAAATGCAAAGAATGTGAAACACCCGTGAACACTGCAAGCAAAAAAAATGAAAGTTCAACGGCTTCTACATAATGGTGCTCGACCCTGTGACTCATGACGAGACTTACTTAACAACGTGAAACCAAGACCTTATGAAATGCGGGCTTACCCACAAATCCTTAACGGTCGGATCTAACTCGAAGTCGAATATGATGTAAGAGCTGTGAAGTTAAAGAAAATTGATGTTACATTAACCGTTTTACCGCGGTCACGTGGTTAATAGAACAGAGCGAAAGTAAATGCGAAAAGAAAAATGAAAAGTGAGATCCGGCTTACCAAATGCCCGATAATAGACTCAAATGTTATCCCAGATAAATGATGGTGACGATCGTATTCACGACCGGAGCATATCGATTTCTGTAAAAAATATATACGATGTAACCGGGCTAGTTATCTAAAAATCTCCCCAAGACCCCAAGCGATATAAAACTCACCAAAGGACGTAACCACCGTGCGTTAGATCTTCGAGCATCCGAATACTAGAGCGACTAAACGTCCCAAGCATACTGTGAATAGACTTAACCAGTTGCGGTGTGTGCCGTCTCTGCGTGCGATCGTTACAATAAACATAGGACTAATGTTAAGAACTTTGAACGCGAGAGTCCAGGAAATGGCAGACATCTTGGCATGGCAATGAATAAACACAAATCTAAACATGCTGATCTGGTAATATTGAATGTCAATCATTGGAATATGATGTATATGAATGATAGTAAACACCATTTCTGGTCCTGAGTTCTTCATTATAAATGTACGTACAAACTTAAATAGCGTAACGGTAAATGTAGGACTAATACTAGGAACTTAGAATACGGGAGTCCAAAAAATAGCAGACATATTAACATAGTGATAAATACACGCAAATCTGAACATACTAATCTGATAATATTAAATAACAGTCATTGAACTATAATGTATGTGAGTGATAGTGAACACAATTTCTGATCATGTATTCTTCATTGTAAATGTACATGCATACAAAAATACAATGGATGCAACAATATTGTGGCTCCACCAAGGAGTATAATATCCAATAAGTACAAGAAAAGAAAAATTCTAATTGGATAACCACAAAGAAATCTGTTTAACACTTAAAAATCATTACAAGATTCATCAGCATGATGGTGGTGATAAAGAGAAAAACAAATGTTATGTACAATAAGTTATGCAAAATTCCTGCCTGTCAAAGTTCTAACATAATGCCAATAAATCAATACTACAACTCAAGAAAATATGTTGAGGTGAATCCTCATATAAATGAATAGTAAATAACATTGAGGAAAAGACAATGTTGGTGAGTTAACAACTAACCCCTATCACTATAGTGTATATCGAACCCTTAGTTGTGTGAATGTGTTACAGAAAACATGAAAGCTCCAATTTGTCATTGAGACCTTTTGGACACATGGTGTCCAGATACCTAATCCAAAAGGTTTCACGCTGAGTGATGAATTTAGACATGTCTCTATCACTGTAATTTTGCACAGTCTCCAAAACAGTGAATCTGAGTTGGGCGATCGTGTGACGTAATTCGCTCCAATGTCTAGCCAAAGGGGAGGACGTCGCCTTAGTTCTAATTCTACTTTTGTGTTCAGTGATGCGTGTACGGAGTGACCTCTCCGTTTTTCCCACATAAAGTAGACCGCACGGACAGCGTATGGCATAAATTACGTAATGCGAATTACAGTTGGCCGTAAATGACAATTTAATCGATTTTCCTGACCAAGGATGTGCAATGGATTTACCTTGTAAGACATTATTGCAGTGCGAACAATTATAGCACTTTTGCATCCCTCTTAGTTCTTCTACTTTTTTGTCTTGTTTCTTTTTCAGTATCTCTCTAATGTTTTGAGATCGTTTGTAAGCAAAAATTGGTGGATCTTGAAACAAATTGCCAAAGTCTGGTTCTGATTGTAATAGCTCCCATCGATGGAGAATAACCTTCTTGATAGCTGTGGCTTGTGATGAGAAAACTGATACAAACACATCACGTCTACCTTTTGTGTCTTTTTTTCTTTTTGAGTAAGTCCTCTCTAGGGATGGCCGCAGCTTTTTGAACAGCTGTGTCAACAACTTCATGGGGATAGCCCCTCTCTAAGAAACCTTTCTTGAACGTGTGCAGACAATTTTGGTATTGTGTATGGTCTGAAGTTATACGCTTAATGCGTAGAAATTGCGAAAGTGGGAGATGTTTCTTAAGCGTCTCAGGGTGAAAACTGGTGTACAGTAATGTGTTGTTTCGGTCTGTCGGTTTTGTAAAAACCTTAGTACTGATCTGTGAATGATGCAATTCTATCTGCACATCTAGATAAGAAATGGATTGCGTGTCCATGGTATGCGTAAACTGTATTCTAGAGTTCTTATTGTTCAGCTGCCTCAGCTTACTTAATAATTCAACCTGTGTGCCCTGCCAGATAAGAAATATATCATCAATATATCGACGATAAAGTAACAAGTGTGATGTCCATTCTGGGTCTTTCAGTATTTGCTCATGTTCAAACATCATCATAAAGATATTGGCATAACTAGGTGCCCCGGAAAAACCCATAGATGTTCCTGTGGTTTGTAAAAAATACCTATCTTGCCATTTAAAGTAACTGTGGAATAGACAGAACTGTAAAATCTCCAGTAAAAAGACTTTTTCGGCTTGTAAATCATCTCTTTGAAGTAATGCCCATTCGACCGCCTCTATTCCCTCTCCATGTGGTATGGAAGTGTAAAGAGCTACCACATCTACAGTACATAACCACATTTCTACTCCCGTAGGCAATTCAAGGTCACCCAACAGTGTCAGAAAATGAGTAGTGTCTTGTATATATGTACTCCCTGTTTGTACAATTGTCTGAAGAAAAAAATCTAGATATTGTCCAAGAGGCTCATGGATCGATCCACAGCCGGAGACTATGGGGCGAAAAGGAGGATCTATGAGATTCTTATGTATTTTCGGTAACATATAGATTTCAGGTCTGCGTGGGAACGTCACGTAAAGAAATTCTGAGGTTTTTTCAGATATCCATCCCATATCTTTGGCATGTGTCAAAATGTGTGATAAAACTATTTGAAACTCTGAAGTTGGATCTTTATCCAATGGTAAGTATGTAGTGTCATCAGACAGCATACTTTCAATCTTTGCTTCATAGAAATCACGATTCATAACAACTAGCGCCCCACCTTTATCTGCTTGAGAAAAAACAATGGAACTATTGTTGCGTAAATCCCTAAGAGCCTTCCTGTCAATAGGAGTCAAATTGTTTTTCTTTCTGGATGGTGACTGTAACCGTGATAAATCTTTCTGAACAAGGGTCTCAAAGGTATCTAAAACCTTGTGTGTGATTGGAGCTAAGAACGTACTTTTTGGTTTGAACTCTCTGAATTCTGGTGTATCTGAATCTTCGAGGGCTGGTTCTCTGTTACTAAAGAAATACCGTAACCTAAGTTTTCTCATAAATTTATAAATATCAATCTCAGTGTTCAAAGAATTAGTGTGAAAAGTAGGTACAAAAGTAGTTCCTTTGTTGAGAATGCCTAATTGAGCTTCAGATAGCTGTACAGTTGAGATGTTAACCACTAATGTTTCTTCGTTCTGCGACCTGAGCTCGCTATTTTTACCGCCTCCGCGGCCTCTACGTGTTTTTGTTGGTCGGGTTGCACCAATGACTGATCTATTGGAGGATTGTTGGCTGCTACCTAAAAAAACAACCTTGGTGGCTGACGATGATGATGCTACTGGGTCTGCTGATTCATTAATAGAAGGTACCGGTGCTCTTGTCATACGTGTCTCGCTGGCTGATGCGATACTCTCATCTGAAGAATTAGTTCCACTCCTCTGAAATGTGCGTCTCTGTGCGTACACTTCCGCCCATGAGTACACCTCGTCTAACTTATAATCAATAGTATCACGCCTGAACTTACGAACTTTACGCTCATGAATTTCTTTTGCATAAGTGTCGAGTTTTCCATTAATTTCCACTAATGTAGACGTCCAATTGTCAGCTTCCATTCTTTGTTTGATGTTGTCCTGTAACTCTTTAATTTCCTGCTCTAAACCTATGAGAACCGCAGATAGTTCCTCTACAATCAAAAGTATGAGATCAAGAGAGCACTTATTCAAAATGGCGTACCATTTATCCATAAACGCAGAGACGGCACACACCGCAACTGGTTAAGTCTATTCACAGTATGCTTGGGACGTTTAGTCGCTCTAGTATTCGGATGCTCGAAGATCTAACACACGGTGGTTACGTCCTTTGGTGAGTTTTATATCGCTTGGGGTCTTGGGGAAATTTTTAGATAACTAGCCCGGTTACATCGTATATATTTTTTACAGAAATCGATATGCTCCGGTCGTGAATACGATCGTCACTATCATTTATCTGGGATAACATTTGAGTCTATTATCGGGCATTTGGTAAGCCGGATCTCACTTTTCATTTTTCTTTTCGCATTTACTTTCGCTCTGTTCTATTAACCACGTGACCGCGGTAAAACGGTTAATGTAACATCAATTTTCTTTAACTTCACAGCTCTTACATCATATTCGACTTCGAGTTAGATCCGACCGTTAAGGATTTGTGGGTAAGCCCGCATTTCATAAGGTCTTGGTTTCACGTTGTTAATTAAGTCTCGTCATGAGTCACAGGGTCGAGCACCATTATGTAGAAGCCGTTGAACTTTCATTTTTTTCGCTTGCAGTGTTCACGGGTGTTTCACATTCTTTGCATTTTAGATTCCAGTAAGCACAGTTTCGGTTGGCTGTGGGTTCTTTTCAAATCATCTGCATGTATATAGTTCGTGTGTATATCGCACCCTTAGTGAAATTGACATGCGTGGTCAATTTTCTGGCTTAAAGTGTAGTGTTCTTTGCCATTACAGTTGATGCTTCAGTTTTTATTAATCAGAATTTGATGTATTGTAACCTTCCCGGATGTTACGTAAGATACGATGTGAATTGAAGTTTATTCGTTTACATATACTTAGATTCATTGATTTTTTGTAGACTTCCCTGACGAAGGGTGTATGTACACCCGAAATGCATTGGGATTGAATATCCACGTCCACATGCAACATTTAATTTATGTATTCATGGCACTGATGAAGACAGTATTTCTTCATTAAATTGGATTGAAGACACCACGCTGGATCCCTTCATCATTTTTTTCATAGATATTTGATTAACCTGTATTAACATTTGTTGTGTATCAGATTAATTTTGTTTATAATTACACATGATGTTTATAAGTTGTGATTTACATTGAGTCTATACACCCATGTTTGGGTTCTCAGGTAGTGCGCGATCTGTCTAAGACCTATGTCCTAGTTTATTTCTGCATTATGTACAGGTGGTAGGGTGGAACCACCTCAGAAAACGCACACCAACTTTTGGTTAAATACGATTCTTGTTTTACCATATTAATTGTTTAAAAATTGAGTGCATTACTGCTGCGTTTATACAATTACTTCTTCTATTTCACCCGAACCAGCACCTTTTTGCACCATCAAAATGCCTTTTGAGGACATTTTACATCTCACTGACAACAAAGCGGAAACCAAGGTTTACAGTGCTAATGAAGCACAAGATATTTATGGTCTCATCCGGGAGGTCAGGTCATTTGACATGACCCAAGGACCAGTTACACAACAATTGCGGCAATTGGAATACCTCATGCGGCGAGAAATCAATCAAAGACTGCATGCCACAACCTTAATTCAATATCACAAGGCTAGCAGGATACCGAGAGGTCTTAGATTACCATTAAAACCTATGATGTTTAAAGCCAACAAAAAATTTATGGATAAATGGTACGCCATTTTGAATAAGTGCTCTCTTGATCTCATACTTTTGATTGTAGAGGAACTATCTGCGGTTCTCATAGGTTTAGAGCAGGAAATTAAAGAGTTACAGGACAACATCAAACAAAGAATGGAAGCTGACAATTGGACGTCTACATTAGTGGAAATTAATGGAAAACTCGACACTTATGCAAAAGAAATTCATGAGCGTAAAGTTCGTAAGTTCAGGCGTGATACTATTGATTATAAGTTAGACGAGGTGTACTCATGGGCGGAAGTGTACGCACAGAGACGCACATTTCAGAGGAGTGGAACTAATTCTTCAGATGAGAGTATCGCATCAGCCAGCGAGACACGTATGACAAGAGCACCGGTACCTTCTATTAATGAATCAGCAGACCCAGTAGCATCATCATCGTCAGCCACCAAGGTTGTTTTTTTAGGTGTCAGCCCAGCAGCCAACAATCCTCCAATAGATCAGTCATTGGTGCAACCCGACCAACAAAAACACGTAGAGGCCGCGGAGGCGGTAAAAATAGCGAGCTCAGCTCGCAGAACGAAGAAACATTAGTGGTTAACATCTCAACTGTACAGCTATCTGAAGCTCAATTAGGCATTCTCAACAAAGGAACTACTTTTGTACCTACTTTTCACACTAATTCTTTGAACACTGAGATTGATTTATATAAATTTATGAGAAAACTTAGGTTACTGTATTTCTTTAGTAACAGAGAACCAGCCCTCGAAGATTCAGATACACCAGAATTCAGAGAGTTCAAACCAAAAAGTACGTTCTTAGCTCCAATCACACACAAGGTTTTAAATACCTTTGAGACCCTTGTTCAGAAAGATTTATCACGGTTACAGTCACCATCCAGAAAGAAAAACAATTTGACTCCTACTGACAGGAAGGCTCTTAGGGATTTACGCAACAATAGTTCCATTGTTTTTTCTCAAGCAGATAAAGGTGGGGCGCTAGTTGTTATGAATCGTGATTTCTATGAAGCAAAGATTGAAAGTATGCTGTCTGATGACACTACATACTTACCATTGGATAAAGATCCAACTTCAGAGTTTCAAATAGTTTTATCACACATTTTGACACATGCCAAAGATATGGGATGTTTATCTGAAAAAACCTCAGAATTTCTTTACGTTAGGTTCCCACGCAGACCTGAAATCTATATGTTACCGAAAATACATAAGAATCTCATAGATCCTCCTTTTCGCCCCATAGTCTCCGGCTGTGGATCGATCCATGAGCCTCTTGGACAATATCTAGATTTTTTTCTTCAGACAATTGTACAAACAGGGAGTACATATATACAAGACACTACTCATTTTCTGACACTGTTGGGTGACCTTGAATTGCCTGCGGGAGTAGAAATGTGGTTATGTACTGTAGATGTGGTAGCTCTTTACACTTCCATACCACATGGAGAGGGAATAGAGGCGGTCGAATGGGCATTACTTCAAAGAGATGATTTACAAGCCGAAAAAGTCTTTTTACTGGAGATTTTACAGTTCTGTCTATTCCACAGTTACTTTAAATGGCAAGATAGGTATTTTTTACAAACCACAGGAACATCTATGGGTTTTTCCGGGGCACCTAGTTATGCCAATATCTTTATGATGATGTTTGAACATGAGCAAATACTGAAAGACCCAGAATGGACATCACACTTGTTACTTTATCGTCGATATATTGATGATATATTTCTTATCTGGCAGGGCACACAGGTTGAATTATTAAGTAAGCTGAGGCAGCTGAACAATAAGAACTCTAGAATACAGTTTACGCATACCATGGACACACGATCCATTTCTTATCTAGATGTGCAGATAGAATTGCATCATTCACAGATCAGTACTAAGGTTTTTACAAAACCGACAGACCGAAACAACACATTACTGTACACCAGTTTTCACCCTGAGATGCTTAAGAAACATCTCCCACTTTCGCAATTTCTACGCATTAAGCATATAACTTCAGACCATACACAATACCAAAATTGTCTGCACACGTTCAAGAAAGGTTTCTTAGAGAGGGGCTATCCCCATGAAGTTGTTGACACAGCTGTTCAAAAAGCTGCGGCCATCCCTAGAGAGGACTTACTCAAAAAGAAAAAAGACACAAAAGGTAGACGTGATGTGTTTGTATCAGTTTTCTCATCACAATCCACAGCTATCAAGAAGGTTATTCTCCATCAATGGGAGCTATTACAATCAGAACCAGACTTTGGCAATTTGTTTCAAGATCCACCAATTTTTGCTTACAAACGATCTCAAAACATTAGAGAGATACTGAAAAAGAAACAAGACAAAAAAGTAGAAGAACTAAGAGGGATGCAAAAGTGCTATAATTGTTCGCACTGCAATAATGTCTTACAAGGTAAATCCATTGCACATCCTTGGTCAGGAAAATCGATTAAATTGTCATTTACGGCCAACTGTAATTCGCATTACGTAATTTATGCCATACGCTGTCCGTGCAGTCTACTTTATGTGGGAAAAACGGAGAGGTCACTCCGTACACGCATCACTGAACACAAAAGTAGAATTAGAACTAAGGCGATGTCCTCCCCTTTGGCTAGACATTGGAGCGAATTACGTCACACGATCGCCCAACTCAGATTCACTGTTTTGGAGACTGTGCAAAATTACAGTGATAGAGACATGTCTAAATTCATCACTCAGCGTGAAACCTTTTGGATTAGGTATCTGGACACCATGTGTCCAAAAGGTCTCAATGACAAATTGGAGCTTTCATGTTTTC
This sequence comes from Calotriton arnoldi, assembly GCA_963921515.1. NCBI lineage: Eukaryota > Metazoa > Chordata > Amphibia > Caudata > Salamandridae > Calotriton > Calotriton arnoldi. The sequence continues at coordinate 783,786 of CAWUFW010005668.1, forward strand.
TGTAACACATTCACACAACTAAGGGTTCGATATACACTATAGTGATAGGGGTTAGTTGTTAACTCACCAACATTGTCTTTTTCTCAATGTTATTTACTATTCATTTATATGAGGATTCACCTCAACATATTTTCTTGAGTTGTAGTATTGATTTATTGGCATTATGTTAGAACTTTGACAGGCAGGAATTTTGCATAACTTATTGTACATAACATTTGTTTTTCTCTTTATCACCACCATCATGCTGATGAATCTTGTAATGATTTTTAAGTGTTAAACAGATTTCTTTGTGGTTATCCAATTAGAATTTTTCTTTTCTTGTACTTATTGGATATTATACTCCTTGGTGGAGCCACAATATTGTTGCATCCATTGTATTTTTGTATGCATGTACATTTACAATGAAGAATACATGATCAGAAATTGTGTTCACTATCACTCACATACATTATAGTTCAATGACTGTTATTTAATATTATCAGATTAGTATGTTCAGATTTGCGTGTATTTATCACTATGTTAATATGTCTGCTATTTTTTGGACTCCCGTATTCTAAGTTCCTAGTATTAGTCCTACATTTACCGTTACGCTATTTAAGTTTGTACGTACATATATAATGAAGAACTCAGGACCAGAAATGGTGTTTACTATCATTCATATACATCATATTCCAATGATTGACATTCAATATTACCAGATCAGCATGTTTAGATTTGTGTTTATTCATTGCCATGCCAAGATGTCTGCCATTTCCTGGACTCTCGCGTTCAAAGTTCTTAACATTAGTCCTATGTTTATTGTAACGATCGCACGCAGAGACGGCACACACCGCAACTGGTTAAGTCTATTCACAGTATGCTTGGGACGTTTAGTCGCTCTAGTATTCGGATGCTCGAAGATCTAACGCACGGTGGTTACGTCCTTTGGTGAGTTTTATATCGCTTGGGGTCTTGGGGAGATTTTTAGATAACTAGCCCGGTTACATCGTATATATTTTTTACAGAAATCGATATGCTCCGGTCGTGAATACGATCGTCACCATCATTTATCTGGGATAACATTTGAGTCTATTATCGGGCATTTGGTAAGCCGGATCTCACTTTTCATTTTTCTTTTCGCATTTACTTTCGCTCTGTTCTATTAACCACGTGACCGCGGTAAAACGGTTAATGTAACATCAATTTTCTTTAACTTCACAGCTCTTACATCATATTCGACTTCGAGTTAGATCCGACCGTTAAGGATTTGTGGGTAAGCCCGCATTTCATAAGGTCTTGGTTTCACGTTGTTAATTAAGTCTCGTCATGAGTCACAGGGTCGAGCACCATTATGTAGAAGCCGTTGAACTTTCATTTTTTTCGCTTGCAGTGTTCACGGGTGTTTCACATTCTTTGCATTTTAGATTCCAGTAAGCACAGTTTCGGTTGGCTGTGGGTTCTTTTCGAATCATCTGCATGTATATAGTTCGTGTGTATATCGCACCCTTAGTGAAATTGACATGCGTGGTCAATTTTCTGGCTTAAGGTGTAGTGTTCTTTGCCATTACAGTTGATGCTTCAGTTTTTATTAATCAGAATTTGATGTATTGTAACCTTCCCGGATGTTACGTAAGATACGATGTGAATTGAAGTTTATTCGTTTACACGTAATTAGATTCATTGATTTTTTGTAGACTTCCCCTGACGAAGGGTGTATGTACACCCGAAATGCATTGGGATTGAATATCCACGTCCACATGCAACATTTAATTTATGTATTCATGGCACTGATGAAGACAGTATTTCTTCATTAAATTGGATTGAAGACACCACGCTGGATCCCTTCATCATTTTTTTCATAGATATTTGATTAACCTGTATTAACATTTGTTGTGTATCAGATTAATTTTGTTTATAATTACACATGATGTTTATAAGTTGTGATTTACATTGAGTCTATACACCCATGTTTGGGTTCTCAGGTAGTGCGCGATCTGTCTAAGACCTATGTCCTAGTTTATTTCCACTTTCTAAAAGTGGCATTCTCAGAATTGTAATTTAAAATCCGACATTGCAGTAAATCAGGATTTTAAATTAGGATTCCAGAGATTCCAGAGACACCAAACATGAAACAACTATCTCTTACCGTGTGGAAAATACACTTATAAAAATGTAATAAGGCAATTCCAATGTCATCCTATGGGAGGAATAGGGCTTGCAGTATTGAAAAACAAATTTGAGTTTTTCACTACTGGGACATGTAAAACTTAAAAGGACATGTCCCATCTTTTAAATACATTGCATACTGGCTTCTGGGCTGTCCAGGGCTTACCGCAGGGGTGACTTATATGTATTATAAAGGAATGCTTGGGCCTGGCAAAAGGTTTATGTTGAAATGGCAGCTTAAAGGGTAAGGGCCCAGGCACGGACGTCTGATTAGCAGACCTCAGTGCACACTCAGAGTCTCAAAACCAGCAGCGCCAGTCCAAAAACTTGAGGGCGACTATACAAAAAGAGGCATTTCCTTGCACACTGTTCAAGGCATGATTGAACCAAGCACTGGCAAAGCCAATAGGTCTCGCCTCTGGAACCTATTGCTTTGCCAATCATTTTTAGAGATGCTGTAAAATGACGTGGCTGCCTAGGTGCCTTCAAAATGACGTTGACACTTTTTTCTTTTTATTCACCATCCCCAATTTGATTGCTAAATAAAGAGAAAAAGAACATGCAAAAGCATGTTTTTTTTTTTTAAGCAGATGTGTTCAACCCAACACACAGGGCAGAAGCAACACAGAGATCAGAAACAACACGGGGATGAGGGAAACAAAATGGGGGCACGGGCGGTGCAAGCTACATGGAGAGCACAGGTGGGGGAAGCAAAACGGAGCATATGGGTTGGGGACAGAACAAAGAACGGGAGAGAGAGAGAGCACACAGGAAGATAAGCAAACAAATCCCTGAGCTTCCCTTGTATATTCCAAGTTGTGGAAATTTACAATTTCTATCAAATTCACAAAACTGTGGCATTGTACAGGAAAACTGTAGTTTTCCGGGTTTCATGGCTTGTTTGTCCTAACCCTACACCTGCTAATTGTCTGCTTTGTGTAAAATCTACAGTTGTACAATTCTGATGGATATTTGTCTCTGCAGATTCCTCACCTTTAGAACAACCCCCAGATGTCAGACTGGATCCGGAAACTTCAAAGCTATTAAGCCGCCATTAGAGGGCACTGGAATTGGTCGGCATCAGATGTGATGTCAGGCAGTGCCATCAAAGCCATAAAGGGCCCACCCTGGCGGTTTCCTTTTTTTTTCTCGCACCTTCAACACAGATGTAGAGCTTCACTCTCTGAGGAGATTTCCTCACAAATTCTCCTTTTAAAGCAGTTTCATGTCCCTTACCAAGAAATCGGGGTTTAAACCCTGTAGGGATTTTAAGAGACAGATGTCCATTATGGACCCCTTTCAGTCTGCCCTTGGTGCCTGGGGTCTTATCATAACTCCAGGACTTCCTTTTCCTCCATCAGTATGCACCCAAAGTCCATCAAAGAGCAGGAGGTCAGGCTCTTTATGGCCTGGGCCAGAGAGGCCAACAATGGCACAAGTGTTCAAGGTATCGTTATCAATTTCCTTCCTCCTCTTCGGTTGGTAAGAAATATAAAAAACACAGGAAGACAAAGAAACACTCCAGAGGTAAGTCTCCCTGTTGCTTTCCATCTCCCACAGGACCTTCATCCTTGGAGCGGGAGTTGGTTGACTTGACGCCGGTGGACCCGCCTCTGCCCAGCCCTGTTCCTCCAATGGACTTGACTCCAGAGCAGCCGCCATCCTCCTAGAGCTCTTGGTGCAGGGACCTCCACTGCTTGAGACTTCGCCTTCAGTGCTGACCTTCCCTGAATTCCCAACTCTGGAATTGGACCCAGTGGCATACCTTAATGCCATGTATTGTCTCTTCGAAAAGCCTTCAACGCTGTCCGGCACCCCTTCAGGCCCAGTGACTCCTCCTTGACTCCCCATGTTTTTACCTTACCATTTGACGTCCTTTGGCACCACTCCATCAGATCCAGTGCCCTTACCACACTGCTTCGACCCAGCACTTCAATACACGCTGCCTCAACAGATGCAGTGGACGGTGCTGCCCCGCCTCCACTGCCACTGCCACCACCTCCACCTCCACCTCCAGATACGGAGCAACTGGTGCCACAGCCCAACACCAACTCGCAGAGAGGCCCAGTCTCTTGGAAGAGGACGCATACAGGGCCTATCTTCATATTATATTTGGGAAGGATTATAACCCTATTGAGTTTATATCTTATGGAGACCCTGATCAAGAATTTTACGGGCTGTCCTCTACCAGTGGCATGGATACTTTTCTGGAGCTAGCTATGGACTTCCCTACTTGGCCACCAATGCCTGAGGTAGGATCTCTACACAAGGGGATGTTGAAAGTCACAGAGGTCTCAGATCTCTAATTACCCACCACAGAGACTAATACCAGTGTCCTGACCAAGGTCCTCCTACCCTCTTCAGCAACTTCGGATCCACTTCTCCCTTTATAATAAAGCCTTGTTAGGTCATTTTATGGCAGCATGGCGGAAACGTTCATCCACCACAACAGTCAACCGCTTGTAGGTTGACATTATAGACCAGCTCCTGGTGACCCAGCATTCCTCTAGGCCTGTCTATCCTCAGAGCCTCATCGTCTAGGCCTTCTGTTCTGGGGCACAATGTGAAGGTGCCTTTACAATAAATCTCTCAGACAGAGAATTGAAACAGCTCAATGCCTGGGGAAAGAAGGCATTTTCTTCAGGCAGCATGGCTGTGAAGCTCCTCAATGCCAACTGCCTTTTAGCAAGACAACTATGCTTTGTGGGACATGGCTCAAATGATTCTACCACGCAAAGGGCCACTTCCAGGAACTCATTGCAGATGGCCACAATAAAATCGGGCCTTGACACTGCAAATTCCGTGGCATGGGCACTTCTGTAACTATTCAGAGACACGCTTGACTTAAAACCTCAAACTTCTCCTTGGATATCCAGGCCAGTCTAATGGACCTTCTTTTTGATGCTGTGCTTCTTTTTGTAGACAAAACAGACTCTGCCCTGGAGCAATATAGGATGTGCAATGCCATGGCACTATCCCTAAGACTACAATTCTCACCTCCGAACAGGAACTAACAGCCTTTTTGTAGCTTTCACAGCTTTAGAAAAGGATCTCCCTTTTGTTTGTGACAGTAGCAACAGCCTAACCCCACCTCATCAAGCAATACAGAGGACCGATCCGAAGAAAGGGCCACAGATCCAGCTTGCAACCTTCCTCCTCTTCCTCTCCTTCCTGCCCGCACCCCCAGGAAAGCATGTCTAGTTTGCTTCCCTACCCCACGCAGAGCCTGTGGAATGGGTGATATCTCATTTTCTGGTGTTTGGACAAAATATTGAGTTAAAAATATTGTGTAGGCAAAATATCCTGTCAAGAATATTGAGGACAAAAATATTGTCAAGGTAAGTTTATATGGGTAAGAAGGTTTACCATATTATATATATCTTCAAGGTACGTAGATGTGGAGTTGAAAATAGTAAATCTATAGTTACCTATTTGCACTTACCTTCTCGATAGTTTGGTCCTCAATATTTTTGACACCATATTTTGCCGCACGCTACTTGTAGTTTCGAAATTTTTATCTTACAACCCAATTTTCTTTCCGGCCTGGAAGGCCATTACTTCAGGACCGTTGGGTCGTGAAATCATAGAATAGGGCTACACCCTTCCCTTCCTTCAGGTTCCGTCCCCCATACCACCTGCTCCATCCTATCCACTTTCCACCTATACACCTTCAGATCATTTCTCATTTGCCAATTCTTCAGTAGGAGGTGGCCGCTCTCCTCCTCAAAAGAGCGGTGGAGTTAGTGCCAGAGCAGGACAACTACCAGGGATGCTACACACATTACTTTCTGGTGCCCAAGAAGGACGGTGTCTACATCTGATCCTGGACCTCAGGAACCTGAATTTCTTTCTCAAGAAGGAGAAGTTTAAGATACTGACCCTTACTCAAGTTCTACTGGCATTGAAGCTTGGAGAAAGGGTGGTGTCCTTCAACCTGCAGGATGCATACTTTCACATCCCTACCCTGCCGTCGCACCATCAGTACTTGCGATTTGTTGTGGATTCAGTAAACTACCAGTTTGCAGGACTACTCTTTGGTTTAACATTGGCACCTCGAGTCTTCACAAAGGTGAAGGCAGTGGTTACGGCCCATTTCAGATGGTCGGGTATTCCCATCTTCCCATACCTGGACTGGCTCTTCAAAGCCAGTTCACCAGAGTTAGTTTTGCACCATCTGCAGTCAACAGCATTTCTGCTGTTTGACCTACGTTTTTCGATCAACAAGCCCAAATCTCACCAGTGACCTTCCGAATGACTCCAATTTATTGGGTTGGTACTGGACGCCACCCTTCTCCATGCCTGCCCTCCATTCCAAAGGATCTGAGACATCCAGGAAATGTTTCCATCTTTCTAGCAAGTTGCGAGAGCCCCAGTTCTGAGAGTCCTATGATTCCTAGGTCTACTGCCTCCCTGCAGTTGCCTAGTCATGTATGCAAATTGGCACATGAGGGCCCTGCAATGGTGCCTCCGCAAGCACTGGCTACAATACGAAGGAGATCTGTTGGGCTCCATCATAATCTCTCCCAGTGCTGCAGCAGAGTGGTTTGCTGGCGAGCGAGGTGAATCTGACATGCAGGAAGGCCTTCACGCCCTCTACCTGCCGTGACTACAGAAGTGATGGATGCCTCCACCCTTTGGTGGAGAGCTCATCTGGAGAATCTGGAGATCAGAGGCATTTGGTCTCCAGAAGAGCAGGTCTCTCATCATCCTGCAGAAGTGCAGCTGATTCGGCTTGCGTTCAAGGCGTTCCTCCCCTGCATCATAGGTTGGTCTGTCCAGATATTGACGGACAACACGACTGTGATGTGGTATTGAACAAGCAAGGGGGAGTAGGATCTCAACTCCTTTGCCTGGAAGCATTAAGACTGTGATTGTGGGCACTCCACCAAGGTATCTGGCTCAACGCCAATCACCTAGTGGGGTCTCAGAATGTCAGAGCCAGCTTCACCTTGCCGATCACAAGTGGTGCCTTCTGCCGGAGGTAGTCCAAGACATCTTCACCTGGAGCAGCACATGTCAGGTGGACTTGTTCACCTCCACAGAAAATGCTCAATGCCTTCAGTTCTGCACCCTCCAGTATCCGTTGAGGGAGCCTTGGGGGTTCACATTTCAGTTGAGGTGGAACTTTCAGCTGCATTGCATGTTTCCCTCCAAACCCTTAACTTCTCAGATTCTCAGGAAAATTCACCAAGACCAGGCCCAAGTCATTCTCATCACCACAGATTGGCCGAGAAGGGAGTGGTATGTGAACCTTCTGAGCTTCTCCTCATGTCCCCCATTTCGCCTCCCACTCAGGCCTTCTCCACCCCAATCTCTGAGACCTCCACCTACATGCTTGAAGATTGAGTGGGGACAACTGAGCTACCCCCAGCTGCCACCAGAGGTGGTCGACGTAATCTTGTTAGCTCATCGCCCTTCCACTAAATCTGTGTATTCCGGCAGATGGACCAACATTTTTGCTTGGTGCACAGACAATTGTGTGGACCTTAGCAGGCCAAGTTGTTGCAGGTGCTCCAATTTGCATTTTCCCTTGCTCAAAGGGGTTGTGCTCTTGGCACTGTGAAAAGGTGTTTGGCATCTTTGTCTCCATTCCTCTGTCTACTGGACCACCAGTCTCTGTTTAAATCCCCTGTTGTTATACGCTTCCTCAAGAGCTTAACAAATATGCTTTCTCCATCTCTCTTTGTGTTCCACCAGTGGGATTTGACTCTAGTTCTCACACTTTTGATAGAGACTCCATTTGAGCCCCTTCACAGTTGAGATCTTTGTATGTTAATCCTCAAAACTGTGCTTTTGGTTGCTATTGCTTCTGCTACAAGGGTTAGTGAGCTGCAAGCCATTAGCTGTTGCCCTCCCTTCACTACTTTCTTTCTGGGTAAATTGGTGTTACAAAGCAGGGTTGCTTTCCTTCCTGAGGTGGTGCCCCTGATCCAGCGCTTACAATAAAAATAATTTCTCCTATTATGCTTTTGGTCATCCAGGTGCAATTATTTCTCTAACACACACACTATATCCATATGACGGTGGGGCCCATAACACCGCATATACATTCACTTACTCATTTGTTTCCCTGGATTTCCTCCGTCATGAAACCTAGGAGAAAAACGATTCGCTGGAAGGAGACAGGATACCTCTTTTATAATAACACAATAATTCTCTTTTGCTTCTAAGGTATTCCACTCATTGGTCGATGGACCAACTAGTAGGAATCAGTTGATGGTGATTAAGACCAGCTCAATCACAATGAACTCTTAACCATTTTATTATCAGTCATTATACTGAAGAAAATCACTGAGTCATTTGTTTAAAGAATAATAAAGTTTATATAAAGTTTAGAATGCAGGAAATTTGAGATTAATTTTATTATTCAGATCATTGCATTTATCATCAATATAAGAATAGTTGTAATTGCATGACACTTTTATTAGACGGAAAATGAGGTTATCATACTAAGAACTCTATAGATCAACCTATCTATCTCTCGGGGAAATCCTAATAATTCTAATTTAAATCTTATCAAATGCTAGTTCTCCTAAAGCAGCATCTTATACTCAACTGGAAAAGGAAAATAACAGCAGCAACATCAGCTCGTCAGCATCAGCAACCGCAAACTCTCCCATCTACAGCATTTAACTTCTTCAGCATCTCCCGCAGCATCCCGCAGCATCTACTCCAGCATTCTAACCCCTCCCACCAAGAGTAGGTCTTCTTATTCCCTAATTCTAGCTTACAGCATAAAATGTTTCTTCTTACATGGCGCGATTCATTCTTATTGGTCAAAAACTCAGGTCCCTATACATTTTAATCAAACTTCCTGGTCTTAACCAGTTCCGTGTGGAATGTCCATGCAAGCATCGTTTCCCACAGTTCATGCACTTGCTCATCCGTTTCGATCAGTCCAAATTGTTTCTTTTTCTGCAACAATTTGTATAATACAGTTCCTTCTATTGATTCAACCAGGCTTCTCACGCTTCTTGCTGATCATCTTGGCACACATCTGCTCAGAAGGGTCACAGCAGCCTTGACCATACTTTCATCTTAGCCTCTCGGCATCAGCACGTGATCATCCCTTTTCCACAGCCTCTCTCCTCTATCACATGGTCGCATCTGCTCATGCGCACTCTAGTATCTCGCGGCCATTTTATATTGCTGCTCGGCAGGCCTAAGCGCACTATTTTTAAAGAAAACAAAATGTTATTAAAACAATGAAATATAAACCCTTTCGTTTCCCTCCCGTCTTTCTACGTACCCCAATTAGGTATTACCTAGCAGAAGCAACATATAAAGCTGTCCCTTACTTACCATCGCTTTATTTTGCAACCACACGTTTTATTCAAAGCACAAATCATGCATTTTATTATTATTTTAGTACGCAAAATATTATGTTATGTTAGAAACGTAAACAATTATTAGTCCATTACTTTGCACACTAAATTGCGTGTTATCCTTAACCCTTTACATACATTGTTGGTTATTTACTTGAACGAACATGTTTATTAATATTGTACGAAAATATTAGGAGGTTAAAATTTTTATATTTACCCTGCTCCATCAACTCCCCCTTTGGTGATTTTTAATATCACCACAAAAACCCAAGTTATACAATTTTCTCAGACAGCATATATCTTTTATCCATTTGCTTTTGTTAGTTTATACTTCTGTATCTCTTTCAACTTGTTTCTTCGTTTTCTTGTACATGTTCTCTTTTATTTCTTCTAACTCTATTTCACCTATTTCTCTCTCTCTTTCCCTGTTTATCATGTTTTCTTTTTCTATCTTATTCTGCTTTCTTCTTCTCTTTATACATGTTACTGCAAGCCTCAGTACTAATATTATTATTATTATCATGGTTGCTATTATTATAACTTTCCCTATTATTAATCCACTCATTCTTGTTAACCAATTCGTTACAGAAGAAAACCCTTTACCAAGTTTTCCCCAAACACGTTCAACCTCCAGTGGAACTAGTTCTTTGTGCAAATTTGTAATATTTGTTATATACTTCTGTATATTTTCGCTTTTATCTGGAATGTAAGTGCAACAATGTTGAACTTTCAACATTCCACAGACTCCGCCCTCTTTTGCCAAAAGAATGTCAAGGGCAAGACGATTTTGCATCACCATAGCTCTCATGGCAACCATCTCGGTATTTACCATTAAGAACCCTCCAGCAGTATCTGTAGATAAACGATCTACCACTGTGGATAATTTCCGAATTCTGAATGCATTCAAAGATATTCCCACTGCTGGTATCAATGCACCAAAAATATTACCTACTATTTCTGAAAAACTTTCCCTTTTTCTACGTGTAAAGGTATTTATCATTTTGTGTGTTCCTTTTTCTTTTCTATTCACATGAAAAATCTTTGGAAAGACCAGGCCTAAATAACATGATCCATACCAATGATCCGGCAACCTATAATAAGCCCTATTCCCACAAACGTAATAAATCCCTGGAAATATTGGATCTTTTCCTCCTTTGAATCCCCATCCACCTAAAATTTTGTAATTGTCATAGCAATTGCTGGAACCCACAAAATAATTGTCATATCTTGTCTTATTTCTTCTGATGCACAATCTTCCCTGTTGGGGCCAATCCAGAGTCATAGCTGCATTTGTCTTTTTCTTGTCATGATGGTCTTCCTCAAACGCCCAGAGAGGTGTTTTTGTCTCTTCTATCACTTTTCTTTCAAATTTCACTCTTCTCTCCTCAACCATTTCTAGAAATACCTTTTCTTCCTTCTTTAACTCACAGGTAAGGTTGTACCTAAATATATTATCTGATGTTAAAATCTTATCTTCTAAGAAATATTCACCAAACGTCTTTCCCTCTTTTATTTTGTTAAGCTCGGGAACTACAGAAACCTTTGCAAAAATCTTATCTATATCAGTGTAATAATATTCTAATCTACCTGTTTTATAAAATAAACTTGCTAATACACTACATGTTATTCCATATGTCAAAGGGAGGTGATGATAAGTCACACCCTCTGCTACAGATGCAGGCAACTGCATACAAACATAGCAATCTCTTACATCCATTGTTTCTACGTACTCATACAATAATTTAGTAAAAACATTCTTTGAAAAATCTGTTATTGATTTGTCCTTATGTAATTCTGCACTACTCCTTAAAATAACTGGCTCTTGAGTGTTAGCTCCTTTTTCTTTCTCAGTGTTATTAGACTTTTCCACTACAGCTAAACTAATTGGAATAGTTATTGCTAAAACCACCCATACTGTTATTAATAAACCTGTACAAAAACAGCACATTTTGCACCATCTACTTAAAAACTCACATCTACATTTTCTATCTCTAATATTCTCCATTTTGTCTTTTAACCTTATTTACTTGTTTTCTAGAAAATTGTGTCACTACACCTCAGAAATGACTTGCTTGCCACTCTGTATTTCCAATATTTTGTCTTTGCTTGGTACTTTCTTTTAATTCTTTTTCAGAATTCTTTCTCTGTCACATCCGGTAAATTTGTCAGTTCAGTGTTTTGTCAAATCCGGTAAACTATCTAGACTCCTTCAGTTTTGTTGTTTTCAGGTTTGTTGCACCTCACTTTCTCCCATCAGGTTTCTTTGTTCTGGGTTTTCGTGAGTGTTCAATTCTTCTTTGTGACTAGTCAAAGCACGATACAACCATTCAGGCGATCTGTACTTTTGATTCACTTTCTTTATTCTTTTTGTTTTCTGCAAGTGTTTACCACCTTGTTTTCCTTGCTCCTTTTGACTTGTTATTTCATTCACTTGTTCAGCACTTTTCCCATCCAATTTTACTATTCTGTATCTTAATTTTCTTACTTCGTCGGGCCAATTGTCTCCTTTTCTTGGCCTTTTTGCTTCACTTCCTTTTTCCTCTCTTTCTGATTTCCAATTTCTTTTTCTTGTCTCTAGTTTTTCATTTCTTTCTTCTCCACTTTCTTCTGATTCTGTTTCAATTTTTTCGTTATTTCCTCTTATTTTGAATCTAATTATTTCGCTTTCAGCTACTTGTGGTTCTTTCCTTATCTTCCTTCGTTCACCTATTTCTGTCCCTCCTCGAGGTTCTTCCGATTTTGTGTCAGTTTCTCTATCTGCTTCTAAATTTCCCTGTTCTTGTGTTTGACTATCTGTCCCTACTACTCCTTGGGGTTTTTCCGATTTTTCTAACTTTTGGTCTGAAACTCTCCCTTCTTCATCTATTAATATTATCTTCGAAGGAATTTTACCACAACTTGTACTTGGTTGTTCACTGTCACTGTTTTCTGGCTCAGTTTCTTCTCTTATGCTTTCAAAATTCCACTTTCTTTTGAAATTTCTTCTCCTTCTGAATGTTCTGTATCAGATTCTGAACTAGTATCAGATATTTCCAGATGTCGACTTACAGGTCGATCTTCAAATTCTGGAACTTCAGCTATTTCTTCTATTTCCTCTTCTTCTTCTATCGTTTCACTTGTAGTTGGGTCTTCCAGATGTCGACTTAAAGGTCGATCTTCAGGTTCTGGCACCCTGTTTGTCTCCTCTTCTCTTTCTGATGCTGAACTGTTATCTGATATTTCCAGATGCCGACTCACATGTCGATCTTTAGGTTCTGGAACTCTGATGGTGTGGCTGGCATGTACCCAGTGTTTCACTCCTGCACACTTGACTGCGGTGGTCGTCACTAGGATCACTTGTCGTGGTTCGTCCCAGCGAGGAACCAAACAGTTTCTTCTTCGGTGGACTTTTATTCGAACCCAATCTCCTGGATTCAAGTCGTGAGCTGGTTTTCTTTCAAGAGTGTTCGCATCCGGTCCAACCTGATGAAACACAGAACGCACCACATCAGCCAATCCTTTGCAATAATCCAGTACTAGATCATCAGTTATAGTCAGTAGCTTGTTTACAGGTACTTGTGCTTGTCTCATTGCTCGTCCCATGATTATCTCATGTGGACTGAGTCCAGTCTTCCTTTCCGGAATACTTCTGATTGTCATCAGAACCAATGGCAAAGCATCTGGCCATTTCAGTCCTGTAGCTTGACACATTTTTCCTAACCTGTTTTTGATTGTTCCATTCACTTGCTCTACTATTCCAGAAGCCTCTGGTCTGTATGCACAATGCAGTTTCTGTTTAATACTAAGGGCTTCACAAATCAGTTTAACTAATTCGTTTTGGAAATGTGTTCCTCTATCTGTTTCAATCGTGACTGGAAAACCATACCTCGGAATGAATTCTCGCAGCAAAAGTTTTGCTACTGTGATACTGTCATTCCTTCTGGTTGGATATGCCTCCACCCAACGGGAAAACAAACAGACGACCACTAAAACATACCTCAATCTGCTGCAAGGTGGCATTTCTATGAAATCCATCTGCATTCTGGTGAAAGGACCCCCTTCTCGTCCTATTCTTCCTAGACTCACTACTGTCTTCCTTCCTGGATTTAACATTTGACAAATAAGACATCTTTGACAAAGACTCTCAGCTATGGCTCTGAATTTTGGATTGTACCATGTTTGTCTAAAAAGTCTGATCATTGAATCTCTCCCAATATGGGCTTGCCCATGGTACATCCGTGCCATGTCAGAAATCATGCTATCAGGCATAACTGGTCTCTCATCCCTGTAAACCCATACATCAGTTTCTTCATGTTTCCTACATCCTGCTTTTAGCCAAGTATCTTTCTCTTCCTCTTCTGCAGCTTCTTGTAACTGTCTTACCTCATCCCATGTTTCAATTGAGTTAGTAAAAAGCAAAGGACAAGAAATATGCTCTCTTCGCGACATTTATTCAAAGAAACCACATTCTTTGCACAATATTGTGCCATTTCGTCAGCATATTTGTTGCCGACAGTAATGTAGTCTTCCCCATTTTTATGTGCATTGCACTTCACTACAGCGATCTGTTTAGGCAGCTGTATCGCCTCAAGCAACTTTTTCACAAAATCTCCATTTCTTATGGGTGTTCCTGCAGACGTCAAGAAACCCCTTTGTGACCAAATCTGACCAAAATCATGCACGACCCCAAAGCCGTACTGGCTGTCAGTCATAATCGTAACCCGTACATTTCTTCCCAACTTACATGCTTGAATCAGAGCTACTAATTCTGCAACTTGGGCAGACCGTACACCTTTCAGACAAGATGCTTCCAATACAGTTGCTACTGTGCAAACTGCATATGCTGCACTTAGAACTCCATCACTCGTTCTTAAACATGAGCCATCCACAAACAGAATATAATCTGATTCTTTTAAAGGCTCATCTTGTATATCAGCTCTTGGTTTAGTACAGTATTCGAGCACATTCAGACAATCGTGATCTACTTCATCCATTTCAATCACATTCTCTTCATCTGGCAATGATGTTGAAGGATTCACATTCATACATCTGTCAATGGTCACATTATCTGCACTCAAAATTACCTTTTCATACCTAGTCAGCCGACTATGTGTCATGTATTGGGTTTTCGTTCTTGTCAAAAGAATTTCCACAGAATGGGGAACATACACTCTCAATGGATACCCCATCACTATGCCTTCACTCTGTTCCAGACTCACACAAGTAGCAGCAACTGCTTTCAAACATCCAGGCAACGCTTTTGCTACAGGGTCTAAAACAGCTGAAAAATATGCAATTGGTCTTTTCATAGTTCCATGTCTCTGCACTAAAACTGAAAATGCACATCCACCTCTTTCACTGCAGTACAGCTCAAAATCTTTCTCATAGTCAGGCATTCCCAATGCTGGAGCCTCACACAATTTCTTTTTCAGCTCTCTGAATGCTTTCATTTCTTCATCATTCATTTCAAAAGGATCTTTAACATCCTTCTTTGTCAGTTTCTGCAATGGTTTAGCAATTAGTGAAAAACCGCTTATCCATTGTCGATAATATCCAACCATTCCCAAAAACATTCTTACCTCTCTTTGTGTCATTGGAGCTCTCATTCCTTGAATCATTTTTATTCTCTCTGTCGTTACCTTTCGTACTCCTTTCTCAATTTTATGCCCTAAATACTGGACTTCTTGTTGACAAAACTGCAATTTTGAAGGGGACACTTTATGTCCTCTTTTTGCTAAATGATTCAGCAAAGCAATCGTGTCATTGACACATGCTTCCTTCGTTTTTTGATGCCACCAGTAGGTCATCAATATACTGAACCATTACTGACTTTTCTGGCATTCTTAAGTCTTCCAATGATTTCTTTAGGATCTGATTAAAGATTGAGGGACTTTCTGTGTACCCTTGAGGAATTCGGCACCATGCCAAAATACGCTCTCCAAACCTAAACGCAAATATTGGCTGGCTATCTGGATGCAATGTGTTAGATTTGGGGGTCTCTAGTTGGCAGAGGTAGGTACCTTTGTCCAAATAGGGACCCTTGAGTCTAGTCAGGGAAAGTAGGTACACTCCCGAAATAACCCCTGCTCACCCTCTTGGTAGCTTGGCATGAGCAGACAGGCTTAGTTCAGAGGCAGTGTGTAAAGCATTTGTGAACACATACAGTAATCAAGTGACAACACTACAAATGGACACCACACAGGTTATATATTTATAAAAATAGGTATACTTTATATAGATTTATCACAAGACCATAAACGACTAAAATAATCCACAATACTGTTAAGAATGCTTAGTTCTGATCAAAAAGGCTTAATTCAAGGTTCTGTGCGAGTCGGTAGCCTCCTCCGGCTACGGCGATGTTGAGAACAAACAGAGTCTAACAAATCCAGCTGACCGCGTCGAGACGGGCCAACACAGCGTAGACAGACTCGGTCACAGTACCTTTTACTTGAAGCGGCAGGCACGGGCGTGCGAGCCGGATGGCTGTTCGTCGCGGTCGCGATGCAAAAATGGAAGCGTTGCAGGACGCGTTGTCCCTCGATGCGGTGCAGGCAGCGGCTCGTTGACGTCGTCGAGACGGAGTCGGTGATACCAGGGCCGTGCGTTGCAGGGCGAGACGGTGCTTTGATGCGGTGCTGGCAGGTTGCGGTGCGGCGACGGAGCCGGATTCAGGAGCTGGCGTCGATCAGTCCGGACAGCGGTGCGAGTCGGGCGGTGCGTCGCAAAGCGTGCGAGCGGTGCCCAACTCCGGTGCGGTCACAGGACTCAAACTCAGCAGCAGTGACCGTGTCGGTCGGACCAGTTCGATTCGGCGTAGCGAAGCGTTGCAGGACGCGTTGTCCCTCGATGCGGTGCAGGCAGCGGCTCGTTAACGGAGTCGGTGAGACCAGGACCGTGCGTTGCAGGGCGAGACGGTGCTTCGATGCGGTGCTTACAGGACACCGAGTCGGTCGTGAGAGTCGGTCACAGCTCCCTACCTCTGTAGCCACTGAAACAGAGTTTCCAGCTGCAATTCACAAAGGGGGTGAAGTCCAATGGTCCTGGGACTTCGGTCAGGGGGCAAGCTCTCTTCCAAGCCCTTGGAGATCCTTCCCAAGTTGATGAAAGTAACAGCAAAGCAAAAGTTCCTTTCTCCTTTCTTTGGCAGTCAGGCAAACCACTGCAGGCCAATCCCCCAAGCAGCACTTCAGGCTTAGGGATAGTCTCTCCTCAGTTTCTTCTTGGTTCCGCTCCTCAGCAAAGGTTTCTTCTTGTTCCCAAAAGTGATCTAATTTTCCTGGGGTCTGGGTGCCCCTCTTATACCCTGATTCTCTTTGTTCTCTGGAGGCAGAGAGGCCTCTGCCTAGTCCAAAACCAGTTCTGGTCAGTCCTGGAGCACTTTGTTTTTCTGACTCCTTCTTTCCTTTCAGAATGTGGGGCAGAGTGCTCAGCCGCCCGGCAGGAGGTGGAGCCAGCATTGTGGAAGGCAGGCACAGCCCTATTCAGACCCAGGTGCAACTCCTCCCTCCACTCTGGATGCAGATCTTTCTATTCAGCCCTGTGCTGACTCACCCTGTCTCCTGTAGCCACCCCCAGCCCCTGTAACTCAATCTCCAGACAAGGAATACACAACCTAGCAGAGGCAGGCTTGGATAGTTAGGCAAGAAAATACCCACTTTCTAAAAGTGGTATTTTCAAACACAGAATGTTAAAACCAACTTCACTAAAAGATGTATTTTATCATCCTGAGTTCAGGCATACTAAATTCGTTTTTCTACCATGTTCCCTGGGTCAGTTCTGACTATAAGGTGTAATAGTCAGTCTGCCCATTCTGGCCTATGGGGAGCAGGTAGCCTTGCAATAGTGAAAACGAAAATGGCTTTAATTCACTATTAGGACATGCCACACACATCAGGGCATGTCCTACCTTATACTTACAATGCACCCTGCCCTAGGGCCTACTTTAGGGGTGACCAACATGCAGTAAAGGGAAGGTTTAGGGACTGGTAAGTGGGTGTACTCACCAAGTCGACATGGCAGCCCTAGGCTGCACACAGGCTCTGCGATGGCAGGCCTGAGACACATTTTACAAGCCGCTTCTGTGGGTGGCACAACTAGTGCTGCAAGCCCACCAGCGGCATTGGATTTACAAGCCCTGGGCACACTGAGTGCACTGTACTAGGGACTGACAAGTAAACCAATCATCCAATCATGGAGTCACTAATACATATATCAATTGACGATAGGGAGCACTTGCACTTTGGAACTGATTAGCAGCGGCAAAGTGCCCATGAGCATCTAGTCCAGCAAAAACATATCGGCAACAGTGGAGGCATTACGAAAAAAATGGAAGGGAGACCCACGCCAAGGATGCCAGGTCTAACACGTGTCCCCTCCAGCTGAAATGTGGGGAGAACTATCCTACCCCTAGGGAGTTCTCATCACTAAGGCGGAAAAATCTGGACAGACCATCAGCATTGGCGTGTTCTGTACCAGGGCGGTGTTCCACCGTAAAGTCCATCCCCTGTAGGGAAATGGACCACCTCAACAGCTTTGGATTCTCACCCCTCATCTGCATCAACCATCTGAGGGGCCTGTGGTCTGTCTGAACCCGGAAGTGAGTCCCAAACAGGTATGGTCTCAGCTTCTTCAGTGCCCAGACCACAGCAAATGCCTCCCGCTCAATAGCACTCCATCTCTGTTCCCAGGGAAGTAACCTCCTACTGATGAAGGCTACAGGTTGGTCTAGGCCCTCCTCATTGATCTGTGATAGAACAGCCCCTACACCATGCTCTGAAGCGTCCGTCTGAACGATGAACTCATTGGAGAAGTTGGGTGCCTGGAGCACAGGCGCCGTGCACATGGCAGTCTTCAAGGTGTCAAAAGCTTTTTGACAGGCGTCAGTCCAAATCACTTTCCTGGGCTGCTTCTTGGAAGTCAGCTCTGTCAAGGGGGCAACAATGCTGCCATACTCCTTGACGAATCTCCTGTAATACCCGGTGAGTCCTAGGAAGGCTCTCACCTCTGTCTGGGTCTTGGGGGCTCCCAAGCCAGAATGGTATCAATTTTCGGTTGGAGGGGCGCCACCTGGCCGCTCCCAACCTGGTGTCCCAAGTACACCACAGAACCCTGCCCAATCTGGCACTTACTTGCCTTGATTGTGAGGCCTGCCCTCCGCAGCGCCATCAACACTTCCCAGAGGTGACGCAGATGTTCTTCCCAACTGGCACTGAACACTGCGATGTCATCCAGGTAGGCGGCACTGAAATCCTCCAGTCCAACCAACACCTGGTTGACCAATCTCTGAAAGGTGGCAGGGGCATTCTTCATCCCAAAGGGCATCACCCGGAACTGGTAGTGCCCATCTGGGGTGGAGAATGCTGACCTCTCTTTGCCCCATCAGTCAAGGCGATCTGCCAGTACCCCGACGTTAAGTCAAACGTGCTGAGGTACCGCGCAGCCCCTAACCGATCTATGAGCTCATCAGCTCTGGGGATGGGGTGGGCGTCAGTCCTGGTGACGGAATTGAGTCCCCTGTAGTCCACACAGAACCGGAGTTCTGGTGTGGCACCAGGCGCGGCAGCCTTTGGAACCAAGACCACTGGGCTGGCCCAAGGGCTGTTAGAGGACTCAATCACCCCTAGCGCAAACATCTTGGAGACCTCCTCCTTGATGCAGGCTCTGACCCTGTCAGTCACCCTGTAAGCCTTGTGCTTCACAGGAAGACTGTCCCCAGTGTCCACATCATGGACGCACCAATGAGTGACACTGGGAACCAGGGAGAACAGGTCAGGGAACTGTCCCAACAGTTGGCGACAGTCACCCTGCTGCTCAGGTGTCAGGGAGGTAGAGAGGTTTACTCCCTCCACTGATCCATCTTGCTCTCGGGCTGACAGGAGGTCAGGAAGAGGCTCGGTCTCCTCCTCCATTCCATCATCTGTAGCTAAGAGCATGCCCACTTGGGACCTCTCCAAGTGGGGCTTCAGGCGGTTCACATGCAGGACCCGCAAGGGGTTCCTGGGAGACTGCAAGTCCACCAAATAGGTAACTGGACTCTTGCGCTCCACCACCGTAAAGGGGCCGGTCCACCTGTCCTGGAGCGCACAAGGCTCCACAGGGGCCATGACCCACACTTTCCGACCAGAATGAAGCCTTGCAATAGTGAAAAACGAAAATGGCTGTAATTCACTATTAGGACATGCCACACACACCAGGGCATGTCCTACCTTATACTTACAATGCACCCTGCCCTAGGGCCTACTTTAGGGGTGACCAACATGCAGTAAAGGGAAGGTTTAGGGACTGGTAAGTGGGTGTACTCACCAAGTCGACATGGCAGCCCTAGGCTGCACACAGGCTCTGCGATGGCAGGCCTGAGACACATTTTACAAGCCGCTTCTGTGGGTGGCACAACTAGTGCTGCAAGCCCACCAGCGGCATTGGATTTACAAGCCCTGGGCACACTGAGTGCACTGTACTAGGGACTGACAAGTAAACCAATCATCCAATCATGGAGTCACTAATACATATATCAATTGACGATAGGGAGCACTTGCACTTTGGAACTGATTAGCAGCGGCAAAGTGCCCATGAGCATCTAGTCCAGCAAAAACATATCGGCAACAGTGGAGGCATTACGAAAAAAATGGAAGGGAGACCCACGCCAAGGATGCCAGGTCTAACACAATGGAATAGAGAAAAATGCATGACATAAATCAATTACAGTGTACCACTCTGCTTCGCGTGGAATCTGGTATAGAATCACGGCAGGGTTCGATACTATTGGGCAACAAGGCACAACAATTTTGTTTACCTTTCTTAAATCCTGTACGATTCTATATGTTCCATTTGGCTTTTTCAGTCCCATTATTGGCGAATTACATGGACTGCTCATGATTTCTTTTAGAATCCCTTGTTCAATCATTTTATTTATTACTGGCGTTATTCCTTCAATTATTTCTGGAGTCAATTTATACTGGGGCGTATTTGGGTAACTCGTTCCTTCTTTTACTGTAATTTTTACGGGATCTACTCCTTTCATTAATCCTACATCTTCTCCTGTCAAGTCCCACACTTCTTCTTTCACTGTCCCTTTCAACTCATTTGGGATTTTCTCTGCATCAAATACAGGAAACAAACCATTTACTTCTGGTTCTAAATTTACCATTGTCATTTTGTACAGCACATCCTCATCTGGAGTCTGAAATGCAATTCCGTCTGGAGTACAATAAATTGTGCAATTCATTTTACACAACAAATCGCGTCCTAAAAGGTTAACGGGACTACAATCACACACCACAAATCGGTGCATTTCACTAAATGGACCAATTCTTACCTTTACTAATCTAGTAAGAGGCGTTTCAATTTGCTGATTGGAAACTCCAACCACTTGTATATGTTCACCTGAGAGAGGAAGATTTGGAATTTCTACTGACCTAACAGTAGAACGGGTAGCTCCAGTGTCAACAAGGAATGTTACATTTGCACCATTCACTTCTCCATCCACAAATGGACCTGACTGATCTACCTCTAGAGTTGCGCCAAGCACGCACTCTTCCCTCTCTTTTAGACACCGTCATGAACTTTCATACGACTCCTCTTCATTCTGTCGTAACCAATATTGTGAAATTTCAGCTGCACGTGACAACTGTTTTACCTGTTCTCCTCCGTAGAATCCTGTTTCTGCACTGTATTTCTGTTGGTTAGCACTCTTGGGAAGTGGTGGTTGTGGCACCTGACCTTGTTGAGTAACTACCTCACTCTGCACCTGTGAATTTAATGATTGATTTTCTACATTAGGTTTAGGAGGAAATTTACACTCATTTCTCCAATGCCCTAGCTTTCCGCAGTTGTGGCATGGCCACTTTTTCTTCGCCTCGTCTATGCTCATTTGTCCTTTTCCTTTACCTATATTAGGTCGGGATTTAAACTGTCCTGTTTCACTGCTAGTATTATTCAATTGAGCTTCTTGCTTCTCTGCAACTTTCACCTGTGCCCACATGGCTTTCTCTTTCAATTTACGCTGTTTACTCTCAATTTCATCACTACAATACTTAGCATATCTCAAAACCTCATCTACTGTGCTATTCTGCCATCCTATCAAATGCTGCTTAATCCTTTCGCTTATCTCTGGTGTTAATCCATACACAAACCTATATACAAAGTGACTCATGTCCTTCTCACTTAGCGTCTCATAACCACTATACTGTTTGAAAACCAACAACAATCTCTCATAGTACGCATGCACTGATTCTTTGCTTTCCTGTGTTGTTCTGTCTATTTTCACCCAATCTGTTTCTTTTGGTGGAATTTTATTCTTCAAAAAGGTAACTACCTGATCATACTTCCTCATCACTTCTGGACCTGGCGCTCCTGTTTTGGCATCCCTTGGATATTCTACAGTTGGCCAGTCAATTGTAATCTTACATTCTGTCCACAAATCAGCAGGCACTACTATGTCAAACAATCCATCTAGATCTATCCACAGCACTTTTGACACCTTAACAAATCTCTCCACTTGTCTGTACCATTCTACTGGTTTCTCTCTCAATTTTGGGAAGTCATTTGTAAATGACAGTATATCCTGTCTGGTCCACGGAACATGCACATAACTACCACCTGGTGTTTCTCTCATTGGGTACTCCCTAGTAACTGGTTCCTTATCTGTCACTGCAAAAGCCAAAGATGCTTTATCTGTTGTTTTCTCATTCCTCTTTGTCCATCTATTTCTCCATCTATCCACATCACCCCACTTTCTCAATAAAACAATCAGCTCTTTTATCTGGGTCAGTCTTCCTGATGTGTTCAAATTTTCTATGTCTTTCTCACAAAAATCTACTCTGTACGGTTTCTGCAACGTCCTCACTTTCACAAATTCCACTCCTAGTTCACCTGCAATCTCTTCCAATTTGTCATGTAAATTTCTAGCTCTCCAAGTAAGACTCTTACACAAAAACATAATCTCATCATCCTGATAATTCTTTAGTTTTTCCGTTCCAATTGTTCCCAAAATCAACTCTTCCATGTCTATTTTTAACCTAATTACATCTAATGGTTTTTCTTCTGGTTCTTTTGCTTTTAGTGCTTTCATCCATTCATTTAACTCTTCTGGAGTCGGACCTACAGGCGTACTATTTAATTCTATCCGATCACTGCTTCTATCTGGTGTTCCAGATGCAGACTCTGT
Organism: Calotriton arnoldi; assembly: GCA_963921515.1. Taxonomy (NCBI): domain Eukaryota; kingdom Metazoa; phylum Chordata; class Amphibia; order Caudata; family Salamandridae; genus Calotriton; species Calotriton arnoldi. The sequence continues at coordinate 806,403 of CAWUFW010005668.1, forward strand.
TACCATAGGCATTCTCCTAATCTCACTCTCATTTATCGTCAAATTTGTAGGTGGACTTGGTCTACACGTAATAGCCGAATTGTGTGCACCTTCATTATTCAGTTCCATCCCTTCTCTTTTTCTTTGCAAATGTGAATTCATGGGAATCACCAAAGAATGTTCATTTATTTTCTGATTCTCAAAAATTGGCATTACTGGACCTATCGTTACTGGTACAGTTACTGCTTCCATATTCTTTGTCAATTCTCTTATTTTCTCAGTCAATTCTTTTGTCGTTTTTGCTAGTTCAGTTTCATTGTCACTTTCTGTCTCTTCATTTTGTGAAAATGTAAATGTTTCTTGTGACCTATTTATTTCATTTCTTCGTTCGGGTTTTTTATTCCTCCCAGTTTCCATTTGCGGTGCATTAGGTGTCACCACTACAGAAGTCTGTTGGTATGGAGGTGGGTTTCTATTTAAAATATCTTCCAGCAATTCGTCATCCGTTTCACTACCACCATACACATACTTTTCTACCACTACATGTTTCTTTTTCTCGGTACACTTTCTCTTTGCTTCTTCCTCAACCGCAAAAGCTGGAAACAAACCTCCTGCCATGTTAGCGTATCTCCAACGCTTTACTCTGTCCTCATGATTTATTCCCCACAACCTTCCTGGTATAAACTCATGATTCTTCAATCCTCTGGATCTCTCTCGCTCATACATCTCATCTTCCCATTCTGCTAAAGCTTCAAACTGTGTCGGTCTAGGTCTAGGTTCTAATATTACCATCTTTTCTCTCAAGTTCCGTAATACAGCTACATTAAATGAACCATTCTCAGGAAAAGCCAATGCTCCATCGTTCTTGGTGTATTTTGTCCAATTTTCTAACCATATGCATGTATGATATCCATATTTCAGCATCATATGTGAAGCTGGTGATTTCGGCGGAGGAATTATTTGCCCCTCTCTAGTCACTACCTTTTTGTCCTTCTTAAAGAAGTTCTTAACTTTCGACATCCAAGACGTTTTCTCTTTTCCATACTCATAGTACGACATGATTCACAACCTTTTTCTTTTCTCCTTCAACAAATCGCAATTCAATACTGTTCCCTATGCGTTATTTCAACCAATGCTAGCGCGACTCACACCAACACTCCAATCACAACGATTTCTGTCTACGGCGCACTGTCCAATCCCAGCGCGGCTTTTGTCTACGTCACTTCTGCTCTTGACCCCTCCTTTACAAAATTTATCGGCAATTTCTTTTTCAACAATTCTTGTTAATTACAACATTTTATCCACATTTCCATTGTCTGATTCGCTAAACCGAAAAGATAGCTTTGACCATTCACACAAGAATTCTGTATTTTCCAGTAGGCAGCGCTTACCTCTACCCTACCACAGAACTTTCAGTTTCGTCGATAAAGTAGCACTTCCCTCTACCTTACCCTTCTTTCAAGCAATCAATAAACCCGTTTCTCTGGGGATAAAACACATGTGGAGACTATACTGCTCCTAAGAATTAAGGCCAGAGTTTCACAAGAAAACCGATCACTATTTCACTTACACACCTTTTATACGCGAAATGTCCCTAAATAACACAACCTGTGTTATTACCAAATTGAACTCAGACAGTGTAAAAATTCCATGCGACTTCTCTTGCCACACGTGTTCCACTTCCTACTTCCCGGAAGCGTGAAAACTTACATATAACATAACGCGACTCAACAAAAAGTGTTAGACATAAACTTATCAATAATCTATAATCAAAAATCAATAATCACCAAACTAATCTATAGTAACCATAACTCTGCTACCAAGAAATCTGATCCAGCGCTTACAATAAAAATAATTTCTCCTATTATGCTTTTGGTCATCCAGGTGCAATTATTTCTCTAACACACACACTATATCCATATGACGGTGGGGCCCATAACACCGCATATACATTCACTTACTCATTTGTTTCCTGGATTTCCTCCGTCATGAAACCTAGGAGAAAAACGATTCTCTGGAAGGAGACGGGATACCTCTTTTATAATAACACAATAATTCTCTTTTGCTTCTAAGGTATTCCACTCATTGGTCGATGGACCAACCAGTAGGAATCAGTTGATGGTGATTAAGACCAGCTCAATCACAATGAACTCTTAACCATTTTATTATCAGTCATTATACTGAAGAAAATCACTGAGTCATTTGTTTAAAGAATAATAAAGTTTATATAAAGTTTAGAATGCAGGAAATTTGAGATTAATTTTATTATTCAGATCATTGCATTTATCATCAATATAAGAATAGTTGTAATTGCATGACACTTTTATTAGACGGAAAATGAGGTTATCATACTAAGAACTCTATAGATCAACCTATCTATCTCTCGGGAAATCCTAATAATTCTAATATAAATCTTATCAAATGCTAGTTCTCCTAAAGCAGCATCTTATACTCAACTGGAAAAGGAAAATAACAGCAGCAACATCAGTTCGTCAGCATCAGCAACCGCAAACTCTCCCATCTACAGCATCTAACTTCTTCAGCATCTCCCGCAGCATCCCACAGCATCTACTCCAGCATTCTAACCCCTCCCACCAAGAGTAGGTCTTCTTATACCCTAATTCTAGCTTACAGCATAAAATGTTTCTTCTTACATGGCGCGATTCATTCTTATTGGTCAAAAACTCAGGTCCCTATACATTTTAATCAAACTTCCTGGTCTTAACCAGTTCTGTGTGGAATGTCCATGCAAGCATCGTTTCCCACAGTTCATGCACTTTCTCATCCGTTTCGATCAGTCCAAATTGTTTCTTTTTCTGCAACAATTTGTATAATACAGTTCCTTCTATTGATTCAACCAGGCTTCTCACGCTTCTTGCTGATCATCTTGGCACACATCTGCTCAGAAGGGTCACAGCAGCCTTGACCATACTTTCATCTTAGCCTCTCGGCATCAGCACGTGATCATCCCTTTTCCACAGCCTCTCTCCTCTATCACATGGTCGCATCCGCTCATGCGCACTCTAGTATCTCGCAGCCATTTTATATTGCTGCTCGGCAGGTCTAAGCGCACTATTTTTAAAGAAAACAAAATGTTATTAAAACAATGAAATATAAACCCTTTAGTTTCCCTCCCATCTTTCTACGTACCCCAATTAGGTATTACCTAGCAGAAGCAACATATAAAGCTGTCCCTTACTTACCATCTCTTTATTTTGCAACCACACGTTTTATTCAAAGCACAAATCATGCATTTTATTATTATTTTAGTACGCAAAATATTATGTTATGTTAAAAACGTAAACAATTATTAGTCCATTACTTTGCACACTAAATTCCGTGTTATCCTTAACCCTTTACATACATTGTTGGTTATTTACTTGAACGAACATGTTTATTAATATTGTACAAAAATATTAGGAGGTTAAAATTTGTATATTTACCCTGCTCCATCACCCCCCTTCCATCTCAGTCACCCCATTACCTTTCGAACCTTCTACTCTCCCTCCCCCTCATTCTGCAAAGGAGGAGGAACTGTTGCATCGGTTTGATCCTAGGCATGCAGTTAACTACAACTTGGATCGCACCTAGGATTTCCGATCCCTTCCTAAAACCCGACTGGGAGTCGTGGAGAAGGTGGTTGTTCTCCAGGAACTCCGATAGTTGCATTTGGACAACCTTTTCCAGCACTTTGGCCGGAGCCGGGAGGAGAGAGATAGGTCTAAATTTTTTTAGATCTGATGGGTCCGCATCTTCTTTCTTTAGAATTGGTTGGACATAAGCCGTTTTCCATGGCACAGGGAAAATACCCAGGCTCAGGGAAGCGTTCCATACGGCATTTAAGACGGGGTTGAGCCGTAGAGCCAGGAGTTTAAAAAAGCTGGCTGGACAAGGGTCGGTCGGGGCACCCGATTTAATTTTACTTAATTCCATCAAAGAGGTCGCTGTACCTAATGGGTGGAATTCCGACCAAATGTTGGAAAGGTTGGAATTGTCGACTTTAGCTGATGACGTAGAGATCCCAGCTAAAGGGAAAGAGGAGTAGATTTTCTGGATCTTGTCATGAAAAAACCTGGAAAGATCTTCACAGAGGGAGGCTGAAGGGGAGATAGTGCTTTTCAAGGCTAACGGCTTCAAAAAGCCCTGAACAATCTTGAACACTTCTTTAGTCGAATTATCTGAAGTTTTAATCTGGTTAGCAACATAATCCCTGATCGTATTACGTTTTAAGATGTGAAATTTCTTTAATGCGAGTTTATATCTGTATTTGGCGTCGGGGTGATAGTATTTCCTCCATGTACGCTCCAATTGCTTGCATAAACTTTTCTCCAGCCTAAGTTCAGTGCTGAACCAGGGGGCAGAGGGATTTTTTCTGGCCAGTTTCGTGATTTTAAGTGGAGCAACTTTGTCCAAAGCAAGTGTAATCCAGTTATTAAAAAGAGAGGCATCTTGACTGGGCTCTCCCGTCAAAACTGGGACTGTATCATGTAACACATGATCAATGGCATCCGATGTAACCTTCCTCCAGTTTCTTCTCATTTCGGGTGTAGAACTGGCCTGATTATTATTGGAAGGAGTGGTCAGGTGAAAAGGGACTAAAAAGTGGTCTGACCAGGTCAGTGGGAGAGGAGAATCCACTCTTAAAGAGGAAATGTTGGTAAAAATAAGGTCCAACATATGGCCAGCCACATGTGTCGGGGCTGACACTTTTTGAACCAAGTTCAACCCTTCAAGGGTATGTAGTAATTGAGCGGCTAATGGGCATATGTCATTGTCCATATGGACATTGAAATCTCCGAGAATAGTGCAATTTGCATATTTTAAAGAGAGGTCAGCAATAATGTTATATAGTGCAGACCACTGGGCAGCTGGTGAGTCAGGGGGTCTGTATACCAACAATCCAGCAAATGGAAAAGTGGGGGTGATTTTAACGCAAAACGACAGTGCTTCAATCATCCCAGTATTCTCTATTCTGATTTTGTCGGTGATGGAGTCGGAGAAGGGTGCGCGGGGTCCGGGAGGTCGGTAGATGAGGGTGCCTTGTAGGGTGGTGGTCAGGTTGACCTGTATCTTGAAGTGGAGGTGTTCCATAAGGTCCGTGGGCCCTTCGGTATGCGTGCTCAGGCGGAGGTTGGCCTTGTGGGCGATGGCGATGCCGCATCCGGGGCGGTTAGGGCGGTCCTTCCGGGTGATTTTGTATCCTTCGGGGATGGCAATAGCAATGTCCAGGCCCGAGGTGGCGCTTGTCCATGTGTCGGTGAGAAAAACAACGTCGGGAGAGCTGCTGACGAGGAGGTCCCAGATTTCCGTGGCGTGTCTGTGGAGGGAGCGGATGTTGAGAAGGATGCATTTCAGGGTTTGGGCTGTGGTGGAGATGTTGCTGATCGGCAGACTTTGGCAGAAGTTTTCAGTTTTGCCCACACCAGATCCCTCTGCCAGCCCAGCAGGCTTTCCAGTCTTTTTGTGGCAGAGAACGTGGCTCACAAAGACCACACCCGGGGCATCAAGGACAACATGCAGCTCAGTCCCCCACCCATCCCTCCAGAAACCACAGCCACAAAGCCGCTTTAATGTGCCCATTCTGGCATACAGCCACCCTGTCAAAGGCCTGATCTCACATTTCCTCCAGGGTTGGAAAGCCATCACCTCAGACAAGTGGGTCGTCCAAATGTTCCACAGGGACTACACCCTTTCTTTACTTTCCACCTAGCCACACCTTCCACCACCATCAAGGTGTCTGACGGACCAGCTGTCCATCTTGCAGTAGGAAGTGCAGGCCCTTTTAGCCAAAGGGGGCATAGAGGGGATTTTGGCATCAGAAGTAGGAACAGGGTGTTCCTCCCGCTACTTCCTGATGCCAAAGAATGATCGAGGCCTTTGTCCTATTTTAGTCCTCTAATCCCTCACCACCGTCCTGCAGAAGGACAAATTCAAGATGCTCATGCTAGCCCAGGTCCTATCTGCCCTAAACCCCAAAGACTGGATGTAGGAAAGTAGGATCTGCTTCTTATGGTTACCCCCACTTTTTACCTGATGTGATGCTATTTTTGACTAGTCTGACTGGGATCCTGCTAATCAGGACCCCAGTCTATCTGCTTTCTCCCTAAACTGATGTGTTAAGTACTTAGGTACACTCCAGATTGGATACTGGGGTACCCTTGTCAGTCCCTAGTATATGGTACCCATGTACCCAGGGCATAGGTACCCCAGAGGCCTCCCATGGGCTGAAGCATGTATTATGCCACCCATGAGAGGCCATGAAAAATGGAACTACAGGCCTGCCTTGCAGCCTGTGTAAGTTGGTGCATGCACCACTTATGTCAGATATAGGTTTACTATATCTCAGGGTCACTGCACTTAAAACCTAGAAGTCACCCCTATAGCAGGCCTTTACAATCCTGAGGGCAGGGTGCTTGGTTCTAAGTGAGAGGGTGCCCCTGCATGAGCAGGACACCCCTGCAGCCTACGGAGTCCATTCTCCCGGGTTGTCAGTGAAGCAGCCATATACTAGTATAGAGGGGCATTATGCGACCGCGTGATGACCATTTTGACTACGGCTGCAACAAACCCTATCGTATTTGGTGTCAAACATGTTGGAATCATACCCCCACACCGGTAACCAGTGTGGGAGGTATGATTCCACCCACCAGGAAGGCCCTTCGTGGGCTCTCGGTGTTCCAGGTACCAGCCTTCTAGCTCCGGACAGCACAAAATGGTTGCTGCCGACCAGAGACACATTTCTGCCAAGCTCGAGCAGAGGAAGGAAGGACAATAGGCATCCTGTCACAGGGAGGTGTGACCACCTCCCAAACAGGGTTTAGTGTATTATGGATGGGTGGGTGCGCTTGCCAGTGACTGAAAGTCTTCATGAGGGCCACATTTGATGTCCCTGTGCATAGTCCAGTTCAAACCAGTCCTGGGAGCCGTTGGCTCCTGCTCTGGTGCGAAAGTGGACAAAGGACATGGGAGTAACCTCCCCCCTATCTCCCGTGGGTACTTAAGGGCTTACCTGGCTGTAGGACCTTAGATTTGTCGTGAACAAGATTCAGAACTAAAACCAATGCACTTCGACCGTCTGGGCACTCTGGACTTCGCTGGACTTCCTTTGGGCCTGACTTCATCTACCTCTCAGTCTGCTGCATCGTCTGTGCCTGTGCACCGAACAGGATCCGTGCCGGACCTGTGGAGCATCCAAGACACCTGAAGATAATCTCCCTTGGAGTGAAGGAGTCACTCCCCTGCATTCGCAGGCACCACAACACTGCTGACCGGTCTGCTGATCTCAAGCCCCTACGGACTCCAAAGGGTTCAGCAACACAGGAGGTGGGTTCCTACGTCCTTCGAGGCCTGAGCTGCCCTCTCACTCAGTTTGAGGCCAGAATCCCTCGTGGGGGCTGCAATATCTGAACCCCTGTGCACTGCGTACTTTTGCAAGTGCTTGTTGGCAGTTCTGTAACAAGTGCATTGGGCTCCAAATAGCCCCAACCTCTGGCAACTTCTCCTGCAAAGATCTTCACCCACCTTGCACCGAGTGCTCCATGGCCTGTTGTTTTGTGAAGCTGCTTGAGGTCCTCTTGCGACTCCCGTGCCTCCGGCCTTTGGGTCCAATTGAGAGTCAACCTTGTTTTCCTTGGGCTCCCCTGATTGCTCGGGCCTGCCCTGACTCCCCTGTGTGTGGTGTGTCTCCTGGACATTGCTGGTCCGAACCGTACACTTCTGTGACCTCCTGCGTGGATTGCCGTTGCCAAGGCTTGTTGGTTCTCCTGCCGGACACCGACCCCTCAGTACTCGACATCCTTCGTGGGACAGCTTGTATCCGGCTCCTGGTCATCCTCAATGTCACCTGGACACCGCAGCTGCAGAGTCAAGGTCACCATCAGCTATCCTGAAGCACCCAACATCGGTGGGCATTCGTCTACTGAGCCCCTGGTCACTCTCAAGTGACCCAGACTCTGTCCCCTCTGCTTTCAGGTACTCCCTGACAAGAATCCACGTTTGGATTCCAACGGACACTTTCTCCCCTTCCAGCAGCGGTTCTTTCTCGAAGTCCTCCATTGGGTTCGAAGTCGGTTTCCGACACCACTTCACACCTATGCCCCCGACTTCCCTGGGGATAGGTAACTTGGGTACTTCGGTATCCACTGGTGCAGTGGCTCTCCACGGGGTTTCTTCGAAGTCCACTGGGAAGGGTCCTTAAACTTAAAAATTCCAACCGCAACTTACACATAGACTTGTACGGAGCACGCGGTCGTGTTCTCACACTGCACACGCACTCAGTGGGGTCCCTATCTACTCACCTTGGGTGGTTCCTTGGGGTCCCAGCAATTCTACGTCCTCTCGTCATCGTCCTGACTCGAGTCGTGGTTCTTATACCACTTTCTTAGTATATGGTTTGGTCCCCCCCCAGCCGGGGCCCAATGTGTATTAGTGCTATTTAATGTCATTTCTTTGCTTAAGTATTGTGTGCTTTGTGTCTATCTCTGTGTAGGAGATACTGTAACGTACTAGATAGTGTTATATAATAAATACATATTTATATAACTACTGTGTGATTCTCTTTTCATTTAATCTATACTATAAGATTGCATTCTGGTAAAACAAGCTGCTTTACACTCCTTCAAGACTAAGCCTGAAGGCTGCTCTCCACAGCTACCAATTGGATAGCTTTCTAAGGTTGTCTGAGACCTCTTAAATCACCATAAGGGTTGTCTGGACTGGTGCAAGGTGCCCACTTTAATTAGTGGACATCATATACCAGGCCAACTTCGCACATTGGTGGGAAGCGGTTGGGATTCAAGCCTGCATTGTTTTACCAGATAAATCTCTTGTATTGATTAACTGAAAAACCACTAGTACTAGGCACATATAATACAAGCTTAGAATAGTAAGTTCTATTGAACTTGGGGTTGGGTAAGTTAAGGGTCTAGCACACCCTTTCTCCAACGTAAGAGAGTTACCTCCCACTAGGTTAGGTAGGTGCAACACCACACCACACTTAGTATGTCTACTAAAGGAGATGCCAGTGGCTCTCTGCCTTCTAGATACAGTGAACTTTCGTTCCATGAACTGAAAGCACTGTGTGCCTCAAGGAAGCTGAAGACACTCAACGCCTGGTAGAGATGTTACTGTTAGATGACCTAAGAAAAACTCCTGGGTCAGACGAACAGGATAAAGTGGGTGGGACAGGTAATGAGGATAGGTCAGGAGGGAACACCCTCTATGACCTGGAAGCTAACCCTGACCAGGGGGAACCTGATGGCTCCCACCTGGACAACTCAGATCTTCCAGATAAAAATGGAGAAGGCCCTGAGGGCCCCCTCTTCATCCCTCCTGGAAGAGTGCAGAGTTACCAAGGAGATCTATATTTCCCTCTGCAGAGTCTAATCACTCAGGACAGTCTATAGGGACCTCTGTATCTAGCAAGAGGAACCACTCTTTTGATAAGGAGTACCAACTTCTTGAGCTTGAGAAAGCTAGGCTTAGGCTCAGGCAAGAGCAGTTGACCCTTGACAAGGAGTCCCTAGAAGTCCAGAGAGCTAGAATAAAGTTGGGACTAGAGTCCCATGGTGGCAGCAACAGTGTCCCTAGAGATAAGGAACATTCCTTTGATAATAGGAACCTGAGCAAGATTGTCCCTCCCTACCATGTTGGGGATGACATCCATAAATGGATAAGTGCTTTAGAGAGGGCCTGTAAAGTACAGAGGGTCCCTCAAGAGCAGTGGGCAGCTATCTTGTGGCTCTCCTTTGCTGACAAAGGAAGAGATAAGCTGCTCACTGTTAGAGAAGAGGATGCTGACAAATACTCAGTTTTGAAGAGTGCTCTCTTGATGGGTTTGGCTTAACCACTGAACAGTATAGGATTAAGTTCAGAGACACCCAGAAGGCACAGAATCAGGACTGGGTAGACTTTGTGGATAGTGCTATTAAGGCTCTGGAAGGCTGGTTACTTGGCAGCAAAGTACATGATTTTGATGGATTGTAAAATTTGATTATGAGGGAGCAGATCCTTATTAATTGCCAAAATCAGTTATTGCATCAGTACCTGGTGGATTCTGACCTGACTTCTCCCCAAGAATTGGGAAAGAAGGCAGATAAGTGGGTCAGGACCAGGGTGAAGCAGAAAACCCAGAACACTGGTGGTGAGCAAAATAAGCAAGATTCTAAAACTCAAGATAAGGGTGGGGACAAAGGTAAAGACAAAAAGGAGTCTTCAGCAGGGCCCTAAAAACCTGCATCTGGGAGGGAGTCACAATCCAACAAGGGAAAAGGCAAAAATAAACCTTGGTGTTACTTTTGTAAGGTAAAGACCCATTGGACAAAATATGCTGATTGTCCAAAAGCCAAGGAAACTACTCCTACCACCACTGCCCCTAAGGCAACTGCACCCCTAACACAAATACAAGTGGAGGTACAGGGAACAAGGGATTAGTGGGGTTAACCTTGGGATCTGAGGTGGGTCCTGGCTTAGTCAGAACTCCAGCTCAGGCTGTTTTAGTCTGTGATGGTGGCATCGATATTGCCACCTTACTTGTCAGTCCCAGTTACCTGGGCAAGTACAGACAACAGCCTTTGATCAATAGAACAGAGGCAATGGCTTACAGGGACACTGGGGCCAGTGTCACAATGGTGACAGAGAAACTTGTGTCTCCTGGATAAATCATACTTTGTGATATGTACCAAGTGACCAATGCAAACAATGTCAGGACTGACCATTCCTTGGCAGTTGTTAATTTCATCTGGGGAGGGGTAACTGGCCCTAAGAAAGTTGTGGTTAGCTCAGACCTACCAGTAGATTGTTTGTTGGGCAATGAGTTGGAGACATCAGCCTGGGCTGATGTGGAATTTAAGACTCATGCAGCAATGCTGGGCATCTCTGCAGATGTGTTTGCTGAGACCAGGTCACAGGCCAAACTGACATCCACTGGACAGGCCCTGGATCCTGGAACAATGGACCAGGTGCCTTCCAAGAGAAGGAGCAGGAGGGGTAAGGCTGTGTCTTCCCCCAGACTCAGAGTGAGAACCAATCTCTTGAGGGAGATGATCCTAGTCCCTGTGTAGGAACTGTCTTTGATCAGGTTGAGTTCTTGGGGACAGGGGGCCCTTCCAGGGCAGACTTGAGTTTGGAACAGCAAACCTGCCCCTCTCTTGAACCCCTCAGACAGCAAGCTGCTGCTGAGGCTGCTGGGAATGTCAGAGGGACCCACTGGATCTACTGGGATGAGGGACTCCTTTATTCAGAGGGTAGAGACCCCAAGCCTGGTGCTACCAGGAGGTTGGTTATACCTCTGAAGTTTAGGGGCTTCCTACTCACCCTTGCACATGACATTCTCCTGGCAGGACACCTAGGCCAAAGTAAGACTTGGGACAGGCTTGTCCCTCACTTTCACTGGCCTCACATGTCAGAGGACACAAAGGAGGTTTGCCGCTCCTGTGCCACTTGCCAAGCCAGTGGTAAGGCAGGTGGCACTACAAAGGCCCCCCTGACGCCACTTCCAGTGGTGGGAGTTCCCTTTGAGAGGGTTGGGATTTACATAATTGGTCCCATGAACCCTCCTACAGCATCTGGGCACAGTTACATACTACTGGTGGTGGACCATGCCACTAGGTATCCAGAAGCAATTCCCCTTAGGACCACTACAGCACCTGTGGGCGCAAGGGCCCTCCTGGGTATTTTTTCCACAGTGGGTTTTCCTAAGGAGGTTTTAACTGACAGAGGTACAAACTTCATGTCCAGTTACATCACTGCAATGTGGAAGGAGTGTGGAGTGAACTACAAGTTCACCTCACCCTATCACCCACAATGCAATGGGTTAGTTGAAAGGTTCAACAAAACCCTCAAGGGCATGAACATAGGCCTCCCTGAAAAGCTTAGGCAAAAATGGGATGTTCTTCTGCCCTGCCTTCTCTTTGGCTACAGAGAGGTCCCTCAGAAGGTGGTTGGCTACAGCCCTTTTGAACTTCTGTTTGGGCATCCAGTTAGGGGTCCCTTGTGTTTAGAGATGGAGGGATGGGAGTTTCCTCTCAAACTTCCCAAACAAGACATAGTGGACTATGTACTTGGTCTCCGCTCCAGGATGGCTGAGTACATGAAGAAGGCAAGTAAAAACCTGGAGGCAAGTCAAGAATTACAGAAGCTTGGCATGACCAGAAGGCTGTCCTGACTGTTTACTAGCCAGGCCAGAAGGTGTGGGTGTTGGAGCCTGTGGCCCCAGCAGCTCTCCAAGACAAATGTAGTGAACCCCACACTATCATTGAGCAAAAAGGTGAGGTCGCCTATCTGGTGGACCTTCGCACTTCCAGGAGCCCCCACAGGGTGCTCCATGTGAACAGGCTCAAACCTTTTGTGGACAGGGCTGACATGGGCTTGCTCATGGCAACTGATGAGAGATAGGAGGAAGAGAGTGACCCTCTCCCTGATCTCCTCTAAAAAAAAACCTGATGATGGGTCAGTTGATGCTGTGGCCTTGGCAGGCAGCCTCACTGCCCAGCAGTAGATTGATTGTAGGAAGGTCTTCAATCGGTATAGGCACATATTCTCTCTGACTCCTAGTCAAACCACCTGGTATACCCATGAAGTGGACACAGGTGAGAGTCTACCTGTGAAGAATAAATCTACAGGCAGCCTGACCATGTCAGAGATTGCATCAGGACAGAGGTCCAAAAGATGCTAGAGCTGGGATTAATTGAGCCCTCAGATAGCCCTTGTGCTAGTCCAGTGGTCTTAGTACCACAACCTCACACCCAGGGTGGTAAGAGAGAGATGATGTTTTGTGTTGACTACAGGGAACTCAATGCAGTCACCAGGACTGATGCTCATCCAATTCCCAGGGCAGATGAGCTTATTGACACCTTAGCCTCAGCCAAGTTCTTAAGCACATTTGACCTTACTGCTGGCTATTGGCAAATCAGACTAGCTGAAGATGCCAAACCAAAAACAGCATTTTCAATCCCTAGTGGGCAATATCAATTTATTGTGATGTCCTTTGGTTTGGAAAATGCACCTGCCACATTCCAAAGGCTGGTGAATAAAGTCCTTACAGGTCTGGAGGCCTACAGTGCAGCATATCTTGATGATATAGCTGTCTTTAGCTCCACCTGGGGGGGATCACCTGGTCCACCTGAAAGATGTTTTGGAGGCTCTCCAGAAAGCAGGCCTCACTATCAAAGCCACTAAGTGGCAGATAGCGCAGAGCAAGGTTGTGTACCTGGGCCACCTTGTGGGTGGCGGCCAGGTTCAGCCACTTCAGAGCAAAATCCAGACCATAATGGACTGGGTTGCTCCAACTACCCATACTCAGGTCATAGCTTTCTTGGGCCTGACTGGGTATTACAGGAGATTTGTAAAAGTATATGGGTCTATAGTGACTCCCTTGAATTATCTCACCTCCAAGAAAATGCCCAAGAAATTTCAGTGGACAGTTAGCTGTCAGAAGGCATTTGATGATCTCAAGCAGGCCATGTCCACTGCTCCCATTCTGCAGAGTCCTGACTACTCCAAGCAATATATTGTCCGATGCATCTGAGTTGGGCGTAGGGGCTGTGTTGTCACAACTTAATGCAGAGGGTCAGGATCAACCAGTAGCTTTTATCAGCAGAAGGTTGACCCCCAGAGAGAAACGTTGGTCAGCAATAGAGAGGGAAGCCTTTGCTGTGGTCTGGGCCCTGAAGATGTGGAGGCCATACCTGTTTGGCACTCACTTCATTGTTCAGACAGGCCATAAGCCCCTCTTATGGCTAAAACAGATGAAGGGTGAAAACCCCAAACTTTTGAGGTGGTCAATTTCCCTACAGGGGATGGACTATGGAGTGGAACATTGACCTGAGAGTAACCATGCCAATGCAGATGGACTCTCCAGATATTTCCACTTAGAAAATGAATACTCAACTGGGCAAGGATAGTCTCATCTCCTTGCGTTTGGGGGGGGGGGTTGTGTAGGAAAGTAGGATCTCCTTCTTATGGTACCCCCACTTTTTGCCTGATGTGATGCTGTTTGTGACTAGTCTGACTGGGATCCTGCTAATCAGGACCCCAGTCTATCTGCTTTCTCCCTAAACTGTTGTGTTAAGTACTTAGGTACACTCCAGATTGCATACTGGCGTACCCTTGTCAGTCCCTAGTATATGGTACCCATGTACCCAGGGCATTGGTACCCCAGGGGCCTCCCAATGGCTGAAGCATGTATTATGCCACCCATGAGAGGCCATGCAAAATGGAACTACAGGCCTGCCATTGCAGCCTGTGTAAGTTGGTGCATGTACGCCTTACGACAGATATAGGTTTACTATATCTAGAGGTCACTGCACTTAAAACCTAGATGTCACCCCTATAGCAGGCATTTACAATCCTGAGGGCAGGGTGCTTGGTTCTAAGTGAGAGGGTGCCCCTGCATGAGCAGGACACCCCTGCAGCCTACGGAGTCCATTCTCCTGGGTTGTCAGTGAAGCAGCCATATACTAGTATAGAGGGGCATTATGCGACCGCGTGATGACCATCTCGAAAACGGCTGCAACAAACCCTATCGTGTTTGGTGTCAAACATGTTGGAATCATACACCCACACCGGTAACCGAGCTTGAGCAGAGGAAAGAAGGACTATAGGCATCCTGTCACAGGGAGGTGTGACCACCTCCCAAACAGGGTTTAGTGTATTAGGGATGGGTGGGTGCGCTTGCCAGCGACTGAAAGTCTGCATGAGGGGTACATTTGGTGTCCCTGTGCATAGTCCAGTTCAAACCAGTCCTGGGAGCTGTTGGCTCCCGCTCTGGCGTGAAACTGGACAAAGGACATGGGAGTAACCTCCCCCCGGTCCAGACCCTCCCCTGGGAGGGCCCCCTGAATGTTTCCAACCCTCTACTGTGGGTACTTAAGGGCTTACCTGGCTGTAGGACATTAGATTCATCTTGGACAAGATTCAGAACTGAAACCACTGCACTTCGATCGTCTGGGCACTCTGGACTTCGCTAGATTTTGTTTGGGCCTGACTTCGTCTCCCTCTCAGTCTGCTGCATCGTCTGTGCCTGTTCACCGAACAGAATCCATGCGGACCTGTGGAGCATCCAAGACACCTGAAGATAATCTTCCTTGGAGTGAAGGAGTCACTCCTCTGCATTCGCAGGCACCCCAACACTGCTGACCGGCCTGCTGATCTCAAGCTCCTACAGACTCCGAAGGGTTCAGCAACACAGGAGGTGGGTTCCTTCGTCCCTCGAGGCCTGAGCTGCCCTCTCAGTCAGTTTGAGGCCAGAATCCCTCGTGGGGGCTGCAATACCTGAACCCCTGTGCACCGCATACTTTTGAAAGTGCAAGTGCTTGTTGGCAATTCTGCAGCAAGGGCATTGGGCTCTGAGTAGCCCCAACCTCTGGCAACTTCTCCTGCAAAGATCTTCATCCACCTCACACCGATTGCTCCGTGGCCTGTTGTTTTGTGAAGCTGCTTGAGGTCCTCTTGCATCTCCTGTGCCTCCGGCCTATGGGTCCAATTGAGGATCAAACTTGTTTTCCTTGAGCTCCCCTGATTGCTCGGGGCCTGCCCTGACTCCCTGTGTGTAGTGAGTCTCCTGGACGTTGCTGGTCCGAACCGTACACTTCCCTGACCTCCTGCGTGGGTTGCCGTTGCCAAGGCTTGTTGGTGCTCCCGCCGGACACCGACCCCTCAGTACTCGACATCCTTTGTGGGACAGCTCGTATCCAGCTCCTGGTCATCCTCGATGTCGCCTGGTCCCCGCAGATGCAGAGTCAAGGTCACCGTCAGCTATCCTGAAGCACCCGACATCGGTGGGTATTCGTCTAACGAGCCCCTGGTCACGCTCAAGTGAGCCAGACTCTGTCCCCTCTGCTTTCAGGTACTCCTCGACAAGAATCCATGTTTGGATTCCAACGGACACTTTCTCCCCTTCCAGCAGCGGCTCTTTCTCGAAGTCCTCCATTGGGTTCGACAGCTCTTTCCGACACCACTTTACACCTATGCATCCGGCTTCCCTGGTATAGGTAAATTGGGTACTTCAGTATCCACGGGTGCTGTGGCTCTCCAACCTTCTGTGTTCCACTGGGTTTCTTCAAAGTCCACTGGGAAGGGTCCTTAAACTTTAAAATTCCAACCGCGACTTACACATAGATTTGTACGGAGCACACAGTCGTGTTCTCACACTGCACACACACTCCGTGGGGTCCCTATCTACTCACCTTGGGTGGTTCCTTGGGGTCCCAGCAATTCTACGTCCTCTCAATATTGTCCTGACTCGAGTCGTGGTTCTTATACCACTTTCTTAGTATATGGTTTGGTCCCCCCCCGGGGCCCACTGTGTATTAGTTCTATTTACTGTCATTTGTTTGCTTAAGTATTTTGTGCTTTGTGTCTATCTCCATGTAGGAGATAATGTAACATACTAGATAGTGTTATATAATAAATATATATTTTTATAACTACTGTGTGGTTCTCTTTTCATTTAATCTATACTATAAGATTGCATTCTGGTAAAACAAGCTGCTTTACACACCTTCAAGACTAAGCCTGAAGGCTGCTCTCCACAGCTACCACTTGGATAGCTTTCTAAGGTTGTCTGAGACCTCTTAAATCACCATAAGGGTTGTCTGGACTGGTGCAAGGTGCCCACTTTAATTAGTGGACATCATATACCAGGCCAGCTTCTCACACTGGATAGCAGGTTTGGACCTTCAGGACGCTTTTTTCCATATCCTGCCCTGCAGACCTAGAGGCTGTACTTGCGGTTAACTGTGGGCCTTGAGTATTTTCTCAGTTTTCCCTTTTCAGCTTACCAGTGCCCCTCGGGTGTTCACAAAAGTAATGGTAGTGGTGGCAGCACTCCTTTGGAGTTTGGGGTGACATGCTTCCAAGACCTCAACAACTGGCTCTTGAAGGCAGGCTTGCCGCAAGCGGCCATCAACCACCACCAGGCAACAATGAACTTCCTATCATTGGATTTCACTACCAACATGCAATTGTCACACATGACTTCTTCGCAAATGCTTCCTTTCATCTGAGCCATTCTGGATACAGTACTGTTTCGTGCCTTAACCCAGGAGCAGAGTCTAGGACATTCAGGCTATTATCCTGATGTCTTTGGCTCTGTTCTGGATCTCAGTGTGGATGACTCTGAATCTGCGGGATTGCTGGCCTCCTGCATCATGCTGGTGAAACATGTCAGATGGCATATGCCGGATCTGCAGTGGGACCTAAGTTACCAGTGAACACAGCACCAGGGTAACCTGTTGGATTGTATCCAGGTTTCAGAAGAGACTGCAAAATACCTGCAGTGGTGGCTACTGGACCGCAATTGGGTCAGTGGAAGGCTCCTCTCTTTAACCCACTGAGATTCAACAGTGGTGATAGATGCATTGCTTCTGGGTTGGGGAGGTCATCTGGGAGAGGTGGAGATCAGAGGCCTCTGGTTCCCTACGGAACTTTGACTCCACATCAATTTGTTGGAGTTGAGGGCGATTTGGTTGGTGATGAAGGCCTTCCTGTCCACCATCAGAAGAAAGCTGGTGTAGGTGCTCACGGACAATACCAAGTGGTACTGCATCTAGCAGGGTGAAGTGGGGTCTGGATCCTGTGTCAGGAGGCTCTATACCTCTAGAAGTGGCTGGATCATCAGGACATTTTCCTAGTGGTGAACCACCTGGCGGAATCTCTAAATGCCAGGGTGGACGAACGCAGCTTCTGACGCCTACCAGACCATGAATGGCAGTTACACTGGAAGAAGCACCCTGTGCCTTCCATCAATGGGAAGAACCCTGGCACTGCAGAGAACATGCAATGTCAGCATTTTTGCATGTTGAAGTTCCCAAGAAGGCTCCGTCTTGGAGATGCATTCTGCCTACAGTGGAGTCTGAGACTCTTGTATACCTTCACGCCACTGCCTCTCCTGTCTTGAGCTTTGTAGAAGATCCAGAACGACTGGGCCCAAGTCCTCCTAGAGGTACTAGATTGGGGCAGGAGAGTCTGGTACCCAGAACTCCTGGGCAAGAGCATCTGTCCTCTGATAAAGCTGCTGCTTTGGGCGGATCAGCTGTCTTATCAGCAGAGCAGGGTGTTGCACAGTTTGCATCTCTGTGCATGGAGATTGAGTGGTAGCAGTTGGCTGAATTTGACCTTCCTCCTGAGGTCATCGATGTCATCTAGGTAGCGAGGCGTCCCTCTATGAAACCAGTGTACGCTAGTCACTGGAACAATTAATCCACTGCAAGCCAAGTTGTCTTAAGGTTTGTTGTTTGTTTTGTGTTTGGCCTAGCAAGGCCTTGCTTTGGGTGCTTCTTCTGGCTATTTGTCATCTCTTTTGTCTTTTTTGTGGTAGCTGGATCAGCCTTTTGTGTTCTTTAAATCACCTGTTCTGATGAGACTTTCAAAAGGTTTGCAACACTTGTTTCTGCCAGAAAAGTTAGCAATGCCACAGTGGGATTTGAATTTAGTTCTCACTTTTGTGATGTGCACCCCTTTTGAGCTACTGTACATATGTCCATTAAGACTGCTGATGTTAAAACAAGACTTTATCATCACCGTCACATCGGCTAGGCAGGTCAGATGCAGGATCTTTCTAACAAGACATCTTATACAACATTCTTCATAAATAAGCTGATGTTGAGGACCCGAGCTTCCTTCCAGCCGAAAATGGTCGCTCCATTTCATGTTGGTAAGGTTGTCTCCCTTTCCGCATTCTTTGTCCCACCTCATCCATCTAAGGAGGAAGAGAGACACCATCACTTGGAAGCTGGAAGGAGATTTAGCTTTTATACAGATCACACCAAAGAACAACATGTGGACGATCAGCTCTTTGGGGGTTGTCCTGGGCAAAGAAGGGCAAGGCAGTGCAATAACAGACTATTTCCTGATGGATTGTTCTCCGCATAAAAATCTGCTACACACTAGCTAAGTTGCAGCCTCCAGAAGACGTATGGGCTCATTGTACTAGAGCCAAAGCTGCTAATACTGTCCTGGCATGCAGGGTACCTATCCTGCATATTTGTCAAGTGGCTACATGGACGTCGGTGCATGAGTTAATGAAGCACTACTGCCTCAACAGTCAGATCTGTCAAAAGAAGCATTTTGTCCACTTGGTCTGGTCTGAGCCACTTCAGACCCACCACCTGGGGAGGTAATGCTATGGTATCTATTCACAAGGTGAGGAATTTGCAGTTAGACGTATCCATCAGAAAAATGAGTTGCTTACTTTCTGTTACAGTCTTTCTAATGGATACTCTATCTAACCGCAGATTCCTTACCGACCTACTCGCCTCCCTGTTCTGTGAACTGGACTCCTTTTCAATCTAAAAAGGACCTAGTTTAGAAATCTGCAGACTGGTTATGCCAACCAACCGATAGGCTCTGTGCCTGAGGGCACAGACAGTCTAAGAAAGCAACTGACATCAGCATGCATGGGTGGTGCTTACATGCAGCTCTGCTCTTCACTTTGAGAGCCAAACGACAGCAGTGCAAAGCCACACAACACCACCTACAGGCACACAGGAGTACTGCTGTGAAGTTTTCAGATCCAGTCTGAAGACCAATAAATATTCACACGGTGAGGAATTTCAGTTAGCTAGAATGTGCATCAAATACATTGCTACAGAAGATAAGTAACTAGTTCATCTTTGTTATCATGAAGCCTCAGCAGACTCAATCAATTAAAACCAATACTGTCTCCCAAGCAACCTTTTTGTTTGCTGATTCCAATTGTATACATTTACATTTCTTTCAGGTAGCAGATATACCAGCTAGAAGGATTGTTTCTACTTTCGCTTTTTGTCCATCTGTTGGCTTCATAACACAAACAGCCCCCTATCCTCTCCTTTTCAGCCAGGCATCTCAACTATCTGCACTAACTCTACCGGAACGGTTGTTGTGTAACAAAAAGTGGATTTATTTTGTGTTTAATTAAAAAAGTATGGGCACGTTGTTCCCCATATTTCACACCCGCTTCGACCTATGCTGCAGCCTTAGGGTGTGTATGTACACTGAGTGTCAGTCAAACCAAATGTTTGAAAGCTGGTCTAGCACATTCTCTTGTTTAGAATGACAATGGGCTGTCCCAGGCTAGAACAGCACGAGTTCCCCCACTGTTATCCCTCTCCCTGAGCATAACACAGGAAGGCCTCATAGCAGGGGGGAGGGACATGCTGTGGTACCATAGAAATGTCAGCGAAAGCTGCTGAAGCAAAGTTGGGATCTTTCAAGTGAGAAGTGTAGAACAGGTAGTGATGTTAGTGGATGCTCTACCTAATACAGGGCAGTGGTCTGCATAACAGGCACTGAGAACACTGTCATGCACCACTTCGCTGTAGATGTTCACAGTCCTCACTTCTAAAGGCAAAGGTGTTTCTAAAGCTGCACTGTGCAACTTTTTTGCTCTGGTGCTTCATTCCCAGTCACCTTCTAGCAAACTCTGTTTCCTCACAGGCAGCACTGCATAGCTTAGGCTCAGCTTTGAGAGGGACAGCCTAGTTTACTCCTGTTTGTGCTCAGCATCCTGATGAGTGTTTCTCAGCATCATCCTGTGTGAGATGTGAAAAGTGGGGCGTTTAGTATCCGGGACCCTCGGGTTTGAACAGACACTCAGAAAAGCAGGACTATCCAGCAGAAAATGAGATTGTTGGCTACTCTAAGAAAGAAGATGGGATTGATCATCTAGCCTGGACATGGGCTGAAAACTCCTTACTACCTCACAATGGCCCGCCATGCCTAAGCTTGTTGATAGTAGCCAGATGAGGTGAAGAGCAACTTAAATTGATGGATTCCTAAAGGCAGCCCTCTACCAGGGGTGCCATGCAGACCCTTGCTGCCCCTGAGGCATAGCGGGGTGTTGGAACTGGCACTTTCTGGTTGACTGAAGGAATTCCACCATCCGAGCAGAACCTACCACTCCTGTCAAGGGTGGGTGATTGCACTTGTGCTCACCTTTGGGTAGCTTGGCACTGAGCAGTCAGGCTTATCTCAGAGTCAATGTGTAAAGCAAAAGCACAACAGTCACTCGCGATAAATACACTGAGCATCACAAAAGAGACTTCACACAGGATGTATGTAAATAATGTCTGTATTCAACACACATATTCAATCATTATAACATAAATATCAGGAGCTTTTAGGAATAAAACTCATTTGGAAATATTACTAGCAGTACTAGTCCCACTCGTATTGCTATGATATCAATAGTATGCACACTGTGGACAATTCCTAACCTACCCTCCCCCCAGAAGGAGAGCACCCTTATGCGGTGGGACATGCTGTCCACCCCAGGCCCACCCTAGCAATCATGATAATACAATCCTACACAGTTATAGAGTACACCCTTATCACAATGATATTAAAAATATGTATATACAAGAAACTAGAACACTTTTTAGCAGTATCACAGGCCGGAGCCACGCGGATATACCCAATGTAAAATATATTGTGCTTTTGGCATGAAATCAACATATAAAGCCACACCACCGGCCAGTGTCGTGAATCACAGGTGGTCCGCATACTATCACTCTCACTCACACACACTCACTCCGCACAGCTACACGGTGCGACAGGCATCAGCCCAGTCCATAGGGAACGCTCTTGCACACATACGTACAAAAAAAAATCATCAAAAAGATAAAGAAAATTAAATTAGTTGATCTTATGAAAAAGTGTTGATTGATAATTTCAGCTCGGGAACATTGCAAGCTTTTTGATTTTATTGTTGCCCACCCCAGCTGATTCCAAAAGACCAACCCCTTTCTACCATATTCTATCAGTGGCATTTCTAAATGAGTTACGCCAAAATCCCCTTTACCACTGGAAAGGGTTTGGCATGGCGAATCCATTGATAGGAAGCATCATGAGGCTGGTCCGCTGCAATCCACTATTGCAGCCCAAAGTAATGTCAACCACTTCCCCATTTTAACCTATGGGAAGAGCAAGCCTCATAGGTAGTGAAAATACACACAGGTATTCCTCACTACCTGGGCACATGTGCTCGTGCGCACACAGACCTTCAATGGCAGGTTGGACACATAGTCCCCAGCACCAGGGGTGCAAGTGCGCCTGCCAGAGTCTGCAACCATAGGCTGGACACGTGTTTAGCAAATACAGGTGTCAATGCGCACGCACAGGCCAGCAATGGCAGGCTACACATGCAATCGCCGGCACCATAGGTGCAGGTGCGCCTCTACAGTGGCCTGTAATGGCAGGCTGCTCATGAGTTTAATCGCGATAGATGCAAGTGTGCACACACCGGTCTGCAATGGCAGACCGGCCCATGTTTCAAAACATCGAGTCAGCGCCACTTCCCAACACGGGTAGGAAGGGCGTGCGCACGTTCACACTGTTTTTACACTGGGAAAGTGCCCAGGGCCAGGAAGCCACACAAGAGAATCAGCAAAACCCAGATGGAAAAATATAAAAGTTTAGGGAAACGCTACCTGACGAGTATCAGGTCCAGCAGGGGGGCAGCCCTCCAGAGACCCCACCACCTTTCAGGGGGGCCTCAATCCGCCCAAAACCAATGAACATCTGTGAGATATGGGAGACTCAGGGGCCTCTCTTCACATTCTTCAGGGGGACCCCATCATTGTACGCCGCACTGCTGCCCTCTACTTGGATGACTGATTTTATCACAGCACCAGCTGCCAGCAGGATCTGTTGGAGCCCAATCAGGACTGAGATGAAGATTAGCAAGTTAGCCATTCCAGCCTCCAGATAAATAGCAGGTCACTGGAGAGCAGCTCCTGTTACATAGCCCCCAGCCAGTTCCCCCATTATGCAGAGGAAGAACAGAGGCCAAGAGAACAAGCATTGGCAAAGCTAATTGGTCTCGCCTATGAGAGCTATTGGCTTTGGCAATGTTTTGTAGCCTTGCTGTTCAGCAGTGTGGATGCATTGCTAATTTTAAAAAGCGCTATGGCGCAGCCAATGCTAATACGCTTTTTTTTAAGTGCATTAGCGCTGGATGGATCATATTCCTTTTTAATATTATTAATTTTACCCATGCTACACTGCAGCCACACTGCTATACAGCATTGCCACAAATCATTGCCAAAGTCTGCAATCCCCATCCTGTTGCAGGAACAAAAGGCAATGGCAGAGACAATTGTCTCAAAAGTAAGACTTATTGGCTTTTGCCAATGCTTGTTATGTCTTGACACAACACCCCTGTGATTCTGATTCTGAGCAAATCAGTTAATCTCCCAATGCAAGAAAAAGAAAACAAAATATGACAATTGACAATAACTCCTATCACATAAAGAAAACAAATGCTTCCATGTCTTAGTGAAAATACATTTGAAAGCAGATATCATCTGTTGTCCCAATAGAAGCAGATAACATCTGTTGTCACAATAAACATCCTTTTTAAGGAGAGAAGAGCTTCTTTGAAGTGCTTGTGGCATAGTAAAACATAGCTACAAATGTCAAGAGGTTTAACAAGAACGACAGGAAAAATAAAAATGAAAGTGGTACCGCCATCTCAGTACGATTAGCGGAAGGATAGCAATCAGCCGCTACAGAAATCAGTAATTGGTCCATGTTAGACTTGGCATCTTTTGGCGTGTTTCCCCTGAGTTTTTGCTTTATGACCTCCCGGTTTTGACTCTATTTTTGCTGGTTTAATGTCTCTGCGCACTTTCTCACTGCTGATCAGTGTTAAAGTGCAAGTGCTCCTGTTGTAAACTGTGTTATGAATTGGTGTTTCCATGATTGGCATATTTGATTTACTTGTCAGTCCCTAGTAAAGTGCACTGAGTGTGCCAGGGCCTGTACATCAAATGCTGTTAGTGGGCTGCAGCACTGGATTGTGCCACCCACGCAAACAGCCTGTAAATGTAACTCTGGCCTGCCATTGCAGAGCCTGTGTGCAGTCTGGGACTGCCATGTCGACTTGGCAAGTGTACCCACTTGCCAGGCCCTAACCTTCCCTTTTCTTATATGTCAGTCACCCCTAAGGTAGGCCCAAGGTACCCCTGTGGGCAGGGTGCAGTGTATGTGAAATGTAGGACATGCCCTGGTGTGTGTGGCATGTCCTGATGGTGAATTACTGCCAATTTCATTTTTCACTATTGCAAGGCTACCTGTTCCCATAGGACAGAATGGGGAGTTTGTTTATAACATCTTATACACATAACTGGCCCTGGGAACTTGGTAGAGAAATGAAGTTTAGTATGCCTGAACTCAGAAGCTAAAGATGCATCTTTTACTGAAGGTGCATAAGAGAAGTTGTGTGAATTACATTATTGATTGTGCCAAGGCTGATCCGTGCACATTGAAACATCTAATATTTGAAGAACTCCGGAGCAAAAAAGTCAGAGATTTTCAACTATATAATGTAATGATGGAAATAGGATCTTATGACCTCCCTGATATACAGGAGTTGGGGCGAATGACTAGAGATGTGCGGAAAAATCTAATACGTAATACGCTAACTATAAAGCAGTGGAACTCATATCTTTTACAAGCTGAGAAATATAAACATATGGAGCTAGTAATTGATACATATACCATACAGGCTCAAGAATACTTGGGATGGAATCTACCCAGTTACATAAAACGGAAATACTTAAGGTTTAGACAATTTTACATACCGATTGGGGAGTTTGAAGGGACTTGGAACCAGGCACTTAAAGATATACAAGCATGTCGGCTTTGTGGAATTAGTAAGGAAACTCTTGAACATTTAATATGCGTCTGCCTGAAGCTGCTGTACATACGGAGGACATATTTACGCCCCTTGTTTAATAATGCTAAAATAAGAACAACTGCAGAGGCCGTACGATACTGTTTCAGGCTCAAAGAGGGCAGTGCAATTATAAGGATGGTACTGTTTTTAGAGCATGCCTATAAAGCATTAATTGTTTAGATGACTTTTATAAAATATATATATATATATATGTATAAATACGGTCCCTCAAAGGACCCTTCTCATTCTCAGTGACAGAAACCACACTCCCACTTTTGCCCACATCATATACCAAACGGCACTGCTACAGAAAAAATAATTAGCAGCCGCCATCTCAGCAAAAGGACATAATCACATTTCTAAAGGAGACTGTTCTCCTCTCTCCCTATGTTATTGTCTAGGTCTCCTCTTTCCAGCTTCATGAATGTCAGCAGTAATCTTTAAGTGTCTGGGAAAACATCCTCACATTCATCTTATTCACAGAAACAGACCATGAGCTTCCAAAATGGAAACCACATGCGTCCTTTACTCTGGCTCACTCTTACACATACTCTATGCACCACACAGACCGCAAACAAGCACACACAAAACATTCATTTGGGATGTTAGCGTGAGGATCTGGGTTAGCGTATAGAAGCAGAACTTAACATGAGTGGGCCAGCAGGCCTCTACCCCAATGACACAGATAAAAAGATATGACCACAACTACTGATTCACAAAGCAGAGTATACTGCCACCCCTGCTTTACATGTTAATCCCATGACAGTGACGGTAGTCCACTGTCAGTTTAATGAGGGCACACTTGGTGCATCCATCCAGGTCACAGGACCTCAGTCATTGCCAAGGGACACACCTATGGCTTTGTGCACACACTAGATTAGCGTAAGGCTGAGACCAAAATAAAAACTAGGATACTAGATATTCAAAGTCGGACATTTAGGCCAGAGGAACACGACAGGTACCAACAAAGTGTATCTGTATGTTTGTTGTCTATGTCAGTCGAAGTGTGCTGGTGTCTAAATGACTACCAGACTCGCCCTGGCTTGCCCTTGCATCTTTCCAAAAATATCTTACTTTGCTTAAGTCCCTATTTCCTTCAACCATATGCATCCCTTTGATTATATATCTCCTAACCATGCATGATTCCCATTTGCGTCTCCAGCTCTTTCTTGCCAACCAAGATGCTTAAGGATGCTCCAGAAAATCTTAAATAAATACAGTAGTTTCTGCTGACTGAGGGGCCTCCAAATCAATGTGGCAAAAACCAAATTAAGGTGTTTAACCCTTGCTCGACATCGAGATCAAGCCCCACTTTGTTATGGACTTCGCTCGACCAGGTGCACCCCATTGATTACCTTGGGATCACCCTCACTGAGCAAATGGAGTGGCCCTCCCACATTGCAAGGCATAGACTTAAACTGGAACATCCTATAGGGGGACTATTAAAGGTAAACAGGGGTAGTTACTCTAGACCTGTTTCCCCTATTATTTAAACTTATAACCTGCAAGCCCTGGCACAGCCCTTTATGGTGCCAAGCTTTGAGGGGACAAGGGAGCAAACACCCTGGCAATCTCAGAGAACCGCTTCTTGCGGCAACTGAATGGTCTCCCAGTTAGTACCCCACTGCTTCCCCTTAGCCTGGACGTGGGGCTCAAACCCATGACCATTATTCAACTGGAGAAGAATTTGGGCTACTCCGGAGTTACAATCCAAGGGCTGGAAGAAATACTTAGCATCCCGGGGTCAGGCGAGCTTGCTTGGCTCAAGTACGTGAGAGAATCCCTGAGAGCAATGGGGAGAGAGAACTTGTGGGAAGATCCAGGAAAGAGTCTCTTCTTGTTTCTAAAGCAGCCCTGAAGTTCAATTATATGCAGCACGTCACTAGCTCACAGCTATCTAGGACAGCCCTGGGCTCTTTGACTGAAGGCTATATTTGATGGAAGGATGAATACTCAGCAGAGCAATACCTTGACGAGATTCAGCCCGCTTTCGCCAAGAAACTATTCATCCAATTTAGGTTGGGGCCCTCCCTTTGAATTCTTTCACTGCCAGTGGGGCACGGCCACAAAGTCCAACAGAGTTGGCTTGCCCGTCATGCGGCTCAGTCCCGGAAACAGTGGCTCACGTAGTCTTCTTTTGCCCCGCATATACAAATCTCAGGTTCAAATGGCCTAATCCAATTTGCCGCCACCTTGGAACCACACAGCATAAGGAGGCTTATAGGATACTGAAAATTGATACCAGTCAACATATAGTTTGTTTAGTGTCCAGGTTTCTACACTCAATGTGGCCACTGAAGCAGATTGAATAATCTGTTTGTTTTCCCTTTCCCCTGTGAGCATTCTTGCACTTTATGATTGAGGAGATATGTTGGCACTGTATTAATTCTTGTATTATCTTTTAACTATGCGAACCATGCCCCCATCCCCCCAGGGTTGGTGGTCTTATGATTAAAGCTAATGATAACGTTTTATCTCTATCCTCCTGTAACGTCTCTTATTCTCCATGTAATACAAATTTGACTTTTTAGCACTGCTTTTCCTGCACTATGTATTGACATTACAGTTTTAACCTATTAATTTATTTACTGTATTGTGCTTTTTAATATGTTCTTTTATGGCATTTGCCGAAATAAAGATTATTATGATGAATATATATATATATATATATAGCTGCAGACAAGCCCAGTACTCAATGAACAAACGGCAAGAGCAGACCCAATTCAGTGCAAGTTGCTTTTTATTTTCCTACAGCCATCACCATGTTGCCATATATATATATATATGTATAAATACGGTATTATGAAATATGTATGCTCTTTTTATAGGGAAATTTAATCACTGAAACCATTTTATTTTTATATGCTCGCATTTTTTTTTCTTTTTCTGTTTTATTGTAATCAAATGATTAATACAATAAAGTATTTTATTCATTCATACTGAAGGTGATTTTTACATTCTGGGGCCGATTCCGATCTCGGTCGGAGGCGCACCCAATACCATTCGGTCGGGAAAAAAGCCATGCGAATGCCTGTTTCCCGACCGATCCGTACAGCATACCGAACGAGTAAGTACGATGCGCACAACAGCACAGAATCCGGCCGAGTCGTACTCACCCAATCCAGGTCCTGTTCTCCGACCGAGGCGAATCCGGAAACGCAGAATCGAGTCGCACGGAAGGGAAAATGCAGCCCCGTCCGGCCAAACAAGTACGATGCGCTTTCCGTACGCGCCGAACCCGTCGCTACGCACGGCACGTCAAAGCATCTGGGAGAGGCGCACATAAGCTCCGATTCGCGCCACAACACGATCCACGGCTACGAGGCGAACACGCCAGCGACGAGGACGACGCGAAGCAACGAGAAAGACGAATGACACGAACCAACCATGACTCCCTTCGTCCCGATCCTACCAATATTCTACATTTACTACCGGAACAGGCACGGACGCGTACGGCGCAGAAGGTAAGTCAGACACCAACCACAAAACACATACAACACGTACACGACACATCACACACACACAGAGGGATGCAGAATTTACTTACACCAGCAACAGCAGCACCATAGGGGCGGGATGCCCATCACCAATGCCACATATGCACACAGGGGCCTGGATGCGCACCACCACCACCACCCCTACCCAGGGGGGCCGGATGCCAACCACTACTACCACCCTTAGCCAGGGGGTGCCAGATGCCCACCACCACTACCACCCTTACCCAGGGGGGCTGGATGCCTACCACTACTACCACCCTTAGCCAGGGGGTGCCAGATGCCCACCACCACTACCACCCTTACCCAGGGGTGCTGGATGCCTACCACTACTATCACCCTAAGCCAGGGGGCTGGATGCCCACCACTACTACCACCCTTACCCAGGGGGGGCTGGATGCCCACCACTACTACCACCCTTACCCAGGGGGGCTGGATGCCTACCACAACTACCACCCTTACCCAGGGGGCTGGATGCCTACCACTACTACCACCCTTAGCCAGGGGGTGCCAGATGCCCACCACCACTACCACCCTTACCCAGGGGTGCTGGATGCCTACCACTACTATCACCCTAAGCCAGGGGGGCCGGATGCCCACCACTACTACCACCCCTACCCAGGGGGGGCTGGATGCCTACCACTACTACCACCCTTAGCCAGGGGGCTGGATGCCCACCACCACTACCACCCTTACCCAGGGGGCTGGATGCCTACCACTACTACCACCCTTACCCAGGGGGCTGGATGCCCACCACTACTACCACCCTTACCCAGGGGGCTGGATGCCTACCACAACTACCACCCTTACCCAGGGGGCTGGATGCCTACCACTACTACCACCCTTAGCCAGGGGGTGCCAGATGCCCACCACCACTACCACCCTTACCCAGGGGGCTGGATGCCTACCACTACTACCACCCTTACCCAGGGGGCTGGATGCCTACCACAACTACCACCCTTACCCAGGGGAGCTGGATGCCTACCACTACTACCACACTTAGCCAGGGGCGTGCCAGATGCCCACCACCACTACCACCCTTACCCAGGGGTGCTGGATGCCTACCACTACTATCACCCTAAGCCAGGGGGGCTGGATGCCCACCACTACTACCACCCTTACCCAGGGGGGCTGGATGCCTACCACTACTACCACCCTTAGCCAGGGGGTGCCAGATGCCCACCACCACTACCACCCTTACCCAGGGGGCTGGATGCCTACCACTACTACCACCCTTACCCAGGGGGGCTGGATGCCCACCACTACTACCACCCTTACCCAGGGGGCTGGATGCCTACCACAACTACCACCCTTACCCAGGGGGGCTGGATGCCTACCACTACTACCACCCTTAGCCAGGGGGTGCCAGATGCCCACCACCACTACCACCCTTACCCAGGGGGCTGGATGCCTACCACTACTACCACCCTTACCCAGGGGGGCTGGATGCCTACCACTACTATCACCCTAAGCCAGGGGGCTGGATGCCTACCACTACTACCACCCTTAGCCATGGGGGTGCCAGATGCCCACCACCATTACCACCCTTACCCAGGGGGGGCTGGATGCCTACCACTACTACCACCCTTAGCCAGGGGAGTGCCAGATGCCCACCACCACTACCACCCTTACCCAGGGGTGCTGGATGCCTACCACAACTACCACCCTTACCCAGGGGCTGGATGCCCACCACTACTACCACCCTTACCCAGGGGGCTGGATGCCTACCACTACTACCACCCTTAGCCAGGGGTGCCAGATGCCCACCACCACTACCACCCTTACCCAGTGGGGCTGGATGCCTACCACTACTACCACCCTTACCCAGGGGGCTGGATGCCCACCACTACTACCACCCTTACCCAGGGGGCTGGATGCCTACCACAACTACCACCCTTACCCAGGGGGCTGGATGCCTACCACTACTACCACCCTTAGCCAGGGGTGCCAGATGCCCACCACCACTACCACCCTTACCCAGGGGTGCTGGATGCCTACCACTACTATCACCCTAAGCCAGGGGGCTGGATGCCCACCACTACTACCACCCTTACCCAGGGGGGCTGGATGCCTACCACTACTACCACCCTTAGCCAGGGGGTGCCAGATGCCCACCACCACTACCACCCTTACCCAGGGGGCTGGATGCCTACCACTACTACCACCCTTACCCAGGGGGGCTGGATGCCTACCACTACTATCACCCTAAGCCAGGGGGGCTGGATGCCTACCACTACTACCACCCTTAGCCATGGGGGTGCCAGATGCCCACCACCACTACCACCCTTACCCAGGGGTGGCTGGATGCCTACCACTACTACCACCCTTAGCCAGGGGGTGCCAGATGCCCACCACCACTACCACCCTTACCCAGGGGTGCTGGATGCCTACAACTACCACCCTTACCCAGGGGGCTGGATGCCCACCACTACTACCACCCTTACCCAGGGGGGCTGGATGCCTACCACTACTACCACCCTTAGCCAGGGGGTGCCAGATGCCCAGCACCACTACCACCCTTACCCAGGGGGCTGGATGCCCACCACTACTACCACCCTTACCCAGGGGGCTGGGTGCCTACCACTACTACCACCCTTACCCAGGGGGGCTGGATGCCTGTCACTACTACCACCTCTACCCATGGGGGCTGGATGCCTACCACCAACACCACCCCCACTCATAGGATGGACAATGCATGACACAACCAGCACACCACAACCTAGGGAATGCAAGAAAAGACATCCCCCCAACACCATGACAAGCGTGTGTAGACTGTGTCAAATGCCTACAACACTGAACATGACTTTGAACATACAATGTGACCCCCTATCACATGTGCCACACATATATGTGTGTGGCCCCCACAATGCAAGCAGGCCATGACCATTGTGGCAATGGGGTCCAAACCCCCATCATCACAGTGACCAAAATGTAGGTGTGGGGTCCATAGCTGAAGCACATTTTGAACATTGTGGCAATGGGGTCCAAACCCCCATCATCACAGTGACCAAAAGGTAAGTGTGGGGTCCATAGCTGAAGCACATTTAGAACAGTGTGGCAATGGGGTCCAAACCCCCATCATCACAGTGACCAAAAGGTAAGTGTGGGGTCCATAGCTGAAGCACATTTTGAACAGTGTGGCAATGGGGTCCAAACCCCCATCATCACAGTGACCAAAATGTAAGTGTGGGGTCCATATCTGAAGCACATTTTGAACATTGTGGCAATGGGGTCCAAACCCCCATCATCACAGTGACCAAAATGTAAGTGCGGGGTCCATATCTGAAGCACATTTTGAACATTGTGGCAATGGGATCCAAACACCCATCATCACAGTGACCAAAATGTAAGTGTTGACAAAGAAAAAGCTGCAACTGCCAAACTGCATGGATGATTCCTGGTCACAGAACATAAAACACATCAGTGGCAAAGTAGTGCATGTGTCCCATTGCAACATAGATTGGGGGAGGCAAATACTGCAGTGCAAATAAGACATACCTTTGGCCATGTGCAGACAAACAACACCCATGGGGGCTGACACTGTCAACATTCATCAATGACAGAAGTGACCATCAGAATGCAGACCCACATATTTGCACCAATGGGCACACAAATGCAGATACCCTGTGGAGACTGTAGATGTGAGGTGAACAGATACCATACCATGGCAGCAATGGGACACACAAACCATGATCATTGTGCTGACTGATGACCTAGGAGTCCCAGGGACAGCAGGGGAAACCCACCAAACTACATACAGCCAATGGCACACCTAAGATATGCCAATGCAGTGGTGCAGATGCACAAACACAAACAGGCAGACCCACACTGCACATCAAACAAAACAGGTGAGGGGGGGGTGCCAGTGTCCCCAGGCAACCACACAACACATGAGGAGGCCTGAATACCAATTATACAGATGTGCATACAGTGCCACACAAAGGTAACTCATGGATCCAAATCCCCTATGTGGGCAATCAGGCATTGTCAGATGAGAGGGAGCACAAATCACACATGTCACACAGGCACGTAGGAACAGCAACTGACACAGCAAGACACAGACACACCACAGCACTACCCCCAGGGCCCCCACAATGTGGTGACCCTGGGCTGCATTACAATCCCACTGTGATGACAAAGCTAAATGTCGTTCACACTGTGAACCACAGTCATGTGTCCTGAGCAACAAACTACCATCACACCTACACAAGCACAAATCAATCAGCACGGCCAGTAAGCCAAGGCCAACATGGAGGCAGGGGTCTAGCCGGGCAACAACTCTCATCTGCACACACTCAACACCACACACCTCGACCTCCAACAATGTGCAGCAGTGAAGCACACATGCACTGGTGACATTGCACATGCACCCATGACAATTCCAGAGTGGTGGGTGGGAACCAAGGTGCAGAAACACATCACACATGGCCACTCAACAAGACTCCTGAATGTCTGACACACTGCACACTACGCTGTACATGGACATGACGGCAATACCACACCAACCAATGGGATCCCAGCCACAGTCACACACCAATGAAGAAGCCAAGGTCACCCACAAAGAACACACATAGACAACAACCAACATTGCAGACCGGACCCTGAGGAGTGCCAGCAGTCACACACACAACGTGTCACAATCACTGAAAGATAACACAAACTGGAAATCACATGACAGGTGCAAACAACAAGTGCCAAGGGGAAACCTGACTGTGACCCATCTGCGTCTGCACACAAACTCAGCCCTGACAGCAAACACACCTATGGGTGACACCCTGATGACCAGTAATGTGCCATGCACCCACATCACAGAGAACCCAGGGAGAAGACTTTGGGGGAACATAGGTCAACTCAGCAAGCATCACAAACAGGTACAACACTAGGGATCACAGCATGCACAGCAAAACGGAAGTGAACACACAGACATGCTCATACAACACACACCTTGGGCGCAGGCAATGTCACAGGAGTACACACTGCCATGAGGGGACTCTACTCCTGTGTGAGGAAAGCTGTGCCATATGTTGCCTCAGTAGGAGGTTGATGCGTTGCGAGTTTTACATCAGGTATGCACGGGGGTTGGAGATGGTGAAAAACTTGACATAGGGAAGTAGTGTAGTTTGTTCGGGGGGTTGTGTCAGTTGGGCAGGGGTGATTTGAGGTTCACAGGGGTTTGATTCTCAGTGGGTTAGTTGCTTGGAGGGTGCGTGGGTTAAAGTACAATGGTTTCATAAATCAGGATGAAGTGTTAAAAACTTGGGGTTAGATTGAGGAGCACACGATATGATTTGTATTTTTTAGTTGATGTTTGGACTTATGTCACGGGGGTACGGGATTGTGATTAATTGGCATTTGAGGTTCAAATCGTTTGGCACTAAATAAGAAGGGGAAACTTGTTAGTTAATATTTACACTATGAGGTGTAGTACATGCAATGTGACTGAAACATATATTTTTATACTTTATAGATACTCCTGACGAAGGTTTTTTAAACCGAAATGCATTGAGTAGGATGTGAATCGAATCTTGTGGAGGTCTTGAAATTCGCTATATGTTCATGCATAGGCCTGGATGGGCAATACATCGAACAATTAAATGCTAAAAAATCAACGAATTTTATATCTTTTGACGTGATGGATAAAATGTGGAATAATGAGGACAAACAATGAGAAAATAAAATTGAACAAAATTTGATTACTATGGTGGATGAGTATTACTTTGGGATACCAATGCGTATACGGCTGTGCAACCCGCGTGACCTGCTAAACCAGCGGGCCACTACTTTTGACAGGAGTACACACTGCCATGAGGGGACTCCACTCCTGTGTGAGGAAAGCTGTGCCATATGTTGCCTCAGTAGGGCCCCATCATGTCAGCTGAGCACTTGGTCACACAATCAACAATTAGCACCAAATGAAGGCTCCCGTCACATCAGCCTGGTCATGGAAGTGCCAACGAAATCATCAGCACAGATCCAACACACTTGTATAGCAATGTTGCACTGACAACACAGATGAGTCCTTCCCCATTGATGCCCAAACCTGCATGTCCAGTGGAGATGGCCACACGGTCAGGGAAGTAGACGAATTGAACAATGGCAGGCACAACAGATGTGCAGGGGTGGAAGCCACAGATGTGAAATTGCTAATGTAAGTAGGAAATCCCATTGCCAAATACTGAACACATGACACCCTCAGATGCTGCTATGGATGACATGGATACACCACAGGATAGGACACATTCCCCCTGGACCACATGTGTTCCTGCACAGTAACACTTCATTATGATGAGACCAAATATCACCATCACTGCAGCAAGGGCATGGTTAGCATCATCAACAACATGTACATCAGAAGCATAAGCACTAGAGAACAGAAAGTTGCTTTATTCAGCATATGTGTGTTTAAAAGTGAAAGTCCAGAAAAAACACAAAGGCCAATGGCCAGTCCATTGTCAAAGTCCAAACAGGGTGACAGTGGCAGATGTCACCCTACGCATGCCTGCACTGCACAAAACCAGGGACAATCCACTAGGAGGGGCAACCGGGTGGGCAGGCCAGGCACCGCAGGGACAGGATCAGGGCTCACCAGGAGGAGGCAGGGAAGGGGTGGTGGGTGCTGGAGAGCCACTGACAACTGCAGTGGAGGTGTCTGACATGGTGTGTGCCGGCACAACTGGGGGGCATGACTCAGATGTTGTGGGTGCCGGCACGACTGCAGTGGACCCTGCAGATGGAGTGGACAGGTCCGCCACTGCAGTGCCCAAGTCAGACAGGGTGGTAGTGGACTCCACTGCAGTGCCTACCACCAGGGGAGGAGAATGGGGAACAGGCAAGGTGGGCTGGACAGAGGGGGAGGACACCCTCACCACATCAGTGGCACAGACAAGCGCAGCGGGGGTGTGGTGCCGGGAGAGCAAGTGGCAGGGGGAGAAGGCCGGATCCTCTTGGGGATGGTATATCTGTGGGTGGGGGAACCTGGGGCAGGGTGTGGTGGGGGCACCTGTGGAGTGGGGGCCTGAGGGATGGAGGAAGGAGACCTGGTGCCTGAGCTGCAGGGCGGTGGCGGGGTCTTGCTCTTACGACTCCGGGGGACTTGCGGGTGGGGGCCTCAGTCTGTCTGCGCCTGGGGGAGGGTGTCCGGGGGCGAGGGGCACTCTGCTCCGTGTGGGTGGGCTTCCTCTTCCCCCTGAATGCTGTATCAGCTGGATCGGAGGGAAGAGGCCGAGGTCACTGAGGAAGAGCCGCTGGGTCTTTGGGGTTGCAGGTGAGGCAAGGGAGGGTGCTTTGGAGGGAGAAGCAACTGAGGACTGCGCAGTTCTCGTGGATGCGTGTGTGTGTTCCAGGGCCCCATCCCCTGTGAGTCTGGTTTCAGTCCCCTGACTGTGCGTGCGTGTGCGTTTTGTTTGTGGCGTGTGTGTCTGTGTGCTGGACGTGTGTGTGCTGGTGTGTGCCTGTGCCGGTGTGTGTGTGCTTGGGACGGGTAAGGTCCTGGGGAGTGTGGATGGAGCAGAGGCAGGAGGGGTGAGGGACTGTCTGAGGAGGGACACTGCTGCCATCAGGGAGGAGTCCATGGACCTATTGCCCCTCTGTAGGTCAGACATGCCCGATGAGATGCCCTCCATGAACGACACCAGCTGAATCAACAGAGCGGTGTGCGCATGGAGGACACTCAGCATGGCTGTCTGCCCTACATGGAGCTGGCGAAGGAGGTACACAGACTCCTCACTCAGGGCAGCAGGGGACACAGGGGCAGGGGTGCGGTGCCTGGCCCAAAGGAGACACGCTACCGAACATGGGAGCCTCCACGGACCTTGGGAATGGGAGCCGATGGGAGGGCGGTGGTGGTGCTGGTGGTGGCGGGGACAGCAACACTAGCTGGGGTGTGGTGGCTGCTGACACCCGCCTCCATAAGGGAGTCATCCTCCGAGCCGCTGTGGTCCTCAGCTGAGGTGGATGCTGCTGAGGACTCCTCGGTGTGGCTCCCCTCGCCCTCCGTGCCACTGGGTCCCTCCGACCACTCCTCGGCTGCTGACCCAGTCTGGCTCTCCGGCTCCTCCTGGTCCGTGGAGCTGTCCCCTTCCGTGGCCGTGGATGTATCTGCAAACAATGGGGAAACAGACAGACATCAGTCACCTGCACCAAACGCACACACCGCTGTGAGCACAGCACATTACAGAGCAAGCCCTGGCATCATTAGTTGAACATTGCAAAAAGTGCCCTAACTGAACAGGAGAAGCCAATTGTCAGTCTGATGCCAACCATGGCACTCACATCCCACATGGCCTTGCACCCATCTGTCTGGTGTCTGTTGGATAGCAACACCCCAGTGTGGACACATGCACCACCTACACAGTAGTTGGACAGTGCAGAGGACACGGTGTAGCATGTGGACATGCACACATCACAACTCTTGTCACTGAGTCAGTACAGGTTTCCGGATGAAAGGGATGCCCAGAGTCAAATAGGAAATGCATGTGATGCATACCAGCGACAGACACCATGATGCACCCATGTCCTGATAGCCATCGCCACAATGGTGTGCATGTAGCACATGTCACTCCCCTGCAGGATCACCAATAAGTAGACACATGCCATGGCGGAGGCATGACTGCTAAGTCATACATCACTGTCTCAGTGATGTATGACTTGGCAGCCAGACAACAACACTCTGCACTGTGTCACAATAGTAGGTCATGGGGAATGCAAGTCCTGGAGCTGCACAAGTGCACATGTACATCCCCCACACAACACATCATCTTAACCCTCATCTGTCCAGGTCATACCGATTGGACATTTGGGAGACCTGTGACACTACCCTCTGAACCTGAGCCCCTCACAATCTGCTGTGAATGGGAAACAGCTGCCTGAACTTCACATTCGCATACCCCAGTCTGCACGGGCAGCTGATCAAACACCTATGTGACACACAAGTATCGTCTCCTATGGTCACATCTCCAGTGGCATGCTGAGCCCCAACCGAGAAACACCCCAGCAGTCCTGGCAACAAATCCACAGCACACTGACACAGAGGCAGACACCTGAGGGGTCAAATCAATGCGCACAATGTGTCAGCTGATACACAGGAGTGGGAGTACAGAGTGCATTGCATGGCCTGGAGTAGGCATGACTGTCCTGCCCCACATGAATGAGGGATGAGCCCTGGACAGTGGATAGCTGGCTATGTATGTGTGACACACGTAATCTGCACACTCCTGGGGCCCAAACATTGTTCCCACCCGCTGCATGGGTGTGTGCCAGATACCCCAGGCACATGTGGTGGCTCAGCTCAGCAAGTGGACCGCATATCAAAGCAACACGCAGATTACATGTCCGAACACAGGCGTTGTGTGAACAATGGACCCACCCATGATGCCCACAACAGAGTCAGGGAAACAGATGCTGTCCCCCACCTTGAGTGAAGCAAACTGCAAGGACACAGTCCCAAGTGACACAATTCCCTGAATGTAAGGGCCACACCTGGGTATCAGATGAGGAGTGGGCAGTGCACAATAGAGGGACATGGCTCCTGGAAAACATGACTGCTGTACTGTGGCAGTTTAACCAGGCCAGAGGAGGGCACATAGCATGTAATACAGAGTTCACAGTGCAGTCTTTGACTCACCCCCTCCTTGCTGCTGTCTGGCCTTCAGCTGCCCATCCAGGTCTGGAAACACCACCGCCAGGATCTGGAGCATGTGGGGGGTCAGGGTCCGTGTTCCGCCCCTACTGCGAGGAGGCGACAGCTTCAGCTGGACCCGTGCAATCCTCCGGGTCCAGCCCCGAAGGTCCTGCCACCTCTTCTGGCAGTTGCGGATCCGGCGCTTGTAGACCCCCACAGACCGGACAGCCCGGACGATGTCCTTCCAGATCTCCTGCTTCCGATGGGCATTAACCTGTGAGGATGACAAAGTGAAAAGGCCATAACTACACATGCAACATATCCGTGCATGACACAGTTGTATATACATGTCTCAATCACAGGGGCACATGATGTACACAGGCAGTGCAACGCTGCCCATGGACAGTTTGCCAGAAGTCACTACATGGTATCATTGCATGGGAAGTAAAACCTTGTTCAAATGCACTGTCACTGCACCATACCTGTCCAGTGCATGTCACTACACACTATGGGGGGTGACAACTACTCAGTGAGCCTGCTAGCCAGTGGCGTGCAGACTTTCAGCCTTGCTAGTCAGACAAAATGCACATTCAGAAAGGCAGTGCACAGAACACTCACCTGCTCCCCTGGTGTCCCATACAGCTTGCTGTACTGTGGAAGTAGGCTGTCCAGCAGGGCCTGGTTCTCCTCAAGGCTGAAGGCTGGGGCTCTCTCCACAGTACGTGCCATTGCAGGGTCCAGAGGGGGCAGAGACAGCAGCAGTGCAGTGGCAGATGTCGTCCTGGAGCATGTAGTGCAGGCAAGTGAGCTCTCAGGGGAACAGCCAGCAATATATATGTGCTGCAGAGGCAGATACTGTCCCATGTGTCCAAAGTGATAGGTCCAAGTCGTTTGCATCTTCTGAATCTGGCCAATCCATGGAATAGCAGCACCAATACACGCCCACAGCATCCTTCAAATCTTCAACTTCATGACATACATGATTTTGCAACATTGTTGTGGGTGACCAACTGAATTTCCAGCAACCGACTCGTTCGAATATCGAAAACGCGTCCGTTGCCAGGCTAGGCCATTGACAATGGGTGCGCACCGATCGGTCCATTGCGGTACAACGCGTACAGGGGTACAACGCGTACCCGCACACATTGAATGCAATGGGCCGGCCGGGTGCACCGATCGGTCCATTGCTGTTCAACGCGTACAGGGGTACAACGCGTACCCGCACACATTGAATGCAATGGGCCGGCCGGGTGCACCGATCGGTCCATTGCTGTTCAACGCGTACAGGGTACAACGCGTACCCGCACACATTGAATGCAATGGGCCGGCCGGGTGCACCGATCGGTCCATTGCGGTACAACGCGTACAGGGGTACAACGCGTACCCGCACACATTGAATGCAATGGGCCGGCCGGGTGCACCGATCGGTCCATTGCTGTTCAACGCGTACAGGGGTACAACGCGTACCCGCACACATTGAATGCAATGGGCCGGCCGGGCGCACCGATCGGTCCATTGCGGTACAACACGTACAGGGGTACAACGCGTACCACGACACATTGAATGCAATGGGCCGTCCGGGAGCACCGATCGGTCCATTGCTGTTCAACGCGTACAGAGGTACAACGCGTACCCGCACACATTGAATGCAATGGGCCGGCCGGGCGCACCGATCGGTCCATTGCGGTATCAACGCGTACAGGGGTACAACGCGCACCCGCACACATTGAATGCAATGGGCCGGCCGGGTGCACCGATCGGTCCATTGCTGTTCAACGCGTACAGGGGTACAACGCGTACCCGCACACATTGAATGCAATGGGCCGGCCGGGCGCACCGATCGGTCCATTGCTGTTCAACGCATCCCTGTACAAGTGACTGGCATATGTCACCATGCCTGTCTCAGATGAACATATGCCAGCCACAGATAGCTCCCAGGGAGTGAGGGGCACACCTACAACACGACAGCCTGTCCAAACTGTATCATAAGGCATGTAAGGCTGCATTTCCTATTGTGTGTATGTTGGTGTACATGTTGTCCTGTGGGTGTCACCTGGGGGCAGCCACCCCCAGGCTGTGCACGTGTTCATGGGGACAGGATCCTGGGTGTTACGTGTACATGACCACTGTGATGTGCAACTGTTCATATCTGTGCATGTGCCATGGTCACATTTCACGGTGGTGTATGTGTATGTCATGTCACATACCCCGTGAGTCCCATGTGGGACGGTATGTTTGAGCCAGGGTGTCCCAGTGGCACAATAGTGATGGTCCTCCACAGTCTGTGTGCATGTAGTGTTTACAATGTCTCTGATTTCATGTGCACAATGGGAGACAGTCTCCACATCCACGTTGTGTGTGCATGGACTTTGATGTTGTGCGTGTGTGTGTCACAGACGTCCATGTCTGTCCTGCAGTGGCAAGTGGGACCACTACCTGTGGGGGTCATGGTTGTTTTGCTGTGGTGTATACATGATACTCCATGTAATGCCAGTGTCCATGTGGCAATACAGGGTCCCTGGGAATGTACCTGTCGTTGAGCTGTGATACCTGGGGCACATCTGTCCTCACATGTCACTGTGGGGGGTGATTGTGACATGGCAGCAGGAGATGGGAACTGTGACACGGCCTCATGATATCCAATGGGCCAACCTGGGACTTATTGATGCCACTTGTTGAACCGTGATGACAGATGTTGGCCATGTATGTACCATACATGTCCTTACGGAACTGCACACTTCATGTAGTTGTGCCTCATAATGATGTATGATGTGATATTGAGTGTGTTCAATGCCGCATATGTGGGGTGACTGACAATCTTGCTTTCTTCTCCTCTGCACTGAAGGGCTCCTGCTGTCCATAGACCATTCCCAGACCTGGCTACAATGGTGGAACGGGACAGCATCCGACGGTACCGCTTCACCAGGCAGCTGATTGAGGATTTGGCAGTGCAGTTGGCCCCACATTTGCAGCCTGGCCGGCCGTATCCTACAGCGCTGACCCCCAAGGTGAAGGTGATGGCAGCCCTACACTTCTTTGCCACCGGTACCTTCCAACATACTGTGGCGACTGCTGGTGGGATGTCACAGACCATGTTGAGCCGTGTGCTCCGCGAAGTTTTGGAGGCAATGTTGCTATACCTGAACCGGTACATCTATTTCCCTAGACTGCAACGACTCACTGACGTGAAGAATGACTTCTATGCCCTGGGGAGGATGCCGCATGTCATTGGCTCCATTGATGGGACACATGTGGCTTTGGTACCACCACAGGCCCAGGAGCAGGCCTACCGTAACCGCAAGCACTACCACTCGGTCAATGCACTGGTGGTGTGTCTTGCAGATATGACCATCACACACGTGTGTGCCCGTTTCCCTGGTTCAGCACACGATGCCTTTGTGATGAGGAGTAGTCGCATCCCCAGGATGATGGCACAGATGCAGAACCAGCGTGCCTGGCTTGTCGGTGTGTACTGACTTTGTGCCATTGTGTGTGATCTGATCTGTAGTATTCCGCCCACTTTTCCAAGTCAGCTAATGTGCACTTGTCTGTCCGTAGGTGACTCGGGATACCCCAACATGCTGTGGTTGCTGACACCCCTCAGGAACCCTGTGACACCAGCCCAGATGCGCTACAATGAGGCACATGGTCGGACCAGGAGAGTGATTGAGCGGACATTTGGTCTCCTGAAGAGCCGCTTCCGCTGCCTCGACAAGACAGGAGGGTCCCTCCCATATGCCCCAGCGAAGGTGTGCAAGATTATCATCGTCTGCTGCATGCTCCACAACCTGGCAGTGCGGAAGGAGTTGCCTCTCATCCAGGATGACAATGACCAACATCCGCCACCTGTGGAGGATCCTGGCCTGGACCACGATGCCAGTGATGATGATGATGATGAGGGTGATGTCCGCACACAGCTCATCACCAACTTCTTTAGCTGAATGTGAGTATCCTGAGGTGTCATGTCAATGATGTGAGTTGGCATGATATGTGTAGGTGGTGCTCTGGTGCTGTTGGAGTGTGTCCATGGGCTACTTGACTGGATGTGTGTAGCGATGTGTGCTTACAGGTGGTCTGTACTCCCCAACAGTGTTGACATGCTAACTTGGTTCTGGGTGGGTATCTTGTAACATGTATTGTGCATGAGTTTTGCTGTTCTGTCCTGTTCTCCATTGCTTTTGACTGTGTGTCATTTCTGTCCTTCACAGGGTACTTTCAGATTCGTTTGGTCAACTGTGTCCACCGACGACGTGATTGTACTTCCAGGGTGGTAGCTGTTGTGTCCCTACAGGTGATGTGCGCCACACCCATGGACTTCCTTCCTTCTACAGTTGTTGACTGTGTGCCCGCTGCCAGGTGGGATTACCTTGCATCTGTAGTGGTTACGACATGTTGCAACTGTGTAATAAACCTGTGCTTCACTTTGTGATGTGCGTTGTCTGTGGTCACACATTTGACTGCCATTTGCTTACTGCACCTGTGGGCTACTTGACTACAACTGGGAATAGGTGTGGTGTCTGTGCATTGCACCGTCTTCCCTGGCAACATCAGTGTAGGCAATGAGTCAGATGGCCTAGGTGTGTATGTGTTGTGTAGCCCTGGTGGTCTGTCTCCCTCATATGTGTCTCGTTGCCTTTACTCACATGCCTGTGTTGTACTTGCTGTTGCAGTTCGCATACACAGTGTAATTTTGCAGTTCATCATCCCCATGACAGCACCCACGTTGGAATCACAACAGAGGCAAGTATGGTGTATTAGTGTGTTTATTGTGATACATTTGTGTGAATAGTGCATAGGATGGTTAGTGCTGTACATATATATTGCAATCAGAAGTTCCTAGGTGAATTGAAAGTCCTGGTAGACAAAATCCCCAGTATCGGGGCCACAGTTGTCTGAGACATTGGTCCAACTTGTACTCCCCATGTCATGTGTGGGAGTTGTGTTGCCGTCAACAGGGTGAACAGTTTGTGCACAAAGGTGAACATCCAGAACAGGTTCAGGCTTCCTGGGGGTTGCACTTGGCCATCGGCCTCTCACTTGCCCCTCCTCGGACGACCCCTCTTCTTTGGGGGGGCCCTCAAGTACAGGCTGCTGCGGTGCAGGGGACTCTCCGCCAGAGTCATCCTCCCTCCCTGTGGCAGTTGCAGTTTGTTCAGCACCAGATGTTGTTGGCACACAGGGAGGTGTGGACTGGTTGCTGTTCATCTGGCGGAGGCATTGTAATATGTCCCTGTGCACCGCCGTCATCTCTTGCAGTGCGTCCCACTTGGACTCCACGCGGGACATGTGTGAGTCCAAGCGAGCATGATGGGCAGCCTGCTGCTGTTTCATGTCTCTGAGGAGCCCCACTACCTGGCTGAGATCTCCGGTGCTGGACTGGTACGCATCGGCTATGCGTACCAGTTGTGGGTCATCATGCACACCAGCAACCTCTGCAAGCAGCGACCTCTGTCTCCCACCCTCCCACCACCCCTTCCGACATGTGCAGTGCGTGCAGTGGCACGCACAGATGACCCTGGTCCCCCTTGGGGGTTGGTGGTGGTGGTGGTGTCCATGGCCCCACGTTGGTCCAGGGTCCCTGTGCTGGTGGTGCTCCTTGTTCTGTCCATGTCGGAAGGGATTGTATTTGTGGTGACAGTCGTTGGAGGGGTGGGTGCAGGGGGTGCAGCTGGTGGTCCTGCTGGTGCTGCAGCTGGTGGTCCTGCTGGTGCTGCATGTTGACTTGCACCGGAGGTGCCAGGTTGGTCTTCTTCGTCCGAGGAGGGCAGAGGCTGTACGACACCAGTGAGCTCCGTATCCTCTTGAGCCTGGGACTGGGACTCCTCAGCGTCTGCTGCTGTGTCCCCATCATCACCTGTTTTTGGGAGACACACACAATGTATGTAATGTTTCTGCAGGCATCAATGGTTGACACACCTGACAGTTGTGACTGTGCCTCTGGGTGCGGGCCTGTACATTGCATTGTCCTAAGTTGTCACAGTCAGGGGTTGATATTGGTGTGGCACATTGTCCTGCATTATTTGGGCATTTCTGTGTATTTGTTGGGGTGTGAACATGGTCTGCATTGGTTGTATTTGGTTGACAGCCGGCCCTCCTTCCCAGCCAGCCAGTCAGTTATCCCACCATGGACTGTGCTTGCATTGCAGGGAGTAAAAGTTGTCTTTCAGGATGTCAGTCAGTGGTGTCCTGCTGTTGGTTGTTGCACAGTTGCCAGCAGGGCCTTGTGCTCCCCACAGCAGTAGCCAGTGTCAGCCATCTTGTCAGTTGTTTTCCACTCCCTGTGATGTGAGCATGGTTCAGGGTGGTGTTGATGGGACAGTTGTGGGGGTGAGCTATGTCTGTGACTATGACTCCCATCATGCTATTGCCTCCACCCCACTTCCCAGCATTCCCATACTTACTTGCTTTTGTGGGGAGTTCAGTGTGTGTGGGTGTGAGAGCAATGGCAAGATGGCTGACAGTGGTGTCCTGCTGTTGGTTGGTGTGCAGTTCCCAGCATGCCCTTGTGCTCCCCACGACACAGCAACAGTGTCAGACATCTTTGATGGGCCTTTCCACTCTCTGTGGGATGTGCATGCGTGAGTGTGAGCTTGCTGGGCCATGTGGTGGGGGATGTAGAGCTGTGACTACGACTCCCATCATGCTATTGCCTCCACCCCCTTCCCAGCATGCCCATCCTTCCTTCCTTTTGACTCTGCTTCCCTGTGGGGTGGGCTGCCTGTGCTGACAG
This sequence comes from Calotriton arnoldi, assembly GCA_963921515.1. Taxonomy (NCBI): domain Eukaryota; kingdom Metazoa; phylum Chordata; class Amphibia; order Caudata; family Salamandridae; genus Calotriton; species Calotriton arnoldi. The sequence continues at coordinate 850,880 of CAWUFW010005668.1, forward strand.
GATGGCTGGGAGTGTTGTCCTGGCAGTTGTTTGGCTAAAAGTCCAAAGAGTGTCCCTGTGCTTCACACAACATAACCCAGGGTGGAGGTTCTTTGTGGGATCTTGAGTTAGGATATGAGGCATTGCATTCTCCCAGGTGGGTTATGTGGAGTATGTGTTGAGGGGGTGTGTGAGGGGAGGTGCTTGTGACTATGGTCAGTGCTGCAAGTCCTCCTTCCCACCCAGCCAGATATCCCACCATGGAACGTGCTTGCATTGCAGGGAGTGGAAGTTGTCTTTCAGGATGTCAGTCAGTGGTGTCCTGCTGTTTGTTGGTGCACAGTTGCCAGCAGGGCCTTGTGCTCCCCACAGCAGTAGCCAGTGTCAGTCATCTTGTCAGTTGTTTTCCACTCCCTGTGATGTGAGCATGGTTCAGGGTGGTGTTGATGGGACAGTTGTGGGGGTGAGCTATGTCTGTGACTATGACTCCCATCATGCTATTGCCTCCACCCCACTTCCCAGCATTCCCATACTTACTTGCTTTTGTGGGGAGTTCAGTGTGTGTGGGTGTGAGAGCAATGGCAAGATGGCTGACAGTAGTGTCCTGCTGTTGGTTGGTGTGCAGTTCCCAGCATGCCCTTGTGCTCCCACGACACAGCAACAGTGTCAGACATCTTTGATGGGCCTTTCCACTCTCTGTGGGATGTGCATGCGTGAGTGTGAGCTTGCTGGGCCATGTGGTGGGGGATGTAGAGCTGTGACTATGACTCCCATCATGCTATTGCCTCCACCCCCTTCCCAGCATGCCCATGCTTCCTTCCTTTTGACTCTGCTTCCCTGTGGGGTGGGCTGCCTGTGCTGACAGGATGGCTGGGAGTGTTGTCCTGGCAGTTGTTTGGCTAAAAGTCCCAAGAGTGTCCCTGTGCTTCACACAACATAACCCAGGGTGGTGGTTCTTTGTGGGATCTTGAGTTAGGATGTGAGGCATTGCATTCTCCCAGGTGGGTTATGTGGAGTATGTGTTGAGGGGTGTGTGAGGGGAGGTGCTTGTGACTATGGTCAGTGCTGCAAGTCCTCCTTCCCACCCAGCCAGATATCCCACCATGGAACGTGCTTGCATTGCAGAGAGTGCAAGTTGGCTTTCAGGATGTCAGGCAGTGGTGTTGTGCTGTTTGTTGGTGCACAGTTCCCAGCAGGGCCTTGTGCTCCCCACAGCAGTAGCCAGTGTCAGCCATCTTGTCAGTCCTTATCCACTCCCTGTGATGTGAGCATGGTTCAGGGTGGTGTTGATGGGCCAGTTGTGAGGCTGAGCAATATCTGTGCCTACTACTCCCATCATGCTATTGCCTCCACCCCCTTCCCAGCATGCCCATGCTTCCTTCCTTTTGACTCTGCTTCCCTGTGGGGTGGGCTGCCTGTGCTGACAGGATGGCTGGGAGTGTTGTCCTGGCAGTTGTTTGGCTAAAAGTCCCAAGAGTGTCCCTGTGCTTCACACAACATAACCCAGGGTGGTGGTTCTTTGTGGGATCTTGAGTTAGGATGTGAGGCATTGCATTCTCCCAGGTGGGTTATGTGGAGTATGTGTTGAGGGGGTGTGTGAGGGGAGGTGCTTGTGACTATGGTCAGTGCTGCAAGTCCTCCTTCCCACCCAGCCAGATATCCCACCATGGAACGTGCTTGCATTGCAGGGAGTGGAAGTTGTCTTTCAGGATGTCAGTCAGTGGTGTCCTGCTGTTTGTTGGTGCACAGTTGCCAGCAGGGCCTTGTGCTCCCCACAGCAGTAGCCAGTGTCAGCCATCTTGTCAGTCCTTATCCACTCCCTGTGATGTGAGCATGGTTCAGGGTGGTGTTGAGGGGCTAGTTGTGAGGCTGAGCAATATCTGTGCCTACTACTCCCATCATGCTATTGCCTCCACCCCCCTTCCCAGCATGCCCATGCTTCCTTCCTTTTGACTCTGCTTCCCTGTGGGGTGGGCTGCCTGTGCTGACAGGATGGCTGGGAGTGTTGTCCTGGCAGTTGTTTGGCTAAAAGTCCCAATAGTGTCCCTGTGCTTCACACAACATAACCCAGGGTGGTGGTTCTTTGTGGGATCTTGAGTTAGGATGTGAGGCATTGCATTCTCCCAGGTGGGTTATGTGGAGTATGTGTTGAGGGGGTGTGTGAGGGGAGGTGCTTGTGACTATGGTCAGTGCTGCAAGTCCTCCTTCCCACCCAGCCAGATATCCCACCATGGAACGTGCTTGCATTGCAGAGAGTGCAAGTTGGCTTTCAGGATGTCAGGCAGTGGTGTCCTGCTGTTTGTTGGTGCACAGTTCCCAGCAGGGCCTTGTGCTCCCCACAGCAGTAGCCAGTGTCAGCCATCTTGTCAGTCCTTATCCACTCCCTGTGATGTGAGCATGGTTCAGGGTGGTGTTGATGGGCCAGTTGTGAGGCTGAGCAATATCTGTGCCTACTACTCCCATCATGCTATTGCCTCCACACCCCTTCCCAGCATGCCCATGCTTCCTTCCTTTTGACTCTGCTTCCCTGTGGGGTGGGCTGCCTGTGCTGACAGGATGGCTGGGAGTGTTGTCCTGGCAGTTGTTTGGCTAAAAGTCCCAAGAGTGTCCCTGTGCTTCACACAACATAACCCAGGGTGGTGGTTCTTTAAGGGATCTTGAGTTAGGATGTGAGGCATTGCATTCTCCCAGGTGGGTTATGTGGAGTATGTGTTGAGGGGGTGTGTGAGGGGAGGTGCTTGTGACTATGGTCAGTGCTGCGAGTCCTCCTTCCCACCCAGCCAGATATCCCACCATGGAACGTGCTTCCATTGCAGGGAGTGGAAGTTGTCTCTCAGGATGTCAGTCAGTGGTGTCCTGCTGTTGGTTGTTGCACAGTTGCCAGCAGGGCCTTGTGCTCCCCACAGCAGTAGCCAGTGTCAGCCATCTTGTGAGTCCTTTTCCACTCCCTGTGATGTGCGCATGGTTCATGGTGGTGTTGATGGGACAGTTGTGGGGGTGAGCAATATCTGTGACTACGACTCCCATGATGCTATTGGCTGCACTGACTTGCCCAGCATACACAGAATTCCTTTCTTTCAGTGGTCTTCACTGTGTGTTGGTGTTGTAGTGGTGGCTACATGTCTGGATGTGTTTGTTAGTTATATTTGTGCCACTGCCTAGCTGTAGTTGTAGTTGTGTTTGTACATGTGATGACACGGTTAAATGTAACTTTGAGATGGCATGTGTTGTGTTTATCTGACTGACATACACATTTTGGGATGATTCTGTTCTGGTTGCTGTGTAATTGCTATGAGTGCATGGTTTGACTCTCCCCTTGACAGTGATGTGTGTGTGTATTGTGGCAGAATATTGTGTACATTTGTTGTGTACTCACCAGGCTCTGGGATGTTCTCTAGTCCATAGACGCTCACTGGCGGAAGGATGGCCCGCACCTTCTCCTCCCAGGGCCTGAGGTATACTGGCTTGGCAGGAGGGCCACTGCCGGTGTATTGGCTCAGGAGGTAGTCCTTCTTGAGCAGCTCCTGTACCCTCCTGCGCACGTCATACCACCTGTTCTGGATGTCAGTCTTTGTGCGCAGACATGGTGATTGTGCGTTCACCCTGTTGATGATCCTCTCCCACATCTTGGTTTTCTGGGAGATGGGTGTCTGTTGGACCAGTGTGCCAAACAGCTGTGGCTCTACCCTGAGGATCTCGTCTACCAGGACTTCCAATTCACAATCTAGGAACTTGTGATTCTTCTTTGGGGGCATGGTGATGGGTGGTGATGGTGAGTGATGTGTGTGTTGGTGTGCAGGTGAGGGTGTGTGAGTGTGTGTTTTGCTGGGTGTATGTGAGGTAGCTATTTGTTGGTGTGCTGATGGTGTGTGGCTTGTGTGAGGGATGAGCTGTGGGGTGTGTGGTTGCTGTCTGTTGAGTGCTGGCAGTAGAATAGCATTTGCAAAGGATCATGGTTGGGATTTGTGTCCTTTATATGGGTGGAGTTGTGGGTGTGTCTTTGTTCTCTGTCCCCACCCCCCCAGTATTTATTGGCTTTGTAATTGCTTGTTTGGCCTTTTTTTGTGTATTTTTCCTTAGTACTTTCTGTGCATGTTGGAAACGTTCTTGTGACCGAGTCGGACCCTGCAGTTCTCTCGTACGGTCTTCTCCGTTTCGTTCACGCTGTGTTTGTGCATTTTTCTATGCTGTGTACGCGTCGGTCGCGGTGTTTTGTGTTACTTCGGCTCGCAGTTTTGTATGCGTGTCGGTCGTACGGCTTGTCCTCCGTACGACTCGGTCGTGGTTTTCGCGCCTTGCATCGTACTTTGCGGTTTGGAGTTCGCGGGTACGTTTCGGTTGGATTTGTTCCGGGTGCGTGTCGGTCGGTTCGATTCGCGTGTTTTTCCGGCCAGATTGCTGTTTTCCGTGCGGCTCGGTCGTTCGGCTTGGGTTCAGTACGTGTCGGTCGGATTTAGCACGCTTTGCATCGTACTTGGCGTGTCGGGCGCCACAGGTACGTGTCGGTCGGAATTAATTCCGGCTCCGAGTCGGTCGGTGCTTTTTCCGGCCCGAATCGGAATCGACCCCTCTGTGTTTGAAAATACCACTTTTAGAAAGTAGGTATTTTATCTTGGTCAGCCAACCCAGTAGGCCTCTCCTGCGTTTGTGGATTGACTGTCTGGGCTTGGTGCGCAGTCAAAATATCGATTTTTTTATATCGACCTACACTAATATCGAGTTTTTAATATCGTAGGGACAGAATATCGATGTCAAGAATATCAGTGACCAGAATATCGACCTTAAGGTAAGTAATATCGTTTTTTTATATCTAAGTAAGTAATATCGAAGTAAGTAATATCGAAGTAAGTAATATCGTTAGCAAAAATATCGTTGTTAATAATATCGATATTTATATTAGTGTTATGTATTTTATATGTATGTTTAACCTTTTTGTAATGTATTTTTATTATTTTTCAATATATGTATTAAATGTTTAGAAATTAGTAATTTTTTTAAAGTAAATTTTGCGTTTTAGTATCAGAGCGGGTTGTGGGTTTATAGGGGAATAAGGTGGGAAGTAATTTAATTATAATTAATTAATTAATATGTTTTTATTTATTGTTATTGATTATTAATTTATTGTTAATTAATTATTAATTGGTAATAAAAAAAAATTTGATTAATGTATCATTATATTAATTATATATTTTTTATTGTTATTGTTAATTAATTTATTGTTAATTAATTATTAATTGGTAATTAATTTTTATTGATTAATTGATAATTACATTAATTATGTTAATTTTTATGTGTAGCGGTTTGTGTGTTTATAGGGGAATACGGTGGGAAGTAATTTAATTATAATTAATTAATTAATATGTTTTTATTTATTGTTATTGACAATTAATTTATTGTTAATTAATTATTAATTGGTAATTAATTTTTATTAATTGATTAATTTATAGTTAAATCAATTATAATTAATTTATTATTATTTTTTATTTATTGTTATTGTTAATTAATGTATTGTTAATTTATTATTAATTGGTAATTAATTTTTATTAATTGATTAATTGATAATTAAATTAATTGTTCTTTTTTATGTGTAGCGGGTTGTGTGTTTATGGGGGAATAGGGTGGGAAGTAATTTAATGTTATTTAAGTAAATATTAATTTTATTTTATTGGTATTTATTATTAATGTTTTAGTTAATTAATTATTAATATGTTATTTATTTTACAAAAATTATTTAATTAATAAGTATGTTAATTTAACCCCTACGCTATCCTACATTTTCCACACTGATACACTCACTGGAGTTGGAATAGTAATTTTAACCCCTACGCTATCCAACACTTTCCCTACTGTTGCACTCACTGGAGTGGGAATAGTCATTTTTACCCCTACCCTATCCAACGCTTTCCCTACTGTTGCACTCACTGGAGTGGGAATAGTAATTTTAACCCCTACGCTATCCAACACTTTCCCTACTGTTGCACTCACTGGATTGGGAATAGTAATTTTTACCCCTACGCTATCCAACACTTTCCCTACTGTTGCACTCCCTGGAGTGGGAATAGTAATTTTTACCCCTACGCTATCCAACACTTTCCCTACTGTTGCACTCACTGGAGTGGGAATAGTAAGTTTTACCCCTACGCTATCCAACACTTTCCCTACTGTTGCACTCCCTGGAGTGGGAATAGTAATTTTAACCCCTACGCTATCCAACACTTTCCCTACTGTTGCACTCACTGGAGTGGGAATAGTAGTTTTTACCCCTACGCTATCCAACACTTTCCCTACTGTTGCACTCCCTGGAGTGGGAATAGTAATTTTAACCCCTACGCTATCCAACACTTTCCCTACTATTGCACTCACTGGAGTGGGAATAGTAATTTTTACCCCTACTCTATCCAACACTTTCCCTACTGTTGCACTCACTGGAGTGGGTATAGTAATTTTAACCCCTACTCTATCCAACACTTTCCCTACTGTTGCACTCACTGGAGTGGGAATAATAATTTTTACCCCTACGCTATCCAACACTTTCCCTACTGTTGCACTCCCTGGAGTGGGAATAGTAATTTTAACCCCTACGCTATCCAACACTTTCCCTACTGTTGCACTCACTGGAGTGGGAATAGTAATTTTTACCCCTACGCTATCCAACACTTTCCCTACTGTTGCACTCCCTGGAGTGGGAATAGTAATTTTAACCCCTACGCTATCCAACACTTTCCCTACTATTGCACTCACTGGAGTGGGAATAGTAATTTTTACCCCTACTCTATCCAACACTTTCCCTACTGTTGCACTCACTGGAGTGGGAATAGTAATTTTAACCCCTACTCTATCCAACACTTTCCCTACTGTTGCACTCACTGGAGTGGGAATAGTAATTTTTACCCTTACGCTATCCAACACTTTCCCTACTGTTGCACTCCCTGGAGTGGGAATAGTAATTTTAACCCCTACGCTATCCAACACTTTCCCTACTGTTGCACTCACTGGAGTGGGAATAGTAATTTTTACCCCTACGCTATCCAACACTTTCCCTACTGTTGCACTCACTGGGGTGGGAATAGTAATTTTTACCCCTACGCTATCCAACATTTTCCCTACTGTTGCACTGTTTGGAGTTGGAATAGTAATTTTATTACCTCCGCTATCTAATATTTTTTGTATTATTTTAGTTAATGTAGTATATAAATAATTTTAAAAAGATTAAAAATAATTTCTTTTTTTAAAATTTGTTATATATATTTATTTAATTTTTATTTACATTATTGTTTTATGTGTATAGATGTATTTATAATTTATATGATATTTTAAAAAATTATGTTATTAAAATAATTATTAAAAATTATTAGTAAGTATATATATTATATATTATATGTATATGTTTAATTTATTTTTACATTACATATATATTACTTATAATTTTTAAACATTTTAAAATATTTTTAACTGTTTATTTTAATTATATGCATTATTTAATTTATTTTACATTATTTTTTTAACTTAAATAAAAAACGATATTTTTAACAACGATATTTTTGACCGATATTTTTTTCCGATATTTTTGTACTTACCATAATGTAGATAGGATGTCGATATTCTTGACTTCGATATTCTTGCGTCGATATTTCTGTAGGTCAATATTCTGACCTTCGATATTTTGTCAGTGATTCCTGGGTTTTGGATGACAGGGGCTGGGGAGGAGCAGTGGCTCCAGATAGTCTAGGTGGGTCAGGACAGGGCTGAATAGACCTGGGCTGCATTTAGAGTAAGGGGAGGAGATTTCCTTTCACCTGAATGGGCCTGGTCTGCCTCTGACAATGCCGTCTCCACCTCCTGCCAGGAAGCTACACCAGAGAGGACAGAACTTGTTCTGGCTGGGCACAGCCACTCTCTGCCTGAGAGGACAAAGGATTTTGGGCTATAAAAAGTGGGGCCCAAAGCCCTGAACTTTAGAACTCTTTTGGACCAAGAAGACTGCCAAGAAGAAGATCTGGAGAAGTTGTGAGGAGGAACTACAACTTTGCTGAATGCTTTGCTGTGTTGGCCTGCAGTGGCTGCTTCTGTCTTGGGCAGTGAAAGGACTGGACTGAACTTTCTGCAATCTATTTTTGTGAGTTTTTCCAAGGGCTTGAGGTAGAGCTTGCCCCCTGTTCAAGAAGTCTCAGGAACAGCAAAGACTTCAAGTTCTTCTGCCCTCAGCACTAGGGACTGTGGGTTTTGTGCTGCAACAGAAGAAAAAGCAACCCGACGCCGTCTACGACGCTACTGCCGACTCTGTGTCCTGAAGGCACCGCAGAGGGCACCGCCGCAATGCCGCACCACGACCCTGGTCTCACCAACGATGCCTGCTGACGCCGCCACCGAGCCGCTGCTCGCACCGCGACCTGTGGGCACCGCACTCCGCATCGCCTCGCTTCACGGCGCCGCCTTGGTATCCCTGACGACGCCGCTCCACGCCGAAATCGACGCCGCTGCTTGCACCGTGGTTCGAGGGCACCGCTCGTAAGATTACATGATGCACCGCCCTCATCCCGCACCGCAGCCTTGGACTACCGACGCCAGCGCCATCAACTCCAGTTCATCAGCTGACGACAGCGCTTCAGCAATGACGACGCCGCTGCTTGCACCGTGACCTGCCAGCACCGCAAAGAGCACCGCATCACTTCGCACTGCGACCCTAGTCTCACCGACGATGCCATCTGACGCCGCCACCGAGCCACTGCTCGCACCGTGACCTGAGGGCATCGCACGCTGCACAACTGCACTTCGCACCGCAGCCCCCAACGCCCGCCGACGCCAGCGCTCCTGACTTCAACCGCGAGGAGTTCAATCTGCAACGCGTGTGACTTCGAGGGCCCGACGACTCCTGCACCGACCTCCGGAACCAACGCCTGCGGACGCCGTGCTTTCGGAAGCTCAACGAGAGGTCGCCGACGCCCTGCATTTCTGAAGGTACTGTTTTGCGGGTCTTCCCGACACCGTAGCTGGCCCGCGACGGCGCGTTCAGCCAGAACTGTTTGGATATGTTTGTTCACGCAGCCGTGATAGCCCCAGAGGGAGCTATTGACATCAAGGAACTTTATTTCAAGTTTATTTTGACAACTGAAGATTTCTAAGTACTGTATGGTGGATTTTTATCGTTTTTGGTCTTGTCTTAAGTATATAAAAATATTGGATATTTTTCTAAACTGGTGTGGTGTCCTTTTGTAGTGCTTACACTGTATTACTGTTGGTTATGTGCAAATGCTTTACACACTGCCTCTAAGGTAAGCCTGACTGCTCGTGCCAAGCTACCAAGGGGGTGAGCAGGGGTTATTTTAGGAGTGTAACTCCCTTATCCTACACACCGGAAGGACATCGACGCAAGCCACGACTCACTCCTCGTTGCAATAACAGAAATCGTTGACACACACCCGTGTCTTTACACTGGTATCTGCTTTCCAATTTAATCAGAACCGAATGGACGTATGCCTGGCGTATCCGCTATACTACACCCGATTAAATCGTTTACTACAAGATACACACCAGTGTCCCCATTCGTGGCTTGCTTTGAGCATAATACGATAAAACAAGTTATTGACTATCCATACACTTGGGCACTCTCTTACTTACCTTGCAGTATAGACCTGCCGGGTTGGAATTATCACCGGCATCTCGAGTTTACTGCTTCGTTCAACAAGACTACAGCCCTGAAGAAGTCGTGGGAGTAACCTCCTAGACGAAACACGTGTTGGCTGGTTGTTGGTTTTTTCTGCTGATTACCTTTCAACGTGGTTTGAATTAAAGAAATAAGAAAAGACTCTTCTGCGAACTTTACTTCAATTGATTTTCCTATGGACTTACGTCAATTTTACCTTATTTATACACACTTATATACGTGTGCCCAGGATTTGGTTGAACTCCCTTATCCTGACTAGGAAGAAGGGTCCCTATTTGGACAAAGGTACCTACCTCTGCCAACTAGAGACCCCCATTTCTAACACTGGTTGTCAGCGGTGAGGATAGGACTTGTGTTTGCACTTGACTTACAGTACTTTTTGTGCACTACTACCATATCGCAGACCATAACGTGCCACATACTGGTTTTTTTTGGTCTATTTTTGTGATCCTATCTTTTTGGTACTTTAACTTCCTACTGTATCATGCCTGACACAGCAGCATCATCACTTGCATCCATGGAGGTGGCTTTTGAGGAGGATAGGTTGGAAGCCTACAACGTCCAGGAGTTGAAAGCTATTTGTAAAAACCTAAAAGTCCAAGTCAGAGGCCTCACCAGGAAGGAGGAGCTACAAAAGGCGCTGAGGGCCTGGGTAGCAGCCAGACATACCAGCGAGCAGTCTGGAGATCTTAGTGGGGGGGTGGGGGGCGGAGGAGCCCACTCCTAGGGAAGTTGTGTTGCTGGGAGGGGGGTCCCTCCAGGCCAGGTAGCAGTGGTTTGTCCCAAGAGGAGCTGGAGGACAGAAGGGAAGTTAGGAGGCACGAGATAGAGCTTGAGAGGCTCAAGATGGAGGCACAAAGGATGGTATTAGACCATGAGCGTGGGCTCAAGGAGCTGGAATTGAGGAGCAAATCCAGCACGGATGGTGGCAGCAACTCTTCAGTGCAGTCAGATAGGATTGTGCACATCCCCAAAAATGTAGGTAAAGAATACAAGAAGGGTGATGACACACAGAGGTGGTTTCAAGGGTACGAACCGTCCATTCACATGAATGGGGTCCCTAAAAGGAATTGGGGGGCAGGGTTATGGCCTCTCTTTCCAGAGGAAGCAAGGGATACCCTGATTGCTTTGGGTAAGGGGCAGAACCTCACCTACGCTGACATGAAGGACGCTCTCCTCACTAGGTATGGACTCACTCCTGAAAAGTACAGGGATCAATTTAGGTCCAGTAATAAGTCTGATGCCAACACTTGGTTGGAATGTGTAGATTCGTTCTGCAGGTCACTGGATGGCTGGGTGAAGGGCAGTAATGTAACAGATTTTCAGGGGCTCTACAATTTGATTGCATGGGAGCACTTGTCTAGTCTATGTTTTGCAGAACTGCGCCAGCACTTGGCAGAGAGTAAGCTGACTGACCCCAGGAAGCTTGCTATGGAGGCGGACCGCTGGGTGAGTACCCAGGTCCACAAGAAAGCGTTTGGGGGAGACTCAGCCAAAGGTGGGCAGTGTCCCCAGCAGAAAAGTGGGGGGGACAAGGGTAAAGCACAGGAGTTCTCTAAAGGGTCCCAAACTAACACCCAGGGTAAAGGTTCCCATCCCCTAGGAGATAGGAAGCAAGGGGTCTCTTCAGGAAAGCCTGCTGAGACCGGCCCCCGCAAGTGTTTTGCATGTGACCAGGTGGGTCACTTGAAGGGGGACCCCAAGTGTGCCAAAAGGGCACAGCCACCCACTGGTGGGCAGACCAAGGTGTTTGCGAGTGTAGCGCTTGGGGAGGAGGGGTGCCCACAGGAGGGTGGGGATCCCGCAGAAATGACCCTCGTCTCACTAGGGGACAGTGGGATGGTCCCAGGAAACCAGGTGCCCCCTAACACAAAGAAATACAGCACCTGGGTGACCATCAATGGGAAAAGGGTAGAGGCTCTCAGAGATACTGGAGCCAGTGTGACCACAGTCCGGTGTCACCTGGTCTCCGAAGAGCAGGTAGTCCCAGGGGCATTCCACCAAGTAGTTGCTGTGGACAACTCAGAGCGCCAGTGTATGGTGGCACAGGTTACCTTTGTATGGGGGGATCGGGTCTCACGTCCCTTGAGGGTGGTTGTGAGCCCTACCATGCCTGTAGATTGTCTGCTAGGTAACGACCTGGAGCAGTCCTTATAGAAGGATGTTGAGCTCAGGTCTCACTTGGAGATACTTGGGTTGCCAGAGTGGGCATGCGTGTCCACTCGGTCAATGGTGGCCAGAAAGGGTGATCAGAAGGACCTAGAGCCTGCCAAGAGAAAGGGCAGCAAGAAGGGGGTCCCAGCAGGGAAGAATTCTGCAGGGAGCAGAAAGAGTGCCCTTCTCTGGAGGGTCTGCAGCGGCAGGCTGCAGACCAGGCAGCTGGTGATCAGTCCGGATGACATTGGATCTACTGGGGGAATGGTCTCCTGTACAGTGAGCCTAAGGTCGCTGAGCCTGGGTCAGCCCGTGTGCTGGTGGTACCCCAGTGCTTCAGGACCTTCCTACTGGGTATGAGTGGGAGGAAGGTCAAAGCTCCTCTTCAACCTTTTCCAGTGGTTGGAACACCCTTTGAAAGGGTAGGGATGGACATTGTGGGGCCACTGAATCCCAAGACAGCCATCGGCAACAGGTACATCCTGGTTTTGGTGGACCATGCCACCCGGTACCCGGAGGCAATCCCTCTCAGGACAACGACGGCGCCAGTGGTGGGCCGGGCGTTAATGGGGATATTTTCCCGCATGGGGTTCCCCAGAGAGGTGGTTTCTGACAGGGGGACCAATTTCATATCCAACTATATGACATCCCTGTGAAAGGAGTGTGGTGTAACCTACAAGTTCACCACTCCTTACCACCCACAAGGTAATGGTCTGGTGGAGAGATTCAACCAGACCTTAAAGGGTATGATTAAGGGTCTAACAGAACCCATGAGGCGTAAGTAAGACGACCTCTTGCCATCCCTTCTCTTTGCATACAGGGAGGTGCCACAGAAGTCTCTTGGGTTCAGTCCCTTTGAGTTTCTGTATGGTCACCCTGTGAGAGGTCCTCTGAGTTTGGTGAAGGAAGGCTGGGAGGCAGCTCCCAGGAAAACTCCCCAGGATGTGTTTAGTTACATGCTGGCCTTCAGAAACCAAACTGCCCGCTTCAGGAAACTCGCTCAGGCGCACCTAGAAGCAAGACAGGAAGAAATGAAGAAGTGGTATGACCAGAATGCCACTCTGGTCAAATTTCAACCTGGGCAAAATGTGTGGGTCATGGCCCCAGTGGAACCTTGTGCCTCGCAGGACAAGTGGACTGGGCCGTTTGAGGTGGTGGAGCGCAAAAGTGATGTCACCTACCTGGTGGATTTGCAGACTCCAAGGAACCCTTTGAGGGTCCTGCACGTGAACCGCCTCAAGCCCCACTTCGAGAGGTCCGAAGTGAGCATGCTCTTGGCGACAGATGATGGGGTGGAAGAGGAGAGTGAACCTCTCCCTGACCTCCTGTCTACCAAGGAGCACGATGGGTCAGTGGAAGGTTTGATCCTCTCCCCTACACTGACCCCAGAGCAGCGGAGCGACTGTCACCAGTTGTTGGGACAGTTTGCCCCACTGTTCTCTCTGACCCCAGGTGTTACTCACTGGTGTACCTATGATGTGGACACCGGTGACAGCCCCCCTGTAAAACACAAGATTTACAAGTTGACTGACCGGGTCAGGGCCAGCATCAAAGAGGGGGTCTCTAAGATGTTGGCGTTAGGGGTGATCGAGTCCTTCAACAGTCCTTGGGCCAGCCCAGTGGTCTTGGTCCCAAAGGCTGCTGCACCCGGTGTCACTCCAGAACTGCAGTTTTGTGTGGACTACCGTGGGCTCAATGCCGTCACCGGGACTGACGCGCACCCCATCCCCAGAGCTAATGAGCTCATTGATCGATTGGGAGCTGCCAAGTTCCTCAGCACATTTGATTTAACGTCTGGGTACTGGCAGATTGCCTTAACCGATGGGGCCAAGGAGAGGTCAGCATTCTCAACCCCAGAAGGACATTACCAGTTCTGGGTGAGTGCCCTTTGGGTTGAAGAATGCCCCTGCCACCTTTCAGAGGTTGGTCAACCAGGTGTTCGCTGGACTGGAGGATTTCAGTGCCGCCTGCCTGGATGACATTGCAGTGTTCAGTTCCAGCTGGGAAGAACACTTGCAGCACTTCGGTGAAGTGTTGAGGGCTCTGCAGAGGGCAGGCCTCACGATCAAGGCCACTAAGTGCCAGATAGGGCAGGGTTCTGTGGTGTACTTGGGACACCAGGTAGAAAGCGGCCAGGTGGCGCCCCTACAGCCCAAGATTGACACCATTCTGGCTTGGGAACCCCCCAAGACCCAGAGAGAGGTGAGAGCCTTTTTAGGTCTCACCGGTTACTACAGGAGGTTTGTTAAGGGCTACGGCACCATTGTTGCCCCCTTAACAGAGCTGACTTCCAGGAAGCAGCCCAAGAAGGTGATCTGGACTGAGTCCTGCCAGAAAACTTTTGATGCCCTGAAGGCCGCCATGTGCACGGCGCCCGTGCTCAAGGCACCCGACTTCTCCAAGGAATTCGTCGCGCAGACCGACGCTTCAGAGCATGGTGTGGGAGCAGTGCTCTCACAACTGAACGAAGAGGGCCTACACCAGCCTGTAGCCTTCCTTAGCAGGAGACTACTCCCCAGGGAACAGAGGTGGAGTGCCATAGAAAGGGAAGATTTCGCTGTGGTCTGGGCACTGAAAAGCTGAGGCCCTACCTGTTTGGGACTCACTTCCGGGTTCAGACAGACCACAGGCCCCTCCGATGGCAGATGCAAATGAGGGGTGAGAATCTAAAACTGTTGAGGTGGTCTATCTCCCTGCAGGGAATGGACTTTACGGTGGAACACCGTCCTGGCACAGAATACGCCAAAGCAGATGGTCTGTCCAGGTTCTGCCGCCTCAGTGAAGACAACTCCCAGGAGGTTGGGTAGTTCTCCCTACTTTCAGCTGGAGGGGACATGTGTTAGACTTCGCATCTTTTGGCGTGTTTCACCTGAGTTTTTGCTCTCTGACCTCCCAGTTTTGACTCTGTTTGTGCTGGCTTAGTGTTTCTGCGCACTTTCTCACTGCTGATCAGTGTTAAAGTGCAAGTGCTCCTGTTGTAAACTGTGTTATGAATTGGTGTTTCCATGATTGTCATATTTGATTTACTTGTCAGTCCCTAGTTAAGTGCACTGAGTGTGCCAGGGCCTGTAAATCAAATGCTGTTAGTGGGCTGCAGCACTGGATTGTGCCACCCACGCAAACAGCCTGTAAATGTAACTCTGGCCTGCCATTGCAGAGCCTGTGGCCATGTCGACTTGGCAAGTGTACCCACTTGCCAGGCCCTAACCTTCCCTTTTCTTACATGTCAGTCACCCCTAAGGTAGGCCCAAGGTACCCCTGTGGGCAGGGTGCAGTGTATGTGAAAGGTAGGACATGCCCTGGTGTGTGTGGCATGTCCTGATAGTGAATTACTGCCAATTTCGTTTTTCACTATTGCAAGACTACCTGTTCCCATAGGACAGAATGGGGAGTTTGTTTATAACATCTTATAAACATAACTGGCCCTGGGAACTAGGTAGAGAAATAAAGTTTCGTATGCCTGAACTCAGAATCTAAAGATGCATCTTTTAGTGAAGGTGATTTTTACATTCTGTGTTTGAAAATACCACTTTTAGAAAGTAGGTATTTTCTTGCTCAGCCATCCAGTAGGCCTCTCCTGGGTTTGTGGATTGACTGTCTGGGTTTTGGATGACAGGGGCTGGGGAGGAGCAGTGGCTCCAGATAGTCTAGGTGGGTCAGGAAACGGCTGAATAGACCTGGGCTGCATTTAGAGTAGGGGGAGGAGATTTCCTTTCACCTGAATCGGCCTGGTCTGCCTCTGACAATGCCGTCTCCACCTCCTGCCAGGAAGCTACACTAGAGAGGGCAGAACTGGTTCTGGCTGGGCACAGACACTCTCTGCCGAGAGGACAAAGGATTTTGGGCTATAAAAAGTGGGGCCCAAACCCCTGAACTTTAGAACTCTTTTGGACCAAGAAGACTGCCAAGAAGAAGAGCTGGAGAAGCTGTGAGGAGGAACTACCACCTTTTTTTTCAGTCCTCATATGCAACCAGGGAAAAGGTAAGAGTCATATCCGAGGGATGGTCAAGGGAGAACAATTTGACACCTCCTTCTGGCTTTAGACTCTTTTAGCCAAACCTTTTCCTTATTCAAACCAGTAGTTGGAGAGTAATTAGTGGTGTCCACCACTATCCTCTGCAACCGGTTGAAAGTTGTCTTAATCCTTGGACTTTCTCCTATCTCCTTCCCTAAATTAGTCTCCCCCCCATACTATAAAGTATTTCAATCAAACATTTTAGAGTGAGAAAAAAGGTGCCCACATTCTTTACCTCTTTATTGAGCCAGATTGACAGTCGAGTCTAGCAACATGACCGACAGAGGTTTTCCATCCCTCACATGTAGGTTGCAACTCGGAAATCCATTTCAAACAGATTTCTCTACGTGCTAAAACTATCAAGTTAAAAATTAACTGTGCTCTAAGCCTTCCCAGACGAGCCATTTCCCCATGCAGTGTCCCAAAAATGACTAAAGGGAGACTTACCGTGATGTTTATACCCATAATTTTGGTTAATACTTCCCCCACTTCTTGCCAGAATGACTGGATAGCTGGATACAGCCAGAAGAGATGAACGTCGTCCGCATTTTCCACAGCACACTTCGGACAGTACCTCTTCTTGCCATTCCCCATCTTTGCTAGCTTCTTTGGCGACCAATACACCCCGACGCGGTCAGCCAGAACTGTTTGGATTTGTCTGTTCACGACGCCGTGATAGCCCCAGAGGGAGCTATTGACATCAAGGAACTTTATTTCAAGTTTATTTTGAGAACTGAAGATTTCTAAGTACTGTATGGTGGATTTTTATCATTTTTGGTCTTGTCTCAAGTATATAAAAATATTGGATATTTTTCTAAACTGGTGTGATGTCCTTTTGTAGTGCTTACACTGTATTACTGTTGGTTATGTGCAAATGCTTTACACACTGCCTCTAAGATAAGCCTGACTGCTCGTGCCAAGCTACCAAGGGGGTGAGCAGGGGTTATTTTAGGAGTGTAACTCCCTTATCCTGACTAGGAAGAAGGGTCCCTATTTGGACAAAGGTACCTACCTCTGCCAACTAGAGACCCCAATTTCTAACAGTCCATGCTCCAGCTGAAAGAAGAGGAAATAAAGTCAGCATGTGCGGGCCAATTAGAAGGCAGGACATAAGCGTGACAGTGGAGCCAATGAATGTTAAGCAATGGGTGGGCTGCAATTCCTTGTTGTAAACAATATATTTCACAGGCGAGACCTAAAAATGCCTCTTCTGAGGTCCAAGCAAAAGTCAGACACAAGTTCCACACCCTTCCATCCTGAGTTGCAGAGGCCCAATCCAGTCTGTTCACTGTACACGAGGTAGGTAGTGTAAATCTTCTAGTCCCAGAGGGCAGTAGGGTCACACCACCAAATACAGATGCCCATCCAGTCACACCCCAAAGGAGGAAGGCTACTACCTATCAAGGCCCTACTTAGCCACAGACATTTCTAAAGGCCGAGTCCAACAGGCCTCCAGGCAACATCATCTTGGTCCGATTGCAACCCAGAAAGTTCTGCATTAGGCCTTGAACAGCAGCCATCTAGGGGGCTGGGTCGTAGCCTCAAAAGCACCACCCTCTCTCAGGCCCACAAAAACAGAAGACAGGAACCGTACCCGGCAACTGTCGAGGCTACCACCAGCTACCTGTCCTTGATCAAGACATCCAATGTCCCAGTCTATCACCAGCCTACCACTCCCAGGCAGGAAAAAGCACCAGGACAGAGACACTGTTGTCATTCAATTTTTTCACAATCTCTGTGCACCAAATATGGAGTTCTTTGTCTTCCTTTCTAGTTCCAGCTCTATTTTAGAGCCAAGCCCAGGATGTAAATAAAGGCCTTTTTTCTTTCTTTACCAAAAATGTTATTTGATAGTTGTAGTGTTGTTTGATTCCTTTTCATTATTGTGTGTTATTAGTCAGTGTTACTCTGCAGACGCGATGTAGTAATTTTGTGTGCCATTCCTGTCTAGGTTCCAAATCTGGGCCTCGGCGAAAATGAGTTAATAGTGGGCCCAACGAATGAACGTGTATGCAGCAAATAATGGTTGCAAATGGCGCATTGACTTTTTGTGATCTGCCTGTACTATTGATTTGTGACCTATTCACTAATAGGTTGCATTGCAAAAATGCCCATTCAAAGGGTGTTTCAAGTATAGGCGCTACTATTAAAACGAAAATGTTTGCTGTTTGGGAAGACATCGGGCAGAACAGGCAGTGATCCCGCTGACCACTGCCTGCCCCCCCCCACCCCCCCGAGGCAACAGACATAATTCTCAAAGGGAATGCTACCCCTCTGGGACAGTGCCCCATTTGTGAATCAGTTACTACCCTCTTTAAGATGTTTGTACCTTTTATGTTCAATCATTTTTATTAACGGAATAAGCAAGCGATGAACACAGCTTACTGCCTACAACTCAAAGCCGGCAGAGCGAAGCCCAATATACATTTCAATTCTTAACTTCACAACCCGGAGGCCGGGCATAACTATGTGCCGTGCGAAGGCAGTACTATAATTCCATTTTCAAAATTTTACTAAAAACCATCTATTTAACTAAACAAAAACCAAATAAAATACAAAACCAAAACAACAACCCCCTCCCTCCTCCCTGTTCCTCCACCCACCCACCCTCCTCCGCATCAGCTTCTGCTATGTAACACATATTAAGGCCTGAGAACCCTCATTCCTTTGTTGAGCCCAGTTACTGTATTCACGATGAGGTAGAGCCCGGGGGCTCCAGGGGGATCAATCGCAGGATCTGCAGGTATTTTGGACACGTCACTTCTCTGAGATCTTTGGTAAGTAAGCCTAGGAAGGGCCTCCACACTGTTGGGAACTCCCGCCCCGTCCCCTCCACTGTCATGGACATTCGTTCCATAGCTAGCAACTGCCAAAGTCTGTATACCCAAGCTCCCACCTCCGGCTGCTTAGTCGTGCCCCACGAAGCCAAGAGAACTTGTCTAGCTGCCAGAAGCGCCAGCGCTATCTGCCTGCCCTGCATAGTGCGCAGCGGGAAACTTTTCGCATGCGGGAGACCCAAAAGCGTATACTCTGGTGAGCGGGGTAGCGCAATCTGGAAAACTGCATCTATATCATTTAGGACTGCCGTCCAATATCGATGTAGTTTCGGGCAGTGCCATAAGAGGTGTGCTAGCGTCCCTGTCATTCCGCAGCCTCTCCAACACTGGTCTGTTTTGTTTTTGTTCCAGGCATGCACCCGAGCTGGAGTATAATACCAGTAGGAGGTCACCTTGAATGCTGCCTCCGTGCCCGTCGTGCTGCGAGCAGTGTGGTGCGCCCTATAGAGAATGTACTCCCACTCTTTGAAGGTTAGGGGCTTACCCAGTTCTGTCTCCCATCGCACCTGAGCTTTCGTTCTGTGCTCCCCAGGACGCTCCTGTAGCAGCGCATATAGCTCCGAGATCAGCCGCCGGTCGTCCGTCTTACCCACCACCCATCGCTCAAACGCCGAAAGGGGCCTTGACATGTGTGTACAGTTAGCAGGCTTAGTGACCCAGTGACAAACCTGCGCGTAAGCAAAGGCATCCTTCGCCGGGAGGTCATAATCTTCTCGCAGCTGTTTAAAGGGAATTACCCCTTCTAAGTCGAATAGAAACCCTACCCTTTTACATCCTGCTTCCCGCCATCTGTGGAACACCGTTGAGGCTTTTCCTGGGACAAAGTCCGGGTTATCTACAATGGGGGTCATAGGCGAGGGAAGGTCGTCCAGCCCTTTGCCACCGCCACTCTGTCCCAAACCCTGAGGGTAGGTGAGGTCACCGGAGAAGAATACAATCCCCATGCCCTGTGTTTCCGAGGCAGCCATAGCTCTCTCCAAATATTGATACCTGCCACTGTTTGATCCATAAAGTTCCAGTGCTTACTGGACTCCGGCCTGTTCCATTCAATGAGATACCGGAGACAGGACGCTTGATAGTAGCCTTCTATTAGTGGTAGTCCCAGGCCCCCTTTCGATTTCGGGCTAACCATCTGCTTCAGGGAGAGCCGGGGTTTCCGTCCCTCCCAGACGAACTTAGTAATGAGGGATTGTAATTTCTTAAGCGCCCCTTGTGGTGGTGTTAGCGGGAGCATTTGAAATAAGTACAGGATACGTGGCAGGATCGTCATCTTCACCGCCGCTATCCTCCCGAACCATGCCAGCCGCAGCCGTGACCAGGCGTCCAGCGCCTTGGCCGTGTGTTCTAGCAGCAGGGCATAGTTCAGCGCCACCGTCCGTGCGATGGTCGGGGCAAGCCGAAATCCCAAATAAGTGATGTCGGTCTGCGTCCATTGGAAGGGGAAGTCCCTCTGCAGGGTGTCCACGTCAGCCTCAGGGAGCGACAGATTGAGAATCATCGATTTGCTCAGATTTACTTTGAATCCGGAGGTTGCCCCAAAGGACGCAAGTTCTGTCATCAGAGCAGGGAACGACAGCCGGGCCCGTGTCAACGAGAGAATGACATCATCGGCATATAGACTGATCTTATGCTCGTCAGCTCCAAATTTTAGGCCCACTATGTGTTGATTAGCGCGAATGCGTTGCGCGAAGGGCTCCATATAGAGCGCAAATAACAGAGGGGACAGAGGGCATCCCTGCCGTGTCCCCCGTGCTATGGGAAAGAATGTCGACCTATCTCCGTTAACTCGCACAAATGCCTTCGGGGCTTGGTAGATGCACCCGATCCACTTCAGAAAGTTGTCCCCGAACCCAAATCTGCGTAATACTCCGAACAGGTAGCCCCACCCCACGCGGTCAAAGGCCTTCTCCGCGTCGATTGACAGCAGGAAGGCCGGTTTCCCGGAGCGCTGTATACTGTCAATGAGGTGTAGTAATCGCTTTGCATTATCCCCTCCTTGCCGTGTGGGGATGAACCCGGACTGGTCTGGGTCAATAATATCAGTCATAAGGGGGTTCAGGCGGGCTGCTAAAATTCCAGCAAAAAGTTTCGCATCAATGTTGAGGAGCGAAATCGGTCGGTACGAACCGCATTCCTTCGGTTCTTTTCCGGGTTTCAAAATCACCGAAATCGCTGCCTCCGCCATTGTCGGTGTCACCGCACCGGACTCGAGAAAAGAGTTAAACAATTTCGTTAAAAAGGGAGCCAGCTCCACACAGAACGCTTTATAAAATGCTGCCGGGAAGCCATCCGGGCCCGGGGCCTTCGCTACCTTCAATCTCGCTATAGCCGCGATGACCTCCTCTACACGGATCTCCGCATCTAGCTGTTCTGCCGCTACTCCAGAGATCGGAGTTATCTCGCTCATATCTAAGTACTCCTTTGGGTCTAGCGGCGGAGGGTCTTGTTCTGTGTATAGCTGCTGGTAGAAGTTTTGGAAAGCTTCCACTATGCGAGCATCCGTGGTGTGTTCCGTCCCCCTTGAGTCTCGTACCGCCTGAATGAGAGACTTGTGTGATTGCGCTCGCAGCCTATGCGCCAACATTCTCCCGCATTTGTCGCTACTAAGGAAAAATTTGTGTCGCAGCCGCAGCAGTGCATGCTCCGCTCTGTCTATATCTAGGTGCTTCAGCAGCCGTCTACGCTTCTCCAGCTCCCGCCACACTCTCTGTGCCCCTGTCCGCTTGTGTATTGTTTCTAGTTCCCCTACCTCCCTTTCCAACTCTGCACGCTTTGCCCTGCGCATTGCATTGTACCTGGCCGCTATCGCAATAAATTCTCCGCGCACCACTAACTTCAGGGCTTCCCAGACCGCCGCCAGTGGAGTGGAACCGATATCATTTTCTTGAAAATAATGCACTATCGCCTCCCTCACTCGTTGACACTGATCTTCGGAGTGCAGCAAGCTTTCTCTAAGTCTCCACCCTGGTGGCAACGTACGCCTATACTGCACTGGAAGCAGAACGGTAAGTGGGGCGTGATCGGACAGTGTGCGCGGTTCAATAGTAGCAGAGCCCAGGCTAGACATTAATTCTGTAGAGGCTAGAAAGTGATCTAACCTCGCGTAAGTTTTGTGGGCAGCTGAGTAATAAGTATAATCCCTCTCCAATGGATGTTGTGCGCGCCATACATCATGCAACCCATGTTCCTCAAGCCACCCTTTGCCTACTGGGGACAGGGCCCCTGACTGGTGCACTCTTAGGCCCGACCTGTCTAACCCCGCCTCCATCACAAGATTCAGATCTCCCCCCACCAAGATCGCTGCATCCTGCGAGGTGAGGACGTCCGACAATGCTGACAGAAGGAAAGACTCCTGTTTCTCGTTGGGGCCGTATATTGACCCTATAGTGAGATGCGTGTCGCCCCATTGTACTCTAAGGACCAGCAGCCTCCCCCTTATCTCAGCTACAGTCGAGATCACCTTGCATGGGCACTGGGCCCCAATTAAGATAGCCACCCCGTTTTTTTTTGACGGCCCTGTAGACCATACCTGTTGGGGAAATCGCCTGTCGCGCATGCGTGCAGTGTCCTTGCCCAGCAAATGAGTCTCCTGGAGGAGACAAATGTCACCTCCTATATTCTCAAGAAGGAGAGCACTGCTGCCCTTTTCACCGGGTTGTTCAGCCCCCGAACATTGAGGCTCACAATCTTAAGCTCCCTACCCATATCTTAGTCTTGAGTATGTTACTGCTATTCCTTTCATTAGGTCCCTATCTTGTCTCGTCCCCACACCACGATTCATGGTAACACCCCCGTATGGAGTATCTATAAGCAGGCTGATGCGGAGATCCCCCAAACCCTCAACAAAAAACCATTTCCCCTTATAACCTACCCTTATAAAAACAAAAACCACCCTCCAAGAAAAAACCCACATGACGAAAGTCTGTCACAGTTAAAGAAAGTCAGGGGGTCGCAGCAGCTTCTCACGACCCTGGCTGGACGATCGTACCTCCAACAAGTCGCAGGAAACAGATGTGGAGATGGTGTAGCACACCAGTCCGTCCCCCCGGCCCCTCTCTGTTCGCCCGTCCCGAGAGTATCAGCCATCAAAATATCCACGCATCTCAGGGGGTGACAGGCCTCGCTGATGTTTGAGAAAGGGTAGACAACACATCCTCCCTCTCCCTCTCTCTCATAGCTTGGTCAGGTTTCGTGGCCCACACCCCCTGCCCACCCTCTGCCAGTCTCCAGGTTGCTTCAGACGTTGTGACCTGGGCAAGTCCACTGCTTCTGACGCCACTGCCTGTTCGAGCCCCAGCACCTCCATAGCTTCCGCAACCGACCTTATCTGTAGTAATTTCCCATTGTGTTTGAAAATGAGGCGAAAAGGATGCCCCCAGGAGTATGGGATCTTGGACTCCCGCAGATGCATGGTCACCTCACGGAAGGCTCGCCGTTTGCTGAGCGTAGAGGCCGCCAGATCCTGAAAGAGAGCCGGCCGATGACCCCTAAAAAGAGTAGGCTGAGAGTCCCTGGCCTGGCGAAGGATTCGTTCCTTCAGTTGGAAGTCATGGATGCATACCAGGATGTCTGGTGGGGGCGCCTTCAGACCCCGGGGGAAACCTACTCGGTGGACACGATCCATCTGGATGTCTGTCTCCTCACCTTCTCCCAGAAGCTGTTGGAACAGAGCCCGGACATAGGCCCGGAGGTCGTCCCCCTCCTCCTTCCACGGAACGCCTCGGATGCGGATGTTATTCCTCCGGGAGCGGTTCTCCAAATCCTCGGTGTGGGCCTGTAGGTCGAGGTTTTGCTCCCGGAGGCGCAGCATCTCTTGTTGTAGTTGGTGCACTTCTTCTGCCCTGCTGATGTCGTGCTCTTCCAACGTCGCAACTCGCTCCCCGACCTCATCCACGTCGCGCCGCACCTCTCTCAGGTCCGCCGCCAGCTGTGACTTGATTTCTTGGATGTCAGCCTTCATGGTCGCGAAAAGTTCAACCATGAAGGCTTTCGTAGCGGGGGTCTCATCGCCTTCCAGCTGGCCTGCTCCTGCCTCACCCGAGGTCCCAGGTTGCCCCATCGGCTTGGAGAGGGCATCCTTCAGCGCCTTATCCTTACGGCCCCGTGGCACTGCCATACCCCTCGTGCTCTGTTCCGCTGGGCTAATCCGCTCCAACGCCGTCGTCCAGGATGCGGGATAGTCCACCACCTCTACTCACCGCCGCACCCAGCCAGCCCTTGCGTTCTCTCTTGTGCCACTGCAGCTGGCCTCCTGTAGACCGGTCCGTAGATATCCCCTCCTCAGCCGAGCAGGGATGCGAGAGGCCTCACGTACACCACCGCTGCTCAGTATGCCTCCGTCTCCATCCACTCCGGCCGCCAGCCAGCAGTTATCCGCGGTCCCTGTCCGCCACCCTCACCTCCTTACTGGGTCGGCGGGCGCTCTGGCGCAGGCAGTCTCATCGGGGGGCACCTGCCCCAACTCTGGCTCTGATCTTTGCTGCGCCACAGGGCTTCGCGGTCACCGCCGGCACCTCCACAGCCCCTTTAGCCACCCGAGTGCTAGCTATCACACGCTGGGGCACCTTCCGCCCGGCTTGCCCTTGCTCTGCACAGTGCCCTGTGGGGCCCAGCCTGTAGTTGGCCCGGTCCTGCTTTGCCCAGCCGCAGCTCCTAGGGTTCCAGGCCGATGGTTCGCCAGGCCTGGTGATCTAGCACGGCAGCTCCTCTCTGTCTCCCGGTGGGTTCCGGTCGTGAGGGGCAGCCACTCTGGTACAGGCGCAACACCGCTGGGCGCCAAGCTCTCCTGCTCCCGCTCTTGTGCCCCCTTAGCTCTGCTCCAGCCCGGCCTCCAGGCACCCCGAGGCCTCTCGGAACGGTGCCTCAAAATGGCGGCGACCCATCCTCCGCAGCACCGTCTCAGGGGTCTCTCCAGCCTCGCAGCTCTCCTCCCACCGCAACCGGGGCCGTCCCTCACCTCCGGAGCAGCGTACAGTGCCCCGCGGGGGCCGGTTAGCGTTCCCTGGCCTCACCCTTCCATAGACGCCTCACCGCACCACATCCGAGCGTCGCAGCTTATCGGCCTCACAGGCTCCGTTCAGCCGGGCCCGCACCGCACCTCACTCGTGCCGATTTCGGACCCTGGGTCGCACCAGCATCACCCCCAGTCGATAGCGGGGACGTCCACCGCCACAGGCGGTCCGCTGATTCCCGGGACAGGCGCTATTACGAAGCTAAGTATCGGCGGTGCCGGAGGAACGCGATTCTGCGTCCTACCGCTCCGCCATCTTGGCCACCTGTTTGTACCTTTTAAATGGTTGACAATCGCAATTGTAGTCACAAACCACTGATACTCACCATTGCAAAATGCATTTAGGAGGGGATGTTCCTTTCACCCCCTTCTAGTTGCAAATTCAGAATGATTCACAAAACCCCATTTGCAAAACAGATAGGCTTTGCTGACTCACAAAAGTGGTTTAATATGTGCCCAACACACAATTTTGAAGTTGCTAACCCTGTGGGTTTGCAAACTCAGGGGTCGATTCCGATCTCGGCCGGTAGGGCACCGAATCGTATTCGGCTTTACCGGATCCGATTCGGAGCCCTCTTTCCCGACCGATTCGGATGTGCGTCCGAACGAGCGAGTACGATGCGAGCGCTCGCGAAATCGCCGACCGACTCGTTCGCGGGACCCAACCGCTCCGACCGACTCGCACGGACACGACTCGCACCGCGCAATGGAGACGATCCCCGGCCGGGTAAGTACGATGCGCGCCTCGAGCAGTCCGACCGACTCGCGCAGTCCGGCTCCAAAGAGCAGTCAGAGCCGGACTTTGGGGGTCCGTGTCGGACCCCCCTGTACGCGTAGCCGCGCGAGTCGCACACAGGGGGGACCCATGGGTCCCCCCTACCTGTGCGTGTACGGCGCGAGTCGCTTCGACGCGTACCCGCTGTAGGGGCGCCCTTGTTCGCCTCGCACCCATTGAGTCAATGGGAGCCCGCGTACGCGTTGTACGACCGGCTCCCATTGACTTCAATGGGAGTCCGACCGAATCGAGTCCGATTGCATGCGAACGCATCGTACTCGTTCGGTCGGACTGCTAGGGTCCGATTCGGTCGGAAATCTCTCCGGGTCCGGCTCGGTCGGGGAGATTTCCGGCCTGAATCGGAATCGGCCCCTTAGTGCTTAATTTTAGCCAGTAGTTTCCGGTGCATGGCACCCGCACCTAATTGCCAGCACTGGGGCTCATGACAGTCTGCCATAAGGTGGCGCTGTCTGGCTAATTTAGGTATGAGCACAACAATAGCCGTTTATTAGTTCAATTAACATTTACAATGACTAATACGTGCCTCCCAAGCCATTCTTATAGCTTTGCTGGCCTGGAATAGTCTGAATTGTCACACTTGCAAGAGTGTGATGGATAGTAGCTGTGTTTGTACTGTCATTGGCAGCTGGCAGGGGCAGTGTGAGGTGCAAGCTGTAGTGGCCACCTGACGGGAGCCCCATCACTTATTCCTTTACGAATTAAGCACTGTGCAAACTGCACGGTTTGCAATGACAAAACGGTTTCATACATGGGGCCCAGGGTCCCCTATTGCATGTGGCATGGCGTACACGTGTTGGATGTACTGGAATAATACTGTATCCGGTCTTGACCAATATAATGGCCCATAAATTTTTAAGATGCTTA
This sequence comes from Calotriton arnoldi, assembly GCA_963921515.1. Classification (NCBI taxonomy): domain Eukaryota; kingdom Metazoa; phylum Chordata; class Amphibia; order Caudata; family Salamandridae; genus Calotriton; species Calotriton arnoldi. The sequence continues at coordinate 877,200 of CAWUFW010005668.1, forward strand.
ATTTATGAAATGTGTCCCCTGATGCAAAAAAAACCGTTGTTTCTCAAAAACTCAAATCCTCCTTTTTTGGGTGACCATTCTTATTTTCGGTCCTACGAACCGCACCCTAGCTCCGGAAAGAATTTGAACAGTGCAATCTGCTCCTCAAATTAATTAAATTAACAACTACATGAATAAAGGAAGAGCCACTGGATTTGTGTGATTCTGTGATGTTTTCTGTGTAATTATGAATTTTCAGCATTTGCCACATAATCCATCGACTGCTGCAGTTTAAGGCTGGATCGTTACCTGTAATCCATATCAGGGTCTTCCGCTGTCTGAGGTAAGGGCGACTGTTTCTGGAAGACACAGTGTCAACACACACAGAAATATGAGGTAGGCAAGTTCCCTCAAGTAGCTGTCACCTTCTAAGGAGGAAAAAGCCAAAGGTGTAAAGAAATGCTCCTTGCTGATGGAGTCTAAACAGGGTTGGAGAAAACCAGAAGACAGGAGTCCAGGCAAGAAATTCCCAAGAGCGAAGTGTAAGGATCAGCAAGCGGAGGGATAAAGGAAACAAATGAAGGAACAATGCTTTGGTGTGATGCACCTTCCAACCAGACAGACGCTTTTAAATTGTAAATTGTAATTTATTTATATAGCGCTTATTTATTTATTTATAAAGTTTTATATAGCGCGAACATGATCCCGAAGGATATCAGAGCGCTTTACAATTTTAGGGCAAGGAGGTAACAGTTGCAGTACAGGCATCAAAAGGAATAACAACCCAAACAAATCAAATATGCATACCAAACAAAAAGGTCACAATCGAAAGGGGACAACAGGGGTAAGATAATAACTGGTACATAGCGAACTGGGAGGGGAGCAAGTGGTTGGTAAAGAAGAATAACACCCAACGCAGGACTTAGGGTGTAAGTCCAAAGCATTAGAGCAGACGATCTGAGACCCTTTTAAGGTAGGAACTTGTTCATGAGGAATCTTTTTACTTCCAATTTGAAGACAACCTTGGAGGAGATTCTGCGTATTTCCGGTGGGAGAGAGTTCCAGATCTTCGGCGCAGAGCCGGAGAAAGCTCGGTGACACGTTCTCTTTTTGCGAAAGGTCTGTGGTTTCAGGAGGAGAGAGTTAGCACTCCTGGAAGGTCTACCCCCTCCGGATAATTCTAGCTTTTGCGCTAGATAACTGGGGGTTTTGAAATGGAGGGCTTTGTGAGACAGACAGGCAATCTTTAGCTGAATTCTTGCTTCATAGGGCAACCAATTTAGGGATTTTAAGACTGGGGAGATGTGCTCGTTTCTTTTGGTACCCGTAACCAATCTGGCCGCAGCATTCAGTGAAGCCCTTAGTGGGGCCAAGGTATAGTTGGGGAGGCCACAGAGCGTAGCACTGCCATAGTCTAGCCTCGGCAAGCGCTTGGACCACTTGCTTGAAGTCAGCTTGTGGGAGGAAAGGTTTGGGATTCCTGAGTATCCTCATCAGGTGATTAGCTCCCTTGCACACATTACTGATATGATTCTTCATGTTCAGATGCTTGTCCAGGGTCATTCCGAGAGATTTGGCTGAGTCAACTATAAGGGGGGAGCAGTTGAAGGCGGTGAGGTGGTTCATCCAAAGGTCTAACTTGGGGATATGATTCGGGGGAGAAATGAGAAGGAATTCTGTTTTGGAGGTGTTGAGCAAGAGGTGGTTCTCAGTTAACCAGTTTTGAGTATTTATTAGGTTAGAGTTGTGATATGAGGTTATTCGGGGAGGAGATTTTCAGATAAAGTTGCGTATCATCCGCATACATATGGAAGAGAATGTCTGCGAAAGTTAGTGCATTAGCTAAAGGTTCCAGGAACAAATTGAAGAGTATGGGAGATAAGGCGGACCCTTGGGGGACCCCCATGGATACAGGTGAAGGCTGGGAGAGAGAGTGGTTCGCCTTAACTCTTTGGGATCTGTGGTGGAGGAAGGACGAGAACCATTGCAGCACCGAACCAGAAAGGCCCATCCTGTGCTCCAAAATGGATAGGAGGTTGTCGTGATTAACAGTGTCAAACGCCGAGGAAAGGTCAAGAAGGATAAGGAGGCAAGATTCATTTTGGTCAAGCATTTTTAAAATGTCATCCATAACGTGAGTGAGAGCCGATTCGGTGCTGTGCCCACTCCGGAAGCCAGATTGGTGTTGGTCCAGGAGATGGAAATTCTCGATGTGGGCACAAAGTTGAGATTGGACGCATTTTTCTAGGTGTTTGGCTAGAGTGGGGATGTTGGAAATAGGGCGGAAGTTGTTGAGGTCCGTACTATCTGCAGTAGGCTTTTTTAAGATAGGTGTTACCTGAGCAGCTTTTAGGCAATCCGGGATCGTACCTTGTGACAGAGACGCATTGACAATCTTTGTCCAGATGGGGGTGACGACATCCTTGATTTCTTTGAAGATGGAAGGTGGTAACGGGTCGCTAAAATGATTAGATGGGTTGATACTCTGAAGAATCTTGTTAGTGTCTCTTTCACTGAGGGGAGTGAAGGAGTCCCATGAGGCATTGTTCTTGGTGCTCAGGCAAGTCGGTTCGATCTTCTCTGATAGGGCTGGGGGGGGTGCAGACCCACCGGATAGCAATAGAGCCTTCCTGGAGTCAAGATCAATATTGATGAGTCTGGATTTCTCAGTAAAGAAGGCAGCCAGGTCATCGCATGAAGGTAGGCCGACTCCAGAGACTGAGCGGTTTAGTGCTTCCACCGATTGTTGTTTCACCAGCTCAAAAAGTTTCTTGGGGCGATTAGCGGCTTGATTAAGTTGGTATCTGAAGTAGTCGGCCTTAGCGATCTTGATTTGTTTGTTATAGAAGCTCCTTACCGATCTAAGGATTATTAGCTGGTCCGAGGATGGTTTCGATTTCCAGGATCGTTCGATTGCCCTAAGGTTGCGGCGTTCCGTGTTTAAGTTGTCGTTGAACCACGGTTTGGACATTTTTGTTGAGTCATTTTTTTGTTGGAGTGGAGCAATGGAATCCATGATGCTAGAGATAGTAGAGTTGTAGAAGTTATTGAGTGCATGTACCTCAGACATGTCAGCTTGTGGAGAGAGGGCAAATTTACAGTGGGTTGCTAGATCGTCTGTATTGATATCCCTGAGGTCCCTTTTCCAAATCTTCGATTCCGTTGGTTGAGCCTTCCTCAGAGAGACCTCCATGTTGATAAAAAAGAAGATGCTGTGATGATCGGACCAATCGCACGGGGTAATGGTGTGATGGTGTGACCTTTGGTGATGATGAGGTCCAGAATTTCTCCTTTATTATGGGTTGGCCGGTCACAGTGTTGAATCAGCTCGTGATCACTTAAGAAGGATTTGAGGCATGTTACAGCTTGGTCATTGAGGTTGGACCAGTGAAGGTTGAAATCACCGAGGAAGATTTGGGCCATAGCGGACTCAACATTGCCAGAGATGATTTCCATTAAATGCTCGATAAAGGGGAGGTTGTCCCCCGGGGGTGATAAAATGTGTGTAGTTTGCACACTGGAAGGTTGTGATTAGAGATATTGAGACAAAGGTATTCGCATGAGGATGGCGTAGAGTACTCCGAGTGGGAGACCGATAGTGTGCTCCGATGTATACAAGCTAGGCCTCCGCCCGGCTTCAAAGCTCTGTCTAGACGGATTATATCATGGGTAGGAGGCACTAAGAGGTCTAGGAAGGGAGTGGAAGCGGGATTGAGCCAAGTTTCGGTGAGGATGATGATGTCTATCTCATTGTGTTGGATGAGGTCGAATATGTCAGAGGCATGTTTGCTGGCTGACCTGCAGTTGAGTAGTACGCATTTAAGTTGCACCGGTGTATGAGGGGGAGGAGTCTGTATGATGTTCACTCTCATAAGGTTGTCATTATTTATGCCTCTGAGGTTGTGAGGGGTTCTCTGTACGGGTTAGCGTGAATAGCTTGAATTTGTCCCGGAGTAATCTTGTTGGTGTCTAAGATAAGCGAGTAGGAATTGAGTAAGTCATCGATATCGTTAGACACGAGATAGGCCTTCTACCCCTGATGAGGCATCAAAGTATTTCGGTGAGTAGCACGCTACTCTGGACCCCAAAAGAATTAGTGGTGGATTAGCATAGGGAAATATAAGTTAATTTGAGTGGTGGACATGTGAGTCTGTTAGTTGGATTGAATAGGATAATAGAGGGATAGAAGAGGGAAGAGTCTACAACGTGCTATTTGGGAGATCATAGAAGTAAAAGGAGAGATGGAGAAGGGAAGAGTCTCTAGAAAGGGATTAGGGAGATCATAGTAGTAAAATTGGTTTGGGATGAGTCAAAACGAGGGATACATGAGGGAAGAATTTAGTAAGGGTTGTTTTGGGAGATCATAGTAGTAAAATGAAGTTTGGGATGAGCCAGGAGGAATAATGGAAACATAATGGATTGGAGAAGTCGGAAAGAAACCAAGGGAGGAACAGCCATGATGGAAAAGGAAAAAAAAAAGAGTACAAAATCCTGAAGTGGGCTACCTGTAGAGTGTTCTTAAAAGGCAGCTGCAAACCCGTAGGCAAGTGATTGCCATTTTGAAGTTGAAGAGAGGAGCAGAAACAGAAGCCCAGCAACATGAGAGGAAACAGACCCAGGTGAAAGTCTATTCTGGCTTGTCCCTGCGAGCTTCATATGGTGTCTTCTAAGCCTGGGAACCACTGGACCACACAAAGTACAATGATTCACTGGCAGCCAAAAAGACGCAGACACAACCACTGCATTACTTGCAGAGTTTAGCAAAATAATGAAGTACTAAAAATGCAGTGACATGGTGCTGCACTGTGGAAAGCCCTTCATAAAGGTTGACGGATCGCCACTCAGTTGCTTATTGCTGCATTTGGGTGTCAAACTGGTATGAATGAGGTGAAATCTTAGCCCAGACTGAGCTAACGTTTGAAAATGACAAAACAATGAAGTAATATTATCACAAAATGTGCTGCAACCATATTATTTGACTTTTTTTACTGCATAACTTAGTTAGTGCTGCCAAATAATTTGGTCTTCCTATGCCACATAATCCTACTGGCCCTCATTCCTCTGCCACATAATCTTACTGGCCCTCAATAATGTTTACTTTTGCTCACGTTGGAAATGGGGGTTATTTTGAATTGAAAATCGCCACTGGGTGGTGCTTCAACCATCACAGTGTTTCCCCTGGCAAAAACAACATTGAGACTTGCAAGGCGAATGTGTTAAAACCAACTCATACTTATTTTTGGATGTTTTACATAGCTGAAATAATAAGATTCTAAGGGTGCTGAAGTCCTTGATTTTGCTGTTTCAAATATGAATTTAATATTTAAAGAAAAGTCACTATAAGTAGTATTAGTGTATTGAATGATTTGTAATTTTAGCTCAGGTGTATGCTTCCTCCCCTCTGTCAATATGTTCTCTTTTTACGAACTCTGGGAGAGATGTACAAAGTATTTTAATGGTCGCAAATACTCAGATTCGGTATTTGCAACTGTTAAAATGCTTTTTAATTTCCAAACCCTAAAATGGGATTCCGAATGGATACTGATTTGGTCTCTGGATCGCATAAAGAAGTGTCGAATTGTTTTGCGACCAAATTCTGGTGACAAAACATTGAAATTTACCAACCCCCATTCATAAAAGTGGAGGAGGCCCTTTTGTGACCAGCATTTTGCAAACAGTAAATAGTATATCTTGGCTTGTATATTTTTCATATGCTGGAACATACATCGGTATAGTCACATCAGGGGGTACTTTTATTCGCAGGTGAACACATAAAAGCAAAACCTACCTAACCACCCCACCCACTAACTTTCACCTCGTTGTCTCTTTATTAGGACCAGGTGCTCTGTCTAGAGTGAGATTTGAAGCTCCTTCAAGAAGCAGATCCTTTTCCCAAAAAACTATTATAAGAGACAAGTTCGGGACACTTATCTGTCTGGGCGACATAGCTCAACATCTCTCTTTTTCGTGTACTGCCATATGAATACATCATTCCTCACCCTTCAAGGGAAAGGGGAACTGCTCCCCTCCATGGAAATAGAATTCCACAATCTCTGGTACCATCTACGAGCAGTCAGTATAGCATCCTCCCCAGCTCAGGATCAGGTAACAGACCACTCCACACATGGAGCTCTGGTTTGCATGTCTTTATTCTTCAGCATGCAACCATTAACTGAACAACTGCATCACCAAATTTATTCAGCATATCCAGCCACACCCAACCGATTAAGTAATACTTGTAAGGAGTACGTCGAGGGCCACTAGAGGCCTCATATACTCAAACACAAGACACAACGGGGCATATTATCTAGGAAGTGGCGGTGAGAGGCGTTAGCCTCCTTGGCTTAACGCCTCTCATTGCCACTTCGGAAACACAAGGCTGCACCATATTACCAAGCCTCACGACTTAACGCCAACGCAGGCACCCTTGCACCAGAGTGCTAGGGTGTCTGCGAGCAGGGAGGTTTGTTCATGGTGTCCCTTCCTGTACATAAACAAACCTAATATGCCAGTTTGTAACTTACATGTGTGCTGCTTCATGCAGCACACATGTAAGTTACAAAATGGCATTTAAAAAAAAGGTTTGTTTACGTACAGGAAGGGACACCTTCCTGTACATAAACAACCTTGGCATTTTGCTTTTTCCATGTGTGCTGCACAAGGCAGCACACATGGAAAAAGCAAAACGAGGAGAAATGAAGCATTTCTCCTCGTATCGCCACCTTAAGACCAGGATTTTCCTGGTCTTAAGTTCGACGCTGCCACCTATTATCACCTCTCTTGATAATAGGTGGCAGCGTCGAAGTGAATGGGTGTTGCGGTGGAACGCCCACCACAACACCCACTGCACGCCCCTTTCACGCTAAGTATAGCGTGAAAGGGGCACTATTACCAAAGCAGCGTTAATCAATCAATCAATCACAGAATTTGTAGAGCGCACTACTTACCCGCGAGGGTCTCAAGGCGCTAGCGAAAAAAAAAGGGGGGGTGCTGCTACTGGTCGAACAACCAGGTCTTGAGTAGCCTCCTGAAGGTCAGCAGGTCTTGGGTCTGTCGTAGGCTTAGTGGAAGGGTGTTCCAGGTCTTGGCGGCGAGGTGGGAGAAGGATCTGCCGCCGGTGGTAGTTCTTCGAATGCGAGGGACGGTGGCGAGGGAGAGGTCGGCGGAGCGGAGCTGGCGGTTGGGGACGTAGAAGAGGAGTCGTCTGTTGAGGTAGGCTGGGCCAGTCTTGTGGAGTGCCTTGTGTGCGTGGATGAGGAGTTTGAAGGAGATTCTCCTGTCGACGGGGAGCCAGTGCAGGTTCCTCAGGTGGGGGGTGATGTGGCTGTGGCGTGGTACATCGAGGATCAGGCGTGCGGAGGCGTTTTGTATGCGTTGCAGTCACTTGATGAGCTTGGCCGGGGCTCCCGCGTAGAGGGCGTTCCCATAGTCAAGTCTGCTACTGACGAGGGCCTGGGTGACTGTTCTTCTTGTGTCTGTCGGGATCCACCTGTAGATCTTGCGAAGCATGCGGAGGGTGTTGAAGCAGGAGGATGAGACTGCGTTGACTTGCTTGGCCATGGAGAGCGTTGAGTCGAGGATGACTCCCAGGTTGCGTGCGTGGTCGGTGGGTGTCAGGGCTGCTCCCAGCGTCGTTGGCCACCAGGAGTCATCCCAGGCTGAGGGGTTGGAGCCGAGGATGAGGACCTCTGTCTTCTCCGTGTTCAGTTTTAGTCGGCTGATCTTCATCCAATCGGCGACGGCCTTCATTCCTTCATGGAGGTTGGATTTGGCGGCGAGGGGTCCTTGGTGAGGGAGAGGATCAGTTGAGTGTCGTCGGCGTAGGAGATTATGTTGAGGTCGTGCTGTCTGGCGATGCGTGCGAGCGGGGCCATGTAGATGTTGAACAGTGTTGGGCTGAGGGACGATCCCTGGGGTACGCCGCAGATGATCTCGGAGGCTTCGGATCGGAATGGTGGGAGGCGGACTCTCTGGGTTCTGCCGGCGAGGAAGGAGGTGGCCCATTCCAGGGCCTTGTCTCGGATCCCTGCGTCGTGGAGGCGTGCGCGTAGAGTGCGGTGGCAGACAGTGTCGAAGGCGGCGGAGAGGTCCAGCAGGATGAGGGCTGCGGTCTCACCGTTGTCCAGCAGGATCCTGATGTCGTCGGTGGCGGCGATGAGGGCAGTCTCAGTGCTGTGGTTGCTGCGGAACCCCGATTGGGATGGGTCCAGGATGCTGTTTTCTTCGAGGTATCGAGTTAGCTGTTTGTTGACGATCTTCTCGATGACCTTGGCTGGGAACGGAAGCAGGGAGATGGGCCGGAAGTTCTTGAGGTCTCTCGGGTCCGCCTTGGGTTTTTTGAGTAGGGCGTTGATCTCTGCGTGTTTCCAGCTCTCTGGGAAGGTCGCGGTCTCGAAGGAGAGATTGATGACGTTGCACAGGTGGGGTGCGATGGAGCTGCTGGCTTTGTTGAAGATGTGGTGCGGGAAAGGGTCTGACGGGGAGCCGGAGTGTATTGTGCTCATGGTCTTGATGGTGTCCTCGATGTTCACGCTGGCCCAGGCTGGCAGGGGGTCGTGGTCGATGGTGTGCGGCGGGTCTGGTGCATCGATCTTAGTTGGGGCTGTCTGGGTGTTGAAGCTGTCGTGGATGTCGGCGATCTTGCGGTGGAAGAAGGTGGCGAGGGAATCGCACAGGGGTTGCGACGGCGGGATGTCGTTGGTGTTGGAGCTGGGGTTGGAGAGTTCCTTCACGATGTTGAAAAGCTCCTTGCTGTTGTGTGCGTTGTTGTCGAGGCGGTCTTTGAAGGAGATTCTCTTGGCGGACTTGATGAGGTGGTGGTGGTTACGGATGGCGTCTTTGTGGGCTGCGTGGCTGTCCGGTGTCTTATCACTGTGCCATTTCTTCTCTAGTTTCCGGCAGGTACGCTTGGAAGCTAGGAGTTCCGAGGTGAACCAGCTGGCTCTTTTGGTGGTGTCACTGTAGGTGAGTTTTTTCAGCGGGGCGAGGGTGTTGGCACAGTCGTCCATCCATCGTCTGAGGTTGCAGGCAGCGTCGTCGGTGTTGGATGGGTCGGAGGGAGGGCTGAGAGCGAGGGTTGCCCGAAGTTGGTCTTCGGTGACTTTGCTCCAGCAGCGGCGTGGGATCTGTTGGGTGCGGTGGTGTGTGATGGGTTTCTGGAAGGTGAAATGGATGCAGCGGTGGTCGGTCCAGAGGAGTTCCGTGGTGTGGCTGAAGGAGACGTGGGAGCTTGAGGAGAAGATGGGGTCAAGCGTGTGGCCGGCGGAATGGGTCGGTGTTGTGACGAGCTGGCTCAGCCCGAGGTTGGCGAGGTTGTCGATCAGGGTGGTGGAGTTGCTGTCGTTGTTGTTCTCCAGGTGAAAGTTCAGGTCTCCGAGGAGGATGTAGTCGGTAGAGGTCAGGGCGTGCGTGCTGATGAAGTCGGCGATGGAGTCGCTGAACTGGGGTCGGGGCCCAGGGGGTCTGTAGACAAGGGTGCCTCTAAGGGTGGTGTTGGGGTCCGTGTGGATCTGGAAGTGCATGTGTTCGGCGGTGCTGAGAGTGTCGTCGGTGCTGGTCGAGACCCTGATGGTGTTCTTGTGGACGATGGCGATTCCTCCTCCTACTGCGTTGACGCGGTCTCTGCGGGTGATCTTATAGCCGTCTGGGATGGCTATGGTGATGTCGGGGGCGGAGGAGTCGTTCATCCAGGTCTCTGTCAGGAAGGCGACGTCTGGTGATGATGTGTCGAGCAGGTTCCAGAGCTCGACGGCGTGTTTGCGTGCGGAGCGGGTGTTCAGTAGGATGCACCGGAGGTGGTTGAGGTCCTTCTTGGCGGGCGCCTCGGTGGCTCTGAGGCTGGTGTAGCTGCAGTTCCGGCAGGTGAAGGGACCATGGGTGCGTTTCGGGGCGGCCTTGAAGCAGTTGTGCGTCCGTCCGGGGTTGAGAGCGTGGAGTGTGGTGGCATCGTATCGGCGTCGGTCCTCGAGGCTGGAGCGGGGGGCGCGCGGCCCAGGGGTTCTGGCGCTGGGCGCGGTCCAGGCACGGACGGGCGCAGACGGGCTTGCCTTAGGCGCGGCCGCATAGCGGCCGCCATATATGGGGAGGTGGGAGGGAGGAGCAGCTGGAAGGTGGGAGGCAGGGGCAGCGAATGGGCAGTCAGGGGGGCGGGGCCGCAGGGGACGCAGCGGCGGGAATGGAGAGAGGCAGCGAGGGGCACAGAAGGCAAAATGGACACAAGGGAGGTGGGGGCAGCGAGGGAACAGAGGAAAAAACGGGCACAGTGCAGTGGGGGCAGCGAGGGAAACAGAAGGCAAAATGGACACACGGGAGGTGGGGGCAGCGAGGGAACAGAGGAAAAAACGGGCACAGTACAGTGGGGGCAGCGAGGGAAACAGAAGGCAAAATGGACACGAGGGAGGTGGGGGCAGCGAGGGAACAGAGGAAAAAACGGCCACAGTACAGTGGGGGCACATAACATGGCTTTTAGCCACGTTATGTGGTTTAACGCTGCCTTGGTAATAGGGCACTGACCCTATCGCCACCACAACGTCACAAAAAGTGACGTTGTGGTGGCGATAGGGGCTTGGTAATATGCCCCAACATCTCCTGCTTTGTAAAAGAAAAAGTGTGAACACATTTATACAAAAATACATAGCATAACTCCTCGATGAGCTGTCGAGGTACTCTCACCTGTCTTCCACATCTAGTTGTACGTAGTAGAGGAGGGGAGCCTTTATCTGGCCTATTAGGAGAAGAGTCAGATGCTTGACTTGGGTCTTCAGGTGGACTTGCCTTACTCATGAATTCTGGAGCTGACGAACTTCGAGGCAAATGATTGAAGTGTGATGAGTCTCTGAATACGGACTTCCCAGGTTGTTGGGCAGTTACCATATATGCTTTGCTCGCCACAAATTTTAGCGGTTCAGCATCAAATGAAGTGTCAATCTTGCACATCTGCTTTTGCTTTTGACAAGGACTCGGTCTCCTTCCTCGAACACCGTGTTTCGAACGCCTCTGCACTTGTCGGAGTAAGCCTTCATTTTGCATTTCTGAGAGGTGTCAGTGACACAAATCTTGTCAGGGACTATTGACCGACTGATGGTCCATTGAGGTATCTTTGTTCCAAGAGCTTTCCCGAACAGCAAAGTAGCCGGACTTTCTTCTGTTGTGGAATGAGGAGTGGAACGGGAGGCACGGAGGGCTGGGCGTAAAGCTGACTTGGTCAATTCCTTCCAGCGCAGCACGCTGAACCACCCTTTTCAATGTACTCTTAAATAATTCAACAGCACCATTTGCCTATGGCTATAGAGGTGTACTTTTCTAATGTTTGATGTTCAAATATTTAAGAAAGTCCTTGAACTTTCATCTATTGAAAGATGGACCGTTGTCAGATTTGAGAATGGAAGGAACACCCCATGATGCAAAAATGTCATCCAGCCTCTCAGTGACTTTGGCATGTGTGGTTGATGATAATTCTTCCACTAGAGGAAAAGGTGAGTACTCACTGACAACTTCCATGAGATGATGTCCATTATTGAGGGGTCGTACGAAGTCAGCTGGGATTTTCCTCCAGGCCTATTTAGGAAGATCAGACATTTTCAGCAGGTGCTGAGTCGTTTTGGGAGACAGTTGCACAGATGACAAGCTTTCAGTTCCCTTTCAACTTATTCATCAAGGCGAGGGAACCACACTCGATCCCTAAGGACTATTTTAGGAGCGGCAATGCCACCATGTCCTACGTGTGCCAGTTCAATAACTTGTTGCCTCAGGCTTTCAGGGATAACTATTCTTGTCCCTCTCAGGATGACACCATCATGGGTAACAAAAAGTTCTTCTAGAACATTATCGAATTTCAGGTACTCAACGCATCAGTAAGAGGTTGAACCTGTTTCCTCCATGACTGCATCGCAATGATTTATTTGAGTTTGAGCATGTCTCTATCAGTCATAGTAGCTGCCAGAATCTGCCCAATTGAAAGAGCTTCCGACGCACTTGAGTTTACTATGCAATTGATGTTTGCCTCAGCCGCTTTGGGTGTTGTACTATGACGTGGCAGTGGCCCTCGTGAAAAGTATTCTGCAGGGTTTTGATCCTTCTCTGGTTTGTACACAATAGTGTAATCATATTCCTGCAGACGCAACCCCCACCTCTTGATGCAAGGGGCATCTTGGCTTTCGGATTTCTGAAAATGGTAAGCAACCCCTGATGATCTGTGACAAGGGTAAAATGCTTTCCATACAGAAACACATGGAAATGTTCACACGCCCATATTACAGCTAAACGTTCTTTCTCAGGTTGAGAATAAGCACCCTCAGTCTGAAATAAACTCTGGCTAGCATAGGGCACAATGTGTCTCTGAGCCTCGGGCTGTCCGTTGTGTTGGGCAAGGATCACACCAAACCCCACCAGGCTTGCATCTACCACAGTTTCTGTGTGCAATTTCAGATCAAAGTAAGTCATTTCAGTTTCATTTTCAATTGCTTTCTTTATTTGCTTGAAACTTCGTTCCCATTCTGATGACCATTCCAGCAGAACATCTCGCTTTGTTAGTCCTGTTAAAGGGGTACGCACAGTAGCAAAATCACAAATGTACCTGGAGCTGTAGCTGGCCATGCCTAAGGTAGATCGCAGCATGGTCACATCCTCTGGAAGGCAAGTAGAGGACAATGCTTGTACCTTTTCAGGGTCAGGAGTCATCCCCTTTTCAGAGAAAATGTACCAAAAGAATTTGTCTGTTTTTGTGAAATTCACATTTCTCTGCATTTAGTGTGTGACCTGCATCGGCAAGCAGATGGCATATTTGTGTGAGTACTTTATCATGTTCTTTTCGTGTAGCCCCAAACACCGATATATCATCACTGTAGTTAAAAGCATATGTGACAGGCTGAATTATTCAATGAATGACATCTTGAAAGATTTCTGCAACTGAAGACACACCAAAATGGAGTATTTTATATATGAACAAACCAACATGAGTTGAAAAAGTAGTAATGCACCTTCAGTTTTTTTCCACTTCAAGTTGATGATAGCCTTTGTTCAAATCGAGGCGGGAGAAAACTTTGGCACCATTCAGCTGTGTAATCATGTCTGCCATGTGTGGATCTGGATGTATTTCTCTTTCGATTGCTTTGTTGGCCTGTCGCACATCAACACAAATGCACACTGAACCCCCACTGTCCTTTTTTTGGTACCACCACAATGGGTGAAACCCACAGCATGAGAACAGTAGTGCACTTGATGATGTCATGCTTTAACAGTGTCTCTAGTTCTTTCTCAACTGCATCCTGTAAGTGAAAAGCAATTTGACAGTGTCACTGGGCAACAGGGCGAATGTCTTCATTAATGTGAATCTGCACCTTCATTGTCTTAAGTTTCCAATGTCCATGACACAATGTCAGAAATTGACTCACTATTTCAAAATGAGCATTCAAGTTATAGTTAACAGAGATCACTCCCATGTCAGCAGCAGTATTGAAACATAATAAGCATGCACTCGACAATGTATCCTGGAGGACATGAATTGGCGTTTTCTTGTGCCGCATGGTCGTTACTAAGGATGATTGACTCTGCAAAGGTATAGAGGCTGCCCAGGTGTACATTTTGGTTCTCGATGGTGTAAAATGAGGTACCAGAAACAGTTTGTTGTACTTTTCTGCTGGCATGATGTTTATCAACACACCACTGTCTATAATAAAAGTCGTAGGGCAACCATTCACCTTGAGTGTAATTTTAGGACAATGTCCAAATGACCTTTGTTGCTTCATGTGGCAATTCATTTTATATTTATGTTCTTCTTTGCAAGCGGCCAATCCTACATACACATGTCAGACTGTGACTTTCACCATCATCACACATCCATCTTCCTCACTGTCACTCGATGATGACGTTAAAGTGCCTTTGAAAGATGAATTTGAGGACAATCAACTTTGTTGCATTTTCTCTTGCCTCAGTCGATGTTGCTGTTTGGCCTTGTGGGAGTAGCTAGAGTGTTTCTGGAACCTTCTGGCATCCATCTTCTCATCTCGCTGTGATGCACTTAGTTTCTCTTTCTCTTTACAAACAGTTATGAAATGGGTTTTTTTCCCGCATGCTTTGCATATCTGTTAGATGGCAGGACATTTACTTTCATGTGGAAAGGAAAATCCACAATGGAAACACACTTTCTTTTTCTTTCGGAGACACCACTCTGTGGGCCTCTGCTTTGTGTTTCTGCTTACTTTACATACTCAGAACTAATTTTGGGCTGTTCCAGCTTCCATATCAATAGCCTGTTGATCAGCACGTTCCTCCGCTCTTGAAGCCGTGAGCACTTTCTCCAATCTGAGCATTTACCGCAGCATGCAGCATCAGAACAAGTTGGAGAGGCAACCATTGATGACTCTAAGATGCATGGTTTCGTCATCATTGAATTCACTGAACTTGCAGTGCTTTATGAGTATATCAAGTGTCTCAACAAACTCATCCATCATTTCACCAGGTTGCTGTCTTGCTTGGTTAAAGGTGTGCATCTCATAGTCGAAATTCGGCATTGGATTGAACTTGGCTTCCAACGTCTTCTTGATTTGATGGTACGATACTTTATCAGCTTGTGATATTTTCCTTTACTCCATCACCTGCCAGGTTCTTTAAGTATTCAATGATCTTTTTGTCATCTCTTTCTTCTAGACTGTTGATGAAATCATCGAATGTTTCAATCCAGGCACTCCATCTGGCACCTATATTCTGCTTTTTGGTGGTATCTAATGGGAGCAGAGGTTTCAGGAAAGCGGCGGCATCATAGCCAGTTGTGGACCACACTAACATTGAGAGTAAGGCCCTCTCCAGCGCTGTCTTTTGCCCACTTGGATCTGCACCATCTACACCATCTGTAAGCACTTGCTGCATGCTTGTATCAGTGTCTTTGCGGCTGATCTGATGTCGTATGGCCTCTTTTTCATCTTTGGCAGTGAGTAACTTTCATCTCTTGTATGTGGTTGTCACCATTTTCAGTCTTTTGCATCATATCCCGTCTTCACTGCCTTTAGCGTTTCTTGGCACCTGGATGCTTCTGCTTTTCTTGCACTTTTGCACCTGGGTATTGCTGCCTTCTGCATTTCTTGTTCTGTATGTTTGAAAGCTCTGTGTTAAGTGGTGGCGCAGAACCACTTCTTTCAGCCTTACCAGCAGGTTACGGGCCTACTGTGACTGAGCTTTCCATAAGGTCTTTGCCTTCTTCGAAAGCCTTGCGCTGGCTGGAGTGGTGCTTTGACTCCACATATGCCAACCGTCAATTTTCACTTCTACTGAGGCACACGTGGCACGAACAAGCAGTTTGCTGGACCTCGGCAAACTTTCCGGAAGAGCACTCTCGATTATTTGGGTTACAGATCTCCTATCTCATTGTCGGTTGTAGCATCCGTACCCAGCCCAGGAGAAGGTAACAGACCACGCCACACACAGAGCTCTGGTTTGCATGTCTTTATTCTTCAGCATGCAACCGTTAACTGAACGCACTGCATCACCAACTTTATTAACCACACCTAATCACACCCAACCCTGATTATATAATACTTGTAAGGAGTCCGCTGAGGACCACTAGAGTCCTCATATACACAAACACAAGATACAACTGTCAGCATGTTGCTTTTTTCCACATTGCGGCAGTTACCATGTTTGCAGTAGTCGCAAGCTGCCAGACCAAACTACCATCATTGCACTTCATTCTGGAGAGGGAGTGGTCTTATAAACCCAGAAAACATTAGCATGACTTAGGATAGGGCTTTATGGCGGCTCTCTGACTCCACTTACTACCTCCTTCCAGAATAATTTAGTTTTTGTACAATTCCACCAAATATGTAGAACGCCCTCTTCCCCACTGTCCTTCCAAGGTGCCCTTGCCAATTCTGACATCATTCCTCATGTTTCTTCAGAGTGTAGTACCAGCCATACAGGAGTTTGTAATTGGTCTTCCTACTATTTACTTTTCTGTGGAATCTATCTATATCCCCCAGTATACCTCTGGACAAACCTTCAGGCATGGAGACCATCAGCCACCTCTCCTATTTCCTCGTCCAGGAGCTGAACCCGCATCTTTGTGTATCTATCAGTATTTAAGTATTTATGGCAAATATCTAAACTGTTGATTATGTGCAGCTCATAATGTTTCTCGAATGGGCAAAGCTCCTCTGCGACAGCTGTCGTAATATTTATCCAATGACGGAACTGGGTGTAATGCAGCCACTCTGTTGCTTCCTCCATCTGCAACACTATTAAACTGATTATGGCAATAAAATGGATTGCTTTGCTTCTAACAAGAAACTCACCTTAGATTTTTACATACGCTGCTGTGTCGCGGCTAATGAAACATTAGAAGCCAGATGGGCAAGATTATCCACCCAAGTATACCTTGCTTGGACACAACTTTTCCTTTAACCGACCCCCAGGAACACGCAAGTGGTGTTTAATAACAGTCAAGATCCCTTTATGGCCAACACTGCATTAGTCGTGCATTGCAGGAGCCAAAGAAGCTCAATTTAGGATTGTAACAGTTTTTATTATTAAGAATACAAAACCGTTCGCCTACATCCGTCGGCCGGTGAGGTAGCTGGGATCGGAAGGAGGGGACGGGGAAAAGGGGAAGAGAGAATCAGAACAGTAAATTAAGACAAACAATACATGCTCATGTCATTCAATAGGAATCGTCACTCTTTCTCTGTTCCCAAATCAGTTGTGGTGGTGGCAGGTGTAATCTGCAATATACGCAAGTATATGGGGCACATGAGCTCCTGATACACTTCTGAGAGGTGCTTTATGCATGTTCCCCATCTTTTTTCGAACTTCGGTAGGGTGTGATTGACAACAGCTGTTAGTTTTTCCATCCCCAATAAGTCCCAAAACTTGTGGGGCTCAATTTAAATGTAAAGACATTTTAACTGAAAATTAAAATATTCTGCCTAAAAATCAATGGTTGCCATATGTTTTTTGGACGTGAGGCAATCGGCTGCAGTGAGGTGAATGTGTCACTTGTGGTGTTACAGTAAATCAAGTCACGTATCCATGCCTTAACCGTTGGGACCTGAGTGCCCCCCCAGTGTAGCAAGACCTGTCTTTTAGCCATAAGTAGAGCTAGGGCAGCCTTTAGGGGCTTAACATACCTCAGCAAGGCCATCAGTGGAGTGGGTTGTAGCGCATAGTCAATCATCTGGGACAAATGGTAAAAGACCTCCCCCCTGTATGCCAATATAGGCCTGCAGTTCCATGTCAAGTGTGAGAAGTCTGCCTGCCCAGCTGCAAATCGGGAACATTTGTGTGATTTGGCGGGGTCCATTTTAGCTAGTAAGTATGGTGTGACATATGCTCTATGTATATACTTAAAATGCATAATGATTGTATGAGACCTATCGCGTCTTTTCACAGCAATAGAGCCATGTCTGAGCTGGCAGGGTGCATCCCAGATCTCTTTCCCAGGCCGCCCGGGCTCTTGCCCCAACCGCTGGTCGGAGTGTCAAAGATAAGTGGGAAAGTCGGGAGACAAGATGGGCCCCGTTAGTCGCTGTGACTATTGATGTGAGTGGGGGATATTCCACAGGCTCTCTTGAGGGAGTCGGCAGTGCTGCGAGCATGGCGTTTCGTAGTCTGTGCAAAATAAATGTGTCCATATACGATGCGTCACGTCCTGCTATCAAGTTATCAACAGTGCAAAACTGAGCATCACGAATAGATCACCAGTAGTCTGCAGTCCATACCGAACTAGCGTTCGCTTGGTCAACGTTTTCATCGTTGGGGGAAGCTAGGTGTTATCCATCAGTGGTATATGCGGGGAGTATAGGAAGTCTGCATTTAGATATCTTTGTAACTTGGCCAAGGCCCAAGATGTGGTTTGCAAGGTTTGTATTTCTACTGGGTTTCTTGTCAGTCCACGGGGTAGAATAGAAGAGAGAGGGCAAAGACGAGCCTGTGAGCATTCCGGCTTCAAGTATTGCAATCGAATATCTGGGTGGTACCAGTAGTGAGCAAAGTTTATTTGCAAAATCAAATAGTATAGGTAAAAGTCAGGGACACCGAAACCCCCACGTTGATACGGCATAGTTAAGGTCTGCCATCCAATCCACGGTTGCCTACCAGCCCATATCAATCTAATAAGCAAACCACGGATTGTATCAAAAAATTTAGTTGTGAGGGTAATGGGGATATTGAGGAATAAATACAAAAAGCGGGGCAAGGCCGCCATTTTAATAATGGCAATCCTACCAGCAATCGAGAGGGGAAGTTTAATCCATCCCTCGATTTGCATTGTTAGTTTATCGATCGCAGGTCCATAATTGAGACGAATAACCTCTGGAGCACTTTGATGCAAAAAGATACCCAGTTATTTAGGAGGATCTGTGCACCAGCGCAGCGGAAAGTCTATGACAAAGCATATGGTGGACTGCATCAATGAACATTTTTTCATCTTATTCCAGTTGATGGTCAGCCCGGAGAGCACTCCAAAGCGCACAACCTCTCGAAGCAGAGGGGGGAAGGTTAACCTCCGGTTCTCTGACGAATAGCATCATGTCATCAGCATAAAAGGAGGCTAGTAGCAGGCCCAGGTGAAATCTTAAGCCTCGCTGTAAGTCCCGCTTCTGAAACTGTCGTGCAAATGGGTCCATGGCTATGATAATTAGCAGGGGCGATAATGGGCATCCCTTACCGGGTGCCAAGTATAAGCTAGAACTGCTCGGTGGGTTTCCCGTTCACTCGAAGTCGGGCTACTGGGTTGGTATAGAGCAGGCAAACTAGATTGGAGAAGCCAGCTGGGACTCCCAGTTTGCATAATGTGGCATGTAGAAAGGTCCATTCCAGCGCGTCAAACGCTTTTTCAGCGTCTAATAAAATTGCTGCCACTGTAAGTGTAGGATCTATTTGGTTAATGACTGCAAATACTGCATGTAAATTGACCGATGTAGAACGGCCTGGGACAAATCCAGCCTGGAATGGGCACACTATCTTATCCACCAGTAGGGACAATCGAGTGGCCAGGATCTTAGCTAAAATTTTGTAATCTTGGTTTAGTAATGATAAGGGCCTATAAGATGCGCAACAGTGAGGGGCTAATCAGGTTTAAGTAAAAGTATAATTTTTGCTTCCCGCATGGTGGGGGGGAAGAGTCCCCTCCTCCAAAGCTTCTCCATACACCTCCAGTAGTCTGAGTGCCAGTATAGTTTTGCATACTTTATAGAAATCGCCCGTCAGTCCGTCCACACCAGGGGCGTGTGCACCAGCCAGCTCATCTATAGCCTGCGTGATTTCGTCCGTATCTATGGGTGCCGCCAGAAACTGTCGCTGCCCCTCGTCAATCCACACCATTGCCACCTCAGCGAGGTACTTTGCAAGTGTGTCCCCTACAGGGGGATCACGTGAGGTATATAAGCGGGTATAGTAGGAGAGAAAGGCGGAGGCGATATCCCCCCGCATGTAAGCGATGTCTCCATCTTCAAGCTCAAGCTGCGTGTTGGAACCGGGTTTACCGAGTCCGCCACGGTAGCATGGCGCGAAGCGGGAAAGCACGCGAAGGCAATGTGTAAGGCAGTTGTGCAGCACACTCTTACTTTGACTCAGAAATGCGAACACAATAACATGACACCACACCAGGCTTTTGTATTTAAAATCAAGATCTTTTATATATAAATCAAGTTAGCATCAGATGAGGCAGATTAATTCAGATCTACATTTAAATTCATTGCATTACTCAACTGGTGCACATTTTAAATAAAGCATCATAGCTCATCAACATTGTAGGCCACTAAGAGGCCGCAGGAATTATCTCTTAAACGTAGCACTTAATAATGATCTCAAGGTGCGTTAATAAAACATGGGACTAAACATGCAGTTCACTTTAGCATATTCAATTACTTAAAGGAAGGCTTTTCACGTTACATTTCAATAGGCCTGCATTAATCTAGGCGCGCCCACATTCAGTACAGTGGGCGTCGCAATTCCAGTACACCTGTAACATAAAACACTTCAACTCTTGGCGGTGTACACTTCAGCTCAATTCAATTAAACACTTTCCCCTGTGGTAAAGACTTAGCAGTTAAAAGCATGGCCTAGGCAGTAATTACAATAGGCATCTGCAATAAATTAATAAATACTGTGGGGAACCCCTCAACATGTCCTGTATCCTGGGGCTTCTATGTCCCTTAGGGGTTAACTCCAGGCTAGGCCCACTCCTCTCCGGGGCCTCGCCTCATGGGGAAAGGTACACTGTTAATTTAGGGGTTAATGGTGGCCCCCGGCCCCCAGTGGCATTTTTGTGTGCCCTAGGGGCCTCCTGGGCTCACCTGGTGCTTGTTCGTTGGTCGCGCTTCTTTAGCGACTGGCAATCCCCCAGGCCCGGCCCGTGTTCTGGAGGGCGGGGCCCGGTCGGGGTACCTCGGCCCTCTGGCCGGAATGACGGGACGTTGCGGGGCCGGTATCACCCTCCTCCGGCCCCGGGATCAGGGAGTGACTGTGCGGCACGTTGCGGGGCCGGTATCACCCTCCTCCGGCCCCCGGGATCAGGTGAGTGGTTTCGCGGGCTCAGGGACTTTGGGGATGGGAGCGGGAGCCGGCAGTCCTCTCCGGCCGGCTCCCCGTCTCCCTCTGCACGGCCGGGGCTCTTCTTCGGCCTCCGTCGGCGCTGGGGGCGTGGCGGGAGCCGGCGCCCAATCGCTGCGCGGCCTTCCTGGGGGCGCGGCCAGCGTCCCCGGCTGCTCGGCAACGGCGTCGGCGGGGCCTGGAGGCCTCGCTGGTCACGCTAGGCCGCGGCGGTGATTTCTTTGGCCGCGACGGCGGCGGTGGTGATTTCTTCGGCCGCGACGGCGGCAGTGGTGATTTCTTCGGCCGCGACGGCGGCGGTGGGGCCCTGCGCCCGGTGACTATAATTTGGGGCAATTTGTAGAGGCTTCGGTGAGGGCGCGGATGGCGCACCTCACCACATCTATTCAAGGGGCTTCCCTCACCTCAGCGCTCCCTTCGGTGAGGGCGCGACGGCGCACCTCACCACACGGCACTTCTCCTCACGCGGCGGCGGCCGCGGCGGTGATTTCCTCACAAGGTCAGTGACCTGAGGGGAGGCAGAACGCAGGGCGCACCAGCAGCCTGTGGGCAGGGCTGACTGGAAAAGTACTTGGGGGCAGCCCAGCAGCAGGCAGGAATAGTTAGGGGGTGAAGGTCTAGCGCTTCAGGGTATGGCGCTTTACCTGGTGATCCCCAGTTGGGCAGTTTAGGCTTCAGGCCTCGCTGGTCGCGCTAGGCCGCGGCGGTGATTTCTTTGGCCGCGACGGCGGCAGTGGTGATTTCTTCGGCCGCGACGGCGGCGGTGGGGCCCTGGGCCCGGTGGCAATAATTTGGGGCAATTTGTAGAGGCTTCGGTGAGGGCGCGGACGGCGCACCTCACCACATCTATTCAAGGGGCTTCCCTCACCTCAGCGCTCCCTTCGGTGAGGGCGCGACGGCGCACCTCACCACACAGCACTTCTCCTCACGCGGCGGCGGCCGCGGCGGTGATTTCCTCACAAGGTCAGTGACCTGAGGGGAGGCAGAACGCAGGGCGCACCAGCAGCCTGTGGGCAGGGCTGACTGGAAAAGTACTTGGGGGCAGCCCAGCAGCAGGCAGGAATAGTTAGGGGGTGAAGGTCTAGTGCTTCAGGGTATGGCGCTTTACCTGGTGATCCCCAGTTGGGCAGTTTAGGCTTCAGGCCTTGCTGGACGGTCAGGCCTCCTCAAATTAAGGTGTCTGGCGACTGTTCCAGATTGGTTGCTTCTTAGGCGTTTCTTGTCAGGAGTTTCTTGTCAGAAGTTTCTTGTTATAAGTTTCTTGTCAAAGTTTCTTGTCAGAAGTTTCTTCTTATGAGGGGGGGGGAATGAGTTGGTGGTCTGGGAGTGCTTGATGTTCCTCCCCGCACGCTGAAGGTGGTTCCCTGGGTCCCCTCACACTGGGCAAGGTCAGTGGGTGGTGGGCGTTCCTCAGCTATCTTACTACAGCAGGGCCTCAGCCCTGTCAGCAGCAGTAGTGTAGGTCTCCCCCCTAGGCCCTAAAGCCTATACTCCGGCGGAGGTTCTCCCAGGATCAGTGGTGCCTCATCAACTGACTAGAAAGTTTTCCCTCCAAGCCTTTTATACCCCTAGGTCAGGTGACTCTCCCAAAGGCGGCAAAACATAACTCCTCCCACAGCCCGGAAGGTTCTGGAACCTTCTACATGCCTGGCTATGTGGCCCAGAGGCGGGGACGGAATGGATACTGTATCCCTATGTCCCAGCCTGACCCTGGCTACTAGTGTGTATGCGTGTAAGGCCCCTCTGCAGTAGCAGGGGCCTGTGGCAGCCATCTTGAGTGAGAGAGAGCACCTGCACCTCAGCACTGGCTAGCAGTGGCAAGGCGCCCGGAGACCTAGGTCCAGTAAAAATATGGTGGCAAAAATGAGGCGCAAAAGGGAAAAAAACAGGGAAAGACCACCCTAGGGCTGACAGGTCTAACACGCGTCCCCCCAGCCGAAAGAGGGAGAGCTTCCCAACCTCTAGGGAGTTCTCGTCGCTAAGGCGGAAAAACCGGGAGAGACCGTCAGCGTTGGCGTGGTCTACACCGGGTCGATGTTCCACCCGAAAGTCCATCCCCTGGAGGAAATGGACCACCTCAACAATTTGGGGTTTTCGCCTCTCATCTGCATGAGCCAGCGAAGGGGTCAGTGGTCGGTCTGGATCAGGAAGTGACAACCAAAAAGGTATGGCCTCAACTTCTTTACAGCCCAAACCACAGCAAAGGCTTCTCGTTCGATGGTACTCCACCGCTGTTCCCGGGGAGTAGTCTTCGGGAAATGAAGGCCACTGGCTGGTCTTGGCCATCGTCATTCAGCTGCGAGAGCACAGCTCCTATGCCATGCTCAGAAGCGTCTGTCTGTACAATAAATTCCCGTCCAAAGTCTGGAGTCCTGAGCACCGGTGCGGTGCACATGGCACATTTGAGGGTCTCAAAGGCTTCCTGGCAGGCAGCCGTCCAGATGACTCTGCGTGGCTGCTTCTTTGAAGTCAATTCCGTCAATGGGCCCACGATGGTTCCATATCCCTTGACGAACTGGCGGTAATACCCCGTGAGGCCGAGAAAAGCCCGGACCTCTGTTTGGGTCTTGGGGGGCTCCCAGGCCAAGATGGTCTCAATCTTGGCTTGGAGGGGTTGCACCTTACCTCCGCCCACCAGATGTCCCAGGTACACGACAGATCCCTGTCCAATCTGGCACTTGCTGGCCTTGATGGTTAGACCAGCCCGTTGCAGAGCCTGTAGCACCTCCTGGAGATGCTCCAGATGGTCCTCCCAGCTGCTACTGAAGACAGCTATGTCATCCAGGTAGGCAGCAGAGAAGGCCTCTAGGCCAGACAGCACCTGGTTCACCAACTGCTGGAAAGTGGCTGGAGCATTTTTCAACCCGAAGGGCATCACCCAAAATTGAAAGTGGCCCTCGGGGGTGGAGAACGCAGTCTTCTCCCTTGCTCCTTCCGCCATGGCAATCTGCCAATAGCCTGACGTCAAATCAATGGTACTCAAATACCGGGCTGCTCCCAGCCGGTCAATGAGCTCATCCGCCCGAGGGATCGGGTGAGCGTCGGTCTTTGTGACTGAGTTGAGTCCACGGTAATCCACACAGAACCGAAGTTCTGGTGTGGTGCCCGGTGGGGCCGCTTTTGGCACCAACACCACCGGACTAGCCCAAGGGCTACTGGAAGGCTCAATCACTCCCAGTTCTAGCATCTTGGTAACCTCACCCTGGATACTAGCCTTGACTTTATCGGACAGCCGGTAAGACTTGGTTTTTACTGGCGGACTGTCCCCTGTGTCCACATCATGGGTACACAGGTGCGTGATTCCAGGCGTGAGGGAGAACAACGAGGCGTACTGCCCCAAGACCTGGCGGCAGTCCCTCTGTTGCTCTGGGGTTAAGGATGGGGCGAGGACCATTCCCTCTACCGAACCATCCTTCTCATGGGCCGCCAGAAGGTCTGGAAGAGGCTCACTCTCCTCCTCCTCACTTCCATCTGTTATCATTAGGAGAGTGAGTTCTGAACGCTCCTGGTGGGGCTTCAGGCGGTTGACGTGGAACACCCTGTGGGGTTGACGTGGGGTCTTCACATCGACGACATATGTGGTCTGGCCTCTCCTTTCCAAGATCTCAAACGGCCCAGTCCACCGGTCCTGGAGGGCGCTATGCTCTCCTGGCTCCATGACCCACACCTTCTGTCCAGCGTCTAACTCTACCGTCCGCGCGTTCCGGTCATACCATTTCTTCATGACGGCTTGACTTGCCTCTAGGTTGTCCGAGGCCTCCTTCCACAGCTTGGCCACTTGGCTGCGGAATGCCAGCATATAGCTGACCACATCACGGGGAAGCTTCGAGGAAGACTTCTCCCACCCCTCCTTGACAAGACTGAGGGGCCCCCGAACGGGGTGGCCATAGAGCAGCTCAAAGGGGCTGAAACCGACCCCCTTCTGCGGCACCTCTCGGTAGGAGAAGAGCAGACAGGGTAAGAGGACGTCCCACTTCCTTCTCAAGTCCTCGGGTAGGCTCCTGATCATCCCCTTCAAGGTTTTGTTAAAGCGCTCCACGAGCCCGTTCGTCTGGGGGTGGTAAGGAGTGGAGAACCGGTAGGTCACTCCACACTCCTTCCACATGGCCTGCATGTAGGCCGACATGAAATTCGTGCCCCTATCTGACACCACGACCTTGGGGAATCCCACTCGGGTAAAAATCCCCATCAGGGCCCGCGCCACCACCGGTGCAGTGATGGTCCTCAGAGGGATTGCCTCTGGGTACCGGGTGGCGTGGTCTACCAGCACCAAAATGAACCTATGTCCTGCAGAAGTCGGCGGGTCCAATGGCCCGACAATGTCAATCCCTACCTGCTCAAAAGGGGTATCGACAACTGGGAGAGGTTCCAGAGGGACCTTCACTTTCGTCCCTGTCTTGCCGCTCGCTTGGCAAGTGGTGCAAGTCTTGCAAAAAGTGTCAGAAGTGATGCGCATCCTGGGCCAATACAAATGTGGGACCAGACGCGCAAACGTCTTGTCTTGGCCCAGGTGTCCTGCTAGTGGTATTTCGTGTGCCAACTCTAGCAGAAAGGCTCGGTAGCATTGGGGGACCACCACGGCCCTTGATGACCCATGCACTGGAGCCTTAGGCTCACTGTAGAGGAGACCATCCTCCCAGTAGACAAGGTAGTTACCAGTCTCGGTTCCAGCTGCTTGGGCTTCGGCCTGTTGCCGCATGCCTTCAAGCGTTGGGCACTCCTTCTGCGCCCGGCAAAATTCCTCCCGGGTAGGCCCTCCTTCCACTTGCCACTCTGCAGGGGTCGGCAGGTCCCCCACGGGAACACCAACCACCTCAGCGGACTCCGGGGTCACCTCCGCGGGCTCCCCATCCATCTCACCGGGTGTCTCCTCCTGGACATCTCCTCGTCCAGCAGTGGGCTGGGCCATTATTTCAGGCTCCAACCCCAGCTGAGTTCCTTGTCGGGCAGCCATGGACCGCGTGACGACGCAAGTCCATCCTGGTAATCCCAACATCTCAGCATGGGCATTGAACTCTACCTCCCTCCAGGCAGTATGTTCCAACTCGTTGCCCAGCAGACAGTCAACTGGCATGGCAGGGCTCACCGCAACCTTCAACAGACCTGATACTCCTCCCCACTCAAAGGGAACTTGGGCCACGGGGTAATGACCCAGGCTATTATCAGCCATAACAACCGGGTGGAATTCCTCAGGAATCACCTGCTCTGGGGACACCAGCTGACGTCTCACCATCGTCATGCTGGCACCTGTGTCCCTCAGAGCCTCCACCTCCTCCCCGTTCACCAGGACCCTCTGCCGATACTTGGCAGTGTTCGCGGGTACCTGAACCCGTGGGATGATCTCTCTATCCCCCAGGGAAACTAAGGTCAAGCCTGTCCACTCACCTCCCCTACCTAGGGACAACTCCTCCCCAAGCGCTACACTGGCCACCCCGGGGCTCTTACCTCCTGTGGGGGCTGGGGTTCTCTTGCGACACTGGGGATCCCCCTTGTAATGTCCAACCTCCCCGCACTCGTAGCGCCGGACAGTTCTGGGCTGCTGACTCCTGTCAGGATAAGTGGGTTTCTGGAACCCAGATTGGGATGGGGAACCTACCCCTCTCCCAGGCGGTCTATTTTGGGGGCCTTTAAAGAACTCCCTCTTTTTATCTCCCCCCTCTTTCTTCTGGGGGAGCCCCTGTCCACCTTTCGGGGGTCCGCCCGGCTCCCTTGTGGGACACCCGAGTGCTGACCCACGTGTCTGCCTCCTCTGCAAGCTCCCTAGGATTGGTCAGCTTGCGGTCCACCAAGTACTGGCGCAGCTCCGGAAAACATTTCTCTAGGAGGTGCTCTCTCAAGAACAGGTCGTACAGCCCTTTGTAATTGTCAACGTTGCTGCCACGCACCCAACCCTCCAATGCCTTCCGGGCATAATCAAAAAAATCCACCCAGTTTTGTGTGTGAAGCTTGTGGCTGTTGCAGAACTTTTGGCGGTACTTCTCTGGGGTGAGGCCAAACTTCTTGAGCAGGGCCTCCTTCATGATAGGGTAGTTAGTCTGTTCCCCCTTATCCAAAGTTAAAAGTGTGTCCCTTACTAGTGGAGGTATGTACCTATAAAGACCTCCCCCCCAGTAGCTCTCAGGAACTCTATGGGCCACCAAAGCCACCTCGTACGCCGCCAACCACTTGTCGATGTCATCACCTACACTAAAACTGGCTATCACCTCTCTTGGTAAATAGAATTTGGGCTCCTGTGGAACCCCAGCAGGTACGCTGCCACCATTCACTTTGCCCTGCATCTCCATCTGCAAGGTTCGGAGCTCTAGTTCCTTCAGGCTAAGCTCATGCACAAGCTTCCTTTCCTCCATGGCTAGCCTTGCCTGTTCTCGCTCCCTTTCCATCCTAGCAAGTTCTAATGTTAATTGCCTCTGCTCCCTTCTGTCCTCAAATTCCTCTGCCGACAAACTCCCCCCTGACGCACTACTGCCTGCCCTGGAACGTCTTCCTGGCAACACATTCTCGCTAACATCAATGTGCAGTAGGTCCAGTTCTCCTGGGTTGTCTGCCTCCCCCTGCTCCTCGTCCCCTCTTCCCTCCGGTTGGGCCATTACCCATGCCCTCAAAGCTTTCTGAAGCACCTCCTTCCTGGCGCCTCGCTTGACGGCCACCCCCCTCTCTAGGCAGAAATCCTTGAGCTGTGTCACCGTATACCTTTCTAGGTTGGCTAACTCAAACTCCATCCTCCTAGGTGGGGTCCCAGACAATTTAAGGAAAGGGTTCTAGACTGTAGGTAGCAGGTCTAACGCAGGAATGTACACAATCGGCAATTACAAAAGAATTCCTAGCACTTGCATTACAATAGGTGTCTAATTGCGGTGCACACTGAGTCACTGTAGGGTGCTGCACAAACACCAGTCCTTATCCAACCCCTGAACACCAAATGTTGGAACCGGGTTTACCGAGTCCGCCACGGTAGCATGGCGCGAAGCGGGAAAGCACGCGAAGGCAATGTGTAAGGCAGTTGTGCAGCACACTCTTACTTTGACTCAGAAATGCGAACGCAATAACATGACACCACACCAGGCTTTTGAATTTAAAATCAAGATCTTTTATATATAAATCAAGTTAGCATCAGATGAGGCAGATTAATTCAGATCTACATTTAAATTCATTGCATTACTCAACTGGTGCACATTTTAAATAAAGCATCATAGCTCATCAACATTGTAGGCCACTAAGAGGCCGCAGGAATTATCTCTTAAACGTAGCACTTAATAATGATCTCAAGGTGCGTTAATAAAACATGGGCCTAAACATGCAGTTCACTTTAGCATATTCAATTACTTAAAGGAAGGCTTTTCACATTACATTTCAATAGGCCTGCATTAATCTAGGCGCGCCCACATTCAGTACAGTGGGCGTCGCAATTCCAGTACACCTGTAACATAAAACACTTCAACTCTTGGCGGTGTACACTTCAGCTCAATTCAATTAAACACTTTCCCCCTGTGGTAAAGACTTAGCAGTTAAAAGCATGGCCTAGGCAGTAATTACAATAGGCATCTGCAATAAATTAATAAATACTGTGGGGAAACCCTCAACATGTCCTGTATCCTGGGGCTTCTATGTCCCTTAGGGGTTAACTCCAGGCTAGGCCCACTCCTCTCCGGGGCCTCGCCTCATGGGGAAAGGCACACTGTTAATTTAGGGGTTAATGGTGGCCCCCGGCCCCCAGTGGCGTTTTTGTGGGCCCTAGGGGCCTCCTGGGCTCACCTGGTGCTTGTTCGTTGGTCGCGCTTCTTTAGCGACTGGCAATCCCCCAGGCCCGGCCCGTGTTCTGGAGGGCGGGGCCCGGTCGGGGTACCTCGGCCCTCTGGCCGGAATGACGGGACGTTGCGGGGGCCGGTATCACTTTCCTCCGGCCCCCAGGATCAGGGAACTCACTTGCGGCACGTTGCGGGGGCCGGTATCACCCTCCTCCGGCCCCCGGGATCAGGGAGTGACTGTGCGGCACGTTGCGGGGGCCGGTATCACCCTCCTCCGGCCCCCGGGATCAGGTGAGTGGTTTTCGCGGGCTCAGGGACTTTGGGGATGGGAGCCGGAGCCGGCAGTCCTCTCCGTCCGGCTCCCCGTCTCCCTCTGCACGGCCGGGGCTCTTCCTCGGCCTCCGTCGGCGCTGGGGGCGTGGCGGGAGCCGGCGCCCAATCGCTGCGCGGCCTTCCTGGGGGCGCGGCCGGCGTCCCCGGCTGCTCGGCAACGGCGTCGGCGGGGCCTGGAGGCCTCGCTGGTCGCGCTAGGCCGCGGCGGTGATTTCTTTGGCCGCGACGGCGGCGGTGGTGATTTCTTCGGCCGCGACGGCAGCAGTGGTGATTTCTTCGGCCGCGACGGCGGCGGTGGGGCCCTGGGCCCGGTGGCAATAATTTGGGGCAATTTGTAGAGGCTTCGGTGAGGGCGCGGACGGCGCACCTCACCACATCTATTCAAGGGGCTTCCCTCACCTCAGCGCTCCCTTCGGTGAGGGCGCGACGGCGCACCTCACCACACGGCACTTCTCCTCACGCGGCGGCGGCCGCGGCGGTGATTTCCTCACAAGGTCAGTGACCTGAGGGGAGGCAGAACGCAGGGCGCACCAGCAGCCTGTGGGCAGGGCTGACTGGAAAAGTACTTGGGGGCAGCCCAGCAGCAGGCAGGAATAGTTAGGGGGTGAAGGTCTAGCGCTTCAGGGTATGGCGCTTTACCTGGTGATCCCCAGTTGGGCAGTTTAGGCTTCAGGCCTTGCTGGACGGTCAGGCCTCCTCAAATTAAGGTGTCTGGCGACTGTTCCAGATTGGTTGTTTCTTAGGCGTTTCTTGTCAGGAGTTTCTTGTCAGAAGTTTCTTGTTATAAGTTTCTTGTCAAAGTTTCTTGTCAGAAGTTTCTTCTTATGAGGGGGGGGGAATGAGTTGGTGGTCTGGGAGTGCTTGATGTTCCTCCCCGCACGCTGAAGGTGGTTCCCTGGGTCCCCTCACACTGGGCAAGGTCAGTGGGTGGTGGGCGTTCCTCAGCTATCTTACTACAGCAGGGCCTCAGCCCTGTCAGCAGCAGTAGTGTAGATCTCCCCCCTAGGCCCTAAAGCCTATACTCCGGCGGAGGTTCTCCCAGGATCAGTGGTGCCTCATCAACTGACTAGAAAGTTTTCCCTCCAAGCCTTTTATACCCCTAGGTCAGGTGACTCTCCCAAAGGCGGCAAAACATAACTCCTCCCACAGCCCGGAAGGTTCTGGAACCTTCTACATGCCTGGCTATGTGGCCCAGAGGCGGGAACGGAATGGATACTGTATCCCTATGTCCCAGCCTGACCCTGGCTACTAGTGTGTATGCGTGTAAGGCCCCTCTGCAGTAGCAGGGGCCTGTGGCAGCCATCTTGAGTGAGAGAGAGCACCTGCACCTCAGCACTGGCTAGCAGTGGCAAGGCGCCCGGAGACCTAGGTCCAGTAAAAATATGGTGGCAAAAATGAGGCGCAAAAGGGAAAAAAAACAGGGAAAGACCACCCTAGGGCTGACAGGTCTAACACTGCGTAATATAGGAGTATTGATATTGAGGGTGGAGTAGTCTGGCCAGGGTCCGACCCGGCCACTCATTCTCACCATATACCAGAGCCCTCGCATATTTACCTAAATAGTTCACTTCCCGCTCAGCCAATTCCTGAAATTCAGTCAGAAGTGTCATGCGCTCGTGTGCGGTGGGTGGAGATACACCAGCCTGCGCACGTTCATCAATTTCCTGGAGTTTCCCTTCCACCGCCTCAAGTTCCCTGCGAATGGAGCGTAGCACCCCAGCATGCTTAGCAATACACACTCCCCTAATATATATTTTAAAAGCTTCCCAAAGGGTAGCCTGCCGTTTCACTGTTCCGGTGTTTAAAGGGAAATACTCAGTAATAGCCTCCCTGACCTCACTCCGAAACCCCTCATCAAGCAGCGCCTAAGATGGGAAGTGCCAAGAAATATCGGGACATGAAACACTCAAAATGTTCAATGCTAGGAGCACAGGTGAGTGATCAGATAATGTGCGCAAGTGATGGTCAACTGTAACAACATTTAGCAGGAGGCGGGTGAGAGATACCAGTGGTCTATATGTGACCAAGAGCCGTGTGGGGCTGAGTAAAATGAATAGTCACGGTTCGTAGGATTCCGAGCCCTCCTGGGGTCCTCAAGAAAGAAGGACTGTAATAATGAGGTGAGTGTCTGTATCGCATGAGGTTTAGTGATCTGTCCTGCGCCTGTCGTATTCATAGAGGTGTCCAATGTTAGATTGAATTCCCACCCCCATTAGTATGTTATCGATACCTAATCGAGTAATGTGTCTAGCTATGTCGGGGAAAAACTCCAAAGAGTCTACATTAGGGGCATACACATGTATAAGTAGGAGTGGATCATTCCCCATCATGCCCGCTACCAGAAGGTACCGATCGTCGTCTGTAACCACCTCCCAGGTTCTGAAAGGGACTGACTTATGAACCAAAGTGCACATTCCCCAAGAATAAGTGCTATAGCTAGCAAAGAAACGATTGTCTCCCCATGGTGCTGCAAAGCGGTTTATGGAGCCTGGGGCATAGTCAGTTTCCTACAAGAAAACCACCTGAATGGCATGCCTGGCCAAATATGTCAATACTTGTCGTCCCTTCCGTGGGTTAGAGAGCCTTTTAACTTTCCATGTAAGGCATTTCAGTAGTAACATCCCATGTTTCGTACCAGGTGTAGGCATTCATGTGAGATTGTAACATGTGCATGTACAGATGAGTATACACTAGGTTCATGTGGATTTAGTAGCAGTGTCTGTGCCCTGTAGAAGACAGGTTGTAAACATCTAACTTTTAAAAGTCAAAACACCCCACCCACATCGGATCAAGAAAAGCCAACGTCCGGTGAATCCCCCCATTTCCCCAGTAAGAGCCCTCTAAATAAAACTATAGGATGTCTCCTGGGGGGTAGGCAACACTCTTAGGAGTCCACCAATAAAAGTCCATATGTTCATTGCAGCCTCATATACTCAATATTAAATGGGTTTATCCATCCCTCCCATCCGTCAAGTCCCAGGCCACCAATGGTCCTTAACAGGCAGGAGTTCGTAAGGCATACCATGTATGGGTTAGTAGTCCGAGGAGAGTTCATGAGCCTGCCAGCTCCGGCTGGGACACTGCCGTCTCTCCGTCACTCACAGTTGGATCCAACTTGGCTTGGTTTTGCTTCCAGAAATTGATAACGTCCTCTGGTGAGTCAAAGATTTGCGCCTTTCCATTGATCTGAATACGCAGCCGCGCCGGATACAGCATGGCATATCTTACATTCACCTTCTGTAATGTATGTTTAATGTCCACAAATTTACGCCGGGCCTCCTACACCATTGGTGTAAAATCCAGGGTGAATGCCAAAGACATGCCTTGATATGTAATAGTTCCCTTTTCACAAGCTGCTCGCAGTGCCACATCACGGTCGTGATAGTTGAGGAGTTTAGCAAGAATTAATCTTGGAAGTGTGTCCAGCGACCTGTGAGCCCTCTCCACCGCAAATGCAGAGGAAAAGGCCTCTCTGCAGAATAACTTCACTAATATCTTCTCGGCATATCTCACCATGGGGGCAGTATTTGTGGAATCGTGCACCCCGCAATGCGTATATTATTCCGGCGCGATCGAGCCTCTAAATCTTCTGCCTTGGAGGAAACCATCTTAAGGAGTCTCTCTGCTCTCTGCAACCTCTTATTAGTAGTGGGCTGAGCATCCTCCAAGTCTGATATTCGTTGTTCCACTGTATCTATGCGAGTTCCTTGCTGCTTGATACGGCCGTGCATATCTTCCAGCCGGGACGTAAGTGTGTTTAGCCGTGCATCGATAGACTTAAATCCAGCCCGCAACACCGCCATCATGGCAGCGGTTCCGACAAGTGAGGGTGCTTCTGCTCCTGGAGGACCCTCCGTTTCTTCGCGCCTGGGGATCTTGGCTGCTTCAAAAGAAAGATGACGCTGTTTAGGATCTGTGCGTCCCATCATGGATCAGGGCAATATCCAGTACTGCAGATAGAAAACCAAAAAGAAGGGGGAGATAGCGTGTGCCCCGGCAGTGTCGCCAGCAGCTTTCAGGGCTTAAGTGTGTGTCTTCTCAGCAGGGATCTATGAATTCAACCCCTCTGTGTCATAGTTTCTAGTTTCTGGCTGAGTTCTGATGTCCAATAATAATGCGCCTAGATGCGCTAGCCGCATGAGAAGCAGGCCATTCCTATATTCATCTGTGCTGGGCCTCACTCACGTGTCCACCGTTAGGCTTCCAACTTGTGTTCACCCCTGGTGTACACCTCCATCGCCCGCGTTCTCTCCATCCTAAAAAAAAAGGGGGGGGCAAAGGACGTCCCCCCTTGTTGCCCGCCAACACACCCAGTGTCAGTAATATCACATATTTACTGCTAGCGCTGCTTCATCCCTTCCACTTTATTCCATGCGCAGCTGAGGGACAGCACCCTTCGTGGTTGCAGGCATTCACCACCGCAGCCTGCTGCTACATCCTCTCGGCCCCTCCAAGTTCTGTGGGTCCCATCTGCGACGGCGATCCAGCCCCGTTCAGTCACCTTGGCCTCCAAGCGCCACGGGACTCGAGTGGCGTTGCGCCGCAGCTCCATACGTCCAGCACACCGCCCTCAGGCTCACCGGAGACCCCTGTCATTTCGGGGCCTCCAAGGGCTGTGTCAGGCCCAGAAGTGAGCGGGTCGGCGCGGCCAACCTACCGGGTCAAGTCTACTCCCTAGGATACCGGTTCACACCGCCGCATCTGGGACATCTATGCCTGCAGCGGGTGCCTCCAAAAGGTCAGTGGAGCGCTGGCAGGCTGCATAGTGATCGTGGCGGCTCAGGAGCTTCACAGTGGGCGGCCATCTTGGTCTCTGGCCCGGCCACGCCCCCAAGGAAATAACATTTAAGTATGCGGGAAGCAGGAGGACTTGAATATTGAAACAAGACCAGCTTCAGATAGGAAGCTCCAAAACAAAAGTGACTGCTCTCCGATCAGAACATTATAAAGAGAAGAGCCATAAATTGGCGAGTTGACAGTAGCACATACAAGATAGGGTGAAGTGGAGGCAATACAACAAAAACAAGCATTTGCAATGCAATAGGTCTCGCATTTACCAGAGTTTGAGCTATTGTCATTGTAAACAACAAAGCCTTTTACTTATGTGTTCTTTTTAAAACTTATAAATAAAAGGCATTTGGGCTGTCCATGAAACTTGCTGTTATTTTTCTCAAGAGCTGAAAAACATGGAATAAAACAAAATGTAATACTTTTCCTGTCAGGCCACAGGAGCAGCAAGCCATCTAACATTCACTGCATCCGCGAGAGTAGTCACCCTGCCTGATAGACAATACCTTTAATAACTGACAAATAATTCTGAAACTCAGCCTTAGAGATTAAGTGCGAGTGAACCACTGGTCCAGAGGTGGTCGTTGCGATCTAGAGAATTTCAAGAATATTTATAGCACCTGTAAATGCAACATTGTTCAATCGCTACTTACTGGTACTTGTAATGTTCATACAAACGCTTGGAAAAAAAGCAACAATAGGGCAGCCAGATTCCTTCAAGAGCACAGGGAAGCAATTCACATATCTACTAGGTGCTCTATGACCCCCATACTGTTTTCTTGAGAAACCATGTTTAGCAATAGATGCCAGTAAACACATCTTGGACAACCAACCATTTAAATATCTCAAACCAGAGCTCAAACACTCATCTGAGATTGACATCCATGGGGCAATACATTAAAGCCTTTAGAAACTAGACCACCACCATTGCATGCAAAGCTGATGGTGACCACCCCATACATGCCAATGTGACCAGTTTAAGAGGTAGTAGGTTACTTCTTTTTCAGTAGCGCTACCGCCTATTGATTTGTGCCTGCAACCCGAGAGCATTTTATGAAGCTAAGGCAGGCATTGGCAATTCCTGCCCTTGAGCTCTAACAAAAATAAAAATCACAAGAAAACAAGACACAGAGCAGCTAGTTTTTAAATGGCCTTAAGACAACTGTGGAAAACTTGCCATGTGAAGGTGTAAGTACAGGCTAATTAACTTGCTTGCTCTTTGCACTGAACATGGGGTCCATGAAAGTAGAAGTGCATAGGGGACAGCCGGGTTAAGACAGCAGACCTTACTTTTTGCTTGTTTCTAACTTCAAATAATATGTGGGTTTGGATCAGGGCGACAAGGTTGCCTTAGCGGTAGGTGAGCTCTTCAAGGCTGCTCACCAAGCTATTCTGCAGAGGCACCTTCTGATGAGGGGAGATGATGGATGGCATGTAAGCACTTGGTGTGCAAAAGTAATGCCTATCAGTGTAGAACTGAGAGAGTAACCGGTCCTGGCACAGAAAGCTTGTGTATTCAGGCTTAGTACTACTTTAAAGATGCAGAGCAATAATTTCCGGTGACATCATCATTATGGCCAGGGACCTCATTGGAACGAGCAGAAGGCAACTCAAAGAAATGTTAAAAGAACATGTTTTTATGTATTTTACTTCTTGTAAATCATGTGTTTTTGTTTTTGAAACACCAAGGGTACTTTACTTTAGAAAATGACTGTGACATTTTTAAAATAATTTCTTTGTCACATTCAAAAACTACAGGTTTTTCTGAGAAAATAAAAGGGGGTTGGTGTATATTTTGTAACGTCAATGTTTTAGTATTAAATATTTGGTTCCTGCTGTAACTTTTAATAACATAAAATGAAAATATCACTTTTTTAACATTATTAAGAAATGAATGGGTCAATCCTGGGCAGATCCTCCCTTCAGTTAATGCCACCCTGGGCTCTTCTCGAGGAGAAGGAAAATGTTGCATGGTGGGTGAAAACACTGTGCACCAATTGCAAGTATTGTATTGAATTGTCATTGCATTTATATAGCGCTTACTATTCCTGACAAGGAGTTAAGGCTTTACGTCAGGTCACCCACTGTCTAAAATTAATGGTTAGTCTGCAAGCTATAAGTCAATGTTGGTTATTTGGATTAATGCTGTGCACTCAGGAAATGGTTCCATGCATATTCTCACGTTTCTTTGAAGCAGATTAAGTTAACAGGAGTTAGTAATGGTACTTTAATACGAGTTCATGAAAACGGAAGATGGGATGAGTGTATAGATTAGATAGGGGTGTATTTCAAAGAAATATTACAGAGAAGGACTGTTTGTGAGTACACACTAAGGCATACGTGTGCCCATGGGAATAGTAATGAACATGTAAAGGTGACTGACTGCACGAATATTAAAAAACAAATAATTATTTCAAAAAAGGAAGATGTCCGAGGTTCCTTCCGCATCGGGCAAAGGGGGACAGCCCCCCCTTAACAATTATGGAGCGGATCTCTGATTACCCTCGACTTGTTCCCTGAGCCTCCCTCACCTCAGTTGAAGTGACATAACTGAAAACAATGGGCTGTAAAAGAAACCAGCTTTCGTGTGGCTTCTGCCTCCCTCTACTCGAGATGTGATGTTATAGCCGGAGCAGCCGACTATAAAGAATACATGGCCTTGAGTAATGTAACTGGTGCACCTGTAAAGCGCTCAAAAACCTTCAGATCGAGGTTGCGCTATATTGTAAAAACTACAGAAGTTTGCACTAAGAGGTCAAAAGAAAGGCTTACCTTACATGTAGTGCAAGATCCTCAAGAGGAAGCCTCGTAGCAGCTGAACTCTTCAATAGAGAGTTTTCCCAGAACTATTCTATTGAGCAGAGCGTGCTTGCATGTGGAGAGGCGTCACTGCAGAAACACTTCAGCTCAAAACGCCCGGTCAAAAACAAACGGGCCTCAGACAAGATATTTTTGCAGCCCGTTACTGATGGCGGCAGCTGCCATACTTAAAGTGAAAGTGCGCTGCAAGATCCTCGTAGCAGCTTAACTCTTCAATAGAGTTTTCCCAGAACTGTTCTGTTGAGCAGCGTGTGCTTGCATGTGGATAGGTGTCACTGTAGAAACACTTCTGGTGAAAACGCCAGCTCAAAAACAAACGGGCCTCAGAGATTACATTTTTGCAGCCCGCTAATCATGGCGGCAGCTTCCATACTTAAATGTGAAAGTGCGCTGTGCCACACCCCAATCAAATTTTTTTTTTTAAAGTGCGCCGTGCCACACAATAATTATAAACTAGTGAAGCCATACCTCCAAGCGTGCGCGTGTAAACAAAAGCAAGCAACAGTGAAATAGCTACCATGCTTAAAGTGAAAGTGCGCTGAGCGTCACACACCTATTAAAAACAAATGAAGCCATACTTCAAAGCGTGCCCAGTGTATACAAAAGCAAGAGGCAGTGAGGCTTTGGCGATCTTGTGCTATCTAGGAACCTTTCTGAACACACACAATGAACCAGCACCTCGGCCTGCACTTTGCTCCTTCACCAACCGCCGCACAGCACGTCCAGTCTCAACGGAGGTCCTACGAATGTTAAGTTTCAAACTCCCCATGTTGCGGCGCATTTACCGCTGCCCAGTTACCCATGAGTTTGTGAACATGCAAAGCTCAGACAACGTCCACGGAGTGCGCTTTACACTCTCCGCTCTGCAAGTGCCTTTTATATTATGAAGGAATGCGTTTTTTGCGTGGAAAAAGAAAGTCAGGCATCCGCAAGAATCTGACAGGGTGCTTTACCTTTCAGCGTATTGTTTTTAAGGCCTTAGACTTTTATTGGTCTCGCAAGCGCATCCGTGATGTCACGAGTCACTAAAATAGCATATTACACTATGTTATACTCACCCAATATGTTTCCTATCAAAGCCACGATGAAGACGATAATATATCCAGCGATCAAGACCTATTCGTACTCTTTAGGGTGTAAATACTCCCTCCAGAGATATCGCATAAACTCGTCATCATAGTCTGAAGAGGTGCCGAGGAATGGATCCTGGGTGACGTTCGTGTCCGGCATGGAGGAATAGTTCCTGTCTGGTAGATTCCCAAGTTTGGTCCCGGGCATCGCTGTTGCTTTTTGGCGTACCTCTTAGTGCAAACCCTGGCGCCTCTGTCTCCTCCGGGAAGGACCCGTTAACAGAAGACCGGCATCACTCGCACACCTATCAGACATTTGCAGGTACTGAAAGGTGGTACAATGAGGCTGATGCTACAAATCCAATCCGGAAGAATGGCTGGAGTGCAACTTCAGGTGAGCTCCGTCAGGCATTGCAGACAGGATAGGAGGTGGGGAAGGTGGGATGAGCAACGGTTCCTTGCTGTGAGGAGCGAGCAGTGCCACACAGCACAGATGCAACACGGCAAGCAGTGCATGCCAGACAGGAGTCGGAGGAAGAGAGATGGAATCGGGGCAGCGTCAGCTGTCAGGCGCGGCTTGAGAGGAAGCTAAAGCCTAACAGCACGAGTGCTCTCCAGGGAGACTAGCGCTGCCTTTGAGGCTTTGCATCCCCGCAGTTTCAGAGGGCAGAGAACGCTTCTCTCTCTTTTAGAAAAGGGGAAGCGGCGCTGCTGGCACCCTGTGCGGGTGTGCCACAGTCGGACACGTGCCAGCGCTTGATAATCGTATGCCACTCATTCAGTGTACTACTGCTAAACAACGGTATATATACAAAAAGCGGCCGTGCAACACCGAGGAAAGTGGCCGTGCATATTAAACGTATGCGCGAACCAGGCGCAATGGCAAAACAACAACAAGTAGTCCCTACATTAAAAGATACCGCCCTGCAGTGTAAGTTAACTGTAGTTGTTCGATGCTGCTTCCTCCAGAAACGGAAGAAAACGGAAGTGACGTATGGGACCACTAGCCAACAATGAGCGAGATAAGAAGAGCAATGCCAAATTTCACCAATGGCAAGCGACAAAACAAAGAGAAATGCAATGGGTGGAGTTTCACTAGTAATACTGATTACTTGATACCTCGGAGAGGCAGCGCATGCGCTGCCTATGCGAGATTAAAAATGGCAACCTTCTAAAGTAGACATGCAAACACGACCATGGGAGATTCATCGCCATCTGGGCAGCCATAGGACAAAACGCCCAGAAAAGAAAACAGCAGAACAGTCTAAGTTGGATTTTATTAATACTTTTATTTCGACCTAAAAACAATCCGTATACACTTCATTGAACTATCAAGAATCAGAATCAGAATTCTCTTTATTCTGCTGCGAACAGCCATAAAAGCATGCAAGACATGTGCAAAATAGCAATAGAATACATGCAAATTATTTAAAACACACAAATAAAATACATAAAATCATCAGGTTTGGGATCTTAATGACCAACAATCTGAATAAAAAAAGGCTGGGATGAGCAAAATCAAACTATGGTACATTTTCTCTTCTTTTGTGAATTTTATAAAATGTAATCTACAGCTTTGTATGCAAGCATATAATTTTTTACTGACATTACCAGATAGCGAAACATGTGTACATGTGACTGTTTCTTAAAGCCGCAGTCTGCTCCAGGATGCAGATGTTTTTAGATTAATTTTAATAGATTGAATCTAAAAACATCTGCATCCTGGAGCAGACTGCGGCTTTAAGAAACAGTCACATGTACACATGTTTCGCTATCTGGTAATGTCAGTAAAAATTATATGCTTGCATACAAAGCTGTAGATTCCTAAGCCTCAAAAATGGTATGAGGAATTTTTTGGTATACATTTTATAAAATTCACAAAAGAAGAGAAAATGTACCATAGTTTGTTTGTGCAAATTAGTACATGAGCATTCTCCAGAGTCGAGCTCAATTCATGAAGAAATCAAGTTAACTCATGGCCATTCATTTTATCAAACTCTAAAAACAGCACAGTTTAAAATGCTGTGCATGTAATATTGCTATTTCTTCACATTAAAACAAGACATCAAAGTGTTTCTAATCTGTTTTGCACAGATTATATAGTTCTTTTGACTAAAGAAATTATCAGCCATCTCCCCTTCACTTCAATTAAGTCTTGCTAACATCAGGTTCTTAAGTTTCCGTAAGGTTGTCAAGCATCTTCATCGAACAATCATTATGCAATAATGAATTGAAAGCGTTATATGATGCTCGTCTAATTAAGTAGTCCATACCACTTTGCTGGATAGGGGCTGTAAATGTCTTTTGATTGAAACCTTAATTGTATTAATTGAGGCACTTTTGTCTGCTAATGATGATCACAGATGTAGTTTGTCAATCCATTGGCCGCACTCTGCTTTGCGATGGCTATACGGCAACCATCTGCTGCTGGTTGGCTCCTCAAGAATCTTCCTCCTGCCACATTCAGATGTATCTCTCAGCTTTGCCTCTGGGCAATACTATTCCAGATTGAGCAATACTAATGCCACGGATGTTTCACTCTAAATAGTTGCTTGGCAGGGAGTTGTGCTTTCTGTCCTTCTCATGCAAAGGTAACTATCCATATGTGTAGCTTATTGAATGCGGATAGGTAGGGCATGGAATACTTGAACAGTGTATTACATTGATTTTAATTATCTCAGTGCAACCTAGCCACAGACAGTGGCGGCTGCTGGCAATGAAACTTGGTGGCGCAGAGTGGCGGGGATAATAAAAAATAAAAAAACTACTTACCTGCCGCCTCCTCGGTGCTCCTCTGGTCCCACCACATTGGTTCTCCTCTGCTCCCTTCTCTACCCAATCAAGATGCTGCTCTCATGCTATTACACAGCATGAGAGAAGTTCCGGGATTGGTCTGGGTGGCATGAAATGCCACTCAGTTAGGGCCTGGGAGTCTTTGCTTGTTCTCCTCCCGGCTGTTCAACACAGCTCGGGTGGAGAGATATAAGTGTGCATGTCAGTTTGGCCATCCTAAGACGGCTGGCCAAACCGACATGCAGCACTTACAGTGCACAACTCTCCTCCTCCCTGCTGCTGATGCAGGGGATGGCCCTGCCCCACCCTAGACTTGGCCCACTCAGTGTAACAACTATAACTCTCGGTAAGTACGTGAAAAATAAAATGATAATAAAATGTTTTTAAAATCCTTTTATTTTTCATCTGCTGGCTTTCAGCAGTGGAGCGATGCTCCTCCGCCATAACGGAGGAGCTGCTGTTGGCCACAGACAGAAATAAAGAGGTCTGACCACTTATCCAAGTAGGATTTAATAGCCATGAGTATTCAGGTGAAAATGACCTGGATCATCTATGTAATCAAACTGGCAATGTGGACCCCCAACTGGTCGCCAATCAATTAGGTCTTCAATTCACTGAGCTGTCAAGGCAAGGTTTAAAACCTCATATTTCCCCCTTCTCATCTTATGTCCTTGTATACATTGGTCCACTTCTCCCATAAAATGTTATGCTAAAGTCAGGGGTGCATCCATAGTCATTAAAACATTGTGACTAAACATATATGTGTTGTGTTTATATCGTGCAAACTTATTCAAAAGTCGGCGCAGCATAGTACAGAGCCAATGGCAAAGATGCAGCCAATAATTGGCTGAAGAAGTAGCTGGGATCTTGAAGCAGAGGTGGATTGTTACTTTATCATCCTGTCATGGTTTTTTAAGTGGTATGCCTTCATCTTTTTCCTAAATTGGAGCTGGGTTGGGGCAGTCTTGATGCAGACAGGGATGTTGTTCTAGATCACAGGTGCATAGATGAAGACCACTGTTGCTTTGGTTTTTCTGGTTTACTGTTCTTTGCCTCCAGTCTGATGTTGTCCTGGCTGCGGGTCAGCTGAGAGCGAACAGAGATGGTGAGGTTTTCAGCCAAATATCCTGGGGTATTGGTCTTGATCACTTTGTAAATTCTGCAACTGGTTTTAAAGCTAGTGAGGGCTAGCAAGGGAAGCTAACAGAGTTTCCTCAGCATGGGGTACTATGGTCATATTTCTTCAGGCAATGGGCGACTTTTCTGCCATTTTGTAGGATGCCCTTAATGGGGGTGGGAGGGCAATGTGGAATCTGCGAGGCACTGGGGCAGATCATTTGCCACCATCCCATCATCCAGATGCGAGAACGCAAGGGTTTGATCAAACAGTTTTGAAGTCACTTTCTGGGGTAAACAGTTTTGCTTACTTTCATAGGGAGAACTGTGACTGGACCACCTTTGTTTTCCTTTGTGTGTTTCTTGAAGGTGAGGATTGTGTCCATGGTGAATTCAAGTGACTTGGCATTGGGTGAAAGTTAGGCTTTGTGTCTGTCCATCTTCATGTCATTGAGCCAGGTTTGTGTTAGTTGTTGCTTGTTGGTCTTAGCAAATAAAACGAATTCTGTCATGGTGGTGGTGAGCTTCAGTAGATGTTAGACATCCAGATCTGGATGAGGTGCATACCCTTATTTTCCAAAGCTCAGGGGTGTCTCTCAATATCTGGGTAAGAGGCTCCACTGAGAGCGACTGAAGATAGAAGGCAGCACAGTCTCATTCCTCTGTCCTAATGTCCCTCAACACCAACTAATTCATACTGAGCCAAGCTTTAAGTGTCACATAGTTGACCCAAAGGGACTTTACACAATTTAGGGACAACCAGACCTTCTCTATTGGTTTACAAATGAAGCTCCAGGTGACTCAGTTGAAGACTTTCTCTGCCTCTAGGAACACTGATACAGTTGGGTTGCCTTCCTCTCAACTGTCTCCTGTAGATGACCAATCCTTTGGTTTACCATGAGAAAGCCTACCCTGTACAAAACCCTACTGAATTGGGATCCCTAAAAGCAGTAGTCTTCAATCCACTGTTTGGCCCTGATTTTTGATACAATATTCAAGTCTACATATCAGTGCAATAGTTTCATGTAACAGGCATTGCTTGTGGGCCCTCCTGGGTTTGGGTATCAATTTAATGTCTGCATCCACAGCTGTATCAGTAACACATCCTGTAAGACAAAATGTATTGTAGTCGATAATGGCTTACTGTTCACCATATGAGGGATAAACAACTTATAAAAGCTTCCATTGAGCCAGGCTGGACCTGGCAACTTATTTTGTTTAAGCCGTGACATCTTTTCATCGACTCCCTCTTTGGGGCTGGCTGTTCCAAGGCCTCTGTCTGAGTGGGTGTCAGTATGGTTATAATGGAACCCTGCAGATATTGACTTTGCTCTTGTATCATTGTGGTTTTGGCAGGATAGCGAGATTCATAAAATGGTCTGAATTTCTTGAGTTTATCCCCTCATCAGTCAGCACCGGCGTTTGCCGGAGACCAGCTTGTGTACCCTTCAGTGGTTAAGTCACCTTCCGCTATTACGCCAACACGTTATTTCCGCATTATTTGTTTTATAAATAGATGTTTCTTTTCAAGAGTTTGTTCTGCTTTCTTTGTAGCAATGGCATTGAGTTGTCTCTTGACTATTGTTGTGTTCCTCAGTTCCCATGGGGAACTGGCATCCTTAAGCTTTTTCTTGGGCCTCCTCATTTTTCCTTCTCTCAGCGTCATATTAAGGTGTTTCTTCTGGTCTGTCAGCACAGCTATCTGCTTACCACCAACAAGCTGTCTTAAAGGAACCCGAGACTATTGCCTTAGAAGTCTCTTCGGAGTCTTAAGATTTCCTCACTAGGGCCTGGGTCACTCGCCAACGCCTGAAGCAATCTCCATTTCCCCCCCTTTTGTTTTTTAAAGGATTACTTATGCATAGATGGATGCAAACTGCGGCATGGACAGTCCCTGACAAGTGATCAAGAAGTGTATCACTAATTATGTAATTGATTAGTGTATCATTTTACTTCTGGTCAAGAAAAAGTATGTTCCCTTTGCATTGGGTTAAATTGCCTCATGCGTCATTCGCCGTATCTGAGAACACAAACTAGAGAGTTTTGGAGGCCACTTTGATACAGTTCGTGCAGAGTTCCAATCTGTATAATTCCCCTTCCCAAATACTTGCCCTTTTATTGGGTAGGTTGGGGTTCAAACCTTTACATTCAACAATGCAAACCTAACCAGTGTAAACCCACTGCCCCAATCTCCCCACAAGCGCTTCACATCAGAGACGTTAGTCTTGCACCTTCATCACTCCCCATGACTCCAAACCAGGGCCATCGCTTTGGTGCCAGGCCCCCTCAGGGGGTGACTGTGCCACAGGAAGGAAGCTGCTTCTATTCCCCATCCAATCTGGGCTAAACCTGCCTGCGGCTAAGCGTGGGTTGCCAGAGCTCGGGGCAGGCAAGTATCCTTCCACTTTTCTTTTAAAATTGTGTGCCCCTAAGAATTTTGCGCCTGGGGCAACCACCCCTCTGCCCCCAACACACCCCCATGCTATGC
The DNA here is from genome assembly GCA_963921515.1 of Calotriton arnoldi. Classification (NCBI taxonomy): domain Eukaryota; kingdom Metazoa; phylum Chordata; class Amphibia; order Caudata; family Salamandridae; genus Calotriton; species Calotriton arnoldi. Next base: position 920,870 of record CAWUFW010005668.1, read on the forward strand.
CACTGAAACCTGCTAAGTGCTGGACCAGGTTTTCCCCCAGCAACTCACATTCTCGTGTTTGATGCATCAGTCCACCAGGTGGCATTTGAACAGTGCATGCATTCTGAGGACCAACAAACCACCCACTATTGTGCTGGAAGCTGATTTCGGTCTGTGTTGTTCTGCGGCATCACAGCAGCATTTTTAGGTGGCAGAGGCTCCCTGTTTCCCCAGAAGGGTTAGGTTGGCATCAGTGTGAACGGAGTCACTGCCTCCAGTTTATGTCCATGATTCAGTGGAAGGCAGAGGGTCAGATAGGAGTTGTTGGCCACAGTGTTCACTAGCCACAGGAAACAATGAATGACCTCTCTGCTCCCATTGTGCTCTATGAGCAGTGGCGGCTCCTCCGCTATGGCGGAGGAGCGTCACCCCACTGCTTTTAAGCAGTGCGAAGTAGAAACATAAAATGATAATAACTTTAAGTTATTATCAATTTATGCTTCCTGCTGCTTTGCGCGGGTGGGGCTGCTCTGCTCTCGGAGCAGGGCAGGGGAGGAGTGATTCGCCCACTCCTAAGTGCACATGACTCTCGGGCCACCCTAAACAGTCATGCGCACTTTCCCTGTTCTCCATGCAGGCTGCATTACAGCCTGTGTGGAGAACATGCCCAGGCCCCCATTTCCTGGCTGAGCGGCCAAACAGGACGCTCAGACCAATCACAACGCTTCACTGCAGCGTTGTGATTGGTCAAGGGAGCCTGGGTGCTTACCAATCACAACACTGCATTGCTGCATTGTGATTGGTCAGTGGGGCCTGCTTCCTGTTCCTAGAGTTCCACGAGGAGAGCAGGAGCAGAGGTGCGGGACCCGGCGGCAAGGTAAGTTTATTTTTTTAATGTTTTTTTTATATTCACACCATGCACGACCCTCTGCCACGTGACCCCCATGTGACCCCCCACCCCCCTGCTCGACCCCCGCGCCCACCCCACCACCCGCTAGCCTTGCCAGCCACCACTGTCTATGAACATCACACCCGAGAGTTGTGGGGGCTCAAATAATTTTGCAAGAATTCTTTCAATCAGGTAGAACGTAATGATATTTCATTACCATTAGGAAACAGATTCTTTATTATACAGATCTATCATCATTCTGCAGAAATTGTAAACTCTGTGTGACCCTAAACTGTGTATAACCTCTCCTTGGTGCGTGGTGCAAAGACAAGAGCCCTACTAATGACTGTTTTCAAAAGTACATACAACAGAATGTTGATTCTTCTGGTAACACTCAGCAGTTGAGGGCCTTTGGGCCCTGTGCTTTTACAGAGTAGAAGGGTTGATATAGTTGACGACTTTACAGCGGCTGGAAGGGTTGTTGACTGTTCTACCTTAACCACAAAAGAAGGGAGTTAGCTCTATTGTTCCCTAAGTATTAGATGTGGTATTAGCTCTGGTACTCTTATGATAATAATGAAATATTTTTTATTAAACATTAATAACAATAATGTAAGCCCTGGTCTTACAACATGGATGGTCAGTATTAGCTCTGGTGCAATTACATCAGCAAATGCTTGTTTGCCCGCGTGCTCTTACACACATGACGGGTATTCGTTCCATTGTTTTTTCGGCTATAGTAGAAGGAGTGCTAGCTGTGGTGCCTTTAATTCTACTGTTGAGGTGTTAGCTGTTGTGCTTTTATAACATTAGAAGTGGTAGTGACTCTAGTGCCTTTACACAAGACTAACAGCAAGTGTTATCTCTCGTGCTCCGACAGCACAAGTAAAAGTGTTTAGCGTGTTTGCCTCTGCAGGAGTCGCATTGTTGTTAGAGCTAATGCTGTTATTGCAACAGGCTTTGCCACTTTAACCACTGTAGTCGTAGGGGGAGATTTAGTAAGAAAGTGACACCAATTTGCGCAAAATCTTTTTTTCCCAATTTGCTTTCCAGCGCTAAACTTTTTTTGCATTGGAAATAACGGAAAAGTAATGCGAAGCAGCGCATAGCACTGCTTTGCATTACTTTGCGCCATGAGGGCGTTCCAAGGGTGGTGCATGGGTATTCCAATGCAACCACCCAAGGTTTCTCACGCTAAACCCAATTTATTAAATAAAGTAGATTGGGTTTAGCATGAGAAAACAGCGCCCTTTTCAAGTAGGCGCATGAAAGGAGAAATGCTTCAATTTCTCCTTCCTTTTCTGACTTTGCATGTGTGCTGCACTTTACAGCACACATGGAAAGTGGGAAAATGGTTAAAGTGAGTCTGTGCATAGTATTTTGTACTGGAAGGGTTCTTTCCAGCACAAAACCTATGCTAGACTCACAGAGACACCCTTGCACCATGGCGCAAAGGTGTCTCTGTGGTGCACGGCAGCTAATTTCAGTGCCGGCACTAGTGAGAGGGGACGAGGGTGCCTTATTTTAGTAAATAGGGCAATCTCCTCCTTTCTCCTTTTCACGTAGCGCAGCACAGCATTTGCGGCTGCTGCAGTGTGCTACGTGAAAAAATAGTAAGTCTGCCCCATAGTGTTAAAGCTAGTGCTTTACACTTTGTAGAAGTAGAAGGGACTATTAGTACAGATGCTTTTGCATGCCACTACCTTCATGTAGCAATATTGTTAATACGATCTGAGGACTAGAGAAGGGATCAGGGATCATTTAATAGAATAAGATATTTCACTCAATATTATACCTTGTCTTATTATAAATATGTTCTTTATCCTTTTTGTCATCTTTGACCAGTCATATGTTTACCTTTCATAAGGGATCTGCTACTTGGGTGTTCATAAATAGTGTCTTCAGACAGTCCTCCCCACTTTATCATACACATTGTAAGAAATTGGGTTATAAGTTGCAAACGAGTCCTTCACAATTGTCATATTACTGGGACTGAAGTACCACGTTGTAGCACTTGACTCTCTCAGGGTAGCAAAGACGAGCTGCCCAACACCTACTATGGGGAGGTAGTGTGTGCACACAGAAACAGCAGTCAATAAATTACTGTCTAGTCAGTGCTTTTTCTTTTAAGAGGAAAAGTACTTTTATTACACACACTACTAAATACTACATATTCAATTACAATTATATACACCAGATAGATGTATATATCTTTGGTGACACCCTCATACCATATTACACCAATAATGCATTCTGAACTCCATAATCAAAATACCCCCACCTGTACCAGATGCAGTATCCCAATATAAGGGGAATGTAGGGAGCAGGCCAGGGCTTGGGGTAGCACAGGGAGCACACCTCTGGTGTCCCAGCCCAGGTGCAATGTGACAAGCTAATTGCTAGATGCAGATTTCTCCCACGCCCTTTTCCTCTCCCAGGAACTGGGTCAATCACTGATAATTGCTCCTTTTGTGTGGGGTGGCCTATGTTTACTTTGTTGGGGAACAGAGTAATTAACTTAGCCCAGCATGGAGGACAAAGGCCTAGAATCTGATTATGAGCTAAACCAGAGAAATATGCCAAATTCTGAAGTCCCTGTAGATGTGGTTGTGTGTTATTGTGAACTGCAAACTCAAACTCGGCATGCATGTTTTACCCCAGTTTGATACCTCGCTCAACTTTTTAGCCCTAATTGGAGAAAAACTGTACTTTAAGGCAAATTTTGCCTTTAAGTATAATACAGTGAAAGCACCACAGATTTTCCAGAAAGCAATAGAGACCTACACTGTGGATGCCCACTCATATTATAAGGCCTAGTCCAGGTCAATACCAGCCCTTGCAGAGTCCCTTCTGCAACAGGCTACCGAGCAGTGTACGACTGTAGTCTTACTGTGCAGCACATACACATGAGCACACGTGTGTGCACATGTGTTTACGTGTAATCAAACCAGCGCCTCTTACCTTAGCTGCGCTGCAGCAGCCTTATTTTAAAAGGCAGACACTGGCGGTTAACATGCTCTGTCCAATTACCGTGAATTTACCATGAGTGAGACTCGAGTGGTGAGACTTAAATATATGTACAAATATATACATCAGGTAGATGGAAATACCTTGTGTGGCACCCTCAGATCATATTACACCCCTAGTACAGCCTCACCTATACCATACGCATCATCACAATATAAGGGGGGTGTCATTTTAGAAAAGGTAGCCCTGGGGCAGTGCTTAATTTGAGCCTGTGGTTTCTGGTGCTCGGCACCGGCACTTATTTGGTTTACGGTGCTGGGCACCGGCACTTAATTATCATCACCACACTTACGACACTCTGCCACATCGTGGCGCTGCTCATCTAATTTAGAAATGAGCAGAACAATGGTTGTTTATTAATACAATATACATAGAAAAAACCAATACCTGCCTCCCCAGCCATTCCTTTAGCGTTTGGGGACCTGGAATAATCTAAACTGTAGCACTTGTGGGCGAGAAAGATGGTTAGTAGTTGTTTGGTACCGTCATTGCACCGATGATGGGGCAATGGGTGGTGCAAGCTGCAGTGGCCTCCTGGTTAGGGCCCTGGCACCTATTATTTTACAAATTAAGCACTGCCCTGTGGCCACCACAGGCAAAACAATATATGCAAATAAGCCCTTTCTGGGCATTACGATGCTCTCCTAGGCCGGAGCAGAGAATAATAATGGTTGGGCTCACCCACTGTTTTTGTTTGGCTGTGGCCTTACAACGCCGGTCTTTCTTTGTTTATTGACTTACTGCTCGCGCACTTCTGGTGCAGCACACGGGAGCTGACAATCTTCTACTGCTCCTGCTTGGGGAGCATCTTGACCCTTCACGCCCGCCTATGACAGGAGCAGTTATTTGATGATGACTATGCTGCCCTCACCCCCCCCCCCCTGGCATGGGCACAGGGGGCGGCAACGCACCCAGGGAAAGTGTCCCTTTCCCAGGGGATGTAGTCTCTGAGGTAGAAAGAGAACATCTGTGCTGGACCCCAGGAAGATGGGGGCCACAAAGTATGTACAGGGAGGAGGCCTCACACACAATAAGGATGCACCAACCCCTGGGCCCTGGCTCACCCTGGATGTTTGAAAAGTAGGTCAAGTGGAGCACCACTCACTCAGCAGTTTCTTTTTCTTTGTTTTGCCAGGCAGATCTTCAAAAATGCATATTTCAGACCGCATTGGGCCAATTCTCTTTATCTTGTTGTTTGTTCCTAGTGGCCAGGTATGGTCACCAGAAGCATTTCCATCAGGTCCCCTGGTCTCTAAACTGGTGCATTTGTGGTGAGCTGCAATTTCTGGCTTCCTTTGTCAGCCTTCTTTTCTGCCTGGCTACTAGTGCTTCTCTCCTGATGATGGGGGCATGTTGGCAGCCCCTCTGCAGCCAGCCATCAGAACGCCCACTTGCCCACACTCCTCCGGTCCCATGACCTCATGGCCATATTACAGGACACCTGTGGGGGGCAGTGGAGCCCTGGTCTGTCCCCAGTTGGTCCTCAGGGGTCATAAGTGGCCAGCCCCACTTGCCCAGAGAGACCCATCCTAGTACCCAGGGTCAGCTGGACTCAAAGTTCTTGATCCATCCGTGCAGGGCATCAGGTAGCTTCTCCTTCCAGCTGGGCATCCTTTCCGCCTTCATCGCCTCCCTGGTCCAGGGTTTTCTCACTGTCTCTCCCGTGTGCAGTGGTTTTTAAGTTTGGGTGAAAGGTTTTAGAGGCCAGGCACCACTGGGCAGTCCTATGATGCCATGCCAGCTTTAGGCAATCCAAAATGACAAAATCAAGTTTTATCTGGTAAGAACTCCTCTGAGGGCCTCAGCTCCAATTTAGCTAGCATCACTGCCTGATCCCATCCCAACAAAATTTCAAAGGTGAGCCCCACCTATGTTGGCTCCAGCGGCCTAAGCCTCCTCCTCTGCTCTAGAGGACCTGGGCTGTCCCTGCCCCGGGGCAGTGTGATAGGCTAATTATCAGATGCAGATTTCCCCCACACCCTTTTCCTCTCCCAGGAACTAAGTCAATCACTAATAATTGTTCCTTTATTGTGGGGAGCCTATGTTCCCTCTACTGGGAAGCAAAATAACTCACGTGGCCAAGTAGTGGGGGACAAATGACTGGAATCTAATTATGAGCTGAGCCAGAGAAATATGACAAATCCTGAACATGAGTCTGCATGTAACCAGCCCCATGCCTCTTATCCAGGTGGCACAGCAGTGGCCTTATTTTAAAAGGCAGACACTACAGCTTAACACGCTCAGTCCAATTACTGTGAATTTACTATGGGTGAGACTCAGGTAGTGAGACTCGCTCACATAAAAAGTATAAAAACTGGGTAATCAATTGTGAACATTTCCTGATGGACTAAATGGGTAGAATCCATTGAAACATATGCATCACTGAGACTTGGCCCTGTGCTTCTCAACAACTGTCTTTCATTCAGGGTCCGAGGCACTAACTGGCAATATGATAAGGGTGCCAGGGCTATCTGTGTTCACCATTTCAAACAGCAGTGTATAAAAACAGAAAGACCAAGCCTGACCAAAAATATAAATACAAAACTTTGACCATTCTAACAAATCAGGATGATGCTAAAATTCCAGCTGAAAATTGGCCATATATGCACGTGTAACAACAGCACAACTGTTCAAAAGTCCACATGTTCACTTTAATTGAGGACAAAAAGGGAAAACTGTAACATATATTGTCTATGTAGAGCTAGTCACTAAAACGTAGGGATGACCATTCAATAAGTAGGCATAAGAACTTAATAAATAGGTATTAACATTAAATAAGTAGGGCTTCGATTTCAGTAGGTAAATGAGTAATTCAATAAGTAGGGATGAGCATTCACTATGTAGGGCTGGACGTTCAGTGCGTAGTGATGGGCATTCAGTAAACAGTACTGAACCTTTAATGAAAAGAATGAGCCTTCAGTAAGTAGGATTGGACATTCAGTACTTAGGGCTTGGCAGAAGGGGTTGAGCCAGTAGAATCTTTGCTGAATGAGAATCCTCCAGTGGAGGATTTTGCACTTCTTTCTCAAATCGGAGGATTTTCCATTGCCACTTAATTATAAATTGGAGCCTAGGCACTTTGGCAAACATTTGGTTGGAAGTGGTGATAAGTGCTGTCACGTCCTCCACAGCCCGAGTACTCGCCAATGACTATGCCACACACGGGGCTTAGAATAACACGTCTTTATTCTTCTGCGTGTAACCTCGAACTCAACATTCTAAACCTTATTCAATTCTCTACGCTCTAATTTTTACATCACAGTTCTACGGAGTCCATCATGAGCCAGAAAAGTTCTGTCATTATTGCTCACATGACACTAGAATACTAGAAGAGAAATCTGGGTTCTATTGCATGTGCTGCTATATTGTTCTTTTTATAGTAAAATTAGAAATAGTGGGGCTTTTGATCTGGAAACTCTACCAGGCATTCCATCATTTAAGCTGAGTCAATCAATCAATCAATCAGTGTTTATAAAGCGCGCTACTCATCCGTTAGGATCTCAAGGCGCTGAGGGCGGGGAGGGGTGCAGCTATGTTGACGTCATTCGAAGAGCCAGGTCTTGATGTCTTTCCTGAATTGGTCCATTGTCGGGCTTTGCCAGAGGTGGAGGGGGAGCTTGTTCCAAGTCTTGGCTGCAAGGTGGGAGAAGGACCTTCCGTCCGCTCTGTTCCTGTAGAAGCATGGGATGGTGGCTAGGGAGAGGTCGGCTGATCGTAGGTTTCTCTTGGGTGCGCGGAAGGAGAGGTGGTTGTTGAGGTATTGAGGTCCGATGTTGTGGAGGGCCTTGTATGCGTGCGTGAGCAGCTTGAAAGTTATCCTTCTTTTGACGGGGAGCCAGTGGAGGTCACGGAGGTGTTGGGTGATGTGGTTGTGCCTTTGGATATTGAGGATTTGTCTGGCTGCGGCGTTCTGGATGGTCTGGAGTTTGTGGAGGAGTTTCTTGTTGTTTCTGGCATAGAGTGCGTTGCCGTAGTCCAATCTGCTAGTGATGAGGGCGTGAGTGACCGTTTTCCTGGAGTCGGCGGGTATCCATTTGAATGTTTTACATAGTAAAGCGGAGGGTGTTGAAGCATGCTTAGGAGATGGTGTTTATCTGGCGATTCATTGTGAGCGATGAGTCCAGTATGATGCCGAGGTTGCGTGCATGGTCTGTCAGGGTAGGTGGGTTTCCAAGGGTGGGGGGGCCACCAGCAGGGCACAAGTGCTAAAAAAAGAAGTGGGGGGACTAACCTAGTTAATCAGTATGCAAGTGACATCGCAGCGCGTGACATCGCGGTGCGTGACATCACAGCGCGTGACATCACAGCGCGTGACATCACAGCGCGTGACATCACAGCGCGTGACATCACAGGAACTGGCATCACAAGAAGTGACATCAGATCTTAAGCCCTCACATATATGTTTAGCAGGTGTATCATGAGTACATTTGAGCACATTTCGAGCATACTTGCAAACCCTCCTGATTTAGGCAGAAGATTCACACTTTTGTAAGCTTCACATAAACCAATGTTACCTTTTATCAGCGTTAAGTTTTCTCTACCCATAGTGCTTTAAAAGAAATAGTGATATTTAAATTATTACAATGCCTCCTCAGGGGTATAAGCGCTATATAAATACTATTTATTTTGTGCAAATGCTGGGAAACATCAACACATCTGAAGTTTCTACAGTGCATGCATATCTCCTAAACAGAGCCTGAACAAAGTGAAAAGCTGCCTCTCTTCAGTATGCGTGAAGTGCTAACAAGGTGTGAGCCTTTGTTTCCCCTCTGCTGCATTTGCATCAGGTGTGAGGCTCCTGACTGCTCCCAGCCAGGAGACTCCAACAAAAGGAGGCCTGATGACCCCTCCAATTCGGCCTTTGTTATGGGCCCAGCAGGAGTCAGAACTAAGTGAGCCCCGTCCCCGCCTGCACGTTGTTGCAGATAGAAAGCAGATAACAACATGCAGGCGCTGCAGGATGTGTCCCGGTGTTTGTAAATTACACCGGGACGAATTCAGCATATTTTACAGTGGGGCCACACTTCTTGGCAGGGAGGACGGCATCCACCCTGTGAAAAAAGTGGGGGACGCCGTCCACCCGTGTGTACCCCCGACTCGTGCCCTGGCCACCAGGTGTCGTCCCATGCAGAGGGGGTAGAGCCGAGGATGAGGACTTCTGTTTTCTCTGAGTTGAGTGTCAGGCAGCTGTTCTTCATCCAGGTTGAGACAGCTTTCATCACTTCTTGGAAGTTGTGCCTGGTGATGTCGGGTTCCTTGGTGAGGGAGAGGATGAGTTGGGTATCATCAGCGTAGGAGACGATGTTGAGCCCATGGTTTCGGGTGATGGTTGCGAGGGGGGCCATGTAGACATTGAAGAGGGTGTGGCTGAGGGAGGATCCTTGGGGTACTCCACACCTGGCCTCTGTTGGTTCCGTGAGGAAGGCCGGGAGTCTTATTCTCTGTGTTCTGCCGGTGAGAAATGAGCGTATCCAGTCTAGGGCCTTTCCTTGGATACCGGCGTCGTGGAGTCTGGTGGTTAGTGTGTGGTTGGAGACAGTGTCGAAGGCTGCTGAAAGATCCAGGAGGATGAGGGCTGCTGTTTGGCCTTGGTCGAGGAGAGTGCAGATGTCATCTGTGGCAGCAAGGAGGGCAATCTCGGTGCTGTGGTTGTTGCGGAATCCGGATTGGGAGGTGTCCAGGACGTTGTTGGCTTCTATGAAGTGTGCTAGCTGGGTGTTAACGGCCTTCTCGATGACCTTGGCTGAGAAAGGAAGCCTCGAGATGGGCCTGAAGTTCCTGAGGTCTGTTGGGTCTGCGGAGGGTTTCTTTGAGAGGTGCTGACTTCGGCATGCTTCCAGTCATCGGGGAAAGTGGCGGTCTTGATGGAGCAGTTGATTGTCCGGTGTAGCTTGGGTGGGATGGCTGTGGCGGCCCTGTGGAAGATGTGAGGCGGGCAGGGGTCAGAAGGTGCTCTGGAGTGGATGCTCTTCATGGTCTTTACGGTGTCTTCTGTCGTGAGTCATTTTCTCAGTGCTATGAAATAGTTGAAATGTTCTGATCCATCATATGCAGAGACACTCTAAGTTCTGATGAAAATGTTCAATCAGGTTCATCTGTTTTATTTGAGATATGAAAATGTTTAGGTTTGAATATTAACTAGTTGTAAAATGTTAAATGCAATCTATTATGTTTTTTATTTGATGCATTACTGTACATAACAATGTCTTTGCCTACACAATAAAATGAATAGGCCTTATAACTGAAATTTGTCCTTTAAGAGCAGGAAGGTATGGATATAGGGAATGCTGCTTACTTTCCATTGTTCTTCCCTACCAAACAAAACCATTTGGCGTGTTGCACTTCGAATAGCCACAAGATCGCGCTGTTGCTACATGACAAATTTAGCTAGCACGGTTCAGATTATTTCAAATACAATTTGCACGAGGTCTTGCAAAGATGGTAGCTATATTAGACAGGTCGTGTTTTGGTTGCTAGGTTTCGTATATATACATAGGTTGATGCCGTTGACGCTTGTGTAAATCCAAGTAGTGTTGGCGTATGTAGGGAAGTTCAGGGAAGGAGATGATGCCAGAGCCACCGACCCTGGAACATAGGGAACCAGGCTCGAATCGAGATTTTGGTAATTCTGGCCCAATCACTTCATTTCCGTGTGTTTAAAGCAGTTAAGAACGTGTACCCGTGACGGGTTCTGTTGTAAAGCGCTACAATGCCATTGGGAGCGGCTGGCGTAAAAAAAACAAAAAAAAAAAAAAACGTATCTTTTAAAACTCTGGTTCAAACTGTCGGTGTTGATGTTTTTATTAATACAAACGTTCGGCCTCCGCCATTCGTCCAGTGCATATCTCAAAACACAAACTAAGAACGAATAAAACAATGAAGGCGTTAACCGGCTAAATAAAGTATTGGAGAGTCGTTAGCATATTCCCAGGGTCAAGAGATAAAGGTTAATGCAGCAAGTGTTTATATATTTAATTAATTGTCACTTTTTAGCTCAGGTGTGAGCTACTTCCCTACCGCTGAATTACTTTTGTTTCTGAGTCACTTATGTGAGCACAGAAGGATGATTTGAACAGCTACCATGAAGAGAGCAGGTGGCTGCTAATGAGACACATTGGTTGATTATGAGCTGTAGTCTGCAAAAGAAAGAGTTGGTTTAGTGATGTCTCTTCTCAAACAAGTGGATTGCGAGGGAGATTTTGTTTAGGATTCCTGATTATTATTATTTTTTTTTTATAAAGGTAACAGTATGCAGGATAATTGTTTTCTGGGGAATAGAGTACAAGGTGGAGAGGAAAGGTTGCATAGTTACTTTTAAGCGCTATAATAGCAACATGAATTTCCATTATATGGGGTTTCTTCCATTATATGTGGTGTTGGCGCTGACGTTTGTTTGGAACCTGAAGGGTTTGTTGGTACCACTCGGTCAGCCCTGCCAAGTTTCCCAGGTCCATGTGTGATGTGTTACTCTAGGCCAGGTTTTATTATGAATTTTGGGACTTGTAGTCGCAGGGACCAGAGACAAACATCATGCTCAAAACAGTACTATGGGGCAGATTTACAATAAACTAACGCAGCACAGTGCAGCAAGTAATTTTGCTGCGCTGCGTTAGTTTTGAAGCACAGGGATGCAACATATTTGCAACAATATGTCGCATCTCTGTGCTTCCCCTTGCGCTGGCGCACAAACTGCTGGCATGCGCCGACGCAGGCACCCTTGCACCATGGTGCAAGGATGTCTGCGTCACGGGGATGATTGTTTATGTGCAGGAAAGGTTCCCTTCCTGCACATAAACAATCAGAAATGGCGTTTTATAACTTCTATGTGTGCTGCATTAGCACACATAGAACTTGTAAAATGTCATTGATTTAAAGGATTGTTTATGTACAGGAAGGGACACCTTACTGTATATAAACAATCATTAGAGGTCATTTCATCGTTCTATGTGTGCTGCAGAATGCAGGAAAGAGGGAAAAAAACGAGGAGAAATAAATACATTTCTCCTCGTTGCGCCTCCCTGCGCCTCCCCTGGGGAGGCGTGGCATAGACGCATTTCCAGATATACGATTTCTTGTAAATCTGGAAATGTGTCTGGTTCCATGGGTGTTGCGTGGGAACACCCACAGCAACACCCATGGAACCGCCCTTTCACGCAAAGTGCTGCGTGTAAGGGGCCGTATTTACAAGGACAGGAAAAGCCACGCAGGGTGGCTTTTCCTGTCCTTGTAAATATAGGGCAGAGAAATGCGCTGCTGATGCATCACAAAAAGTATCACACCGGCAGCGAAAGGGGCTTGTAAACCTGCCCCTATGTTTTTAGTGAAAGAAAACCGAGTGGCAGTGGAAAGTCTGTAATGGGCCCTCAGTAATGATTTTGTTTCCCACTTAAGTCCTGGATGGAAGTAGATGTCAAAGTGGAAGGGAGTGGAGGGCTCCAAATAACCCTCAAAGCCCCCCCCTCCTCAGTTTCTGATAATGGATCACACTATTGATACGTTTACACTTTATTAAAACAAAGCAGCCAATAGCATGTTGGCAATCATGCATTTTTTTGCAAATTTAAAAAAGGATGACTAAACATAACAGCAATGTTTGAATTGTTATATATGTTCAAAGCTGTCAATTTCATAGAATAATTATGAGAAAATATGTTTGGAATTTTGAGCAGCCGGATGATCTTTTTTTTTTTTTTTTACACGAGGTGGGGGTGCAGCATTCGAAAGTTTGAAGACAATTGCAGTAGGTATTAAAGCAAAATGAGGTTTTGGTTCTGGCCTCTTATATGAGCATGTATGCGAGTCTGCTTACCTAATAGGATTCAGGGTGCCGGCGAGGGGCAGAATGCTTGACGTGCAGTGGCCACTGGGCTGATAGATCGTTAGCCCCTTCAACCACTACATAAGCAAGTACTACATAAAACACAAGGGGGCAGATTTACAAGACCCTTGCGACACTTTTGCGCCGCCGTTGCGTCACTTTTGTGACGCAGTTGCGGCGTAAAAAATGCGCCACGTTGCGACACATTTACAACGTGACGCATCTATGGAGATGCGTCACGTTGTAAAGACCTGCCCCACATTATACCTGCATCAGGTATAATGTATGCAGGGTGGGGGTTTCGATGCAAGAAAGCCTCGTAAAAGTGACGCAGTGAAATCTACAAGATTTCACTGCGCCACTTCTACAACGCCACTGCGTCAAAACCTTACGCCTACTTAAAGCTGGCGTAAGGAGTGACCCAGCACAATAGGTATTGGCCTTCCTGCTTGCGACACGACTCCAGCTATGCGTGACCTTTGCGCCAACAGATGGGTGATGCATCTGTCAATCCTTGCACCATGGTGCGCCGCATTGTAAATGCAAAGCATCCATGGTGGCGCAAGAGTTTTTTTGCGTGACGCAAGTAAACTGACGCATCTCTGCTATAATGCAGAGATGCGTCAGTTTCTTGTAAGTCTGCCCCAAGGTATTAAATATATGTTTAATCAAAAACAAAGGTGACAATGAAAGTTAATGTTACAAGTGGTGCAGGTTACAATACCTGAAAAAGAAAAAGTTCAAAAGTACTGAAACACATTAGTTAATGTGTTTTTAAAGCACTATTCAAATCATAACCTTTTCTGAATAATTCCTAGAGAAGTTTTTGCCTGTGGTGCTGATAGAGCTACATTGTTTGTATCTTCATTGTAAGCTTTCTATTAAGTAGATGACGGTTATTAAGGCCGTAATTCCACTGAGACTGTTAACAACAGCTATCATCGCCATCTGAATTTTGAGCCCTGCAGGAAGACCATGCATTTGTTTAGTTTCACCGGGAAGCAATGAGGAATTACTAGGGGAATCAGATTATTGCGCCAGAGGGAAAACTCAGGATTCCACTTGTAATCTACATTAAACCCACCCATGGAGATACCAGTGCCCTCACGATTCATAATTCGAGAGGCAGCAGGGTGGATTTAGCAGGAGGAACTCAAGACTACTCATGATGATGGCTTAAATAGTGCTATGTACTGTTAGGTGCTGCATAGCACAGAAATGTGCATTTTCAAAACACGCCCTTTCCATGTTTGCTTACTAGAGCGCATGTACATACAATAGTGTATTATCTTTGAATGAATATGGCGTCTTTTGTGCTCAGTTCAGTTCATACATGTTTAGTGGACTTCTGTAAATGTGTTGTGGTGTGGATACTGTAAAAATGTACAATTGAGTCAGTGAATGTACCTTCATTGGTCTAAATTTTTTACGCCAACAGTGCATTAATCAATTCACGTTCACTTTGCTGCTCAAATGTACATTCGGTAAAATACATTTACATTAGTTTATATCCAATTGTTTACCCAGGGGCATATTTATGCGAGGTTTGCATCATGCTTGCACCACGCAACATGGTACATGCACAACGCAAACCTCTAAGTCATATTTATGAAGCCACTTTGCATGGCTTTCAATAGCTTAAAAAAAATTGGAGTAATTCAACGCGGCACAATTCGTTGGGTTGCATTACTATGGGCAAGGGAGGCATTCCATGGGCATTGCAGTGGGTGTTCTCACGCAATTCCCATGGTTTTTTATGCATTCCCAGATTTTCCAAACCTGGTAAACCTGGGAATGCGCCAAAAAGATATGCCTCCTCCGTGAGGCGTAACGAGAAGAAATAGATTTATTTCTCCTCATTTTTTCCTCTTTCAATGTGTGGGAAGAGGAAAACACCTCTATTGATTGTTTTTGTGCAGAAACGTGCCCCTTCCTGCACAAAAACAATCCTGCCTCCAACACAGGCACCATGGTGCAAGGGTGCCTGCGTTGGTGCTAGGCTGCCGAAACTGCGCCAGCGCAGGGGGAAAGGACAGGAATGCACCCTTTTGCTTAAATATGGCACATTCCTGTCCTTACCCTGTGACGCACGGTGAATTGCTGTGCTGCCTTGCACCCCAAAGGGTCATAAATATGGCATGATTCTAATTTTATGGGTCACCCATCCTTTATGGAAGAGGATGCCTCACACACATACTAGTGTCATGCTTCATCATCGGCATCCTCTTCCCACCCTGGTATATGCTGCCTTAAGGCTTTGGACCAGTGAGATTTTGGAATCTGTGATGAATGTAGAATACTGAATTCTAACCGCACAACATACAGACAACTCAGCACATTACCCAAAGTCAACTACTATACCAACACCATGACTGAAATGCCAGCAGAAGCAGGAAACTCTTCAAGACCCCAGAAAAATTTTGGCATCAGCTTTACAAAACTTATCACCATCAAGACAAGCAATGCATCAACCCTCGCCTTGACACTCTTATCCTACACTTCACAGACACGTACAGTGCCATCAACCTTTTCTTTGATGGAAAGTACAGAAGATCCATCAGTAAATTATAACACCAAGCCTGTGCTAAAACCCATAATATTCATCTTGCAGACCCTTGTCTCTCACAGACCACAACAGCATCTTTAGCTCCATCAAAGCCATCTCCAATGAAGATTATGTCTTGTCCTTCGTTATAACCTTCCCTGGAGAAACTCACTCATCCCTACTCACTCCAGTCAAAGCCACCCTCATCAAGGCATTTTCACAGAAGCTCTCAATACAAGTGAGATTCTTTTACTCCTGAAGAATCCCGCATTAGATCTTGACAACCTTGCTAACTACAGCCCTATCACTCACTGTTAGACCTGGCATCCTTGGCGTGGGTCTCCCTTCCATTTTTTCGTAATGCCTCCACTGTTGCCGATATGTTTTTGCTGGACTAGATGCTCATGGGCACTTTGCCGCTGCTAATCAGTGCCAAAGTGCAAGTGCTCCCTATCGTTAATTGATATATGTATTAGTGACTCCATGATTGGATGATTGGTTTACTTGTCAGTCCCTAGTACAGTGCACTCAGTGTGCCCAGGGCTTGTAAATCCAATGCCGCTGGTGGGCTTGCAGCACTGGTTGTGCCACCCACAGAAGCGGCTTGTAAAATGTGTCTCAGGCCTGCCATCGCAGAGCCTGTGTGCAGCCTCGGGCTGCCATGTCGACTTGGTGAGTACACCCACTTACCAGTCCCTAAACCTTCCCTGTACTGCATGTTGGTCACCCCTAAAGTAGGCCCTAGGGCAGGGTGCATTGTAAGTATAAGGTAGGACATGCCCTGGTGTGTGTGGCATGTCCTAATAGTGAATTACAGCCATTTTCGTTCTTCACTATTGCAAGGCTACCTGCTCCCCATAGGCCAGAATGGGCAGACTGACTATTACACCTTATAATCAGAACTGACCCAGGGAACATGGTAGAAAAACGAATTTAGTATGCCTGAACTCAGGATGATAAAATACATCTTTTAGTGAAGTTGGTTTTAACATTCTGTGTTCGAAAATACCACTTTTAGAAAGTGGGTATTTTCTTGCCTAACTATCCAAGCCTGCCTCTGCTAGGTTGTGTATTCCTTGTCTGGAGATTGAGTGACAGGGGCTGGGGGTGGCTACCGGAGACAGGGTGAGTCAGCGCAGGGCTGAATAGAAAGATTTGCATCCAGAGTGGAGGGAGGAGTTGCACCTGGGTCTGAATAGGGCTGTGCCTGCCTTCCACAATGCTGGCTCCACCTCCTGCCGGGCGGCTGAGCACTCTGCCCCACATTCTGAAAGGAAAGAAGGAGTCAGAAAAACAAAGTGCTCCAGAACTGACCAGAACTGGTTTTGGACTAGGCAGAGGCCTCTCTGCCTCCAGAGAACAAAGAGAATCAGGGTATAAGAGGGGCACCCAGACCCCAGGAAGATTAGATCACTTTTGGGAACAAGAAGAAACCTTTACTGAGGAGCGGAACCAAGAAGAAACTGAGGAGAAACTATCCCTAAGCCTGAAGTGCTGCTTGGGGGATTGGCCTGCAGTGGTTTGCCTGACTGCCAAAGAGAGGAGAAAGGAACTTTTGCTTTGCTGTGACTTTCATCAACTTGTGAAGGATCTCCAAGGGCTTGGAAGAGAGCTTGCCCCCTGACCGAAGTCCCAGGACCATTGGACTTCACCCCCTTTGTGAATTGCTGCTGGAAACTCTGTTTCAGTGGCTACAGAGGTAGGGAGCTGTGACCGACTCTCACGACCGACTCGGTGTCCTGCAAGCACCGCATCGAAGCACCGTCTCGCCCTGCAACGCACGGCCCTGGTCTCACCGACTCCGTCAACGAGCCGCTGCCTGCACCGCATCGAGGGACAACGCGTCCTGCAACGCTTCGCTACGCCGAATCGAACTGGTCCGACCGACACGGTCACTGCTGCTGAGTTCGAGTCCTGTGACCGCACCGGAGTTGGGCACCGCTCGCACGCTTTGCGACGCACCGCCCGACTCGCACCGCTGTCCGGACTGATCGACGCCAGCTCCTGAATCCGGCTCCGCCGCCGCACCGCAACCTGCCAGCACCGCATCGAAGCACCGTCTCGCCCTGCAACGCACGGCCCTGGTCTCACCGACTCCGTCTCGACGACGTCAACGAGCCGCTGCCTGCACCGCATCGAGGGACAACGCGTCCTGCAACGCTTCCATTTTTGCATCACGACCGCGACGAACAGCCATCCGGCTCGCACGCCCGTGCCTGCCGCTTCAAGTAAAAGGTACTGTGACCGAGTCTGTCTACGCTGTGTTGGCCCGTCTCGACGCGGTCAGCTGGATTTGTTAGACTCTGTTTGTTCTCGACATCGCCGTAGCCGGAGGAGGCTACCGACTCGCACAGAACCTTGAATTAAGCCTTTTTGATCAGAACTAAGTATTCTTAACAGTATTGTGGATTATTTTTGTCGTTTATGGTCTTGTGATAAATCTATATAAAGTATACCTATTTTTATAAATATATAACCGGTGTGGTGTCCATTTGTAGTGTTGTCACTTGATTACTGTATGTGTTCACAAATGCTTTACACACTGCCTCTGAACTAAGCCTGTCTGCTCGTGCCAAGCTACCAAGAGGGTGAGCAGGGGTTATTTCGGGAGTGTACCTACTTTCCCTGACTAGACTCAAGGGTCCCTATTTGGACAAAGGTACATACCTCTGCCAACTAGAGACCCCCAAATCTAACATTGGTGGTCAGCGGTGAGGATTCTGGACTTGCATTTGTGACTCATGTACAGTGATTGGTGAACACTACTTAGTGAGTGCAGACCAAAACGCAACCACATACTTTAATAGCATTTTTTCTGGGATTTCCTATTTTTGCAAATGCCAAGTTCAGTCACTATGGAGAAACCAGCATCAGTAGCCTCTGTTGAATGTGATTGGGAAGAAGAGAGGCTAGAATGCTACACCCTTAAGCAGCTCAAGCAATTCTGCAAAAAGTTTAAAGTGTCCATGACCGGGATCTCCAGGAAGGAGGACCTCCAAAAGGCGCTGAGGGCCTGGGTCGAATCAAGGAGTGCCCCTGTGGAGGGGGCTGAGAATGCAGAAGGGCAGCTGGAGGGGCTATTGGGTCTAGGGGCTAGAAGACCACCTTCCCCAGTAGGTAGCAGTGTTTCTGCCAGAGGACTGTCTCCAGAGGAGTTGGAGGACAGGAAAGAGAGTAGGGTGCACGAAATGGAGCTGACCAAACTCAAGCTGAATAAGCAGTTAGAATTCGAAATGCAAACAAGGAAATTAGCCCTAGAGGAAAAGAAAATGCAGTTTGAACATGAGAAAGTTTTGAGGGAGTTGGAATTGAAGGCCAAGAGCTTAGAGATTACTCCCTCTGGTGGCAGTGTACCGCCTGTGCCTGTTGAAGCTAGGGTGTATATTCCCAAAGATGTGGTGAAGGAGTTTTTAAAAATGACGACATAGGGCAGTGGTTCAAAGCCTATGAGGTAGCCATGTCTTCCCACCGGGTCCCTGAGAAGGATTGGGGAGCGGGGTTGTGGGGACGGTTCCTCAGTGAAGGGCGGGATACCTTGTTGGATTTGCCCTCTGAAGTCTATAATTCGTACAGCCACATGAAGGATGCCTTAATGACTAGATATGGTTTGACCCCTGAGCTTTATAGGCAAAGGTTCAGGAACTGTAGTAAGATTGAAAGCAGTACCTGGGTTGAATATGTGACCTTCTTTTGCAGAGCCTTGGATGGTTGGGTAAAGGGTAGCAAAGCGACTGATTTTCAGGCGCTCTTTGATTTGATTGCCTGGGAGCACTTGTCCGGTAATTGTTTTCCTGAGCTACGCCAGCACCTGATTGATAGTAAGCTGACTAACCCTAGGCAGCTTGCTGAGGAGGCGGACCGCTGGGTGAGTACCCGGGTCCACAAGGGTCACGTGGGAGACTCCGCCAAGGGTGGGCAGGGTCCCCAGCAGAAGAGTGGGGGGACAAGGGTAAACAGAAGGAGTTCCATAAAGGGCCCCAAAGTAGACCCCAAGGGAACCAAGGGAAAGGTTCCCAGCCTCCCCTGAGAAGAAGCCAGTGGCCCTGACAGGCCCCCCTGTTCACCAGGGACCACTGGTATGTTACAAGTGTGGCGCCCCTGGCCACAAGGCAAACGATCCTCGTTGCCCTTTGCATGGAAAACCAGCACCCACCAGTGCAGTCCCCCGGCAGTTGGCTAGTGTAGCCCTGGGGGAGGAGTTGGGTGCCCAAGGTGGGGGGATCCCACAGTGTTTTCCCTTGTCTCATTAGGAGACTCTGAGATGGTCCCTAGGACCCCGCTGCCTGAGAACACTAAGAAATACAGGCAGTGGGTGACCATCAATGGCCATAGGGTGGAGGCTCTGAGAGACACAGGAGCCAGTGTGACAGCTGTCAAGTGTCACCTGGTGTCTAAAGAGCAGGTTATCCCTGATGCATTCTATCCGGTTGTTGCCGCTGACAACACAGAGAGTCACTGCAAGGTGGCTCAGGTTCCCTTTGAGTGGGGGGGGTCTCGGGTACTCTTCAAGTAGCTGTGAGGCCAGCCATGCCTGTTGACTGTTTGTTAGGGAACGATTTGGAGAGCTCACCTTGGGCTAAGGTGGAGCGGAGTGCGCATTTAGAAATGTTGGGCTTGCCTGATTGGGCATGTGTGACCACCCGGTCAATGGCAGCTAAAGGTGTTCAAGAGGACCTGGAGCCTGAGAGGGAGGCCCAGGTGCCTGCCGGAGAGAGAGGAGGCAGGGGGCGCGGGAAACCGGCCCCCGAGGTTCCCACGGTCCAGGAGGAGGCAGACCCTGAGGGGGATGCCCTGGAGCCTGCAGGGGAACAGGTAGCTGAACTGGGGGACCTACCTGAGCTGACCCATTGGCAGCAAGAAGGAGGACCCTCCAGGGAAGAGTTCTGCAAGGAGCAGAACACATGCCCTTCTCTCGTGGGTCTGAGGCAACAGGCCACAGACCAGGCAGCAGGTGATCAGTCTGGATCACATTGGGTTTACTGGGAGAATGGTCTCCTGTATTCAGAGCCTAAGGTTGCTGAGCCTGGGTCAGCCCGTGTGCTGGTGGTACCCCAGCGCTTCAGAGCCTTCCTACTGGGGTTGGCTCATGATGTACCATTAGCGGGACATCTGGGGCAGGACAAGACCTTTGACAGGCTTGTTACCCATTTCTATTGGCCCCAGATGCGCAGGAGTGCCGCCACTCACTGCAGGACATGCCAGACTTGCCAGGCAAGTGGAAAAAGTGGGAGGAAGCACAAGGCTCCTCTCCAGCCATTCCCTGTGGTCAGCACCCCCTTTGAACGGGTGGGTATTGACATTGTGGGGCCACTGGACCCCAAGACAGCCATGGGCAACAGGTTTATCCTGGTCTTGGTGGACCATGCCACCCGGTACCCTGAAGCCATCCCTCTGAGGACAGTGACGGCCCCCGTGGTGGGACGGGCACTGATGGGAATTTTCTCACGTGTGGGATTCCCTCAAGAGGTGGTGTCTGACAGAGGTACCAACTTCGTGTCCAAGTACATGAAGTCCCTGTGGCAGGAGTGCGGTGTAACTTACAAGTTCACCACTCCTTACCACCCTCAAGGAAATGATCTGGTTGAGAGATTCAACCGGACCCTCAAGGGCATGATTATGGGTCTGGAAGAACCCATGAGGCGTAAATGGGACGTCCTCTTACCATGCCTGTTGTTTGCATACCGGGAGGTGCCACAGAAGTCTCTAGGGTTCAGTCCCTTTGAGCTCCTCTATGGACACCCGGTGCGAGGACCTCTGAGTTTGGTCAAGGAAGGCTGGGAGCAATCTCCCAGGAAACCTCCCCAGGATGTATACAGTTACATGCTGGCCTTCAGGAACCAGACTAGGCGTTTCAGAGAGCTTGCTGAGGCAAATCTGGAAGCCAGCCAGGAGGAGATGAAGCGGTGGTACGACCAGAATGCCACTCTGGTAGAGCTTCAGCCTGGTCAGAAAGTGTGGGTCATGGCCCCTGTGGAGCCCTGTGCGCTCCAGGACAGGTGGACCGGCCCTTTTACGGTGGTGGAGCGCAAGAGTCCAGTTACCTATTTGGTGGACTTGCAGTCTCCCAGGAACCCCTTGCGGGTCCTGCATGTGAACCGCCTGAAGCCCCACTTGGAGAGGTCCCAAGTGGGCATGCTCTTAGCGACAGATGATGGAATGGAGGAGGAGACCGAGCCTCTTCCTGACCTCCTGTCAGCCCGAGAGCAAGATGGATCAGTGGAGGGAGTAAACCTCTCTACCTCCCTGACACCTGAGCAGCAGGGTGACTGTCGCCACTTGTTGGGACAGTTCCCTGACCTGTTCTCCCTGGTTCCCAGTGTCACTCATTGGTGCGTCCATGATGTGGACACTGGGGACAGTCTTCCTGTGAAGCACAAGGCTTACAGGGTGACTGACAGGGTCAGAGCCTGCATCAAGGAGGAGGTCTCCAAGATGTTTGCGCTAGGGGTGATTGAGTCCTCTAACAGCCCTTGGGCCAGCCCCGTGGTCTTGGTTCCAAAAGCTGCCGCGCCTGGTGCCACACCAGAACTCCGGTTCTGTGTGGACTACAGGGGACTCAATTCCGTCACCAGGACTGACGCCCACCCCATCCCCAGAGCTGATGAGCTCATAGATCGGTTAGGGGCTGCGCGGTACCTCAGCACGTTTGACTTAACGTCTGGATACTGGCAGATCGCCTTGACTGATGGGGCAAAAGAGAGGTCAGCATTCTCCACACCAGATGGGCACTACCAGTTCCGGGTGATGCCCTTTGGGATGAAGAATGCCCCTGCCACCTTTCAGAGGTTGGTCAACCAGGTGTTGGTTGGACTGGAGGATTTCAGTGCCGCCTACCTGGATGACATCGCAGTGTTCAGTGCCCGTTGGGAAGAGCATCTGCGCCACCTCTGGGAAGTGTTGATGGCGCTGCGGAGGGCAGGCCTCACAATCAAGGCGAGTAAGTGCCAGATTGGGCAGGGTTCTGTGGTGTACTTGGGACACCAGGTTGGGAGCGGCCAGGTGGCGCCCCTCCAACCGAAAATTGATACCATTCTGGCTTGGGAGCCCCCAAGACCCAGACAGAGGTGAGAGCCTTCCTAGGACTCACCGGGTATTACCGGAGATTCGTCAAGGGGTATGGCAGCATTGTTGCCCCCTTGACCGAGCTGACTTCCAAGAAGCAGCCCAGGAAAGTGATTTGGACTGACGCCTGTCAAAAAGCTTTTGACACCTTGAAGACTGCCATGTGCACGGCGCCTGTGCTCCAGGCACCCAACTTCTCCAATGAGTTCATTGTTCAAACCGACGCTTCAGAGCATGGTGTAGGGGCTGTTCTATCACAGATCAATGAGGAGGGCCTAGACCAACCTGTAGCCTTCATCAGTAGGAGGTTACTTCCCCGGGAACAGAGATGGAGTGCTATTGAGCGTGAGGCATTTGCTGTGGTCTGGGCACTGAAGAAGCTGAGACCATACCTGTTTGGGACTCACTTCCGGGTTCAGACAGACCACAGGCCCCTCAGATGGTTGATGCAGATGAGGGGTGAGAATCCAAAGCTGTTGAGGTGGTCCATTTCCCTACAGGGGATGGACTTTACGGTGGAACACCGCCCTGGTACAGAACACGCCAATGCTGATGGACTGTCCAGATTTTTCCGCCTTAGCGATGAGAACTCCCTAGGGGTAGGATAGTTCTCCCCACATTTCAGCTGGAGGGGACACGTGTTAGACCTGGCATCCTTGGCGTGGGTCTCCCTTCCATTTTTTCGTAATGCCTCCACTGTTGCCGATATGTTTTTGCTGGACTAGATGCTCATGGGCACTTTGCCGCTGCTAATCAGTGCCAAAGTGCAAGTGCTCCCTATCGTTAATTGATATATGTATTAGTGACTCCATGATTGGATGATTGGTTTACTTGTCAGTCCCTAGTACAGTGCACTCAGTGTGCCCAGGGCTTGTAAATCCAATGCCGCTGGTGGGCTTGCAGCACTGGTTGTGCCACCCACAGAAGCGGCTTGTAAAATGTGTCTCAGGCCTGCCATCGCAGAGCCTGTGTGCAGCCTCGGGCTGCCATGTCGACTTGGTGAGTACACCCACTTACCAGTCCCTAAACCTTCCCTGTACTGCATGTTGGTCACCCCTAAAGTAGGCCCTAGGGCAGGGTGCATTGTAAGTATAAGGTAGGACATGCCCTGGTGTGTGTGGCATGTCCTAATAGTGAATTACAGCCATTTTCGTTCTTCACTATTGCAAGGCTACCTGCTCCCCATAGGCCAGAATGGGCAGACTGACTATTACACCTTATAATCAGAACTGACCCAGGGAACATGGTAGAAAAACGAATTTAGTATGCCTGAACTCAGGATGATAAAATACATCTTTTAGTGAAGTTGGTTTTAACATTCTGTGTTCGAAAATACCACTTTTAGAAAGTGGGTATTTTCTTGCCTAACTATCCAAGCCTGCCTCTGCTAGGTTGTGTATTCCTTGTCTGGAGATTGAGTGACAGGGGCTGGGGGTGGCTACCGGAGACAGGGTGAGTCAGCGCAGGGCTGAATAGAAAGATTTGCATCCAGAGTGGAGGGAGGAGTTGCACCTGGGTCTGAATAGGGCTGTGCCTGCCTTCCACAATGCTGGCTCCACCTCCTGCCGGGCGGCTGAGCACTCTGCCCCACATTCTGAAAGGAAAGAAGGAGTCAGAAAAACAAAGTGCTCCAGAACTGACCAGAACTGGTTTTGGACTAGGCAGAGGCCTCTCTGCCTCCAGAGAACAAAGAGAATCAGGGTATAAGAGGGGCACCCAGACCCCAGGAAGATTAGATCACTTTTGGGAACAAGAAGAAACCTTTACTGAGGAGCGGAACCAAGAAGAAACTGAGGAGAAACTATCCCTAAGCCTGAAGTGCTGCTTGGGGGATTGGCCTGCAGTGGTTTGCCTGACTGCCAAAGAGAGGAGAAAGGAACTTTTGCTTTGCTGTGACTTTCATCAACTTGTGAAGGATCTCCAAGGGCTTGGAAGAGAGCTTGCCCCCTGACCGAAGTCCCAGGACCATTGGACTTCACCCCCTTTGTGAATTGCTGCTGGAAACTCTGTTTCAGTGGCTACAGAGGTAGGGAGCTGTGACCGACTCTCACGACCGACTCGGTGTCCTGCAAGCACCGCATCGAAGCACCGTCTCGCCCTGCAACGCACGGCCCTGGTCTCACCGACTCCGTCAACGAGCCGCTGCCTGCACCGCATCGAGGGACAACGCGTCCTGCAACGCTTCGCTACGCCGAATCGAACTGGTCCGACCGACACGGTCACTGCTGCTGAGTTCGAGTCCTGTGACCGCACCGGAGTTGGGCACCGCTCGCACGCTTTGCGACGCACCGCCCGACTCGCACCGCTGTCCGGACTGATCGACGCCAGCTCCTGAATCCGGCTCCGCCGCCGCACCGCAACCTGCCAGCACCGCATCGAAGCACCGTCTCGCCCTGCAACGCACGGCCCTGGTCTCACCGACTCCGTCTCGACGACGTCAACGAGCCGCTGCCTGCACCGCATCGAGGGACAACGCGTCCTGCAACGCTTCCATTTTTGCATCACGACCGCGACGAACAGCCATCCGGCTCGCACGCCCGTGCCTGCCGCTTCAAGTAAAAGGTACTGTGACCGAGTCTGTCTACGCTGTGTTGGCCCGTCTCGACGCGGTCAGCTGGATTTGTTAGACTCTGTTTGTTCTCGACATCGCCGTAGCCGGAGGAGGCTACCGACTCGCACAGAACCTTGAATTAAGCCTTTTTGATCAGAACTAAGTATTCTTAACAGTATTGTGGATTATTTTTGTCGTTTATGGTCTTGTGATAAATCTATATAAAGTATACCTATTTTTATAAATATATAACCGGTGTGGTGTCCATTTGTAGTGTTGTCACTTGATTACTGTATGTGTTCACAAATGCTTTACACACTGCCTCTGAACTAAGCCTGTCTGCTCGTGCCAAGCTACCAAGAGGGTGAGCAGGGGTTATTTCGGGAGTGTACCTACTTTCCCTGACTAGACTCAAGGGTCCCTATTTGGACAAAGGTACATACCTCTGCCAACTAGAGACCCCCAAATCTAACACTCACTTACTGTTTATCGAGTGCCTCGAAAAAGCAGTCTAAACACAACTTTAAGAGTACATCAGAATCAACCATCTCCTGCACTTCTACCAATTTGGGTTAAAATCATGCTGTAGCATGAATATTTACTTTATAAATCATAGACAACTCCCTCATGACCACAGATAAAGATGACCCCTGCCTCCTCATATTACCAGATTTCTTAGCTGTCTTTGACACTGACGATCGTTCCACCCTGATCTATATCCTGAAGTCTCAAAAGGAGTTCACTGGCAAGGTCTTTCATTGTTTCTCCTCTTAATTATTCGACAGATTCTAGTTTCAAGATTCAAGTGAGCACCTCTAGGTCCCAGAAGATCCCGATCAACTGCGGTGTCACCCATCATAACATTTTGATGCCATTGGCATTTTCCACTCTGATAGAAGCATCAAAATTCACCAATATGTGGATGACACGCAACTCTATTTAAAAGTCTCCTCCACTCCAAAAATCTAATGTCTCAAACATTGCCCACACCTCATCCAATAATTGTCTTGCACATTCCTGAGTTTAACCCCACCAACACAGAATTGCTGCTATTCACCAAGAACATCAAACAACAGTTAGTCAAAACCTGGCAAAACAATTTGAACTCGGAAAAATTCAAA
This sequence comes from Calotriton arnoldi, assembly GCA_963921515.1. Classification (NCBI taxonomy): domain Eukaryota; kingdom Metazoa; phylum Chordata; class Amphibia; order Caudata; family Salamandridae; genus Calotriton; species Calotriton arnoldi. The sequence continues at coordinate 946,862 of CAWUFW010005668.1, forward strand.
CCACAACTTTTGTCCAACACTGCGTCATTTAGATTCTCTGTGGCCTCTGACCTCACTCGCCAGGAGCACATTGCATAGAAAAACACGAAAGCATGATACCAGATTTCTCTACTAAAGAGTGAAAATGTTTCTCCCAGACTTACTTAACTGCTGTTCAAGCCCTCATACTGTTGTATCTGGATGGATGCAATGCCCAACTCTGTGGACTCACAGATTCCACACTGCTCCCCTTAAAGGCATCCTACATGCTGCAGCATGACTCATCATGGCCTGAAGAAATATGACCACCTCATCCCTACGCTGATAGAACTCCAATGGCTTCCCTTGCAGGCCTGCATTTACCAGAAAACTAGTTGAATCATCTACAAAGCCATCACAACTATCACCTCTGCCTATCTGGCTGACACACTCACCACATCTGGTGGCTCCTGGCACAGTGGCAGCCAGAACACCATCAAACTAGGGACGAAGAAGTGGAAAAACGAAGTCCAGTGCATTAAGAACTCCATTTACGCACCCAGGATCTGGAATTACATCCCTGTATCCATCAGGCCAACTCAACCCTGATCTAATATTAGGAAAGAACTAAGGAGACATGTTTTTCAGAATGTGATGCAGTAACAGTCCACTTCCGCAACCCAGCAACCCCTCCAATAACATAACATGCGAACTTATAAAGCCACATTCACCCGTAGGCATCTTGGCGCTGAATAACAGATGTTTATTGTCACCCAACTCAATGGTACTCTTTTATCGACCTCATATGGATAAAAGACCGAGGGCACCCGCCGGAGTTTGAACCTATGACCATGTGGTCAAACACAGGCCCCTGTAGTGGGCACATTTGTCCACTGAGCCACCAGACCCAGCTAAGACCCAATTACTTAGTGACTATGTTTGCCTTCAACTCTGTACAGTGCTCTCTGCTGCTTTTCACCTAGGTTTGTGCTGAACAAATGTCACATACATGCATTATTATTTATAAGTTTTTTATAACGCTAGCTAGACCCAAAGGTGTCAGAGCGCTTCACATGATCGTGATAGAATACAATAAAACAGGCAAGCAATAAACATATGAGGCGAGAATTCAATAGATAATAGTACACAACAAAGATGATAATAGAAAAACCAACAACAAGAGATGCAATTCGAGAGGATCTAATAGACAGCATAAGCAAATAAACAGCCGCCTATGACAGAGGGTCTAGATCTGACCAAGCGATAATTAACCAAGTTCAGTAATCTAGGAGTTAAAGTATTTGTTGAGGAGGAGGAGTTTCAGGTTTCTTTTGAAGCAAGGGAAGAAAGGGTTGCATCGAAGGTCACACAGTAGGGAGTTCCATATGCTCGGAGCATTTCCGGAAAAAGAGCGCAACTTGGTTGCTGACTTTTTCAGATTGGGAGGTAGGAGCAGAAGTGCGTTGGAGCTTCTCAATGATCTAGTAGTCCCTGCTTTCGACAGCTTGTTTTCTAAGTAGTTGGGTGTATGTGAGCGAAGGGCTTTGTGGATGATACAGGCAGTCTTGTAAGTACATCTTCCTTCGATGGGAAGCCAGTTGAGGCTCTTGAGGGCAGGAGTGATGTGTTCAAACAGTTTAGCGTCTGAAATGAGCTGGGCTGCCATGTTAAGAACTGATCTAAGGAGGGGGCGAGGTGAGTTTTTGGTGTCCCAGTGAGAGTGGCATTACCATCGTCTAGTTTGGAGAGGACCAAAGATTGCACCACAATCTTGAAATCATCAGCGGGAATTAATGGTTTCATTTTCTTGATGTTTTTTAGTGTGTACAGCGCTCCTTTTGCTGAATTCTTGATGTGATCATTTATTGGCATGTTGTCGTCCAGGAAGAAGCCAAAGGGTTTTGCTGAGTTGGATAGCGTAAGAGAGCAATTTAAAGCGTTTAGGTCGCTGAGCCATTTGTGGATTGGTAGGTGTTTGCTTTTGGGGGAGAATAGAATTACTTCTGTTTTGATGGGGTTTAGCTTTAATTGATTAGAGTAAACCCAGGATTGTAACTTGTTAAGTGTGTCATTGAGATGTCGAATGTCACTGGGTGATTTGAGTTTGTAGTAAAGTTGAGTGTCATTAGCATATAGGTGATATTTGATCCCTGCCTGTTTCAAGATAACCGTTAGGGGTTCCATGAAGAGATTGAAAAGGGAGGGGGATAGAATTGAGCCGTGAGGCATGCCAAGATTGACCCGAGTGGGTTTTGAATGACATGAGTTGATTTTGATTTCTTGCGAGCGGTGTTGTAGGTAGGATGAGTACCTTTTTAAGACGGTGCCATTAATACCGAAGCAAATCTTCAGAGATTCAAGGAGGGCTGGGTGATTAACAGTTTCGAACACCGCCGATAGGTCAAGTAGGATAAGTAGGCAAGCGTCACCCTCATCTAAGGATCTGTGTATGTCATCATATATATTCAGCATGGCCGTTTCAGTACTACAGCCCTTTCTAAACCCGGATTGGAAGGTGTCAAGGAGGGAGAATTTTCGTATACGATGATTAAGTTGTTGTAAGACACATTTTTCCAAAGTCTTGGCAAGGAACGGGAGGTTGGAGATTGGTCTGAGGTTGTTGAGATCATTTAGGTCAGCCCTGGAATTTTTGGGAATGGGTGTAATTTGTCCATGTTGAAGAGAGTTCGGTACAAACCCGTGGTGAGAGATGTGTTGATGATTAGAGTCCAGAACAGGGCAATGATGTGGTTGAGATTTTTCACCATCGTGGATAGGAGGTGATCCTTGGTGTGGGCCGATGGCTTTAGATTCATGATTATATTGAAGACTTCCTTTTCAGTCAAGGGTTTGAAGTCCGACCAGTTGGCGTTGTTTTTCAGTTTGGAGAGACTCAGGAAGCTGTTAGTTCCTTTAGCGGTCGTTTGGTCAACAATGGGATCTGGAGGTGGAGCTGCCGAGAGGGGAGGTGGGTCGGTGAGGATGGGAAGGACGGAGGGAAGAGAGGAGACTTGTAAGAAGGATTGCTCAACTTTGGTGACTTTGTCAGAGAAAAAGCTAGCAATTTCTTCACATCGTTCATTTGTGGCGATTATAACAAGAGGGGGTGATGACATGGTTTGTTGTTTAACAATGTTAAAGCGCTCCCTTGGTCTGTTTTTTGCAAGGTCCAATTGGTTGCGGAAGAAGGAGGCTTTTTCTCTAAAGATGTGTCTTTTGTATGACAGCCTTGTAGTTCTAAGTAGTGCTAGGTGTTTTGTAGAGGGGTTTTGTCTCCATGTCCTTTCTGCTTGCCTGAGTTTTCTTCTTTCGCTGTTGAGATTGGAATTAAACCATGCTTTTGATTTTGTAGATCTTAGTTGTTTTAGTTTGGGCGGGGCCACTTGATCGAGAACATCCAAGATTGATGAGTTGTAGTGTGAAGTGAGCTCTTCAGTGGTAGACCAGAGGGGGAGACGCTGTAGTTGATCACGAATCTTGAATTCAAGTTCAAGAATTAGGACTTGTTTGATATTTCTGGTTAACTGCCTAGGTTTCTTAATAACATCAGGGAGGGGTCTGGCTGGGGTATTGATATTGAAAAGAATTAGATGGTGGTCAGACCAGTCAATAGGTGAGATGGTGGTGATGGAGATAAGGTCATTTTTCGTTATAATCACATCAAGGGTGGAGCCTTTGATGTGTGTTGGTTCATTGCAGAGTTGATTTAGGTCATTCATTTCCAGGAGGTTTGTGAGTAGTCGGACTGAGATACATACACTACTTGTGATATAAATGGGAGTCCTTTGCATAGCCAGTGGTAATAAGGAACAGTGGGGGTTGCAGAAGTCCATAACGGCCAATATTGGACAAGCCTAAAGTCGACATGCAATGAGAAAACAGGAAACTCCCACTTCAGCAAGCCACGTGCAGACAAAACACTTAAAACTCCGTTCTGTGTAGGAGGAATGTAGAACAGGAAGTATGTACTCTGTGTGTGACACAAAGACGTAGTCTAAGCAAGCATAAAGTGAAATAACAGACAATGAGAGAACTCACTCAACAGACACTTAAACTCTACAACACCGAAGCACCTCGCACACCAGTCGCACAGCACAAAACCTCAACAGCAAATTGCAGGTGCTGGTCAGACAACTGTCAAAAATAAGACTCAGATAATGTGCATTGCTCAATGGCCATCCTTATAAATAGCAAGAAACATTTATTTCAATAAGGGAACACAAAGTGCACCACTAAAACATAAACACAATGAAAACAGAAGTAAAAAAAAATATGTCTGCATTGATAGCAAATATAGAACAGCTACGAAAACAGTCACAATACAGAGGATGAAATGGGCAAAGAAAGGTGTTGCAAGGAAGTGTGCGGATGGAATAAAATGCATTTCCCAGTTAATGTTGGCAGAGATACAGGAAAATGTTTTTAACTTTTTAAGGTTTTATGAAGTGTGAACTATTTGCTATTTCTCAAACTCCTACTTTTGAAGATTGTGAAAAACAAAATAATTCTAGGGTGGTCTTAAAAAAAATCATGCAAACCCACTTGCCATTCCTTCTTGTCTTAAGTGCATTCACTGCACTCACAGAGGCACTTAAGGCTCACAGATCCACTCAAGAAAGCACAGTATCTTTATGGACGTTGGAGGATCAACCCCTGTGGGAGCTGAGGGAGGGTCTCTGCAAACCCGACGGGCCTAGACTCCGACCGCCATGTTTCTTGAAATATTGTGAGTCATACAGCTATGTATAAATACTGGAGTTTAGGTGCTCAATGTTTATTAGGGAGGAGTGGGGGCAGGAGTAGCTCGTGCAGGAAAGAGCGGAGGGGCGGGTGGGGTGGGGGATTTGACAGACAATGACGAGGGAAAATTAGTTATTTATTTAATCTTCCCTCGTCGTTGTCTGTCGAATCCCCCCCCCCACCTCACCCTGCCACACCGCTCTTACCTGCACGGGCCGCTCCTGAGTGTGGGTTATAAAATACTCCTTGGCGTGAGCCGGCCAATAATAAAAGGAGTGTGTCTTATCTCTTTCGCCTCTCTTCTAGTGTTTTTGTACAACGCCTCCATGTTTTCCAATTGCCTGAGAGCCAACCAGCCACTAAAAATGGTTTGTCAGATTGTGTACAGTCTGAGCGTGACTGTCAGAGTTTGCTATTATTGGCCACACTCAAATACGGACACTAAACCATATCCATTCTGCTTGTTTGTTAAAGGAGGTAACCAACACCAAAACCTTTGCCTTGTAAGGTAATCTGTGAGATTGCTTGCAAGCAGCCGCGGTCCATGCAGGTAACAGCGGTGGGGCGGTGGGGCCGTGTAAGGGGGGGGATTCCGAGGGACGACGCAGAGGGAAAATTAAATAAATAATTAATTTTCCCTCGGTATCGTCCCTCAGAATCTCCCCTTACACGGCCCCACTGCCCCACCGCTGTTACTTGCACGGACCGCAGCTGTTTACAAGCAAAAGCATGGCTACAGTCTTTAAAACTGTGTATCTGACTCAATTATGGACACTAAACCATATCCATTCTGCTTGTCTGTGATTCTGTCTGGATCTTTTGGTGGCTTGAACTTTGCTTGCTCCTCTACAGCGCCACTGCAATGACAGAGGGGAGAAAATGAAAATTGTATATGAGGATGAGCACACTTTGATAGGGTGTTCAACATTTGGCCTAAAAACACGCCTCATTCTCTTGAACCTCTTCCACGTAGCTGAAACACCTCATACCTCACTGGATGGACAAAACACAGTAGCTTCCAGAGGCATCGGTCCAGCTTCTGCCTGAAATTGTTCTGTGCATATTTTTTCCCGGTGTTTTATGAACCCACGTCTCAACTTCTTAGGGTAATTACCTTGGTGGACTGTAGGGTAAAGGCCTGAATTGTGACAGTGCTGAATTAGCTTTTTTTTCTGAATACCTTGGGGGGAGACCCACTGACCCCCACTCCCCAATCCCCTGTAGAATATATATGTATGTTTTGTGCTTTGAGATCGGGTAAATTCTTGCCATAGACTCCTGCAGCTGGTGGACAGTATTCCTCCACTACGAGGTCAACACAGTCCTTCAAACATGCGTCCCTGTGCTCCTCACCCTGTAGTGTTACTGGTGTACATGCCCATGGTTATTAAATTCATCTGGACAAATGCCTCGCCGTGCATCCTTCCCTCCACGCTGTGCAAGCATTGGTAACTCTTCAGAAGGAGTTATTGTTCAGACGTCTGGCATGGGGGCTGAATACACGCCAGGCTCCAGCCCTGCGCCAGTTCTCCCTGTACCCGTCTTAGATAAAGGCCTGTGACGCAGCCCTTGCCCATGCAGGCTGGATGCTCAGAACTGGAGCCAGGCACCGCACGTGCTTTGAGCGGGGGATCCACGTGCAGCCACGCCACAAACTGGATGAGGACCCAACGCCTTGTACCAGCTCTTTTTAGAACTACACTGAACATGGCACTACATCCACGCTGTCCTGCATGTTGCTTGTCACCCTTCATCTGAACAAGGGACATCTGATGAACTAGAGACGACACTGAGCCCGAGCCAGGCTCGAGCCTACCTTGGCTTGTCCACCTGTACTTTTGTTCATGAAGCTATGCCTGCCATTGGATAATTTCTGGACAATCGTTTTCTCGGTGTTAAGATGACTGCAGAGCCATTATACGTCAGGCCCGGCTCCAGGAATTTTTATTTGGGTGGGCCACGGGTGCATTCGGGTGGGCCACTGCGGGCCTGATTTGTCACTCATATGTCTAGCCAGGCCTGCTTCAGGGCCCTCCTTTATCTCTCCTTAGTTTTACAAGGGTCAGTAAAACGCATTCTTTTCTTTCCAAATCTCTTTCTAAATATTACCTCTCTCAAAAAGTGTTTTTATCTCCATGTAATGTCCCTTGGGAAGAGGAGGTTTCTTAGGTGGGAGTATCAGGCAAGTGACACTTTTCGGGCTCTCCCTCGTGACCTCCTCCGTGGATCCCCTCACTACTACCCTCCACCAGTGCCCCTCATCTCTCCTTAGCCCCTCCCCCTCATGACCTCCTTCGTGGATTCCCTCACTGCTACCCTCCACCAGTGCCCCTTATCTCTCCGCAGCCCCTCCCCCTCATGACCTCCTCTTCGGACTCCCTCACAGCCACCCTCCACCAGTGCCCCTCATCTCTCCTTAGCCCCTCCCCCGCATGACCTCCTCCGTGGATTCCCTCACTGCCACCCTCCACCAGTGCCCCTCATCTCTCCATAGCCCCTCCTCCTCATGACCTCCTCCTCGGATTCCCTCACTGCCACCCTCTGCCAGTGCCCCTCATCTCTCCGTAGCCCCTCCTCCAATGGACTCCTTCTCGGATTCCCTCACTGCTACCCTCCGCCAGTGCCCTACATCTCTCCGTAGCCCCTCCCCCTCATGACCTCCTCCTCGGACTCCCTCACTGCCACCCTCCGCCAGTGTCCCTCATATCTCCGTAGCCCTTCCCCCTCATGACCTCCTGCTCAGATTCCCTCACTGCCACCCTCCTCCAGTGCCCCTCATCTCTCCATAGCCCCTCCTCCTCATGACCTCCTCCTCGGATTCCCTCACTGCCACCCTCCGCCAGTGCCCCTCATCTCTCTGTAACCCCTCCCCCAATGACCTCCTTCTCTGATTCCCTCACTGCTACCCTCCACCAGTGCCCCTCATCGCTCCAAAGCCCCTCCCCCCATGACCTCCTCCTCGGATTCCCTCATTGCCACTCTCCAACAGTGCCCTTCATCTCTTTGTAGTCCTTCTCTCATATGCATTTCATTTGTTGTATAGCGCTATTCGTAGTGTAGGGTGTCACAGTACTTTACATCACGCACATATTATACAGAGACAATGAATCATACAAGTACGTAAATCACTCTACAGGGAACGTCACATAAACCAATGAGGATTACAAGGTGTAGGAATCACATGTCATCCATACTGGTGGGCAGTATATTTTAAGAGGGTTTGGTCTGGAGAAACACAGACTCGGGATTCAAAGAGTACTCCAGTGCTTGGGGGTTGGCTTTACTAATAAAAATGTATATCTGGCTAAACGAACTCTTTTTAGCAACATTAGAATAATGAAAGACCTGGGAAGTTCTAACTATATCACAACACAAAAAAAAAAAGCTAAGTTCTAACTATACCATTCGCAGCTCTTTGATGACAGTTCATAGGTCACTGTCCTATAATAGGACTGTAACTTCTGAACTGCAAAAAACACAAGAACCTCTGTGACAAAGGCAGTAACCCACTGAGCTATCCACATAAAATGCAGTTTATCTGCATTTCAAAACTACCAACAGACTAAGGATTGCTCTCCAGCAGGATTATTAATCACCAGAGTTATCTGGACATTTTTTATTATAAATGAAGCATACATGAAGTATGTGTCTTGCTGGGCCTTCCCTGATTTCAAAAAGAAGAACAAATTTAGCCACACATTCTCTTACCTGCTGGTTCCTCGTCACAGCCGATCTGATAAGCAGCTGCGGGGCCAGGAAAGGCGAATCAGGATAAACAAACTTTTTTTCTCCAGTGTGGAATAGAAAAGGAAATATCCAGGTAGCAGAACGGTTAAGGTTACAGTTAAGGTTGCCCGGTGCCAAAGAAAGGATTTGTCCCCTTCCCGTGACCCAATTGTACCTGCACGAGTGGGTGGGGACACAGCCCACCTTTCTAAAAGTCGATGCGTGATTGGGGGTGCCTGTGAGAGAGCCCAGGCCCAATCACGCAACTCCTAGGAAGAAAAACAACCTTCTGAGGAACGTTTCAAATGAAAGTGGCCATTTATTACTGGCCTTCGAGACGTCACTGCCAGGGCCAGGCTCATGTTCTGGTGGGCCTGGCCCACCCGCTAGAACCGGGCCTGCAATACGTTATGATAAAAATGTAAAATTAGGTTAATTTGTTTTATTCGGGACACAAACATGTTCTGATATACACGATGGTATCTACACTGACGGGAGGCTACAGCCTAAACCATGCTATTGAAGGAAACCATTGAATGAAGCATTGGATCACGAAGAATTGTGGGAACCAGATATGATGAGTATTAAAATAAAGTGTGTCTTGGAATCAATTTTGTGAAGCCCTAATAAAGCGAGAATTTTGCGAAACACGTGTTGGCTGTTTTGAATTATTACATGTATATGAAGATGTATACCGATGTATGTGCTGGGTTGTAATACCCATGTTATATCAACTGAACACGAACTATTTCAAGTGTCCAAGAGAAGGGCGTGCAACAATAAAAAAGGATTTATATGGACATTCAAGTTACAATTTGTGTTATTCTCAGTTCATGACCTAATGTTCTGATTCGAATATGAATTGGGCTTCCACGTATTATCTATTTCATAAAGGGTTATGAACTGCACTACCTTGTGAATTTGTATTTGATGAGTTCTTTTATAAGGCAATTCTTTGGCGATGCTATAAAATGAATAATAAACAGATGTAAGTCGCGTGCCAAATAGGGGTATGCTCCTTGCGCAGGAACGTTTGAGTATTGGATTGATTGATAATCCAAGGGAAGTTTGTTTAGTTTACTTTGTTGTTCCTTTGTGGACAAAATCGTTCGTAATGTTGAACCATAAATATCCACAAGATGGCAGTGTTGCAACATGACAGATGTAGCTGGAATAGTACAACTCAAGCAATAAAAAAAACAAGCATTAGCAATGCCAGTATGTTAGGTGTGAGCCTGAATGTGTCACTTCAGTCACTGGTGAGTTTAGGAAGTCAATAGGTTGTCATACAAACACTTGGTCACTCAACCCTGCACTCATACGTTCATTCATTCACCCGCTGGCTCATTGCATTCATGCAGTTGCCCATCCATTATGAAACAGGCACGCAATCTCAACAAGCATATGCAAGACAGATTGAAAGAATAAACGTAGATAAATAAATCATGCTGCCAACCAAGCGTATAGACATGCAATACAGATAAAACTAAACAAGAAGTGTTTGGCTCCCTTAAAGTGGTTTTGTATTCAGTGTATGTACCATCGTTTTAAATTTCCGCATGGCCGACACGTTTAGAAGCAATGTGCTCGCCATGTTGGAGCAGTACAGCAACAATATAATGTACAGTTCCAAGGCCGCTCCTTAAGCTTAGTGCTGGGTGGGGAGAGAGAGGAATGATATTGTGCATAGTGTATTATTTTTGTACCAAATCAAGATAGCTCAAATACTGCTTTTAATCATCGCGTCTATTTTTGAACAGTAAAACTATAATACAAAATGGGCAATACCATTCTAAGATGGCCAACCACTTTAGAAGCACCAGTCACACTTGATGTACAGCACTGCAGAAGAAATTAGTGGGACACAAGCAGCCCAGTAGTACTGTCGTATGGAGCTACCAGACTTCCTTAAAAAGCAAACAAAATAAAAGAAAGGAGGAGGAAATAAATCAAAGGGGACAGAATAAAAAGAGAAAATGGAAAGCTAAAGGACTAGCCCACAAGCTCTTGCACTGAAGGACACTCATTTTCATGCGGATGCGCACATGTGATCAGGGTAAGGCCCTCACAGGGCAAAAGATCCAATTGCTGAAGTGGGCTAACCTACTGAACCATGTCATGGGGTTTGGCGCAATATGAATGACACTTAAACTGACCAATGGCAGAAGCGGGTTGCCCCAAGCCCCTCTCTGTATGTATATGCATATATGCACTTTCTTATGAACTTTTTGATTACAAGAGTTTGGAAGACAACTTAACCTCCCAGGCGCTCCTAAGTGGGTCTATCAAGGATTACCACAGAGCAAATTCTCTACAACATAGATTTGATAAAGGAGGTTTCCAACACCAAAACCTTTGCCTTGTAACGTAATCTGTGAGATTACTTGCAAGCAAAAGCATGGCTACAGTCTTTAAAACTGTGTATCTGACTCAAATACAGGCACTAAACCATATCCATTCTGCTTGTCTGTGATTCAGCCTGGCTCTTTTGGTGGCTTGAACTTTGCTTGCTCATTTATAGCGCCCACTGCAGTTACAGAGGGGAGCTCTATTCGTATGGGCTAGGACTCAGAGAGGAATGGGACGAGTCGCTGGACCCTGAAAAATACCAGCCATTTGATACCAACATGGACTGTTGCAAGGATTTGGCGGACGCCAGCGGACTGGATACTTCTCCAGATACTGGCATGCTTTCTCCCCCTACTGTGGCTATGGAGGAGGGAGGTTCATTCGCACTGGTGCTAATAAGGGCGCCTGAGGTCCTGGACCTTAGCTTGCCCTAGGTCGCAGTCAAGACTAACAATTTGGCAGAAGTGCTTCTGCTGGGAGTGTCCCCCTCAGAACCGCTTCTCCCGTTTAACAAAGCACTTTCTGATGTCCTGCTTGGGACCTGGTCTAAGCCCAACACGGGCCCCCGTGAACAGGACAGTAGCACCCCACCACCGTCCTGCTCCAGGGTACCCCACATTTCTCACAGAACACACTACCCCAGAGAGGTTGGTGGTCCAAGCCTTCACTTCCCACGTAAATCCTGGTGCATTCTCCACTGCACTACCAGATTGGGAATCCAAGAGACTGGACAACATAGACAAGAAAATGTTTTCTTCCACCAGCCTGACATTGAGGTCCGTGAACACTGCATGTCTTTTGGGCCACTATTACTGCACTTTGTGGGATACATTGTGCAGTAGCTGCCAATGGTTCTGGAGGAGGCCAGAACCGTGCTCTCCCAGGCTGTTGCCGATGGGAGGGCTGCAACTAAGTTCATCATTAAATGTGGACTGGACACCACCGACTCACCAGGCAGAGTGGTCTCATTGACGTTGGCGTTACAGTGCCACGCCTGGTTGAGGACTACTGGCTTTTCTGGAGATTTCCAAACATCACTTATGGACAAGCCCTTTGATGGCTTCCGTCTTTTTGGAGACAAGGCGGATTCAGCGCTGGAGTGCTTTAAGGACAGCAGGGCTATTGCCAAGTCCTTGGTACTTTCCATGGTCCCTTGCTACCTTTCGCTCCTTTTTTGGCCACGGAAGTGGCTCCCATATGCATCTGTACCCACCCAGCCACTTTGGTGTGCAAGCTTCACAGCCTCTGAGCGGAGAAGGACTTGGTAGCTACCGGCCCTGTAGGTTGGACAGCCAGCAGTCAGGTCAGTCCACCACCCCCTGGCAGCTGCAGCCTCCAAACCTTCCTATTCTGCCCTTTTACCATCATGGGTTCCCAGTGGGCTCCAGGATTGCCATCACCTGCCCCACTAGTGGTGGCCCATAACATCGGACAGGTGAGTTTTGCTTGCAGATCGTCCAAAGGGGCTATTGCCTCCCCTTCGTGACTACACCTCTCTGAATATGACTCGTTATTTCGCATGCAATTAGTTCGCATGCCATTACTACGCGTTTTTTTCTTAGCAATAACCGTTACTACGCAAGTTTTTAGTTCGCATACCATTACATTGAAAGTGTTAATGTATGCGAACTAAAAACTTGCCTAGTAATAATAAAACCCAACACTACATACAAATACACTACCCTACACATCCAAAAGTTAAAAACACTACCAAAACCCTCAAAAAGTACACTACCCTACACTACTAAAACACCACTACACTACCCTAAACCCTAAATCACTACCCCCTGCACGACACTGCCCCTAGCCCCAGTCCTGTCCCTACTCCCAAACACTACCCAGCATGACCCCCCCGACACTACCCTAAACCCTAAAACACTACCCTACACTACACAAACTCCACAACACTACCCTAAACCCTAAAACACTACCCCCAGCACGACCCTGCCCCTAGCCCCAGTCCTGTCCCTACTCCCAAACACTACCCTGCACGACCCCCCGACACTACCCTAAACCCTAAAACACTACCCTACACTACACTAACACCAGAACACTATCCTAAACCCTAAAACACTACCCCCAGACGACACTGCCCCTAGCCCCAGTCCTGTCCCTACTCCCAAACACTACCCTGCACGACACCCCGACACAACCCAAAACCCAAAAACAGTACCCAACACTACCCTAAACCCTAAAACACTACCCCCAGCACGACCCTGCCCCTACCCCAGTCCTGTCCCTACTCCCAAACACTACCCTGCACGACCCCGACACTACTCTACACTACACAAACACAAGTACACTACCCTGCACGACCCCCGACACTACTCTACACTACACAAACACAAGTACACAACCCTGCATGACCCTACACAGCCCCTACATGACCCTACACAGCCCCTCTTACCTCTCTCTCCTCGTGGTTCCTCCACGCTTGCTTCCAATCTTCTCCCCCTTCCTGCTTCCTCCGGCTTCCTCCATCGTGGGCAGGCAGAATAAGGAGTCCCGAGGGCAGGCGCGGAGATGGGCATGACCAACAGCCAGCCGGAAAAGCAGCAGCAGACCCTCTTCCTGAAAGTTGACGCCCCCTCACCGACTTGCGCACGCAGCAGACCCTCTTCCTGAAAGTGGACGCTACCTCACCGACTACGCATGCGTTGTAACAACGCATGCGATGTAACAACTTGCGTACTAAAGGCTACGCGTTGTTACATCGCATGCGTTGTAACGCTTGCGTAGTAATGGTACGCGGACTAATGTCCACGTACTAATGGGCGCTAACGCACCTCTCCCCATGCCACCAACTTGCGACAGGCTGACGGAGGATCACCTATCTCTTTTCCGACAGGAAGTGGCGGCTCATTTGGCCAGAGGAGCCCTAGAGACGGTGCTGACGTCAGAAGTAGGCCAAGATTGTTATACCCGCTAATCTCATGTGCCCAAAAAGGACTGAAGCCTTCATCCTATCCTAGAACTGCACCCTCTTTCTTCCTCAAGAAGGTGAAGTTCAAAATGCTCAAGGTAGCTCATGTTCTGTCTGCCCTCAACCCGGGAGACTGGATGGTAGCGTTGGACGTTACCTGTGGTTCATGGTAGGCCATGAGCATTTTCAGTTTGCCGTGCTTCCCTTTGGCCTCACCAACACCCATTGGGTGTTCACCAAGGTGAAGGCATGGTTGCAACTCATCTGCAGAGATCAGGGGTACCAGCCTTTCCCTATCTCGACGACTGGCTGTGGAAGGCAGGCTCACCCCAGGCTGTCATCTTCCACCTTCAGACTATGACAGACCTCTGCACTCACTGGGGTTCACTATCAGCATGCCAAAGTCACACCTGACTCCCTCTCAGACGCTCCCTTTCATCTGAGCCATTCTGGACATGGTGCAGTTTTGGGCCTATCCTTACAAACAGCGAGTCCCGGATATTCAGGCTATGATACCGATGTTTCAGCCTCTACCCTGGATTCCGGTGAGAGTGACTCTGAGGCTGCTGGGCCTCATGGCCTCCTTCATCCTGCTTGTGACACATGCATGCAGGCATATATGTGCTCCGCAGTAGGACCTCAAGTTCCAGTGGGCACAGCATCAGGGCAATCTCTCCAACATGGTCCAGATCTCTGAGGTAATTGCACAAGATCTGCAGTGGTGGTTCACGACCCACGATCGGCTCAGCAGCGGACCCCTCTCCCTTCCCCAACCAGTTCTGATGGTAGTGACAGGTGCATCACTCTTGGGATGGAGTGGCTATCTGGGAGAGGTGGAGGTCAGAAGCTTCTGACCTATGGTGGAATCTGGACTCCGACGACAACCTGTTGGAGCTCCTGGCGATCCGGCTGGCATTGAAAATCTTTCTGCCCTCCATCAAGGGAAGGCTAGTTTAGGTGTTCATGGACAACACCATAACCATGTGGTACTGCAACACACAGGGTGAGGTGGGGTCATGGACCCTTTGTCAAGAGGCCCTGTGTCTCTGGACATGGCTGGAATGTCAGGGCATTTCCCTGGTGGTTCAGCATCTGGTGGGCTCTCTGAACACCACAGTAGATGAACTCAGCCAAAGAAGGTTAGTGGATTATGAATGGCGTCTCCATCCAGAGGTGTTGTAAGGTCTCTTTCAGCAGTAGGAAGAGTCTTGGTTAGATCTGTTTGCCATTGCTGAGAATGCGCTATGTCATCAATTTTGCACACTGGAGTTTCCAAGGTTGCTCTCGCTTGAATACGCTTTTCATCTTGAGTGGAGTTCTGGCCTCCTGCATGCTTTTTCGCCCATACCACTGCTGCCCAGAGTTCTCAAGAAGATCAGGAATGACCGGGCCCAAGTCATCCTTGTGGATCCAGACTGGGCACAGAGAGTCTGGTATCCCAAGCCGTTGAGCATGGTCATCGGTCCTCCGATCAGGCTGCCCCTATAGAAAATCTTCTGTCGCAGAAGAGGGTTCTCCACCCGAACCTGTCTACGCTCCGCCTTCTTGCATGGAAATTCAGCGGCGACAGTTGACAGCTTTTGACCTTCTGCCCGAAGTATGTGAGGTTATCTTGGCAACCAGGTGTCAGTCCACCAAGACGGTATATGCCTGCCATTTAGGAAAATTTGTGGCATGGTGCTCATAAAGACAGATCGATCCCCTTTCTGCCCCTTTTTCCCAGGTTCTCTTTTTCATTTTCTCTCTTGCTCAGCAGGGCTTTTCTTTGGGCACTCTCAAAGCCTATCTCTGCTATCTCAGCTTTTTTGCAGTTGCCTGATCAGCCATCCCTCTTCAATCTCCCTATTGTGAATAGGTTTCTGAATGGTTTACAAAATGTTTTCCCACCTTCTCTTTTTATTATGCCGCAGTGGGATCTCAATCTCCTCCTTACTTCCTTTATGTGCTTTCCCTTCGAGCCCCTGCACAATTGTCCACTCAGGCTCCTTACCATCAAGACGGTCTTTCTCATGACTATAACATCTGCCCGTAGGGCTCTCTGAATGCCAGAGCAGACAAACTCAGCCGAAGATGCTTAGCAGACCACGAATGGCATCTAAAGGTCTCTTTCAGCAGTGGGGAGAGCCTTGATTAGATCTGTTCGCCACCACCGAGAATGCACAATGTCAGCACTTCTGCATGCTGTAGTTTCCAATGCGGCTCTCGCTCTGAGATGCTTTTCATCTCAAGTGGAGCTCAGGCCTCCTGTACGCCTTTCTGCCCATACTGCTGCTGCCTAGAGTTCTCAAGATGATCAGGAATGACCAGGCTCAAGTCAATCTTGTGGCTCCGTACTGGGCATGGAGATTCTGATATCCTGAGCTGTTGAGCGTGGCCATCGGTCCTCCAATCAGTCTGCCCCTTAGGGAGGATCTTCTATCACAGCAGCAAGGGAGGGTTTCCACTCAAACCTGCCTACGCTCCGCCTTCTTGTGTGGAGATTCAGTGGTAACAGTTAACAGCTTTCAACCTTCCGCCTGAAGTCTGTGACATTTTCTTGGCAGCCAGGCATCCCTCCACTGCTTTGGGCACTCTCAAAGGCTGTATTTCTGTTATCTCAGCTTTAATGCGGTTGCCTGACCAGCCATCCCTCTTCAAATCCCCTAATGAATATTGGTTTCTGAAAGGTTTAGAATTTTTTTTCCACCTTTTGCTTTTATTATGGCCCAGCGGGACCTCAATATCATCCTCGCGTTCCGTATGTGCTCTCCCTTCGAGCCTCTGCACAATTGTCCACTCAGGCCCCTTACCATCATGACGGTCTTTCTCATGGCTATAACATCTGCCCGGAGGGTCAGTGAGCTGCAGGTGTTGCCATCCAAGCCTCCTTTCCTGAACATCTACCCGGACAACCTGGCGCTTCGTACAAGAGCTTCCTTACTACTGAAAGTGATCCCTCCCTTTCATGTAGGTCAATCCATCACTCTACCTACTTTTTATGCTCTGCCTCATCCCTTCAAGGATGACTTCATTGTTTGGACACAAAAAGAGCGTTGTCATTCTACCTTGACCGCACACAAGAGTTCCAGGTGGGTGACCAACTCTTAATGGGGTATGTCGGAGCGAAGAAAGGACGGGCTGTACAGAAGAGGAGTATCTCACAATGGATTGTGCTCTATATCAAAAGCTACTACGCATTGGCTAAGAAGCAACTCCCTGTGGGGTTGCATGCTCATTTCACCAGAGGTAAAGCTGCAACCACTGAGTTAGCACGCGGAGTTCGGTCCTGGACATCTGCCAGGCAGCAACGTAGGCTTCCTTGCACACATTTGCCAAACACTACTGCCTGGACAGTCAGGTCCATAGGGATGGGCATTTTGCCAGTTTGGTCCTGTAGGACTTCCTCATGTGAGATTGGACAAGACACCCACCTCTGTGGAGGTATTGCTTGGGTACCTATTCTAAGGTAAGGAATCTTTGGCTAGAAGTCTCTGTCAGATTATCAAGTTACTTACCTTTGGTAACACCTTATCTGGTAGAGACTCTATCTAGCTGCAGATTCCTTAATGACTCACCCATCCTCCCCTCTCTGTGAACGGATTTCTAGGGACAGGGTTTTCCCCTTTGAGGGCCCTAGTGTTCCACACCAGTGGTAAGTGTGCTTCGTGACTCCGCGCTTCTGGCGTGGAAAGTCGCGAAAAGTAACAGATGTCGGTGCCCTGGGGTGGCGCCTATATGGACACCATGTACGTCACTTCTGGTGCGGACGTCGCCGCCATGCGACGAGGGTCCTATTTGATTTAACATACTTTTTTCATAATAAATAAGTCAGGCCTACTGCTTTGTCATAACTTTTCATAATAAAAAGATAAGACCTAGGGCATCTGACATAACTTTTCCCATTTAACCAATCAGCCCTGCTATACTGGACATAAGCTTTCCCATTGGCAACAACAAGGCATACAGTCATAAATTATAAATATGCATAAAATGACAGTTGGCAAACTAATATACAACCCCTCTTACGTGAGCCTAACCAGGATTAAAACAGTACAAATCCACTACTCCCAGAGCTCGTCAGAGGAGTTAATCAACACCAAACTCCTTGAGTACTAAAGTAATCTCTGCGATTCCCTGAACAACATTTTGCTACCCAGTCCAAACCGATTGCACATAAGCTTTCCCACAAGGCAACCGTCAGGCATACAGTCATAAAATGACAAATATTCCCAAAACTACATTTGGCAAAACAATATACACACCCCAAAGAGAGAACAAAATGTTTTTTGCAGGGCACATCTAGCCACCTCCCTGCCCGGGTTTGTCCGGGAGGGAAACCAACACAAACACCTTGCCTGCTATGGTAACCTGTGAGCTTCCATGTAACAAAATACCTGCCTACATGCTTTAACACTGTGTAGTAATCAACCCTTAGGGACCAAATGCCTAACGTATGAAACTTATATTCAGTTGTAAACCCTTTGCTTCCCTAATTAAGAGGGTTTGCAACTGCTAAAAAAGCATGTTTTCATTTACTAAACACATTTATCAATTTGGAAAAGTCTTTCTGAATTGTCAAATGGATTTAGAAATGGATTTTGAATCGCAACGTGTAAGGGGCAGGTTGTGGGTGTACCCTGATGTATCAATGGGCTACGATTTTGGATCCCTCCCCTTTTAAGGTTGGGATACAAGTTTCAGGGGGAGTAGGCAGCGATCCATGAGACCACTGCCAACTCATACTGAAAAGTTCCAATAAAGACAACTATTTTAAGCAGTGAGTCTCAAATTGTGGCCTGCCCAATGAATATTTATTAAGCCGGGCGATCTGTGACTCACTACGATTCCTTGTTTTTCAAACTGACGTATTAAAGCCTAGGTTGATTTGCAAAATCAGATTTCATTCACAAAACGTTGGTGTGCAATTTGCAACCATTTTTGGCAAATGGAATGTTCATACGTCAGGCCCATATTGACTTTAACATACACTTTTCACAATAAATAAGTCAGGCCTACTGCCTTTGTCCAAGAGTTTCATAATACATCAGTCATACCTATAGCATTGAACATCCTTTTTCAAGGGGACAAACCCGGCCTCTAGCCGTTATCATTGGTTTGTCACCATAACCATCTCAAGCCTACTGTTTTAGCACAAGCTTTTTCATAAGGTAATCATCAGCTATATAGTAATACATTCAAAAATATTAACACAATTACAGTTGGCAAAAAATATACATGTCCCAACCCCCCCAAGGGCACAAAAGGAACCTCGCATTGGAATTCTTCTAGCCCCAAGGTTTGTGAGAAGGGGGTAACCAACACCGAACCCTTGCCTATAAATATAATCTATGAGAGTCTGTGTAACACAATACCTGCCAGCAAACTTAAGACAGTATAATACCTATCCACCATTGTAGTGTGATTGGATTTAACATATGCAATTCACAAGACATAAGCAAGGCCTACTGCCTTTGCCATAAACCTTCAGCACAAACAGGTTAGACTTAAGGCCAACATACATTTTCCCAATTAACCAATCTGGCCAATAGCCTTTATCATTAGCTTTTCACCATAATAAACTGAGGCCTACTGTGTTACACCAAAGCTCTCCCACAAAGCAACCATCAGGCATCCAGTCATAAAATTACAAATATATACAAAATTACAGATGGCAGCCCCCCATAAGAGGGCCTAATAAAGATTATCACCGCACAAGTCATCTACCCTCACGATTTGTCAAAAGTCATAAGCAACACCCAAACCCTTGCCTTGTACAATAATCTGCGAGATTCCATGTATTAATTACTTCTCTACGGACTTTAACATAGTGTAATAACAAGCCATCATTAAATACCTAATGGCTTTACATGTGCTTGTCATAATAAATATATCAGGTCTTACTGACTTTTTTGAGACTTTGTTTTCTAAACACTTCAGGACTATGGCCTTGCCCACTGGAATGTCACCATAACCAATTCAGTTTTGTTGTAATGAGCATAAGCTTTCCCACAAGGCAAGAAGTGCAATAACAGCATTCTTTTTCAGTGGAAGCACACACTTTCTGCCCAATCAAATGCTGCACTCGGTGTTATCAATATGTGAATGATGCCAAAGCCCCTCTCTCAATGGTACTTCCTACAGCTCTTTTTCTGTTGTTCACATCAGGCTAGATGACGGACCTCATAAGCAGAAGAGTGGTGTCTTTACTAGGCTAAGGCCTATTTTGGTTGGTAGCTTTCGAGACTACATAGACTTTTACAATTCAGTTTTGCGTAAATGCAGGTAGCGTTGATGTACTTTGGAAATTCCTATTTCTCAGTTCAGATGTAGACTGTCAAAGTTGATGTTTTTATTAAAACACACGTCTGGCCTCCGCCATTCGTGCAGGACAAATCTCACAACACAAAGTAAGAAAGGGCCCAACCGAAGGAGGCGTTAACTGGAACAAACAAAGTACTGGAGAGTTACTCCTTAGCATATTCCCAGGGTCAAGGGATTGAGGAAGGTCCTGCAACATAATTTCCTGGGTGCTTAAGTGGTGGCTATTAATGTGAAAGATTATTACAGAGAGTATTTAATTACATTTGTCCTTTTTTTAGTTCAGGTGTGGACTGCTTCCAAACTGTCTAATTGTATGTATCCTAAGTCACTTTTGTGAGCACAGACACCACACCTATGGCATGCATATTTTGAAAAGCATTGACTCATTCAGATACAAGGAGGAGAGCAGTCTGGGTACTTCTGAGGCAGTGGGTGATTAGGAGCTGTAGGATACCCAAAGAAAGAGTTAGTCAAGGAAATCCTTCGAACATTTAGCGTGGGGTTGTTTTTGTAGCTACTGAAGGGGTATGGTAACGGAAAATCTAGTTTAAAATATAGTGCTGTAAGAATATTGCAGCACAAATATTGCCAACCAAAATACCAGCAAGGTAACTACATACAGAGTGTAACTATAATTTTATTGTACATATACCCACGTATGTGCACCTTGATAATAAAGGAATCTAAATCAGGAGTCAAGAAATAGTAAATCTATACTCATCAATCTATATTTTCCTTCTCAATATTTTTGTTGTCAACATTTTTGCTGCAATATTTTTATAGCGTGATGCTTCTCTACTCCATATTCTGCCACACAACCACAGAAGGCGGAGCTCATTCCTGGAACAATGACGGGCATCTCAGTTGGCATGTGAGAGGGATTGTAAGTAGGCTTGTGTATTTGGGCCTGGCTATGAGTCTCTCTCAGCATAAGGCGAGATTATCTGTTCCACATGTTGGTTTCATGCTGAGGTGGGTCTTGTTTGTATACAGACCAATTTCTGTAGGATGCCTGCCCTTGGGAAAGCCAGTGCGACTGCATTGTAACATTTGAGCACTATACTAGCAGTAGGAGGAGAGTCAGACCCTTTTTAGGTTTTGCCCGCACAGCACTTGCGCTGTGGTATTGTTTTTAACATAAATCTTAAAAGGGGCTTACATCCTGCCCTGCCGCTTTCCGGGCTTTTCATTGGTTCCTTGTGCTTGCCACTTACTTTCCCTCCATTTCTATTGGCTGTAGCATATTTTCCTGCATTTACCAGTGCTTGTTTACATAATGAGTATTGCTAGCTCTGATGTTTGTACAGAATCAATAGAGGTTTGTTGGCACCAGGCAGCATCCATTACAGCAGAACCAGGAGTTTGCTTCTGGACTCTGACAGCAACATGTGGTGTGTAAGCTGATGAATGAATACTCAGTAGTGCAGAGGGGTGCTAGCTGTGCTCCCTCACTCCTGCAGCACTGAGTGGAAATCTCTGATGCTGAACCAAACCGATTGTACCAAATGCATTCGCAAGGGAACAGTAAAGACTTTCACTTCACCCTCATTACTTTGCACAAGAGTTCTGGTGTTAAATCAGCCTGGTGATCTTTCTGCAAGGTGTTAGCTCATGTGTTTATTCAGCAGGAGTGATGCTAACCTCAGTGCTCTAAAAGCAGTAGGTAGGAGTGCCAGCCAGTTCCTTTTACTGAAGCAAGCATCCTATTAACTCTGATCTTTCTTCTGGTGCTCTTACAGAATTATATGCTGTATTATGTCTGTATTTTTACAGCATGGTGTTTTCTCTGGTGCACTTGCTTCCGTAACAGAAGGGGTGTTTGTTTTAATGTCATCCTTTAAGCAGTAAAGAGGTATAGGGTTTATTAAGTGGTGTAACACAGGCCCCTGCAGCCCCCGCAGTGCGGGGAGGGGCCCCGAGCTGCAGGGGGCTCCCTCAGCACAGTACTCTGGCCTGAGAGTTCCGGATTTAATCAGGAGTGGGGGCCCCTCCATGTACCTTGCAGGGGGGCCCCCTCAACTTTCGTTACACCACTGGGTTTATTATGGCAAAAAGGGCCTCTTAGCTGTGGTGTTCTTACAGGAGGTGGAGTGG
Organism: Calotriton arnoldi; assembly: GCA_963921515.1. NCBI lineage: Eukaryota > Metazoa > Chordata > Amphibia > Caudata > Salamandridae > Calotriton > Calotriton arnoldi. The sequence goes on from CAWUFW010005668.1 coordinate 968,952, forward strand.
TAGCTCTGGAGCTCTTACTGCAACATAATGGGTGCTTTCTTAGGTACCAGCAAGTGCTTTCAGTTCGAGGGGTGTTATCTCGGGTTCTGGGGTGACTGTAGGGTGGTAGCTGGCGCTGGTGATTTTGCAGCAGCATCAGGGTTGTTGTATATCTATTGGTGTCAGAGCAGTAGTAGAACTGTTATGTCTAGTGTTTTTATATCTGCTAGAGGGGTGTTAGCTCTGATGCTCTTGCACCAGTAGAAGCTGTGTTAGCACTAGTGAGCTTAAAGCAGGGGGGTTGATAACTGATCTTAAAGTAGAGACTGATTGTTAGGGCAATTTTACTGGAGTAAGAAATGACTGACTTCTGGTGCTGTTACAGAAGCAGTAGGCATTAGATATGTGGTCCTACAGGTATCAGGTGTGCAATGCCTAATGCTCGTAGAGCAATAGGAGTAGGTGTTAACTCTAGTGCTTATACAGCAGCTGAAATGTTTTTTGTCTCTAATTCGCTAACCGCTGTACAGATGTAGGAAGGCTGTTATTTCCAGTACTTGGCCATATGGTGTTTGCTCAGTGGTCTGCTAGCAGTAGGGTAGCTGACGGCTCTCTAAATACAGCAGATTATCAGATAGCTCTTGTACTGTTGCCGCAGTAGGAAGGCATTCAACTCCGGTTTTCTCAGAAGGCCAGAAGTCGCGTTATCTCTGGTGTTCTACAACACGAGAACCTTTATTAGCCCTGGTATTCTTACAGCAGTGGTGTTAGTTTAAGGTCTCTAATCTACCACATGACGAATCTGTGCCCATAGGCGTCGATTCACAACAATGTTGGGGGCAGTGGAAGTGACATCACACTCCCTTTGACCCTATTGACATAAGAGGAAGGGACATCATATGACTGTTGACCCCGATTTTTTTTCCAGAAAGGCATATCACATGGTGCTAACACCACACTCACGCTCTCTTACACCCCCTTAACTCATTCTTATTCATTCTCTCTCACTCACTTGCATTCCGTCTTAATCTCAGTCATACTTTACTAACACTTTACACCATGTTTGCATCACTTTTGTGATGTAAACTTGGCACAAAGTGATAGGGTGGGGTTTACTATTCAACGCAAATCCTGATTTGCTTTGGATAGTATCCCAAAGTAATGTAAGATTGTGCTGTGCACTGCTTTGCACTACTTTACGTCAAGTGGACATTCCATGGGTGGTGCATGGGCGTTCCCAAGCAAACAACTATGGATTTTGACGCAAATCCCTATTCACAACTATTGGTAGAGAGGAACTTGTGCCAAAATCCTACAACTCCTCAAAGCAGGCATAAAGGGAAGTGTTTTTGTTTCTCCTCATTTTTCCAACTTTGCATGTGTTCTGCATTGTACAACACACATATAAAGTGGGAAAAGCCTTAAGGCATAGTAGCCATTCTAGTACAAAACCTATGCTTCAGAGAATGCACACACCATTGCTCTATGGCTCACGGGTGTGTGTGTTGGCGCATAGCTGCGAAAAGTGTACCAGCACACAGGGAGAAAAACAATGCACCATATATTAGTAGATATGATGCATTTTTTCTCTCTTCCTTTGATGCAAGGCAGTGCAGCATCTTTGGTGCAGCATTGCCTTGCGTCAAACAGTAGCAAAGATGAGCCTCAGTCTCACACAATCTCCCTCACTACCTATCACTGATTCTCACTCACTTTCACTCACACACACATGCTCACACATACACACGCTCTCATCTCACATAGACACAATCTCACCCGCAAGCATGTGTGCAACATACATTAAAATACATTTTAACTTACCACAGCTGCCACCAAAGGTACCGTTCCAGCTAAGTCTACTCCATTTTTATGACACTAACAGTGAATTATAGAAAATGATTCAACATTAGTGTAAAGAAAAATGTGCTGAAAATTAGGAATGCGGAACCGCCCCTGTGTTCTTGGCACTGATTTTGCCACTTCTGAGGCCAGGGGTCGCAAAGGCAGTGCCAGGGGTCACACGGGGCAAGCCAGGGGTCGCAGCTGCGATCCCTAAATGTTGTCCATGTCTTTGCCCAGTTGTAAGTGTAGCAGCAGAGGGGGACATGAACTTTGTCTTGCATTAATATTACTGTATGCTGTACTGGTGCTCCACTTTGTCTTCTTACAACACAAGCAAGAATGTTTGTTCCGTTACTATCACAGTAGTATGGGCGATTAGGTTGTATGCTCTAAAAGCATAAATGGGGTCTTCTCTCTTGTTATTCTGCAGCAGTAGAAGGGGTTATGAAGTCTGGTATCTTAGGGCAGCAGAATTGGCTGAAACTCTGGGGCAGGGCCGGCTCTAGGGAGGTGAGACCGGTGCCAACACGCTGGGTGCTGGCTTCTGGGGGGGCGCCCTGTTTGCATGTTTATTATTATTTTAAAGCACCTGCTGCCACGTTCGTTTCCTCCAGTAATTTCCAGGCAACAAACAAATGTCAGGATAACTCCTGTGATTAATGTTCTTCCTGAAGAGAGATCGGAGTTTTGTTTAATTGGGGTTTTGACTCGCTATAAAGTAGCACGGAGGGTTAATACGCCTGTTGCAGAAAACCAGTAGCGGGCAGATTTTCAAAGTGCATAGAACGTAAATAGGTCAGTGGGTTACTGTTTTTAAAAGAGACATCATTTTGTTACTTGCAATTTATAAATTCGAATCCTATATTAGTTTAATTTATAAATTGCAAGTAACAAAATGATGTCTCTTTTAAAAGCAGTAAACCACGGACCTATTTACATTGTATGCACTTTGTAATTGTACTGAACTATTAACTTTTATCAAAGCACTGCATGCACACTGCAAAGTATGGATTTGAGCAAAGATTAATGTCACAAAAAGGATTAATTTGGGCAGAAATCTATTCTCGTTATTAAAGAGAACCCCCAACTATGGTGTTCCTTTTTAAATTCTGAGTATGTGCTTCTCTAGACCAAGCACTATTAAACTATACTGCTAACCAGTGTTGATGACATGTGAATCCTACAACTTGTAGTCCTCTGTCTTATGTAACATTTCCTATAGGCTGAGTTACACACATATGATGTATTGTGTCTGTGTAATGTGTGTCTGATGCAAAGTGCTCTGACACCCTATACTGGTATGAGAGGCGCTATATATGCATCTGAGAAAGAGTGCTATATATGCATCTGAGAGAGAGTGGTTAGGGAGACTTGGGCACTGTTAAAGCGAGGTGGTGAGGGAATCCGTGGTGGAGGTGGTCACTGGGGGGCGCCAGCAAACATTGTTGCACCGGGCGCCACCAGCTCTAAAGCCAGCCCTGCTCTGGGGCACTTCTAGCAGCTGGGCACATCAGGTTGTGGACATGTGAGACTATAGACACCCGCCCTTCTGTTCTCCCCACAGGAATTCAGGCTACCCAATATTTTTGTGGAGAAATGTTGGTCTTACTTATTTACACACAACAATATTATTTAGCCTCAACAGTGACATCATATTCAATACAATACGGCCCTAGCAACGGAATCTAGAATTGCTTATCACTAATCACTGCAGAGTGAAAAAACAACTTTCATTACTTGTAAAGCACATTATTAACTGAAGAAAAGTTTGAGATCAGATGTCATCCATTCCAGAGCCCAGTTTCACAGTTATTTATGACAAGGCCTAGTCAATGAACAGATCTGACCCACTTGTGCGACCTGTAAAATTGATTGACTGTGACGAAAAATTGCATTATCTGACTCGAGTGCCCATGTCACCCTTGAAAGCCCAGACTCTCTTGTCAGTCCCATGCAGCAGCACATAGGAGCTCCAGCCCCTTCTCATCTCTTGAATTGGAGACACAGAAGTCTGAAGCATGGCCCCCTGTACTGTCCAAAAACATTCGTATGCAATATCTAAATGTCCAGAACTGTCACATGTATTGTTCCCCAACAGAATGAATAACCAACTGGAGCAATACTAACCCCCTGGCCTTCCTGCAAGCAATTACCAAACAGGAAGTGAGAAAAAAACAAAATTTTCATTAATTACAGCCTCCCCAAACTCCACTCCCCAACAAAAACAAAATGTCAAAAGGGCGGTGTGTATTGCACGTGGTCTAACGTCTGTGGTTGGTGCAGGGAGCAAAGAGGCTGAACATCCCCCCACCCAAACCTCCTGGCTCTCTAGCAGCTCAGACCAAAACTACTGCTGCATGCACATGAGGCGCATGCAGCATCCCATAGTCAACCCAATGCTCCCATTGCATCACAACCACCGCACTCCTCACAGCGCTCCTAGTGCCTCCTCCACCTAGGTACGCCAGACCCCATGTTTTCGGTTGAGAGAGTGGCACCATAGCTTTCAACCGCCAAGACCTTCGACCCACGCTCCATCACAATTCCATTGTGCTCACTAAACTATTATCCTGACAATGGGCTCCATTCAATTTGAGCAAACAAGATTCATTATTTACAGAAAAAATTTAATTACAGAACAATTCACATGAATAGTTAATGACAGCCAAGCCTAAGCGCTTTCCAGCCCTAACCCTCTTGCATGACCCTAAACTTGATGGACTGTGATGCAAAATACATATCACAAGGCCCAATGCCTGTTTGCCCTAGTGCAAGTGTAGCAGCGGGGGCGTTGTTACTTCGGTCTGGTCGTCTGAGAGCAGTAGGGGAGGTTAGATCTTGACTTCTTTCCACAGAAACAAAGGATGTTGGGGGCATATTATCAAGCGGCAGCGATAATTATCGCTGGCCGCTCTTAGCGAGAAATTATTTATCGCCGGCTATCGCTGGCAATTATCGCCATGCTATCGCTGTATCAACAACGCATAGCGCAATGGCGATAATTTTCCAGCGATAGCGGTGTTTTCCATGGAACATCGCTGGTTTTTCAGCGATGTTCCATGGAAAACGGTGATAACCTTGCTGATACGACCCTGTGGTCGTATCAGCATAATCCACCCCCAATGGTAAGTATACCTAAGTCAGCATTTTTGCAGACGTTCGTTTTTGGCGAAAACCGCGGTTTTCGCCAAAAACTAACGTCTGCAAAAATGCGTGGGCCTCCTTGTAAATATCGCGATGTGTACATCAGCGATAATTTACAAGGAGTACTACCCAGTGACGCCCACTTTGCATCTCATTAGAGATGCAAAGCGAGCGTCGGAAAACGGGTGCTAACATGCGCTAATGCATGTTAGCATCCCCTTGTAGATAGGGCGATGTCATTTTCGCCGCTTTTTTGGCTTTTAAAGCCAAAAAAGCGGCGAAATGGCCCTTGATAATATGCCCCTTGGTTTTCTTACTGTGACAATAATATGCACTTGTAAGTGGGATGTTATCGCTGGGTCTCCTGGAAGGGATCAAGGGGTTTGCTTTGATGTTTTTACAGGAACAGGAGTATAAAGTGATGCACTTCCTCTAGCAAGACAGATGCTATCTCTTGTGCTCCTACAGTACTAAAGAGCATTCTCCCTCTTGCGCTCCTACAGAAGTAGGGTGTCTCAGCTCTGGGGACCCTGCAGCAGTGTGGGAGTGCTAGATCCATCAGGTAGCTCTGGGACTCGAGGTTAGCTTTGTGCTCTTTCAGCCATAGAAGAGGTGCTAGATATAGTGTCTATAACAGCAGAACTTGCGCTTTCGTAGACGGTCTTAGTGCAATTTGTTATGTTATGTTTTAAGCATACAAATACCCGAAGATGTCAAGGCACTAGCTCAGCGGGGTAGGCTAGGATTCGGCATCTGCATTAGACAAAAAAACATGTTTCGAGTGCCTTTCTGAATGCTAGTTCGGCTCTCCAGTTCATTCCTGCCTGGTGGAACTGGACTCCTGAATGACCGAGAGCTGTTAGATGCTCAATTCCAATAAAACGGACATCTTGATAGTTGGCAAGGTTCCATCCATTTGGTTCATGGCATGGTGGCCGGACACCCTTGGCCAGATCCCTGAACCCAAGCCTAAGGTAAAAAATATAGGAGTTTGGATTGATTCCAAGCTTTCTTTTGAACCCCAAATTAGCTGTGTGGCTGGGAAGTGCTTCGGCACTTTGAAAATGCTGAGAAAGACGCTGGACCTCCTCTCTATTGAAGCACGTAAAACGGCGGTTCATGCACTGGTTACATCCCAGTTAGACTACTTGAATGTGATCTACTTGGGAGCTACTAAGGGAAGCTTAAGAAAACTCCAGAGAGTGCAGAATGCGGCGGCCCGCCTGGACCATAATCTCTCAAAAGAGGCTTCTGCTACAGCAGATTTATCCTCCCTTCACTGGCTCTCATTGGAAAAGAGAATCTGCTTCAAGGCTCTCTGTTTTTGCCATAGGATTTTAGCTTCGAAAGGTCCTAAATACCTACACTCCTGATACAGCCCTATTCCCCGAGACGCCCCCTAAGATCCTCGAAGGCCAATCTTGTGCAAATCCCCAAGATCTTTAGGGCCAGATTGGGGGCACGCTCCTTCTCCTTTCTGGCTGCCAGGGTTCGAAATTCCCTTCCGGCACCGTTAAGAGCCGAACCTTCTGAGACTCGGTTTAGGAAGTTGTTAAAAACCTGGCTCTTCGGCTCTGCATAATTGCCCTTGGGCCTATTTTGTCGCTTCTGCTAGGCCTGTGCATCTTGCTCTGGGGTGTTAGCGCGGGGACACACCGATGTGGTGTAACCAGGGGCTCTATAAATCTACACATTATTATTATTATAGTAAGCTAGGCATAGCTCTGATATTGGGGGGTAGTTAATTCCAGAGTCTGGCTGTGCCCAGCACAAAGCTTCTACCTCCCCAGTTAGCCCTGTATATCCTGGGGATGCCTAGATTTTTTGCTCCGGATGATCGCAAGTATCAAGATGGCTCGTATTTTTCAAATCTATGTCTCAAATAAGCTGGCCCGCCTCCATGCAGAGCATTGTAGGCTATGCACAGGGCCTTGAATTTGGTATGCTGTCTAATGGGGAGCCAATGTAGGTTATGGATAGCTTGTGAAGCTGACTGTAACAGGAGGGCTGTTAGCTCTGCTGTCTTAGAGCAGTAGGAGAGGTATTATCTGTTGGTGTTACAGACCAGCAGCGGTAGGGTGGTAGATCGGGTACGTTACAACACTAGGAAGGGGAATTTTATCATGTGCACCTACAGTAGTAGGGATGCTACTAGCTCTGTTGTAGGCTTCCAGGTCTGTATCCTCTAGCACTAAGCAGAATGTAGGCTCCAAAGTTCTCAGCAATTGAATGCTTATTTAGCTGCAGTGATTTTTAACAGTATGAGGACTGCTTGCTGTCTCCCTCTCACACTGCGCCCAGCGAGGAGTTCACTCTCATTTTTTGTTTACATTTTGTACCATTTTATTTTCAAGTATCTATAAGCACAGCTATGTTACATACTGTCTTAGCATCAATTTTACAATATGTTAATATTGTGGCAGATAGTATCCATATACGTAAAGCTACCCACCATATCATGAAGTGCATGTTAACAGTACAGCACTAGTATGCATGAAATCATATCCATTAGTAAACACTGACAAATGTTCCAGGCTTCAAGGATTAGTGATTACCGATCCAAACAGTGTTTGCTGCAAACCAGCATAATGTAACATAAACCTGTTATACGGCTACCTAAAACGTCTAGGCCCAATCAACAAATCCCATCTCTCCAGTGCTACAGGTATTTTGCATATTCATCTAGGTGAGTATAGGCAGGGCCAGTTCTAGGATTTTCGGGGCCCCGGGCGAAAGGGAATGTGCGAAGCCCCTCAAATCTACATAAGTGACAATTTCTGGGCTCGGGCTGAAGGTGTGAGAATTGCTTGGGGGCTGAGAGTTAAAACTGGGGGGGGGGGGCTAAAGTGCTGACAATGGGCTTCCCGCAATGTCTCTGAATGGGCAGCCGGGCAGGAGGCCTAATTGCAGGACAAACCTGCAAAGTGTGTTTCCTTGCAACTGGGACAAGAGGAAGTGTCCCCCTCCCCTAGGCCTTCCCACGCCATCCCTGAGAGGCCCAGGGAGAGGGCCCCCTCCCATGGGCCCAATTGTAATGAGACACCTTTCTTTCAATTGGATCGGCAGGGGTACATGAGGACAGGTGGTGTGTTGCAATTGTGCGGGGCCCCATGCTGGTAGGCTGAGTGGAAGGCCTTGGGCAGCTGCCCACACTGCCCATGCCTAGCGCCGGCCCTGAGTACAGGCTCCCATGGCGGTAGCTTCTACCAGTGCTTTAAATGCCAGTGGAAGGTTCGATGCGAGGTGTTCACTCTCATGTATGTACTCTCATCTATGCTGTAGTAGTTCTGTTAGTGCACCTGCAGCAGCAGAGTTGTGTTAGCTCCGGTTCACTTACAGTCTCGGGTGCTCATCTAACAGCTGACGCCTTTGGGCCTGCTGCTCCTAACAGAGAGAGAGAGGAACTAGCACTGGTGCTCTTGGTGAAGGAGGAGAGATGTTAGACTGGGGCTCTTGCAGTAGCAGCAGCAGCAACAGAATAGATAGCTCATAAGCACTTACACCTGTAATAGTACTGTTACCACTGGTTTTGTTCCAACAGCTGTTGTCGAGTTACCTCTGGTGCTCTCACAGAACTAAATAGACAAGAGAATGCAACCTGGACTATCCGAGGAAGAGAAAAAGAAGCCCAGCATCTCTCGTCGAAATAAAGAAGTTTGTGGTGTTGTGCTGGACGACACTGTTTGAGGTACAGACGCTGCAGTGTGGCTTCCCGCTCTCTCGTCGGTGGGCCCTGAATGTGCTACATCGGGCACTTACGGGTAATATACGACTAAATGAAGTATGAACATTTTTGAGTTGGGTCATAATGGAAACGTCTTCTGATTTCTTAAGGAAGTGTTAAAACTGGAGTAGAATTCACCTGTGGGATTTCCTCCCCATAGGGTTTCTCCTGTGTGTTTAGCACCAGACAGCATAGAATCTTTCGATACCACCCAGATCTAAATCAGACCCATAAACTCTGCATCCTGACAAAAAAGTAGCTGGAAAATTGTAATTTCCAGAAAACTAATGTCTTTAATTGAGGGCCTCTTACGGCACTAGCCAAAACAATCGGCTTTGCAGGGAAACACACTAAAATAACCCAAAAGGACATACTGAAATACAAAGGTCCTAATTTCTACAACCGTAAATCAAGGCATTCTTTGAAGTCAAGCTCACCATCTCCTGCTCTGCTAAAGTGAAATAACCGAGAGGGAGAGACACATAGGGGCATATTTACCAGCCCCTATCGCCACCACAGCATCAGTTTTAGTGACGTTGTGATGGTGATAGGGGCTTCGCCTCATTTACAAGGCAGCGTTAAGCCACTTAACGTGGTTAAGGCTGCCTAGTAAATAAGGCCCCCTTTCACTCTGTACTTAGCGTAAAAGGGAAGGGCAATGGGTGTTGCGGTGGGCGTTACACTTCAACACCCATTGATTTTGACGCTGCCACCTATTTACAAGGGTGGTGTAAATTGGAGGCAGGGAAAACCTGGTCTTCAACCGGCGAAGCGAGGAGAAATGCTTTATTTCTCCTCGTTTTTGCTGTTTCCATGTGTGCTGCCTTGTGCAGCACACATGTAAACAGCAAATTACAATTGATTGTTTATGTGCCAGAAGGTCTCCCTTCCTACATTAAGCAGCACACAAAGAAGTTACAAAATGCCATTGAAGATTGTTTATGTGCAGGAAGGGAGACCTTCCTGCACATAAACAATCTTCCCCTCAAAGCAGACACTCTTTCACTATGGTGCAAGTGCAAGGGTGCCTGCGTTGGCACTAGGCTGCTAAATTCAGTGCCAGTGCAGGGGGAGACGCAGGGCTGCACCATATTCTTGTAAATATTGTGCAGCCCTGCGTTTCTAAAGTGACGAAGCGTGTTGTTAGCCTTCTTGGCTTAATGACACACTTCCCCACTTTGTTGTAAATATTGCACATAGTTCTTTACAACATCCCAAGTAGAGAAAACAACATATAGCCTCGTATCATGGCAACCAAAATCTGCCCATGCACAAGTGACAGAACAGTTACATTTATTGCTGCTCTTCCAAGACAGTTTTGCAAAAACACTGCCCTTCTACATTCCTTGAAAGTGGCAGCTATGGAAAATAAATGCCTTAAAGGATGAGCAATAAATCAATATAGAGAGCAAGTAGGCAAAGTATACAAACTAGCCTCATCCATTTGCAAACAGAACATTGATGTTGAACCTGTTCATGGTGCAAAACAGGACTAATGAATTCCTTTCACATGTTGATATCCAGAGAGTACCGTTTCCATGTCATCACATCATATCAGCAGTGAGGGATGTCAGTGCCACCAGATGCATAAGGTGGAAGCTGCAAGCTGCCAAGGTGCCGGAGAAAATCAACATCGAGGTTCCCCACCATTGGTCCAAAAGAGCAGGAGCCATGTCAGATGTTCAGGATTTGTACATGAGATAAAAGTCCATACAAGTGTTATAAATAGGAGACCTTTGCATAGCCGGAGCCTCTGCATTGGCCTATCCTTATTGACCAACACTGGACAACCCTGAGCTCGACACCAAAAAAGAGGGTGATAGGGACCAGCCAGGCTGCTGAAGCTGGACACTGTAAGAACTCACATTCCTGACAATATGCCTGGTGGAGTTGGACCAAGCAGATATGTATTCTCAGGCTGTTCCTGGCAAACGTGTAGGCCGCCCCACTTAACTACACAATATTACCAGAAAAAAAGAGCAATATTGCAAGCCTGTCTGCACAGTAGGAATCCCAACAGCACAGAAATGCACCAGTCGCAGCAGGGTGACCCTCGGCATTAAGAAACTGAAAGAAACTGGTGATGGTCCGTAAGACAGTCGTAGACCATAGGGTAAGTCATAGGCAGGCCGAACAGCATGCGGTGGTACTGCTATCCTCTCTCGCAGGCACTGGTCCAAACCGTGTCAGCATCACTGCACGCTAAGAGTCCTAAACCAGTCCCTAGTGGATTACCACACAACCAGTGCTTAATTTGTGAAAGAAAGACTGACATGCCCGAAGCTCTGCTCAGAAGCCGGCATATGGTGCAATTATACGTCAGCGGGCCAAATACCAAGGCCGGGTAGTCTTTTATCCACTACTAGACACTCCCTGCCCCTTTTTCTCGCTCTTACAGGTTCCTGCTTTTTTGTTTGTGACGGTTTTGCTGTCTTTTCTTCCTCCGTCTTTCCGATTTGTGTGTTTTCGCTCTCTTGCTCTTGGGAAATGTCTGATGAGGAATAATAAGTGCCAGTCCCCAAAAATACGTGTTGGGGCCTCCCTATGGCAACCACCGGCTCAAATTAAGCACTGTACACAACCCTAAATTCCTACTCAGTAAAAATCAGCTGCCTCGGCTCTGCTCTGCGTGGCCTGTAAAGCTGTGGCCAGCAAGCTTCTCCAACGTCCTGTTGTACGTTCCTTGCAGTCTTCTGGTTGTGAAAGCCGAGTGTGCACTTCAGAATACAAACTAAGTCGACATGCAATAAGAAAACGGGAAGAAAGAAACACTTAAGGCTCAGTTCTGTGCACCTGACATGCAGGACAGGAAGGATACACACAGACACAGAGTAGTCTAAACAAGCATAACGTGAAACAACAGACAGTAACAGAGCTCACTCAACATCTCTCCAAACACTGCACCAACTACAGCAAAGCACTATGCACAACTGCAACACAGCACAGATGCACAAGAGGAAATCTCACACGCTTAACAGACAAGTGCCGAAAACTAGAACCAGACAATGACCATTGCTCAAAGCCCATTACTAGAATTATGGAGAAACATTTATTTCAAAAAGAGAGCAACACACAGTGAAACGCTGAGACGCAAATGTAACCAACACAAAAGTGGAAAAATACACCAGCAAGGATAAGAAATACAGAACATATACAAAGACAACAAGCATTTACAATGCAATAGGTCTCGCAATGACATTATTTTGAGCTATTGACATTGTAAATGGCAATGTCTTTAAAAAAATTAAAAGGCATTGTTATTTACAATACCAAAAGCAACACCTATTGCATTGCATAGCGCGGTGTCCGTGAAGACGGCGCCGCGCTTATTAAAATAAAAATAAAAAATGACAATGCCTTTTATTTATGTTTTAAAACCAAAACATAAAAAGGCATTGACATTTACAATGCCAATAGCTCAAACTCGCGTAAATGCGAGACCTATTGCATTGCAAATGCTTGTTTTTCTAAACCGCGGCTTCACGTCTACGCATTTTAATTACTGATTACGTCCAGAAAGCAGAGTTAGAATGGGGGAAGAGGCGTGTCAGGAAACAGTGAAGCCTGTGTTTGTGCAACGTTCTGGAAGCGTGGCCACAAAACACTGTCACACAGATGCTGATAAACAGCTCGTGAACTGGGTGGTGTTTGAAAGGTGTCGGGAGCAGCTAAGGAGGACAAATCTAGATTTTTTTAAAAACAAGAAAAGGCAGCGGCGGCAGTCGCCTTGTGAGGCCCAAAATCATGTGAGGCACTTGGGATGAAAGAGGGCTCTTTCACTGAGGAGCCCGAGACCCTCACATGATGAACTGCGCCGAGAACATATCAGGAGGGGGTGGGTGAGATCTGAGGTGAAGACAGCCACCCGAGGTGAGACGGGGAGACAACTTCCCCGTGGAGCGAGAGGGGTTGTCCTTAATGGTGAATACTAGTCCCCGTGCGGGGTGGGGGAGTCTGCTGAACCCCTCACTAGAAAAGCTCCGGGGAGAAACTTTTCCTTGAAGGGGGTGAGTTCATCTCCCGAAGACCCTCACATAAAGGGCAGTAGGGAGAACTATGTCCTGGCTGGAGGGAGGGATTCTCGACAGCAAGAGACATTTCGCGGGAGTGTGAAGGCATCTGAGGGTGGGGAGATGCGAAAAAGCATTCGGCGAACATCTCACTGTGCCTCCAATACCACTAATTTAGTGCGCAAAGTGCCCTCCAAGACTGGTCTGCGACTTAAAAAAAAAAACTCGTACCTTTAAAGAACTCCCAGCTTACCCCACGGACAGCAAGTATGTGGTCCAACCCACCTGCCTCTCTGCGCTGCAGACCAGACTCCCCTCCCACCCCCAACACTCCCCAATGTGATCTTTAGGAACCGCCTTGCACTCGGGTGTCAAGTATGTTTACAACTACAAGTTGTGTTGCCCCTACTCAAAAAGCATACTCTTACTGCCCCCTAGCTCCCACTCCCAAGCCCCTGTCCCCGCCGAGATGTAGTAGCGCACGCTCCTCTAGCCCCCCGCCCATGTCATATAGAAGGTTCCGCATCCTTTTATCCTCGCCTGCTGTCCTGCGCACTCTTTGCATGCCCTCTGCAAACACCAGGCTCCTTAAGAACACAAGCGCGCGGTGGGAGCGTGTGAGCGCGCGGTGGGAGCGTGTGAGGCAGAGGAGACGCCATGCGCGTGCACATCGCCTGTCCGTGCGCGCACATGGTTTGTCTCCCTTCGCTAGCAAAACTGACAATACTCTCACCAAGGCGAAGCAGTGCATGCGCTGCGTTCGCTAGGCGAGACCTAAAAACATGACAGGCAGTGAAGGGAGTTAGGGAAGAGGAAATGGCACAGAGAGATGTGAAGGGAAGTCTGCCATTGAAATAGCTTTGAAGCTCCGGGAAACATAAACCCACACATAGGGATACAATGAAATATTTATTTTTAGGCTTTTGCTATGATGTGAGGTCTAGATCTCATAGGTGTGCTAGAACTTAGTACAATACTTCTCCTAAAGATGACCATTTCCATTACCCTCCCTCTGGGTCTGGTGGCTCAGTGGACTAATGCGTCCACTGCAGTGGGCTATTTTCGACCTCAGGGTCACAGGTTCAAATTCCGGTGGGTCCAATCAGCCTTTCATCCATCTGAGGTTGATAAAATGAGTACCATCGAGTTGGATAACAATAAACATCTGTTATTCAGCGCCAAGATACCTACGGGTGAACGTGCGCTACAGGCCTCATCCACGCAACATGCACCCAGCCCAGTTGCAGGCATGTGACTGTTGAGGCAACGGGTGTAGCTGCACCAGTTCCCCAAAATGAAGGGAGTCAGACTCAGCAGACCAGAAGTATGCATGTGTCACATGGTGCTCAATCTGTTGCCCTCGGTGCTCAAAGCATGGTAGTGCCAGATGGCTCATTTTATGACCTGCATCGCGACCTGTGGCAACTGTTACACTAATGCCCCTCGTTCTTGCACAAAAATGGCTGAAATTCGCCACTGTTCAATACTTCCTACCTCTCCTTGGAGTCGCCTGCAGGGAGAACACTGGAAGAAAGTGTCTAGAAACATGTGCTATGTCATATGGGAGCAGTGCTTAATTTGTAAAAACATTGAAGTGCCAGGGCCCTCGTCAGGAAGCCTTTGCAGCATGCACCACACACTCCCTGTGCCAGCACTGCCGGTAGCAGTACCTGTGGATAAGTTTGAAAATTCAGACTACTTGAGGCCCCCAAAACTATAAAAATGGCTTGAACAGCAGGTATTAGTTGTTTTTATTCTATTTTGAATTATTAAATAACTATTGTTCTGCTCATCTCTAAATGACACAAACAGCGCCCCCTGTGGCAGCTGTCATAAGTGCTGGTGTTGACAATTAAGTGCAGGTGCTGAGCACCGGAAACCACCGGCTCAAATTAAGCAATGGGAGACTTTCGATCCATGGGATAGTAAATCCCCAAAAGTATGATACGATAGACAAACCTCCACCGCGTCCCCTATACCTCCCCTGAATATGCTCGACCACAACTCCTACTGCTGAGGCCAGGAACCTAAGGGCGTTTTGACTGACCTTTGCAATCAACAAAATCAAGGATCATAAGACATCGAGGACAAAAGACAGAGGGGCCTATTTACAAGGAGTTAACACCACCAGAACGTCACTTTTTCAGACGTTCTGGTGGCGTTAAGTCCTTCGCTTATTGCAAGGCGGCAATAAGCCACTTTACGTGGCTTAACACCGCCTTGTAAATAATGCCCCAATTCATGCAGCACTTAGCGTCAAAGGGGCGTGCAATGGGTGTTGTAGCGGGCGTTCCACTGCAACACCCATTGCTTTTTGACGCTGCCTCATATTTACAAGGTAAGGGGCAGTGCCAAAAATATTGCCACAGAATACCTAGTCTTAAGCAGGCGATACAAGGAGAAATGTTTCATTTCTCCTCGTATTTTGTTAAATCGCCTGTAAAGATTGTTTATGTGCAGGAAGGTGTCCCTTCCTGCACATAAACAATCACCCCTGCAACACAGGCACCCTTGCAACATGGCGCAAGGATGCCTGTGCTGGTGCTAGGCAGCTTCTTTAGCCCCAGCACTAGGGGAAACGCAGGGGTGCGCCGCATTCTTGTAAATACGGCGCATCCCTGCATTTTGAAACTGACGGAGCGCGCCGTTACCAATTTTGGAGTAACACCGCGCTCTGCTAGTTTCTCCTAAATATGCCCCAGTATCAACTTTGATTAGCGGACAGTCCTCCCCATCGGCTGGAGGACCTGGAGAAAAAGGCCAAAAAACACACAAGCACACGGCCTAGCCCGGTCACGGGCTCTGAACTGATCTAGCGTTATCAATGCAAAATATTCACAGTTGTTCTGTCCATTCAAAATGTGTACTATATGACACAGAAAACTCCACAAAGTGATCCAAATCCACGTCAAGATTTCAGTATTCAATCTTTATTCCAAATGCACACAGCAGCCGACGCGCGTTTCGCTTTTAGAGTCCTTTGAGATGTGAATATTTTAATCTTACATAGGTGATTTTATATAGATGTGATTAAAATGGTTAGGTATAATATGATGTTTTTTATATGTAATTTTTGCAGCCTTGAGGAAGCCCTGCCGGGCGAAACGCGCGTCGACAGATGTTCCACAAAAGACCGACTGATTATATCAAAGAAATAATTATTCATTCTAAAAGCCTTGAGGAAGCCCTGCCGGGCGAAACGCGCGTCGGCTGCTGTGTGCATTTGGAATAAAGATTGATTACTGAAATCTTGACGTGGATTTGGATCACTTTGTGGAGTTTTCTGTGTCATATAGTACACATTTTGAATGGACAGAACAACTGTGAATATTTTGCATTGATAACGATAGAACTGTTCAAGTAACGTTTACAGTGACTTTGCTCTGGTGTGCTACAGTGCTTATGAGGTGGATTTGGATTTGGACTACTTTGTAGATCCAAAAGTGCAATACTCTAGGTGGATGAGTATTTGGCACTGTTTTAGCACCCAATACTAAATGGTTGGAGAGTGACATATTGCAGTTTTCATGACCTTTGTACATATGGTGATGTGCAGATCAAGATAGCATATCCACCCTTTCGCTTTTTGTAAACGGGCTCTGAACTGCACGGTTCAGGCCAGTCTTGGCGCTGGATCTTCGGAGCTGCGCCTCTGTTTCAGCCCCTGAATGGCAGCTGCTGATTCTGCTACATTGGAAGGGAGTCCTGGTTGCCTCCCAGCTCAGCAGTGAGCAGTTTGAAGAGTCAGCATTTAAACAGCTCTCAGGGTGGGACAAGGAAAAAAAGAACTCAAACAATTGTAGCAAACAAAACAGCTTTGTACAAGCCGAGGGATGGGCCTGTTGCTGCACGCTGGCCTGGCACACTCACCCGGGCTTGTCGGAGCTTTTGCAGCAAGGAGGGATGCTTTGTATTTGGGGTGTGTGTACACTGGGGTGGAACAAGTCTGTCCTCGCTGAAGATGCCAATGTGTGGGAAAAGATCAAAAGATGCTGACCGGGGCAATACATGGCATCTCAGGGTGGCAAAGGGAAGGGAGCGACTGAGAAGGCGGAAGGAGCTGGAAACAGAAGACAGCTGTCAGAGAGAGCGACATTCATGGGTGTGAAAGAAGGAGCAAAATGGGGGTCATTCACATGCATACATACTGCAGTAACACATTAAAAAGTTCCATGCACTCATATGGGCGGGGAGGGGGGAGAGGTGTATCAACTACTTACATGTTTTGTAGATTGAAGAAAATGTTGAGGGGTTCCACCAGTTGCTGTCACACTTTATTAAGATGAAGAAAAAGGTTTGCGACCTTCATGAAGTTGTGCCAATTATGTACACATTGTAGCAACTATAAAAGATTACTTACCTGTGGAGGGTTGCACAGGACAGTAAAACAAATTACTTATACATTGTGGTTTGTATGAAGTACTTGCACGCAGTGCCAGCATGTACCTTCACACGCAAAGTAGCATGTACAAAAAGGTTACGTAGCCATATAGGGTTGTATCAGTTATTTAAAATTTGTATTAACATGTGGAAAATGTTACTTAATCATAGGCAGGGCCACTGTAATTATGCAATTGTGCGGCAGCAGGGATTTTCGCATAGTTATAGATTTGCCGCATTTGCCACATATTCCATCATCTGCTGCATAATCTGCATATTTAAACAAAAAAAGATGTTGTTTCTAGCTCACATGGTTCAAAAGTTACAAAAACGCTGTGGCATGTGTTACTGCGCAATGGAAGACATATTGTAAAGGTTGACTGGTCTTCTTTCTTTTGCTTCTTTCTATATTTGGTTATTAAACTGGTAATAATGAGATGCACCCAATGCCCAGACAGTGTTGACAAGTGCGAAAAGTACAAAATAATGAAGTAATACTACTAAAAAATGTGCTCCATTACGCCGCATAATTTGCCATTTCTTGCCGCATAATTTACACAACCCTGCCACATAATGACACTCTCCTGCCGCATAATTCCAGTGGCCCTGATCACAGGGAGTCAAATCGATTAGATGCACACAGAAGCATATGGAAAAGGTTACTTCTGTGTATGGAATCCATCAATTACTTTCACATGGAAACGTGCGGAAAAGTTACTTACCTGTGCAAGTTCCATCAATTAAATGTATGCTGTGGTTAAATGAAGAATACGTATCTTATTTAGGGAGTTGCATCAATTACTTCCACACTGTAGTAACGTGTAGAAAATGTTATTTTTAGTGAATTGCAACATTTTCTTACATGCTTTAGCAACATGCCCGTGCCTATGAAATGAGGCAGGAGGCATTTTTTTATTTTATTTACCTGATCGAAGATGAATCAGTAGGACCATGGGGGTGGGAAGCAATAGAAGAGCGTGTGAGAGGGATAAAATAAAAATAAAGGCAGGTGAGGGGAGTAGGCAAAAAGCAGCACAGAAGGGAGCAAGCGACATAAGGACTGGGGGAAGAAGCAAACTAGAGACAGAGCAATAGGGAGCGTGAGGAAGTTTCTGGGAGAGGAGCACACGAGACAGAGAGAGCAGCACACGAGGATGAGACCAACACAGAGAGCGGGGTGGGTATCTGTCAGGGGAAGAAGCACATAAGGGAGAAAGTTGGAAAACACATGCACTCTCTTGAAGTGCTCAACCAAAAAGAAAAAATAGTTCCCTAAAAGTGAGCAGCAGAAGGATACAAGTCAGCTAGTCAAAAGGCTAGTAAAGAGGATATGCTCCAGAGGAGGATCACACACAAGAAGAGGAAGAAATGCCTTCAAATAAGTAGCAACCAAGTGAGGGTGACAATAAAGCCAAAGAAGGGTAAGCAATGGCTGGGCTTTAAGACTGCTGTTAGTTTTTGGTAAGTTCACTAAAGGTCTTTCCCAGTGAATCAGCTTGCACTGTCTGGTAGACGAGGTCTATAAAGGAGCTCAAATGTAAACAGTTGTTCATTTGTTGGCTTCTGAAAAGGCTAAAAAACATTTATGTCTATTGGCACTCAATGCTGGCAGTGCCCTCGGCTTCTTCTGCCTGCATACAGTGTGTTTGTGTTTTCAATAAGGTTTATGTGTATTCCTGTATATAATGTGTGAGTAGATTTGCTTATATATTGCGTATGTGACAGCACAGAAACTATCAGTGTGTTTATATGTATAGGATCTGTATCTGCCTACTGTGTGTGTCTGTAGAAGGGTTGAGCTTGTCTCTATACACTGCATGTGTGTGTTATGTATGCTTTGGATTTGTCTGTGTATAGTGAGTGTGGGTTGAAAGAAGGTTTGATTGTGTGTTTACATTGTGTGAATATCTTCACACATACATACAGCATCTATAGAAGTTTGGTTGTGTGTGTTTGTGTATAGTGTTTGTGCTTGTGTTTAGATCCAGTGCATGCATCTCTTCATAGACAGTATGAGAGTGTTTAATTACACAAAGTTTAACGTTGTCTATGTAGAGTTCTGTGCCTTCACACTCAGTTGTGTGTGCATATCTGCTCTGGTTCAGCCTTCACACTCAGTTGTGTGTGCATATCTGCTCTGGTTCAGCCTTCACACTCAGTTGTGTGTGCATATCTGCTCTGGTTCAGCATTCACACTCAGTTGTGTGTGCATATCTGCTCTCGTTCAGCCTTCACACCTTCAAATAAGTTCCTAATGTCTGTTATAGAGCGTTAATTATGCGCATTTACCATTTGTTACCTGTCTATAACTACTGTTTTGGACTGTGACTGTAATCTGCTTTTGGTTCTGTCAACGGAAATAGTGTGTATTTGTGATAAGTTGCTTTTGACCTTTGCCCCTTGTGGATGTAACGTGTATATGTGCACAGCCTGGCTAGGTGCAATTTCTGTCATCAATATGCATCAAATTTGGGAACATATGTTTTGCCCAAAAGTGAACCAAATGAATAGAGTGGAGAATCACATTCCTTCCTACCATGATTCAATGCAAGCGAGCATGAGACAAACCAGAATATACTAGTGAACTAATTAGTTATAGTTTGGCCAGTTTCAGAAACTTCACATCGGCAAGGACAGTCTACATTTTCCTGAGTCTCACGCCTTCACACAAACCAAATAACCCTGCCTGGCCAGCCCACTACATGACAAGATTTTCTGCCGCAGGAACGCACGTTGGCGGAACATCCTGTAGAAGAAAACCTATGATAGCCCCTCCCACCCAGTAATGAGCAGGCCTGCCAACTCACACTGCGCCACCATGTGACACACGATATCAGCTCCCTTCACACAGTCACCAGGTGAAGGGCCAGTATTGTGGTGCTCCCGTGATAGGCCCAGTGCTTAAGTTGAGCCGGTGCTTTCCGGTGCTCAGCACCGGCACTTAATTGGTTTCCGGTGCTCGGCACCGGCACCTAATTGTCAAAACCATACTTAAAACAGTCTACCACATGGTGGCGCTGCTCATCTAATTTAGAAATGGGCAGAACAACGGTTGTTTAGGAATACAATATACATTAAAATTGCTAATCCCTGCCTCCCCAGCCATTCCTTTAGCTTTGGGGACCTGGAATAAAGTGAACTGTTGCATTTACATGCGAGAGAGATGGTTAGTAGTTGTTTGGCAGCGATGATAAGGGCGATGGGTGGTGCAAGCTGCAGTGGCCTCCTGGTCAGAGCCCTGGCACTTAATATTTTGCAAATTAAGCACTGGATAGGCCTAATGAAGCAGGTCCGAGAGGGCGATGTGGCGCTGAAAGATAGACACTCGTCATACTTGAAGCCTAGTATTATGGAACCCGCCCCGAGCGATGGTGCATCCCATTATTTATCCTGGAGGTCGCGCCTGACCTCTAGATGCGTGTAACATCAGGCGCAGATAACCTCATGTTTTAAACACTAGAATGGTACATCTCGCCCCATCTTAGTTGTGAACCAGAGAGTTCTTGCCAAGCACTTGGCGTCCCAAAACCGCCGGGTCACCCCTGACAAAGTCTTTGAGCCTGGTTGATGGCTAGGGTTCTGGCTGCAGACAGTATCTTTGGTGGTGTCATTCTTGGCTCTCTGTGGCAGGAGATGGGGAGCTGGGAGGTTGTCTTGGAGTGTCAGCGGTGTTGCCGCTATGGGCCTGTAGGGCATGTTCAGAGTCCTTTCCTTGTTGGGCCGGAGTGACAAATTCGGTGTCGTCATAGAGGGCTCCATGGTCTTGTTGCGGGTGGTTGTTTTCGGCTCAAATCGCTACCGGATTGGGGGCTCTCTTGAACCATGCAACATTGCGTGTGATAGTCTCCATTCCTCGAGTGGCAGTGATCATGGTGCCTTTGCAGTTGACACTCAATTGATGGACGGAATGCAGAACAAATCAAAACATTCACCCCCAGTCAAGAGATCTGGGTTAAATCCATCATTCTTTTGCTCACCATGCCACCCCAGATTAGACCTGGCCATATGCAAATCAGTCTTGACCCTGTGCCTCATGGGAACAGTCCAGCCCGAACTGCCAAGCCAGGTCCTCCCTGGACCGGAAACAAGCATCCTAGAACCGGTTGCGGGGTTTCACCCCTCTTCAGCCAGGATAGCTTGATTCCAGTGGCACAGTGAGCCCAGGACCCACATCTGGGCATACCTGGCGCACTTAGGGCGAGAAAGCAAAAGACACACAATTGATGGACGGAATGCACAACAAATCCGTACTGGGGTGAATGTATGACATTGTTCTGCATTCTGTCCATCAACTGTTGTTTTTGCATTTGTCACCCCGAGTGGGACGGGTATGCCCAGACGTGGGTCCCGTGCTCTCCATGCCACTGGAATCAAGCTATCCTGGCTGAAGAGGGTGAAACCCGAAACCGGTCCTAGGATGCTTGTTTCCAGTCCAGGGAGGACCTGGCTTGGCAGTTCGGGCTGGACTGTTCCCATGAGGCACAGGGTCAAGACTGATTTGCATATGGCTGGGTTCAAACTGGAATGGCATGGTGAGCAAAAA
Organism: Calotriton arnoldi; assembly: GCA_963921515.1. Taxonomy (NCBI): domain Eukaryota; kingdom Metazoa; phylum Chordata; class Amphibia; order Caudata; family Salamandridae; genus Calotriton; species Calotriton arnoldi. The sequence goes on from CAWUFW010005668.1 coordinate 990,574, forward strand.
AACGATGGATTTAGGCCCAGATCTCTGTACTGGGGTGAATGTATGACATTGTTCTGCATTCTGTCCATCAACTGTTGTTTTTGCCTTTGCAGTTGGCTATAATCAATGTCCCTCTCTCATAGGGAGTTCGGTACTTCCATCCCGGGGTGTGATCGTGGAGGAATACATGATCGCCTCTGCAAGGTTGTTCTCTTGGGCTCTCCGGTCGGCAGATGCCCTGTTATTGTTGCTCCTTCTTCTTCGTTTGCTGTCTGTTGCATATAATTGACGTGGTCACCACTTAGAGGTCCTAGGTAGTATGTCCCGGCTCCCGTCCTGAACATTAAAGACGCTGTGGAACAGAATGTCACAGAGTGAGGAGTGGTTCAGAATGCCATCAGAAAATTATGCAATGACCACACAAAATCCTCTTGCTGATCCACCCCAATTCTGAGCACTTTCGTCAGAGTCCTCATAAATTGTTCAACATTCCCATTCGCTTGGGGCCACCAAGGAGTGATGCGCCTATGCTTGATGTTGAGGCTGTCGAGGTAGGTTCAAAAGGAGTGCCCTCCACTTTGGCATCTGTCCCAGGGAACCACAGTTTTTCACAGATCCATGCCTTTGTCTTAGCTTTCCCTGTGCCCCGGGGTGTGCTAGGGCCACAACAACATCTTATAGCACCCTGAGGACCAATATCCACTGTCCTCGAAGGACTAGTCTATCTCTAGTTGAGCTGAGTCCTGTGCGTGTTCTCCACATTGGTTCTAGGGCGCTTCTCGAATCATTGTCAAGTTTAATGCACTTCACGAGGAACGTAACCCACTGATTTGATGGCTTCTATCGGTCATTCTAGACAGGGGTCTTGTCATGACGCATGTGCTAGTTCATCAAGCAAAAGAGCTTGTGGGCATGCAGTCCGAGATATGACCCAAATATATAGCTTCGACTGCTTTTTGTCCTCAGCACCTCTCCTCGGGTGTCTGGAAGGAAAACTGCTGAGTTGTTGCTGCATATGCCCATTTCTCGATACGAGGCTGTGGATGTGCCCTGGAATACGTTTATTAGTGGCTTTTGATCCATGATGACTCGAAACCTCAATCAATCAATCAGGAGTTTGTATAGCGTGGCTACTCACCCGTGAGGGTCTCAAGGCACTATTAAATATTTGATTTGATGGCGAGTGCCTCATGCTCAATTTAGGCATATCACGCCTCGACGTCAGAGAGGGTGCGGCTTGCGGAAGCTATGGGTGCCCACTGGTCCACCATTGTCACTACACCAGAACCGCTCCACGGCCCACCGGGCGGGTCTCAGCGGTTAGCTTGGTTTTCGAAGTTGGGGTCAAAATTGGCCATTGTAACATCGTGGAGCAGGGTATTCTTGATCTTTTTGAATGCTATTTGTTGGGTTATGCCCCACTACCACTTCGTCTGGGCTTTCATGAGTGCTCTCTGGGGGTCTCCGAGGGTGGCGAGATTAGGAATAAATAGGCCACAGCAGTTTGTCATGCCAAGAAAGCTTCAAACTTCGAAAACCAAATTCGGGGGTGGGTCATTCCTGATGTCATCATGCTTTTTCGGGTCTACACTGATTCAGTCAGATGAGAATATGTTGCCGAAGAACTCAACATTTTAAAGATGGAACATTTGGCACAGTTAAATGTTAGGCTGCAGTCAGATATTCTTTGTAGATCAGTGGATGTGTGCATAGTGCTCATCTTTGGATTTGGACTAGAAGAGAATATCATCACTAAAGTTGATTACCCCAGGGTGGCCAGATAGAGTCTCTCATATCACGTTTTAAAAAATCTCTGTGGCTGAGGATATGCCAAAATTCAGCGTGATGTGCAATTGATGAGTGGGTAGTTGAGTTTCATGATGACGTAGAATTTGGTGTGTGACTCCTGTGGCAAACTGTGCTGGCAAAGCCTCCGGCTATGGGAAGAGGGGTATTACTCCAATAGGTGAAGATTTCGGTTTTGGTGTCACTTAGGGAAAGCTTTTCTTTCAGGGTTTCATAGGTGTCCCATACCATCACATTGACTGAGGTGCAAGTATCAATGAGTGCGGTACTGGGCTGCCCATTGATTCATACTTTGCATTCCGGGTGTGGCCAGTGTCATGGTGTCTTGTGACTGGTGTAGGAGAGAAAGAAGACTTCCTAATCACTGTTGCCATCAGTGTCGTACAAGTCTATGTGGCTCAGGGGATCTCTGGGCTTGTCGGGCGTGTCTGCTCGGACAGTTTGGATGGGGTTACAGGCTGGCATCTGCATGTTTCCCCATTATCCTCTAATGCTACTGCTGCAAACCCACGCAAAGTGATTGTACTTGCCGCACTTCGCACATGTTTTCCCCTGCACCGGACATTGGGCTGGAGGGTGGTGGTCTCATCCACTTTAATTGCAAACAGACACAGTGCTCATGGCTTTCAAGGTGTGTACAGTGGGTCGAGTTTTATACACCAGGTCCACGGTTTCCATTTTGATTCTTGGTTCAAATGTGGTTGGTGATATCATGCTTATCTTTGCAAGGGCCTCCTTTAAGCATTTCGCTCTGCTGTACGACAACTCATGAGCACGGTCCAGAGTCAGCATGCCTTCCAGCTTGATGCCCGTCTCCCTCAGTATGAGCCTCCGAGGCACACTGGATTTGCACCCTTGGATGATCTGAGCCTTGATCGCTTTGTGGAGATCATTCTCTGTGCAAGTGCTTGCCATTTCACTCACCCGCACGTAGAATCCGTCAATGGGCTTATCGTCTCTCTATTGCGCTTGTTGAACCTTGAAGCGCTCAAAGTATGGGTTAATCTATGGGTTGAAATTGCATTAAGCACTGTCACTACTGCTTCATAGTTATCTTCATCACCAGTGTTGGGGAGATTTTCAACATTTTGAATACTTCCTTGCCGGCACAGTGTAACAGGAGCGACTGTTTGACCACAGGGTCGGTATCACGGATGGCTCGAAAGTAATTGGTAAGTCTGTTGAGCCAAGCCATCTCTCGGCTGCTGTCGCAGGATTGGACTCACTGAAAGGCTGGAGTATGTTACTTGCTGGGGGGACCAGATTACCAACCGCATGCATCGCAGCCGCAGGACGGCCTCCTTCATTGGCCGGCGCAGCACCGGCAGGTTGCAGGCTGGGCTGGTCTTGCTCTTGTGACATCACAGACAATCGGATGTGGCAGGAGAAAGTGGCCAGGAAAAGCTGAGCAGTGTGGTTGACAGTTGCTGAGGCCAGTGCACACTCTGTGGGGGGCAAAGATACGGCGCCTCGAAAGGCACTTCTGCTGTGAGGGACTCACCCCCTTGCGGAGGTGTGTCACTAATGAACCTGGCTGTGGTGCTGCTGTGAGTCGAAATAGGGCCTCACACGTGGTCTGGCAGATAAGGTGGAGGCGAAGAGTCCATTGGTAGGGCACGGTGAGCATCAGGGAAGGAACTGCATGTAGCACTGTCACTCCCACGTGGGGGCTGCAGAAAGGCTGGGTCTTGGCAATTACAGCATGCAGAGCTGCGTCGGGGCACTGCTGGGAGTGGCCTGGTATGAGAGCCACTTGTTAAGGGCCCAAGTCTGCAGACTAAATTAACATCACTGCAGGGGAGCAGCCTGATGTGAAGAGCTCAGTTGCGATCTGTGCGGCCGACTGACGGAACAGGGAGGCGACGCCAAGATCAGGCAGACCCCACAGGGCGTAGCAAACAATGCCACGCAGGTGGGAGGACACCGCGGGCCAATCCTCGTCAGCAGTGTGATGCTCCTGTGATAGGCCTAATGGAGTGTGCCTGGGAAGGCGATGCGGCACTGAAAGATAGACACTCGTCACACTTGGAGCTTGGTATTATGGACCCCACCTCAAGCGACGTTGCGCCCCTATATTTATCCTGGAGGTCTCACCCGGCCGTTAGGGAAGTGCTATATCAGGCACAGCTGACATCATGTTTTAAACACTAGAACAGTACAAATATCACACAGTGGCAGGAAAAACAAGCTGAAAATTACTGTAAACAGTGTCTTTCAAGCTCGTTTTCGGAGGCTTTGAACTGAGGACCTCCATTTAGAGGTGTGAGAATCCCCCAGGACTCCGGCACCAGCTTTTTGTCTTGTGGAGGAGGCTTGGGGGCAGGGCTGGCACGTTTGATTGAGGTTTGGGCACTGAAAGAGTGGACAGTGTGGCATGTTGCACAAGAAGTGACGAAAGAGAGAGGAGAGATAAAGGAGACGGCAAGCTGGAGTGTGCTGAGCCAACAGGTGCCAGGGACAAGGAAAATAGATGAATTGAAAGGGCCACGGCGTGGGGACAGGCGAAACCAGAGGCCAGAGAAGAAAGGAGCAACAGAAAAGGGAAGTGGGTTTATAGGAAGAAGAGAGGGAAAAAAGGATTGGAGAATGACAGACAAGAAGTTAATGGGATATTGAGATGGACAAGTAATAATGGCAGCAGACACTTCATTTCAGAGAGTGGCATGAGTAAAGATAGATGCAGCTGAGGGCAGACATCAGAAGCAGGACATGAATACATTGGACGTTGCTATACTCTCAAATTAACAGAGTGAGCAGGATAGCAGTGTGTCCCTTGAGAGACCAGAGCATGGGCGAGAGCAAGGCAAAGGAGCAGTGAGTGAGAACAACATAGAGGGTGTAACCAATGACTGCTGGGGACGGGGTAAGGGTGACAGAGTGAGAAATGTGATAAGGAGAGAGACAAGTGCCAATTACAATATGAGTGACAGATGGCAAAGAGGAATTCCAGGGCGTACTCCGCTGTACGTGTGGAAGATCGCGGTGACTCACGGGGATGAAGCCATAGGGGACGGCATGGGGCTAGGAGGGGGAGAAGTTGTGGGGACTCGTGGCAAAGATGACCAAAGGGTTGCCCTAGACTAGTGAAGGAAGCAGAGGAGTGGCAGAGACAATGCGGAGAGAGAGGAACAAAATTGGAGAAAGAGTCTGGGGAGGGGTCTAGCTCCAAGGGGGGTGTTTGGGGTGTTACACCCCCCTAAAAAATGCATTCTGTAGTAAATAGTTGGGTACAAATACTTTCAGTCGGGTAATGTGAAGTGTCTGTCTGATTGCACCTGGGTCTTTTTCATGCTCCCACCGACAAAAGAACACACACATTGTCTCTCTTTTATGTTTCGAATATATTGTGTACCCCTAACAATGGGCAGCCCTCTCTCTTTCTACTGTCCTTTTAAGCCCCCCTCAAGTCCTGCTTCTCATATAATGTGCTCTAACAAGATGTTCCAGCGTGATTGTTGGGAAATCTGAAACTCACACCACCCCAATCATAGTGACGCCCCTGGGTCTGGGGAGACCCAAGAGGTAGCTTGAGAGGTTTTAGAAGGAAGGAAGAGGGGTTTGGGTGGGTAACGACAGTTCAGAATGTAGAGAGAAACAAGGACAGACAGTGACATGTTTAGGAAGTAGAGGCAGTGAAAATGAAGGAAGACTGGCAGTGAGATTGGGTATGTGGAAGACTATAGAAGGATTGGACGAATCTGACAGAGATATAGGATGGTTATAAAGGATGTGCTCGAAAACTTGGAAAGTGTGTGGGTGTGGATGGTAAAACAAACGAAGACAGTACAAGGTTGAGACCCGTGAAGACAAAGTTAGTGGGAGTGCCAGCAATGGCACCAGAAAAAAATGGGTGCAGAAAAGCGCATGAAGGTAGGATTGAGGGGAAATACACAGGGGTGACTGAAGGAAGGGAGCACAAAATACAACAAAAAATACAACAGAGGTAGGTGGGGACAAGGATAAAGATGCAGTTGAGCTGAAAAAGCAGAATGGACAGATTAGCAACAGAGTATCGACAACATAAATGGGTTTGACAAGACCACTGGGATCGCATTTGGTGTTATCCACAGAGGAGAAAAGAAGATTATATTGAAGTCTTTAAACTAGTATACAGTGAGATAAGACCAAAGGAGGAGTCTAAAGAGGAGGGAAGGAAATTGGCAAAAAGTCTGAAAGTGCCTGCGACCATGGAGAATTGGACTGCTGCCTTCTCTTTGTATGCCAGGGTGATATGTGAGAGAATACCTGCATGCAGTTTGTTTTCATGGAAATACTTTGATGTATTCAGACAAGCTCACACCTGTTTCAGAGGAACGGCATGGTTACGGTATGACGAGGAACATAGAGCAAGCAAGTGGGAAAAGAGGAGTGTGGCTTGGGATGAACCGGGCAGCAATTTATAACTTCACTTAATGGCACTCCCAAGGCCCTTGGTAGTAAGACACATGGTAAGTAGGCATCCGGTGGCTACTTGCCAACCTCCCTTTCAGGGCACCCAACCCAGGGAGATGATGTGTTTTTTGCAGTCTTCTGCAAGAAACTCCTGAGTTTTAGGCCCAGAGACCACAAACCATTTGCAAATCACCTGTGGATGCTGTGTTTTGGGTAATGACCAGTCCTGTGGCATTTACAGGATTATATGTTGGCTAGTGAGTTCCGAACTACTTTCCCCATGGATGAACACACACAACAATGCACACTATATATTTTTAAGACTTTAAATCAATGTCCTAATCTAGTGCAGATGATATACATAGAAGTAACTATAAAAACAAACAATTCAGTGGCAAAGATTGAAATTAATAAGCAAAATACTAAAAAGGATTGCAAATTTGTGACGGGTATTTCAGAAGTTCATTTCATGGTATCATGGAATCTGTCACTTTTCACCAAACCCACCGTTCTAGCCCCTAGCTAAGATGTCTTAGCACCAAAGGTACATGACAGATATCCTGTCCACAGTATTACAAGCGCATTATATCCAATGGCACTTGTAACACAGCAGATGGGATCTCGTCACGTTTGTGACAAAGCAACCCGTCCGCTGAACTCTAAATCAGGCCCTAAGTTTGTTGAGGTGCCCTCTATCTTGCATACCTTTGCCAAACAACCAGTCTGTTGTTCTGTTCTTCAAAAAGGCTGCTTTGGGTATCATTTGTGGCAGTCGCTAGTGAGCTGATAAGGCCAGGCTAGCTCCGAGAAGCTGATGCAGTTCCAGCTGCACAAATTAAGTCTTCAATGAAGTTTAAGATTCCTCTATGGTGATTACATGTCTGTACCAAGCTTAAATACACTATTCTGGTTATTTTGAACAGGTCAGGTCTCTTGCTGAATGATGCAAAATGCAAGAATTAACATATTAATTTTGTTGTGCCATCACTGAATTCTATCACATAATACAAATCACATGAATACATATATGTGAATAATTGAGGCGCTATCAAACTATTATAAAGCAAATGTTATATGTTCTACATGTGGAATCAATACTCTTTTATAACTGAAAAATGCCCACTCAGCTATATGAATATATGAAAAGCAGTGTGGTGACATAAGCAGAAAAATTTGAAGATTACACCAGAGAGATGGGATATTACGATTCCACAGCAATGCAGGAAAATGTGGAGGAGCATGTTGGTCATACAATAAGGGTCCTTGCACACAACAGTACTGCAATTTCAAGCACAAATGCTCTAAATGTGGGGGCAAAGCACATGGTGTTGCAATACAGAGTGGCAGGTAAAGAGAACTGAAATAGTGAAAGAGGAGGAAAGGGAGGGACTTGAAGGGCTTTCACAAAGAGACAATACTCCTGTTAGAAGACAACACCAATGGGCAGAGAATTCCAACAGCACTAACAAAACGAAGGACTCAGTTCTGAAATAACTATTGAAAGAAATAGACAACGGGGGAATCGGAAGTCCATTCTTGTACGTACCCTTAGACAACTTCATTATATATCCCCTGAGCAGCATACCAAAAAAGAGAGAGGTGAATACAGACTGAACCACAACTTGTCTTATGTAGTCAACAATTGACTACATAAGAGAAGACTTACAGTAACACATGCCAGTATGACCAAGTTCATAGACATGGTAAGGAAATGTGATAAAGTAACTAATATAGCAAAGTGTGATGCAAAATTTGCTCTTAGATTGTTGCCTGTTCACTAGGGGTGGGTGGAACTTATGGAGTTACATGAAAACTCAGCGAGATTCCGCACATTTCCACGAACTGAAGGAATTAGGCATGTTATGCTGCTCGTGCTAATTTTTAGAGCCAGGACCTCGTTCCCTGCAAAGAACGAGGGGGCATATTATCAAGGGCTGGCGATAACATTATCGCCGCTTTAGCGTCCGTTTTCGGGCGAAAAGCGGCGATAATTTTATCGCTTTATTAACAAGGACACGCTAGCGCGTGTTTCCCTGCCTTAGCGCCCGGTTTCCTATCGCCTCGCCTCGCATCGCTAATGAGATGCAAGGTAGGCGTGCCCCTTACAACTACATTATAAAATATCACTAATGGTGCTTCGCTGTATTTACAACGAAGCCCCGTCCGGTTTAGCGCTGATTTTTTTCGCGCTGACTGGGCCTTAACGCTGGAATTTAACGTCTGTTAAATTCCAGACTAAGGCATACCTAATATGGGAGGTGGATTGTGTGGCTAAGACCACAGGCCCTATCATCAAGGATATCGCAGTTTTCCATGGAACATCGCTGGAAAACCAGCGTTGTTCCATGGAAAACGGCGATATCCCTGCTATCGCTGGAATATTTATCGCCATGGCGCTAAGCGTTGTTAATACAGCGCTAACATGGCGATAAGTTCCATCGATAGCCGGCGATAGGAAAATGCGCGCTAAGCGCGGTCAGCGATAATTATCGCTGCCGCTTGATAATATGCCCCGAGCTCGCTTGAAAAATCAGAGTGAACGGCACCACGCGGAGGGCCAGAGGGCGCTGCTTTTCTAGTTGATTTTGCTGCCGCTCAAGTAGATTTTCTATTCGTGATGCAGCTTCCTGACCACGAACGGTTGCAACCGTGTTAGGGAAATCTTGCCGGGTGCCCTCCTAGTGACTGAAAATCACGCTAAGGGATGCCAAATCTCGCTCGCCAACTTACTGATGGCGATCCGCGTGCGAGAAAAACTCAGCCGGCAGAGCGGAATTTATCGCCCACTCCTACTGTTCACCCAAAAGATTTTGAGGTGCTTGGTATGCAAGTAGACCACATGAGTTATGAAGAGAAAGCCATAAGTCAATAAGTTGTTCAGTGTCATGTGCCTTTTTTGACAGATTTAGCATGTCCTTGGAATTGGTGGTGAAATGGAAAGTTGGAATGGATTTGGCTTTACACTATGTGGATGACTTCCTGTCTGTAGGAGCGGATGATGGAAAAAATTGGTGTGAGAGAATGTTACACAGGTTGCTGTAGATGGCGGAGGAGCTAGGTGTACAGTTGGTAGATGAAAAGAGAGGAGAACAAGCAAAGACACTAGCATTCCCTGGAATATAGGTTGACTCCATTAATATGGAAAGCAGGTTACCATTAGAAAACCTGATTAAACTGAAGATTTGATAGCATCATTGAAAGGAATATAAAATGTGAATTGAGGAAAGTACACCATTCATTGGGACACCTTAATTTTGCATTCAGAGTGGTGGTACTTGGTAAAGTGTTGTGCAGGAGACTGATGAAAACAACAAAAGTGTGCACCAACCACATCACAGAGTGAGACTTGACTAGTGGGTGAGAGACCACTTGGTGGTAGCTTTCTGGCCAACTACAATGGCAGAAGCATATGTTGGGATGAAGAGTTGAGAACTTGGCAATTTGGAGTGAGCTGCTGGTGCAACAGGTTTTGTTTTATACTGGAATGGAGTGTGGTGTGCAGAACAGTGGCCACAAGAATGGTTGAAGAACACCGAATGGCATTTTTGGAGTGTTTTCCAATACTGATGGCTTTGGAAATGTGATGACAAGAGTTTTGCAACAGCAGAGTGACGTACAGGGTTTGAACTGGCTGTCTGCCCAAAAGAAATGGTTGAGCAAACTATTGAGAGAGGTAGTGTTATGTTAACTGTCCTTAAACTTTGTGCTGCATCCAAAACCTGTGCATGGTCTGAGTAGCAATGTGGCTGACACTATCTGGTTTGCAGTGTATGAGATTCTGTGGACTGGTCCTGGAAGCGAACATGTGGCCCAGCATGATATCAGAGGAACTTTGGCTGTTGGGCGCCTGACAACTGAAAGACTGCATGAAGCATCATTGGCATCTTCAACCTTGTGTAATTACAGGATAGGCTGGTTGGCATTTGTGGCTGGTGGGATGAGGTTGAGTGGTAGTAAAAGACGTGGAATGCAAGATAGGAAAGATAATGTGGAGAGATATGTGCTAGGTGTGGTCAACAAAATCTAGGCTTCCCCCCCTTGATCACTGTAAACTTAGCAGGAATTAAATTCCTTGGAAAGACTTTCTGGGGCTATGACCTGGAAGGAGGTGAATAGTGCATGAGGATGGTGTAAGGATGGGCTAGGTTAAAAGGAAAATAAAAGGATGGCAGATGACCAATAACACTGTTAAAACTGAAAAGGTTGGCGGATAGTTTAAATGAGATATGCCTTTCGGGATGGGTATGTGAGTTCTTCAAACCTTTATTAGAAGTTATGTTTTTCAGGGCTTTCAGGATTTGAAAGATGATGGGGGAAAAGGAAGTGTCAGATTATAGTGCAAAGATGTAAAGACGGATAGAGAATGGGTGCGTATTGATTGAATACAGCAAAACAGACCAGAGAAGAAAGAGTGTGGCAGTTTGGCTGAAGAAAATGGAGGTTTAGAGTGCGTCCTTGGTTATGGGTGACAAGGTTTAGCAAGAGACGGTTGAGTGAAATGGAGAGTTTGTTTGTGAACAAGAACAGCAGCAGAGTGAAAGAAGTAAAGACCTGAGAGGCTTGAGAAAAGGTTTAACTAGGTGTGGTTCAGGTGAAAGGGAGTTTGGGACACACTCCTGTAGAGTGTACGCCACTGAGGGTGTACGGATTGGACTGAGCAAGAAGGATGTAATGAGGCTGGACAGGAGGAAATCTAGAAAATACAAGGTGTATGTGAGGAAGATTAATGAGCAGGAAAGAACAAAATTAAGGTTTATGCGTAAAATTTTTCAGATGTTGGGGAAGCAGATGGAACAGTGTTGGAGATATGAATATGTGGACATTCTGTAGTAAAATGTGAATGAAAACGTAGAACGCGGAGGGTTTCGAAGACAGTTGGGGCTATGTTTAAAGAATGTTGAGATGACTTGTCAGGCAGAAGAGGAATGAGATTGTCACAGCTTCTATCGATGCTCTGGGAATTGAAAGAAAGGAAAGGATGGTCATACTTAATAGTTTTACGCTTGGGTGATACTGATTTACTGAACATAAATTTGACTTTTTTTTGAAGGTGATGAAAAAAGACTTGACGGAAGTAGACAGAATGCTGCCAGCGTTGACCGCATCATATAATTTTTTTTCCCTTAAGCCATGTTGCACAGCAGCTTGTCCTGCCATCTAAAATGTGTAAAAGCAGCATCGGCGAGCCAAGCAACACTATCGAAGAGGGAGGGAGCAGCAACAATGGACAGCAGGAGGAGGGCGGGAGGGAAGAAACGGCAGACAGCGGAAGGAGGGCGAGGGAAAAGAAACAACAGAGAGCAGGAGGACGGAGAAGAAATAATGGACAGCGGGAGGAGTGTGGGGGTGAGGGGAAAGCAACACGAGGGAGGTGCAGGGGAGGAGGGACAGAGCTGCAACAGCAGGAGGGCGGGGGAGTAACTGAATGAGCGCGTAGCCAGTGAAAGAACACTGGCCACAGACAGAAAACTTTACTTGGTCCATGGCCCTACCAAAGACAAACACGAAGCCCTAAGAGGAAGTCGGAGATGAGGAGGAGGAGGCGGTGACCAATAAGAAACAAGGAAACGAGAGTGACATTGAAGCCAATCAATGGTGGGTAACAGTAAGTCATGTGCCGGCTCTAAACCCATTTCAGCCTTTTTTTTTGTTACCAATGGATTTCGCTGACAGCATATGCGCGCTGTTTAGGCGAAACCTAAAAACGAAGTCAAAGTGCAAGATGGGGCAGAAATAAACATGTATAGCGGGTTATTTTTAAGGGGTGAAAGTTGGCGAACAAGATGAACAGCACATGTTGCGAGTTCTAAGTTCAATGAATGTTGCAGAAAATGATGGAACAAGGATACGTACAGACCGCACTAGTCCCAGTAGAACGGGCAGAAGGTGTGGTTAATCGCCGTCCCCTACAAGGGACATCCTCTAAGTGGTGCCAGTCCGTCTGCTGCCCTGTGTAGCCTTTTGTTGCGCTTGGCACAGCTTCCTATTGCAGCAAATGGCCACTGAAGCTGTCCTTCTGCAAAAAATAAAAAACCTGCTGTGCACTTCACAGGTTGCAAAGTCTGTGAAGTTTAAGAAAGTGAGAATTTGGGTGTCTGGAGACCTCACAATTTTGCATGCCCCAAGTGGCAGTCCAGTTTTGTTTTGTGGTTTGTTTTTTTGCATTGTGCCAGATAGGAAAAGTATGCAGTGGCCTGCAATTCATTTGTTGTTTAATTCATGATTGTTTATCCAGCCCAATACAAATCAGAATGAAAAGTAACGGCCAATGATAATGGTCACGAATAGCAAGCACATGCAATCAAATAAAGGAATTGTCTCCTATTCGCTGGATCGTACACACTGAAGACCTCCGGATGAATAATAAGAAACCTAAGACTGTATATCAACAAAATGACACGTTTTTTTAAACGTGTGTTTGTGTCCGTGTGCAGTGCAGAGGTCGGCTCGTACTACGGGGCATATTTACAAGCCCCTATCACCACAGGAACGTCACTTTTTGTGACGTTGTGGCGGCGATAGGGGCTTCGCCTTATATACAAGGCAGTGTTTAGCCACTTAACGTGGCTTAACGCAGCCTTGTAAATAAGGCATCCTTTCACGCTATACTTATCGTGAAAGGGGAGGACAATGGGTGTAGCTGTGGGCGTTCCAACGCAACACCCATTGATTTTAACGCTGCCCCATATTTACAAGGGTGGCGTAAATATGGGGCAGCACCAAAATTAAGACCGGGGAAAACCTGGTCTTACCCTGGCGCAAAGTGGAGAAATGTTTATTTTCTCCTTGTTTTTGCTGTTTCCATGTGTGCTGCGTTGCGCAGCACACATAGAAACAGCAAAATGCCATTGATTGTTTATGTGCAGGAAGGTGTCCCTTCCTGCACATAAACAATCATTAAAAAAAATGACGTTTTTCAACTTGCAGCACACATAGAAGTTACAAAACGGCATTTAAAGATTGTTTATGTGCATGAAGGGACATCTTCCTGCACATAAACAATCACTCCCCTCAACGCAGGCACCCGTGCACTATGGTGCAAGTGTGCCTGCGTTGGCGCTAGGCAGCTAAACTTAGCGCCAGCGCAGGGGGAAACGCAAGACTGCACCGTATTCTTGTAAATATGGTGCAGCCTTGCATTTCTAAAGTGACGAAGCGTGTCCTTAGCCTTCAAGGCTAAACCACACGCTTCGCCACTTCCTCTGTAAATATGCCCCTGCGTGTGCAGAGTATATTTTTTTACCTGCACACAACACGTATATATATGGAATGTATGTTTCCTTTCACATAGTTCTGTATGATTTCTTGCAGATGCCCGTCGCTGTACGCCTACATCTATCTTTCTGTTACGCATTTCTGCCCAGGATGTCACTTTGTCCTTTGGGCTGTGCCTTCTTGACCCCCTTCAAATAAAATGTTCAGGGGCATATGAGCGCAGAATGTCTGTGCACGTAACATATGTGTGGATGGTTGCATGGCCTGTGTTTGTGCGTGTGGGCTTGCACGTGTTACTGTGCCAGTGTGCAGAATCTGTGCCGCTCTCTGCCTTTGTACACGGTAAGCCGTGTGACCTGCAGCAGGTCTGCACCCACTCCCACCCATCCGGTGACTAAGATGAGAGATAATAACCTCACAGGCAGAAATTGGAGCAGGGACCGGGCGGGAGCCTCTCAAGCCGCAACAAGGCGAAGGCCCCGGGCGCAGGCACTGCGTTGTGGCAAGTTAGCAGCTGGGCCCAGACAAGGATCTCCGTGCTGCGCGCGCCACGCCCAGCCCCCCGGCGGAATCCCAGGGCCCGGATCCTTCAACGAATCCCTTCTCAGATCTCAGGCTCCGCGCCGCTGACCCTGCAAAACTGCACACCCAATCTCAGCCCTTCAGAACAGCAACTCCCGTATACTAACCCCACGCTCTTACAGTCTATTCCTGACGTGAATGCGTCACAAACCCCAGTCACTAATTAGAGGTGGGCGATACAACACATTAACAAGGAGTCGAGCCAAGGGTCTGGCTAGGCTCTTAGAGCCTGCACGAGCCGAGCCCTGAAAATAGTTGCCATATCTAAATCATGCGGTAAATATCATGTGAAAAAAATATGATAGTCTTTTAAAAAAAAATATATATATATATATCGCGACAACTCCGTCAAACACCTTGGATTCCTTCCCAATAAAACGGAGCACGGACCACGAAATAGTGCAGCAAGTATTCTTTATTGCTCACCGACCTCTACAGCCACATATATATATATGTATCTTGCAGAAGCGTTTCACATTAATACATCAGATTGGAAGTTGTTCTCAGATCTGATAATGGAAAAAAGGAAGCTCTGTAAAATAAAATATTTTCCGAGGGTCACACAATTTGGTCAAGCAGGAAAGCCAGGAATGGTCCCATGTTTTCTGGTTTCACATTATGCAATTCACCCACTGGATCACTGGATGGCTATGCCAAAGGTTTATGCTTTGATTTTAATTCTAAGCGCATAATGGTAAAGCGTGGGTGGCAGGCAGAAGCCACTTTAAGGGTTCGAGATTCTAATAGGACCTCAAGCTGAGCCAGAACCAGGCCTCTGGCTCGAGCCTGGCTCTGGCCTTAAGTGGTCGCCCACCTCTATCACTAATGCATTCTTGCCCTATACCCAGCATAGGTCTCTCGCAAAGACACAACAGACCAGATGGCGGCAGGGCAACCTCCCCTGGAACAGTGCTGGACTGGCCGTAGCGGGCAAGGGGCATTTTCCCGGGAGGCTGGAAGGGTGGTGGCAGGTTTTGCAGCAGTGGGGGGCGGTTTTTTGTTACTGGGGGCAGGTTTTGCAGTGTTGCTGCAGTATTGGCCCCCAGTAACAAAAGCAGCAGTGCTTCACACTTGCACACAGCCCCCCCTCCTACAAAATTGCCAGGGCTGCTTTGGGTTCCCAGTCAGGCAGAGGCTGAATTACAGCTGTGCAAGAGTCTCTTGTAGAAAGAGCAGACAGAGTGGTGGGAGCTGCAGTGCTGAAGCACTTTGAGAGCAGTGCAAGCTTCTCTCATACGTCCCATTGAGCTGCAGGAAGCATCAGCTTCTCTCAGCCACAGCCCAGGGAGTGGCAACATGTGTTTTCTCATACATGCAGCAGTAGGAAAAGCTTCTCAGACTGTTACAGCACGGGCTACAATAGTACAATATGCTGCTATCACGCACAGAGTATGAGAAGCTAGAGTGGAGTGGTTTCTGATCCAGACTGCACAGGCAGCAGCAGTGCAAGCTTCTTTCACGGGTACAACATATGACTAAGGAGTACAAGCTTCCCCACCCCGAATTTCACTAACTAAGCTATGCTCCTGGGGTTGTGCTGCAGCAGAATAAGCATTTCTAATAGATAACGCCAAGCGGCCTGCAGTGAAGCTTCTCTCATTACTACAGCTCCACAGCATCAGTACAGGTTTTTCTCATATATACAATAAGGGTAGCAGAAGGCAAGCTTCTCACACAGATACAGCATAGGCTACCTAAGTGCTTTCTTCTGTCAAAGATAGAGCATGGAGAGCACAAGCTTCTCTTATAGGTAGAGCGCAGGCTGCAACAATGCAAGCTTCTCTTTCATATTCCGCACAGGCAGCAGCATTGCAAGCTTCTATTGTATGTGGAGCACAGATCCCACAGAATATACTCTTTTATCATAGTTAAAGCAAAAGCTGTGGCTGGAGCAGTGCAAGCTTCTCTTCTAAATCACAGGGTGTGAGGCCCTAATCTCATGGATACAGCACAGGCAGCAGCAGTGAAAGCTTCTCTCATATAGCACAAGAGCTGCCTTGCAATCATCTCTGATGCATAAAGCTCAGAGCGTAGCATGATGGTCTCTCATTGATACAGCTCAGAGAGTGTCATTACAAGTATCTTTCTTAGATAAAAAAAAAGTGGGGGTGCCAAAATAAGCCTTTTTTAGAATACAGGAACCTGCAAAGCATGCTTCGCTCTAAGATGCATCACAGGTGGAGATGCAGCCCAGAGAGCAGCAATACAAGCTTCTGTCACAGATCAGCTCAGGCAATGGAAGGGCATGCTTCGCTCATACATAAAACACATGCAGCAACAGCGCAAGCTTCTATCATAGATGTTGCACAGACAGTGGCATCTAAAAGCTTCTCCCAGAAATAAAGTACAGGGAGCTGCTGTGCATGCTTCTATTGTAGATACAGAACGCACAACATATTCTCTCAAAAATACAGCAATGAAGCTGCAGTGAAAGTGTCTATTTTAGATAAAGCTGGCATTAGAAATATTTTCACACAGGAACATCACAGACAGAATTAATGGCTGATTCCATCGTAGTGCAGCATGAGGGAGGTTCAGTACAAGCTCCTGTCAGTGATTTCAAGCTTCAACGGCATGACAAGTTTCCGTCATATACAAAACAAAATTAGCATAGCAGCAAACAATGTTTGTTCCTCTGCTTTGGTTTGTATCCCCTTTAAATCCTGAGGATTATTTATTTTTGTCCAGAACTGCAATAAAAGTAAAATACAATTTAAAAAACAGTTGTCGCCACCTGAGTATGTCATCTGTATAACAGTGCACAAAGGGTGGTGAGCTTAAGGTGTGCAAACGGTGAGCTCAGGCGCATTGCTGATTAACTATGTTTCGTAAGCCTGCAAAGTCCATCTGTTTCTTCCCTTATTCTGATACCCCGTGCTAGGCATATCTGGTTTTCACCATCGTTCCTAATTCAGCAGTTATAAGCATCTGACTATGTTGGGACGGAAATGTTGCCTGCATGGTGTACAGTCGCGCCCCCTGCCTGGAGTGCCCAAATGTGAATATCTGATATCCAGGTTTTTGGATTTTTGACCACAGCCTCATGCTAATCTACTAAGTGAGTGAAGTCAGAGGCCTATCACTTGATGTGGGTCTGGTTTTGCAACTTGAGAGTGCACCTAGTGCTCTCTCAATAATAAAAGATGACTACTGTCCCGGTCTCCTGTTCAAGCGGCAGTGCAGTGGTGGCAGCATACTGTTGCTCTTTTACAAAAAAGTGGCGTAGGGCGGCGCCACAAGTCTTTTTGCTGCGCTGCCCTACAACAATTTGAAACCATATTTATGAGATACAGTGCATTCCTGTCCTTTCAGTCAGCGCTGGTGCACAATTTGGTGCCTAGCGCCAACGCAGGCACCCTTGCACCATGGTGCATGGGTGTCTACAATGTTAGCAGGATTGATTCTGGCAGAAAGAGGCACCTTTGTGCACAAAAACAATCCATGGAGGCGTTTTCCTCGTTCTATGTGTGCTGCAGAATGCAGCACACATGGAAAGAGGAAAAACAAGGAGAAATGAAAACATTTCTCCTCAATATGCCTGCTCTGGGGAGGCATAAGGTTTTGGCGCTGCCCCACGTTTACATGATTTTGTAAATCTGGGGCAGTATCAAAATCCATGGGTGTTGCTTGGGAAAACCCACCGCAATGCCTATGGAACGCCTCCTTGACGTAGAGTAAGGCAACGCAGCGCTTTGCACTGCCTTACTCCATATCTATGAGGCCATGCAAAACCATGCAGGGCAGCTTTGCGTCGCCTCATATATATAATTAAGAGGCCTGCGCCACCGGAGCGTCAAAAAAAGTGACACACCGGCAGCGCAGGCCTCTTGTAAATAAGCCCCTGTGGTTTTAGTTATCCCAGTGTGAATAGATATTTTTATCTGTGTCACTGGAGTGGTGGGCTACTGGCCCACTCGTGTAAAGGTCTGTTGCTGCAACTGAACTAAGATCCTTGTGCATGTGTATGCATATGTGTGGTTTGCGTCTTACACACATTGTGCATGTCTGAGTGTACCAGAGTGAAGGAGGCCAGGGCCGGACTGGCCATAGCGGGCACCGGGCGTTTCCCCGGTAGGCCGCTAGGGTGGGGGCCGGTTTTGGGCCCCTGGGAGGCCGTTTTTGTTACCGGGGGTCGACAATATCGGCCCCCTGTAACAAAATCGGCCGAAACCGGCCCTCGCAAACTGCTCGGCTGCACTCCCCCTCACCCCAGGGGGGGCCAGCTGAGCAGTTTGCCAGGGCCGGTTTCTGTTCCCAGTCCGGCCCTGAAGGAGGCTATAGGTTCTATTTGGGAACCCGCTGGCCTGTTCATGTGCACAAGATGGGGTGAAGTTACTTTCCCAGGCAATGAAAGTGCAGCACTGACATTCCTGAGACTGGAGGGTGTGGACATAGACACTGAAGTGGGGAAAGAGGAGACAAGTTCCCATTAGAAATTCAATGGGGCCCTTAGCTGCATCTAGGTGTTGATTAGATAGAAACAAGGGCGGACTCTGAAGGCTGCATCTCAATCACAAGCTATAACATGTATAATGTTCTGTGCACCAATTTTCCGGCACCTGCCGCTGTTTAGTGCCACTGTCCAGCAGATCAAAAATTATAACAAATAGGAAGGTGCACCAGAAGGAAGTCAAGTTCCGATATGTATTCACAATATATCCTTTATTTTATTTCTTCAATGCAAAAAAGTTCAAATCCAGCCAACACGTTTCATTCCAATTGCTCCTGGAACTTCATCAGGGCTTCGAATAAAGTGAAGTCCTCATCACCAGCCGACTAGACTACTGCAATGCCCTCTACATAGGAATCGCCGCACACCTTCTACAGAGACTTCAGACCATACAGAACGTCGCAGCCAGACTCATCCTTGGCCTTCTCCGACGGACCACAACACACCCCACCTCAGGAAACTCCACTGGCTTTCCGTACAGAAGAGATGCTAATTCAAGCGGCTGACCGACACACACAAGACTCTACTCAAAAAGGACCCTGCTACATTAACCACCACCTGAACTTCCACCAACCATCGAGAAGACTATGCTCTACCTCCCTTTTACTTGCCCATACTCTCCGCATCTACCGAAGAAGTGGAGGGGTGCCTTCTCCCACATCACAGCAAAGCCCTGGAACAGCCTCCCCACACACCTCCAGACCATCACTTCACTTCCAGAATTCCGAATGGCCCTCAAGACCTGGCTGTTCAAATAAGCCTCCGGGGCCTGCAAGCACCTGTATACCCTATCGGGTGATTAACCGTGCTTCATAAATCCTGATTTATTGATTGAAATCTCTCTAATTGGCTAGTGAGCCCTACCAAGTGAGATACTTCATGTGTTGCATTGGATCTGCAACCAACCGTCTTTCCAACAGGATCTGTACAAAAAGCCTGACATATTGTCCTGACTTGTGTACAGAAGGTTGTCGGTGCTTGTACAAAATGTCTCATTTGTGTTTTTGAGGGCAGTACACCTAAGATCGGGCATGCACTGCACATTTCTGCAGAAGAGTCATGGCACTCTCAGAGTTGACTTTCCCACAAAGTGCCTTCCATGTGCTCAGTCGTGTTGGAGGGGAGTGACCAGGATCAAAGTGAGAGTTCAACATAGGCAAATGGCAGTTCTCTGGGCGCCGTCTCCCGCACGTAGCCTCACGCTATCTCAATCATATTTAGGAAATCAGGGGGTGTTCAGGGAGGTGGGAGCAGCACTCACCCAACGTCAGTCGAACCTATGTCCTTCAGTCTCTCTGTCTCCATTGCACGTGTCAGGCATTCATTTATCATTAATTCAGGTCGTGGTGGGTGATTAATTAGAAATTAGTCCACACCTAAGAGCGGTGCTGGAACCGCCCAGAGATGAAGCTGACAGGAAAGAGAGAAGAAGAGCATGTGGGAACAAGAACAGGGGAAACAACATCACTTTGGATGCTAGTATCAAACATATGCCACCCTTAGGATGCTGGAAAGAGGTATGGGGGAACAGGATAGTTAAGTCAGAGAGTGAGTGTTTGTGCAGCTGTGAACTGCTTTGAAACTCGATGACATGAAAAGTAACGCACAGGCCTACCTATACACTGCAAGACAAGCAGTGCTTACTTTGAGCCAGTGGTTGCCAGCGGGGGACACCGGCACTTATTATTGGGGACTGGCACTTATTGTTCGGCGTCAGATATTTACAGAGAGCAAGACAGAGAAACACACACAAATTGGAAAGATGGAGGAAGAGAAAGATGGAAAAAACATCACAAAGTCAGAAAGCAGGAACCTGCAAGTGTGAGATGAAGGAGCAGGGAGTGTGTGGCAGTGGATGACACAAGCATGAGACTACCAGCCATGGCATTCGACCCACCGATGTTTAATTGCTCCGACCGTGAGCTTATGCTCAAAGCTTCGGGCACCGATACTCATTCTTTTACAAATGAAGCACTGAAGACAAGCCTAATCTATAAACACAAGCACCAATGCAGCACAATACACACAAACTATCACCAAGGGGTACTATGGGTACAATGATGCTAATCTATAACAGAATGTGCTATTAAAGTACAATTCATTCTATCTAAGAGCATGCTGTAATATTAGACAGACCAACCTATCTCCAAAAGCATGCAGTGATATAATATAGTGCAATAACTCTGTAACAGCGCCCACGAATGTGCTAATTACAGTCCATATATGTAACATTAACTAGCAATGTATGCAGTCCCTGGCTTCACACTGCCTATTTGGCTGGGTTTTGAAGCTGTTCTAATTATTTGGGGGATCTAAGCCAACCCAGCTGCCTCGGAACAGAATGCCCAATGTCCGAAAGTGCCATGCTAAGAGCAAGGCCTCATCTAAACTGGGGAGCAGGGATGGCACCATGTGGGTTTATCAGAGGTATCTCAGCAGACTTCAAGTGACCACCACGTGGAGGTCAATGCCACTGGCGGGCTTACTTGCCTTTGCCCATTGGCCCATGTATCGTGGCCGCATGGCGCTCTAATTTGCAGAGTATACAATGCAAAGCATGCGAGGGTGGCGTATTGCTGGGTGCAGTATCTGTCTTTGCAGTCTGGTGATGATGAGAGACACCGCCTTGTGTTTTTTGCGGCCGAAAGACAATGTATTTATTTATTTTGGAGTTTGGGGGTGCCGGTTGCCTCTTGCTATTCTTTTGTACGTTGGCGTTATGTATAGGGAACTCTCTCTGAGTGCATGGTCCGTGAGTGCATTTGGTTGTATGCTATGCACAAGACACCTGGCACACAGCTCTACCGTGTGTGAACATACCTCAGCATTTTCTTCATTCTCTGCTTGAGGGCTCTGGCTCTGGGCCAGGGTCCCCTGTCGTGGGACCTGTCACTCCACACCTGGGATGCTGTCAGTCCTGTTGGTGAACAATCCCAAGAGCGTAAGGAATGGGGTGTGGGACTGTAAAGCGACCGAAACTGGTTCAGGCAGTCCTGGGTTACAGTCACACCTGGCACCTCACGCGGCCACGCACTCTGAACCCAGCCTTCACCCGGCACCCGGCTGTCATGGTGTGGCATGTGCCCTGCCCTTAAAGCGTCCCCCAGCAGGGCACGGCTTACACCGGGGCAATGTGCTCAGAAACGTAATCCTTGCCCAGGGCACAACCTTCCCTCAGCACTGGCATAACACATTGTACCCTTGTTCTAAATCCAGGTGAGGCATTGGCAGGCTTAAGAGTTGTGCTACCTGTGAGACCCAAGTGAGGTGCCCAGGGTGAGGCCTAGAACAGGCGGGAGGACGCTGGCATCAGCCCCCTGCAGCCCAGGGCATTTATTGTGCCGTATCCAAGGATGGTCTTCTACATAACCTAGGTTATCGCTTCTCTCAGGACACATGGCCAGGGAGGTAGATCTGGTGGGGGTGTTTGGGGTATTACACCCCCCTAAAAAATTGATCCTGTAGTAAATAGTTGGATACAAATGCTTCCAGTTGGGTAATTTGAAGTGTCTGTTGTATTTCACCTGGGATTTTTGCATGCCCACACTGCTGTCAAAACAAGCATTTGCAATGCAATAGGTCTCGAATTTCCGAGAGTTTGAGCTATTGGCATTGTAAATGACAATCACTTTTATTTATGAGCTGTTTTTAAAACAGATAAATAAAAGGCATTGTCATTTACAATGCAAATATCTTAAACTCTCACAAATGCGAGACCTATTGCATTGCAAATGCCAGTTCCGTGCTATAAAATTAGGAGAGTGTGTGTCCTGTGCAGCAGGCAGGACAAAGCTATTTGAGAAAATAGTGCTCAGAAGCTTTAATTAAAGCCTACCGAGTAACAACACTCGTAACAGGTAACTGGTGAACTTGGAATTACACCTGGTACAATGGGGCTCTGAAAGGGAAAGTAGCAGCACTTCATTAAGAAGAGTAGCAGCACTTCATTAAGAAAGGGAGAGTACAGCACTTCATTAAGAAAGGGGGAGTAGCAGCACTTCATTAAGAAAGGGAGAGTAGCAGCACTTCATTAAGAAAGGGGGAGTAGTAGCACTTCATTAAGAAAGAGTGGAACAGTCAATAAACGCACCTTTATATTTCCAAATGGAGTTCTGATTATAAGCACTGGGGAGAGTACGTGCCCTTACGGCTAGGGTGGTCGACCTCACGCTGGGGATCCGGGTTCGAGTCTCGGCAGGGACGCTCAACATCCTGTGATTCTGGGCAAATCACTTAATGTCCCCGTGCCTGCCAAAAATGAATGTGTCCATTGGTAACGCAACTGGTGCTTATGTAAAGCGCTCCGATACCTTCGGGTCAAGTTCGCGCTATATAAAACTCCGGTGGGGGGAAGCATATCTCTTAAAATGCTAACGTGCCAAGAAGTACTGTTTACTGAAGGCGTCACTGGGGTATGACGCAAGAGAATCACCCGTTAAATACACCAATAAATTCCATGGAGGCCTTTGAAGTGTCCAGGTGCGGGACCATGCCCAAGAGCACACAAGTGAGAAACAGAGGGAGGCGGCTGCCTGCTGGGATCCGACAGCTTCTGGACCCTAAACAGACACATCAAGCTTGCATGCAGGAAACGACCGACAACATTTAATCGCCATCGTCAGTTCAAAACATCACCAAAGGCGCTGGAACTGCTAGAAACTTAAAATAAAGATGCACAGAAGATTCTGGCCGAAATATTACCAGCCTGCCCGAGCAAAAACTGCAAAGT
Source organism: Calotriton arnoldi (assembly GCA_963921515.1). NCBI lineage: Eukaryota > Metazoa > Chordata > Amphibia > Caudata > Salamandridae > Calotriton > Calotriton arnoldi. The sequence goes on from CAWUFW010005668.1 coordinate 1,013,727, forward strand.
GAACTTTACTGCAGATTCCAAGCAGGGGCGGCCACGCTTGATTTTACCAATCGGCCTTGAAACCTCATCTCGCCCCCACCGCTACCGGAGAGAGGAAGTGCAGATGATCACATGTCCACAGGTGCAACATCTGTGCTCCCACTACACTGTAGCTGCCCGGTGAGCAGAGGAACACACACTCACACACTTCAAGTAATCGTACACAAGGCATGCACATGTGGCAAGTTGTAACAGTTGAAAACACGACTCCTGCGCGGACCCACATGTAGCGCCCCACTGCACAAACGTGCCCATAAGCGCTTTAAAACACGCTTTGTGAAAACATTGACCTAACTTCCAGTTGACCGGATGGGATTGGTTTCTACCAAGCTCGACTCTTTTCTCTGTGTTTTGTTTAACCTCGACTGACCTTGTAGAGTGAAACATTCTAGTTAATTCCAGATAGTGGTGGGAAACGCAACTGGTGCTTATGTAAAGCGCTCCGATACCTTCGGGTCAAGTTTGCGCTATATAAAACTCCGGGGGGGGGAGGGGCGGGGGGAGAAGCATATCTCTTAAAATGCTAACGTGCCAAGAAGTACTGTTTACGAAGAAGCCTGGGTGGGCTGAAGGCGTCACTGGGGTATGACGCAAGAGAATCACCCGTTAAATACACCAATAAATTCCATGGAGGCCTTTGAAGTGTCCAGGTGCGGGACCATGCCCAAGAGCACACAAGTGAGAAACAGAGGGAGGCGGCTGCCTGCTGGGATCTGACAGCTTCTGGACCCTAAACAGACACATCAAGCTTGCATGCAGGAAACGACCGACAACATTTAATCGCCATCGTCAGTTCAAAACATCACCAAAGGCGCTGGAACTGCTAGAAACTTAAAATAAAGATGCACAGAGTACTCTGGCCGAAATATTACCAGCCTGCCCGAGCAAAAACTGCAAAGTGAACTTTACTGCAGAGTCCAAGCAGGGGCGGCCACGCTTGATTTTCACAATCGGCCTTGAAACCTCATTTCGCCCCCACCGCTACCGTAGAGAGGAAGTGCAGACGATCACACGTCCACAGGTGCAACATCTGTGCTCCCACTACACTGTAGCTTCCCGGTGAGCAGAGGAACACACACTCACACACTTCAAGTAATCGTACACAAGGCATGAACATGTGGCAAGTTGTAACAGTTGAAAACACGACTCCTGCGCGGACCCACATGTAGCGCCCCACTGCACAAACGTGCCCATAAGCGCTTTAAAACACGCTTTGTGAAAACATTGACCTAACTTCCAGTTGACCGGATGGGATTGGTTTCTACCAAGCTCGACTCTTTTATCTGTGTTTTGTTTAACCTCGACTGACCTTGTAGAGTGAAACATTCTAGTTAATTCCAGATAGTGGTGGGAAACGCAACTGGTGCTCATGTAAAGCGCTCCGATACCTTCGGGTCAAGTTCGCGCTATATAAAACTCCGGGGGGGTGGGGGCGGGGGGAGCAGCATATCTCTTAAAATGCTAACATGCCAAGAAGTACTGTTTACGAAGAAGCCTGGGTGGGCTGAAGGCGTCACTGGGGTATGACGCAAGAGAATCACCCGTTAAATACACCAATAAATTCCATGGAGGCCTTTGAAGTGTCCAGGTGCGGGACCATGCCCAAGAGCACACAAGTGAGAAACAGAGGGAGGCGGCTGCCTGCTGGGATCCGACAGCTTCTGGACCCTAAACAGACACATCAAGCTTGCATGCAGGAAACGACCGACAACATTTAATCGCCATCGTCAGTTCAAAACATCACCAAAGGCGCTGGAACTACGAGAAACTTAAAATAAAGATGCACAGAGGACTCTTGCCGAAATATTACCAGCCTGCCCGAGCAAAAACTGCAAAGTGAACTTTACTGCAGATTCCAAGCAGGGGCGGCCACGCTTGATTTTCACAATCGGAAGCGTCCACAGGTGCAACATCTGTGCTTCCACTACACTGTAGCTGCCCGGTGAGCAGAGGAACACACACTCACACACTTCAAGTAATCGTACACAAGGCATGAACATGTGGCAAGTTGTAACAGTTGAAAACACGACTCCTGCGCGGACCCACATGTAGCGCCCCACTGCACAAACGTGCCCATAAGCGCTTTAAAACACGCTTTGTGAAAACATTGACCTAACTTCCAGTTGACCGGATGGGATTGGTTTCTACCAAGCTCGACTCTTTTATCTGTGTTTTGTTTAACCTCAACTGACCTTGTAGAGTGAAACATTCTAGTTAATTCCAGATAGTGGTGAGAACTGATCATTGCCCTGTTTGGTTACAGGGGGGTTTTCTATTCAACCACTACAAATATTTGATGCTTGGTGAGTGGTTATGTGCTGCCAGACCGCAAAGAACAACACGCTGCACGGACGTTTTCTCGTATTGACTTCCTTATGATTTAATCTGTATTAAACAAACCAAAATTGAAAATATTGATCTGCCTTGAGAAAGCCCTGGCCTGTTGGCCTTTGGGCGAAACACGTGTCGGCTGTTCTCCTGTTCTTCACATTGAAATAAAAAGATCTTTTGAAAATCAAAATTAGACGCTCTGCTGCTTCTATGATCCAAGCAAACTATTGAGGGATGTACTGACCCTCTAAAACAAACACTAAAAATACAGCACATAACCACTCACCAAGCATCATAATTTCGTTTTGGGTGGTTTCTGGGTAAACCCACCGTTGTGGTTTGTGCTTCAACAGATTAGGGGTCCTGCCCAATTGAGTGTGAACCTTGGTAATACCCACCAAACTTTTGTCCCACTACAAATATTTGGTCATATACAGGCCGATACCAAAATACAACAAGCTCGGTCCCGAAAGTGAAAGAGGACCGCGCTGCAGCCGGAGCATGGGGATCTCTTGTCTTTATGGGGTCATGTGTTTCTAATTAGAAACACATGGCCCCATAAAGATAAGAAACTGCTTTGCGACAGCAGCAAAGCAGGCCACCGAGTCCGGCTCAGAGGCGAAAGGGCGTCCACCAAAAACCCTCATTTCCAATGGCAGGCCACCGTTTACCATAAAAGGTGACGCCAGCCAATGGAAATGAGGGGTGGGGCTTAAAGCCCTTTTCTCAAACTCCTCATTAACAATAAATCTCGCCGAGCGAGCTTTGCATGTGCTCAGCAACGCTAGGCGAGACCTAAAAACACACACTCTATCTGCTTTGAAGGCCTTAGAAATGTTGATTAGCTCGAAAAATATTGCATTTTAAGTACCCCTAACACTCAGCTCTTTTTCCACAGCCCCTTAAGCCCCCCTCATGTTCTGTTTATTTTTTGTTGTAGATTTATATAGCACGAACTCGACCTGAAAGTATTGGAGTGCTTTACATGAGCACCAGTTACATTACACAAGAACACATTCGTTTATTTTTTGGGAGGCACGGAGAGATTAAGTGATTTGCCCAGAATCACAGGCTGCTGAGCCAACGCCGAGACTCGAACCTGGTTCCCCAGCTCCAAAGTCAGCAGCTCTGGCCGTTAGGCCATATCCTCTCCTATATAATGTCTCTCTCTCATATATCTATCTCTCAAATAATGTGTTTTAACAAGATGTCCCAGTGTGATTGTTAGGAAAACTGAAGCTCAAACCCCCAATCATACTGACCAAGCTACGTCCCTGCACATGGCTGTTGGATAGGTAGGAAAACGTGACCCCCACCCACTCGTCCTGGATACCATTGGAGGGACCCTGCTCTGCAAACCTGCTGGGGTGCAAGGGTCAGAGGGCTGATAAGAGGTTCGCAGGAGCCCTGCTGGGAATTAAGGGCGAAGGGCAGAGGAGCACGCACTGTTTCCCTGGGCACACCCACCAATGCACCTTTGCCTGTTAAAAGACTTCCTCGCGTTGCTGTTTCTTGACTCTCTTTCACTCACTCTAGGGAGCCCCTATGTCAACCGCGGCTCTAACTCCTCTCCTCACACCGCCCTCGGGTCTCCTCCCGAGTGTTACGCCAAGCGGAAGCATCGGGGTCGGGAATAAGCTGTGCTTCCGTTGGGTATTCTGCGAGCTGCACAAATCAAGCTTGTTAGACTGCAATGGCTGTTTTTAGTGTAAAACCAGTGGAAGGGGCCCAATTGTCTTGCTTGCATAGGGAACAGGACCCACTATTGCTACGTCACTGGTTGCTAAGACTGTGAATATTTGACCCGGACCGCACGAGGTGTATTGCAATTGTGCACCAACTGACCAGTGCAAAAACGCCATTTGTACCAAAAAAAATGCATTTTTGCAATCGTCAGTCAATAAAAATGTTTTTGCACTGGTCGGTAAGTGCAAAAATTGCACCGCACCGGTGTAAAGTTTATGTAACCCGGCCTGGTGTAGGCCAGTGCTGCAAAGTACTGTATGTATCTGCGGTGTGTTTGTGTGCACGCGAGCCCTGGCTCACACTGCGGCTTGATGTTTGGATTCGATGTATGTTAACGGCGGGGATGGGCTGGAATGTGCCGCTGTGCACTGAAGCTTCGGAGTCCATGTTGCGAGGCCCTGCTATTTTCAGAGGGGTGTGTTGTCTTTGGAGAGTGCGGTACCTGGGGAGGGCTCCCCCGCCGTGTGGATATGCTGTGCTGAGGTGTGTAAGCTTTGGGATAAGTTGTAGCTGGGGAGGGCTAGGGTGTGTCATTTTTCTCTGTCACGTTAAAGCTGAGTCGCCTCTGGGAGGTGGGGATGAACCAGTAAGAACTAGTTCGGTGTAAATGGAATACTGCAGCGTTTCTGGCCCCCGGGGCTTTTTTCTCTTTTTTCAGCAGACACTGTTTTTGCTTCTGCGCCAGGTGAGAGCACAGAAAAGGAACACGATGAAATAGAGCAAAAGTTACATTTTTAAGAGCGTTTGTCCGCAAAGTGGGGAATGTACCCAAAAAAAGACCACACATTAAAAGAGAGATGGAGTCTGGGGACTTAACGCAAGATGATGCTCCCCCCCCCCCCCCCAAAAAAAAAAAATGTCATAGGGGACCACCGACACTCCATATCTCAGAAATATTCTTAGGGTTCGTTGGCTTGGGGAGTCCCCTGAAGGGTGGGGCCTGTCAGCTCCACAGGGGCCTGTGTTACATACAACCTTGGGGACTTGCCAGGAAACTGGGGTCTGGGACATTTCCAGACAGGCGCTTGAATCCGAAAGGCTAGTGGCGTGACATGTCTGTCTCAGCTATGCCAACCTTTTGCAGGCACCATCATGGAATGCACTGCCCCAGTTACGTATGCCCATGTCTGCTGCTGTGCTCACCAGACTATTTTTCGGCATGCGCCTAGATTTAGGCTCCGCAATTCAGCAATAGTGAACGAACATCTATAGAACCATGCCCATGTGCAAGTAATTGGCCTATGCACCCCAAGAAGTGTTCACTAGTATGCTTGTGGCATGCTTTTTTTGGGGGGGGGGGGACACAAAAGGATTTAAACACAACTATCTGCTGTTAGTAAGAGGCTTCCATCTTGGCCCTGTGGCTGAAGAGTCCTGAATGTCCCCTCTCTATTTATCTGCTATAGGACGTCCTGTGCTATGGCGTCAGGCGTTGCTATGCGAATTTCACCCTGAACCTTTTGGGCATGCTCAAGGTAAGTTTTAAGTCATGGCCCTATCTACCTTGCATGCCAAATCTTTGCTATTGTGTCTTATAGAGGTGAAGGGCACCCAGGCCACCAGGGCTGGGGGTCCAAACAAGCACCACCTCTCCATTTGGCCCAAGGTTTCCTGCAGCATGGTGCCTGGTGTTCGGTACAGATGTCGCTGTGCACTACGTGGCACGTTCACGTGGGGGTATGCTGGAGGCGACTTGTAAGACTGGGGTGTGTCTAGAAGGCATGCAAGAGTTGCCATGATTTTAAAAGCTACATTCCTGTTCTGAAAGGAGTCTAACACAACTGGTAGCAATGTACTTGTGAACTTCTATGGGGCACCCTCCCTGTATACACTAGTGCACACAGAGTGTACCCCTAAGCGTGCAAAGAAATCTCTACTCTAATGCCCAGGCCTGTGATACAGGAGGTCCGAGGGAAAGACAGAGAAGAGGGCTCTTTTATTCTTCTATGGCATTGTGCCAGCAGAAGCATTCCAAATGTTTAGGGACCGTCTCAGACAAGAAAAATCTAAAAAGGATCCAGAGGTGTCTGATAGCGCATAAGCTCCCTCACAGGGGCAGCTGCCCCGTCGTGATATGTTTCCAGTATCTGCTTGGTCACTGGCTGCAGTAATGACCTCCTTGTGGTCTAGATTTCTCACGAACATCAACAATGTCCTGTGGGATTGCATGGCGGATAAAAAAACCTTGAAAAGACTCCTACCGTAAACATCACCACTGCTCATCCTTTGCTCACTACCAAGATCCACTGCTCCATACCCACCACCCTCTGCTCAATGCCCTCCTGCCATCGCCCAGACTTCAGCTACTCCTCATGGTTCCCTGCCTTACTCTCCTAAGCAAGCCTTGAGGAACAGTGTTTACCCCCTAAGCCCTCTTGTACCTTACCATAGACTGGAAGGACTATTGGTGATGGATGATGCATCTATTGTATCAACCTGTGCAGGGCCAGACTGGCCGAAGCGGCCATCGGGCATTTGCCCAGGAGGCTGGAAGGGTAGGGGCTGGTTTGGAGTGGTGGGGGCCGGTTTTGTTACTGGGGGGCGGTTTTGCAGCGACGCTGCAATATTGTCCCCCAGTAACAAAAGCAGCAGTGCTGGGGGACGGTTTTGTTAAGCACCAGTGCTTTACGCTTGCACCCCCACCCCCCCACCCCCGGGGTGGGGGCCGGTCTGACCAAATTGCCAGGGCTGCTTTGGGTTACCAGTCCGGCCCTGAACTTGTGCCCCTTTTCAAACCTCCTTTCTTGTGGCTTACGCGATGAGCACCTGGTGTCTTTGCCTGTGTTCACTGCAATATTTTGATCCCCTGTTGGTGGAGGATGCTGGGTGTCTCTCACTATGCACGTTTCCCTTCTTTCCTCTTCGTTTGACTAGCTCTGGCTTCAGTGCTAAGTCCCGTCTTTCTTCCATTGGCTGTTCACGTGTTTGTGTGTGAGGCCGAGAAAAACTGAAAAGGGGGAAAGAAGGAGGAAGAGAAAGATGGAAAAACTGTGGGAAGGAAAGAAAGCACAGATGAAAAAGAGCCTGCAAGATTGAGACAAAGGGACAGGGAGTGTCAGGTGGTGCATTAAAGAGGCATGAGGTGAAATCAACACCACGCATCCTTGGTGTTCAGCACCCTCACATTTGATAGTGCAGGCCACCTGCCCTTGAGCAAACCTTCGGGACCTGGCACTTATTATTTTACAAATTAAGCACTAAAGATGAGTCTGGGGTGCGCTACCAGACATGTATTGGTTCTCCACCCAACTTACTATTCTAGGCCTCCTTGAGTGGGGCAAGGCAGGCAGGCTCTTCTGTGCATCGGAGTACAGTTCGAGAGGAAGGCCCGCACTGCAGTGTGGGGGGTGTACATTGTGAGAGCAGGCCAAAACTGATGTGAAGAAGGGTACAGTATGAGAAACAGGCCCACGTCACAGTGTGGCGGGGGTACAGTGTGAGAAGCAGTTAAAAACTGCAGTGAAGATGGGTCTCACAAAAGAGGTATATTGTTAGAGGTAGGTCAAAGGTATTGTGTACTGGGGTAAGGTAAGCGGCAAGACAAAACTGCTGTGCATAGGGTACAGTGTGAGGCAGATCGAAACTGCTATGTACCCCGTACTGTGGGAGGCAGTTTATACACTGCCGGGCAAAGGGGTGCAATGGGAGAGGCAGGCCAAAACTGCTGTGCAATGGGGTATAGTGGGAGAGCAGGTCAACACTGCAGTGCACAGAGATCGCGTGAGAGGCAGGCCAACACTGCTGTGCAATGGGGTATAGTGGGAGAGCAGGTCAACACTGCAGTGCACAGAGATCACATGAGCGGCAGGCCAACACTGCTGTGCAATGGGGTATAGTGGGAGAGCAGGTCAACACTGCAGTGCACAGAGATCACATGAGCGGCAGGCCAACACTGCTGTGCAATGGGGTATAGTGGAAGAGCAGGCAAGCATTGTAGTGCACAGAGATTGCGTGAGAGGAAGGCAAAGCTGCTGGGTATAACGTAAGGAGCAGATATTAACAATGCTGTGCAAAAGTGAGTTATGCAACTTTTTCTGGATTGTGAATTGCTTTTATTGTGTGTTTAGCTGTTTTCTCCTTTGTAAAGTGTGTAGTGTTGGAGTGATGGCAGTTAGCTTCAGTCGCGAATGAAAAGTGATGACATCTTCTCACGTTCAGATAATAAAAGTCTAATAACCCCCTAAACAAATAAACATGCACACAAACAATGCTGTGCACAGGAGCACAGCGCCCGGTATTGTTGGGCATTGCGGAGCAGCGCCAGGAAGAAACCAACACGTTTCGGCACACGCTCTTCGTGTGAGAATCAGACCATCTCTCCTGTGCAAAGGGACAGTGTGACAGAGGGGGACCCAACACAGCCGTGTGCAAGAACACATTGTGACAGGCAGGGCACAACACTTTGGTGATCAGTGGTATACCAACAGTGTGCAGCACAGGAGCAGAGTTCGAGAGGCAAGCCAACACTGCGGTGCACATGATTACAACGCGAAGGGCTCAAACCTAGCTGTACAACCTTGTCCCTTTCCTTTTTTCTAGAGCTTCAGTGACTTTAACACCCTCACCTCCCTTTCGAACTCCTAGAGAAGTGGACTCCCACACTCACATTTTTCACCCTGCACGCAACAGCCGACCCCTGTGCCCGTGGTCAGGCAGCGCCTGGTTGGGTCCGCCAGGCACCTACGTGGTGTATATTAACTCTCATACGTCGCCATTGCCACCAGCATGCCAGTAGACCCGATTCAGGAACAAAACTCCCGATTTTTTAGGAAAAAAAATGCTTTCTTTTGGCTAACGCTCGTCTAAAATTGCCTCTGCTTCAACAGAAGTCAATGAGCGAAATACATCCCCCTTTCCTGTTCTAAAATGTTGTCATGTATGTTGCTATTTATTGCATGCGTGTGCTTTCTATAGCAAGAACCGGACTTCCCTGGAGCAAGGAGGGTCATGGGGGTGGGACAGGTAGATAGTACCACCAAAAGGAGGCCTCTACATGCTCACCCGAGCTATCAATCACCCCGCCTAGCTCCCGAGCCATCGCCGAGGCGATTCCCCTGGCGCGACAGGAATGTCTCGTAAACGAACAGCGAGGGATTACCGCCTCCCCCTTTGAAGCGGGGGCACTCCCTGCGCAGGGGGGGAGGAATGCGCCGGCAAGTCGAGGCGCGGCGCGCCTCGCTCAGGTAGGGACACCTCCCAGCACCCTGCCTGCGGCCGGCACCCACACACGGCCATATATGGTAAAAACAACCGCGCGCCACTGCAACAGCACGCCGCCCCACGCACCCGCTGGGTGTGACCCGCTCCTCAGGCCGCGCCCACTGCCATCTCCCCACCTGGGCACCGCCCCGGCCAGCAGCCTCGCCCTGCCTGCCTCGCCCAGCAGCCCGGGGCGCAGCTCTCGCTTTTCACGAAGCTGGCAGATTCCTCTTGTTGTGGTGAAAGCTGACGAGAGGGATTTCCACGAGTAATAATTATGGAATGGAGAGTTGAGTCGAGAACCGGCTTGCTTGCGAGTCTGCACAGCTATTGCATTTCAAGGTGGGGGCCGCGAAGCCCCTTTGTTGACCCCCGAGATTGTCAGACCTGTCTCTTCACCAACCCTTGCTCCCCTGCGGTCCTTCCGGTGCCTCTCCTACCCTGGCCGCATGTGGAAATGTGGTTTCTGAGCATATTTATTACAAACGGGTCTTGCTTTGTTTGGACCCTATTAAATATTTGTTTCCATCACACTGCAGAATTAGATCAAATATAATATGCCTTCTTTGCAACCATATATTTTCGCAATGTTTAAGTTGATGTATCTTCAGAGGTAATTTGCTCTTTGCATGCAGCAGATATGTTTCGAAATGTTTGTAAAAGTTTTTTGACATGCATATCAATTTTTTGTGTCTTAGAATACATTTGACACACTGCAGCCTTCACGTTTAACCCTCTCTGAGCCCCAGGAGGATTGTTAGTTGGTTGCAAAATTCACTCACTTTGCAGTAAAGAAGGTCAAAGTAAACACCAATCTCTGTGTTAAAAAATATAGAGTAAGCAGCAATTTGTCAGAAGACATTGCCTGCCATTTGACCTCTGTGTTTGAATGCACAGCAATGTTACAAGTGTTACCTGATAAAAAATGACATCAAAAGCCTCTTTATTGATCATAGTAGGTTTTGAACTCCTGCAGGATTATTCCTGAGGTGCTGCAGCTACTCCTGCACCCCTGGTGCCAGCGCACCTGCAGATGACAGAGCTCTGCCGACTTGGCCAGTGCAGTGCAGTGCAGTGCCTGGTCTGAGCTTCCGTCTACGTGTTGAGTTGTGCATTTCAGTTTCACTGAGGGGTAAGAAGACCACTCTCCTCTACAAACCTCAAGGTGAACACACTGATGACCAGGTTCAGAGGACTGATATCCCCTCTGCGCTCCAGGGCATGGTGGCTGAGAGCACCATCATGTAACGAGGCGGGGCCGTTGCAGGCCATGGAGACTGAGTACACTCTCCATACCTAGAGTTGGGCCCTGTAAAGCAGGCCATGGAGACTGAGCTCCCCTCCATGCGCCTGGCCAGGGTGTGGCCACTGAGCTCTCTGTGTAGGATCTAGTGTGTTAGACTCTCCTGGACGCTTGGAGTTTTAGCCCCATCTGCATATCTAGAAGTGAACACGGCAGCGTACTGTGAGCATGCTGTACATAATGACAGGTAAACTCTACTGAGCCCTTTACATAACTAAAGGTGGTCTTTGCAGGCTTAAATGAGGATCGAACCTCTTCTACATACCTCATGGTTAGCCAGTCACGGTTAGCTTCATGGAGACTAGCTCCCACACCTACTTACGGCTGGGGATAGCAGAGCAAGGCATTCAAGTGTCTGTAAGCACCTAGAGATGGACACTTCAGAGCAGAGATTGTCTGCGTATCCACAGGCGGGTGCTGCAGAATATGAAATAAAGACTGAGATCCCAGCTACAAAGGGAAGTAACAAGAAAACTTGAAGAATAACTTGGAATTTAGCCACCTTCTCCTTGACCACTAATCCGTATTCCCATCTGCAAGGGGCATCAAAATCGCATTAGCCAATACAAGGGATGAGCTTCTTTCCATTGATGAGGATAAATCAGTGCTTAATTTGTGCTGGTGTTTTCCGGTGCTCTGCACCGGCACTTAATTGTCAATACCAGCACGTAGGGCTTTCTGCCACATGGTGGCGCTGTTTGCTTGATTTAGAGATGGGCACAACAACAGTTGTTTATTAATTCAAAATACATTACTAACGACTAATACCTTTTATCGAAACTGTTCTTATAGCTTTGGGGCCTGGAAGAGTCTGAATTGTCACACTTATCGGAGTGTGATTGTTAGAAGTTGTGTTGGTACTGTTGTTGACAGCACTGGCAGGGGCAATGGGTAGTGTGAGCTGTAGTAGCCTTCTGACGAAGGCCCTGGCACTTATTGTTTTACAAATTAAGCACTGAGGATAATACAACCGCTGTAATACGTTTGCCCTGCCCATGGCGTACGACACAATGAACCACACAATACTTCTGAAACGTGAACACAGGCAGACACTGGGCAGAAATCTCCAGAGGTGCACTGCAGAGGGGCCAATCATCACCAACCGCAGCCTGAAAGTTAAAATTGGATTAGTTAAGTAGTCCACACACCCACTGACCTAGGGAACTTCTCCTTAAAACTTCCTACCTGAGACACTGACCACAGAATCGAGACGAGGAGCGAGCCCTTGCCCTGGTACACCTCCATTACTGCAAAATCATGTGTACTGGTCTCCCAACAAAGACATTGCCTAACCAAAGACTTCAGAACCATGGAGCCAGGGTGTGCTTTCTCCTTTATTATTGGGACTACATCAATACTCTTAAAGCACTCCACTGGCTACTAGTAAATTCAGAATTAAATGTAGGGTCTTCTGCACTGTACACAAAATATATTGAGGAATGGACTTGCATAGCTCCAGAAACAGACACATATTGCATCCCACCCAGAGGCTTTCGCTGAACTGCCCATAAGATTAATCGATAAATCTTCAAGAGAATGATCACGGGGTGTGCAAGAACTGAACATCTGAAAAGCCCTTAATCCGATCAAGACAGTTGATTTGCGCTCCCAGGTGGACTGGGAGCCTGTGCCTACTCTCTCCAACCCAGCAACGCAGTTGGGGTTGGAAAGAGCTTCAGTGTGCATGATGGTTTGGCCGTCCTGAGACGGCCGGCCAAACCGTCATGTGCACTGATTACAGTGCTAAACACTCCTCGTCCAGCCTGTCATCTCTGGCCCCGCCCCCAAGCCTTGGCTCCAACAACCAAAATAAAACTATAATAAAAAAGCATTTATTGTTTTATTTTTCATTTTTTGCGCTGCTGGCAGGGGGGTTGGGGGGGCGACGCTCCGCCATAGCGGTGGAGCCGCCGCTGACTGCACTACTGATTCCTGTTGGGCACCGATTATATGTCTGAAGAAGGCTTGCACTTGAGCTACTTGGCTGGACCTGTTCTTTCTTTCCTAGAACTTTGCATTGCTTCTGGTTGTGCTGCTCTTTGTGTGAGAAACGTCTGCACTGCTGCTGCCCCTTCTGTGTCTATTCTTGTACTGCTGCTCCTATCTGTGTGCTACGCAAGTGTCCATGCATGAGTGAGACATGCAATGCTGCCGATTATTACATGCATGTTTGTGCATGCTGGGGAAGCTTGCAGTTCTGACGCTTAGGCTGTGTATGCTCTGTTCATATGGGAGGAACTTGCAGAGCTGTTCCCTTTGCTATAAACGCTATGTGCATGTGTGCGGGAAACTTGCATGTGTGCTCTGTTCTTGATCTGTTGTGTGTCTGTGTGTGTCAGGGTTTCTTGTTTCTTGTGGTGCTGCCATTTCAGGGATCTGTTCTGTTTTCATGGCATAAGTTTGACATGCTTTTGCCCATTGCATACCTGTTGTACATGACGGGATCTTGAATTGTTGCTGTCCCTATGGCACCTGGTCTATGTATGAGTAGAGAGTGTGTCCTAAATCTTTTCTCTGTGTGTGACATAGGTAAGTTGTGCTGCTGCTGCCTTGCTTTGCCTTCATCTTTTCATCTTTGCACTGAGTAGGTCTTTCCTTAGTGGAGGTAAGAAAAATGGGGAATGCGTAGTATCCCTGGACTATCAAGAACAGTTGTTATTTTGGAAGAGAATTCAATCATTGTACATATGTGCATGTGTGTGTGTGCTTGAACTTTTGTTCCCTGTGATGTTAATTTTCTGCTTATATCAGTATCTTGTACTGCTACCCATGTTGTTGCAGTCTTGTATGTGGGGGATGCTTGTCCCGCTGCTCCACGTATTGTATAAGTTCTGTGTGCGAGGAACACTTAGACCACTGCTACTCATGCTGTGTCTGTATTGTTGCTGGTCCAGCTGGGTCTCTTCTGTGTATGTTCATGAATCGTTCATGTCATCTGTATGTAGGGTGTCGGTCGTGTGTGCACTAGATTGAAGCTGCGTCGGAGAGGGGGCCCAGTGCCCTAGGAGGCTGCTCCATTGATAAACTTTACCTCCGGTCATATCCCACCCTCATTTATTTCATCTTGCTGTCTTGTAATGTGATCTTATGCTCCAAGTCACTTCCTTTGAAACATCTAGCCTAATACACTCAACTTTATCTCATTTACGACTCCACATAAGTCCGCTAGGCAAGGATTCTAGAGCTGAAACATCTACTCTAGATGGCTACTGGGCATGGTATGCTAAATATACTGTCCAGAGCCGGAAGTGATACTTCAGGTGAGGCATCCAGAATCAAGACCTGGCTGTTCGAATAAGCCTCCGGGACCTGCAGGCGCTTGGATAACCTATTGGGTGATTAGCCGCGCTTTATGAATCCTGATTGATTGATTGATAAACCGTATCTATGTACAGGACCTATATGGCCTCCAGAGCTATGTCTCATACACCAAATGACTCCTTTTTTATTCCATACAATGCTCAGGCTCTGCCGTCTAGCGCTGAACACAGTACTCCAGAAAGGGTTTGTAGAATTCATCACAATGCTCCAGACATAATCTCCAGGACTGAACTCATTACTAAAATGAGACCTGTACAATTGACCACAGTCCACCAGATGTGGCCTTGAGCTATGGGCATAAAACATCAGACGAGGCTGTAAGCAACCCCAGATCTAGATAAGTCTGTAAAAAAAAGGATAGACTACTCCAGATGAGGCAACTGGAACTAACAACAATACTTTAAATTAGTTCTTAAATACTTCAGATGAGGGTTCTGGAACTGACCAAAATACTGTATGCGTGGTTTCGAATACTGGACACAATAGCAATGCTTCAGAAGTGGGCTACAGAGAGGGATGCTTTTCTTAGGATATGACCTTTAAAAAGTGACGTAATACTCAAGGAGGGAACCTCATAAGTGCTACAACAGCGGTAACAGTCTCTCCCTTTTATACACCCCACCCCAATCCTCCCATGCTCCCAAAGCCCTTTTGTTCTCCCTGCGCCGTGTCTGAAGATTACAGGAAACATGTACTGAAAGAGTCTAAAACATTAATTATAAATAGGAAATCCCTCAAGAGGTTTCTTCGCTTTGATTTTAGTGCTCACAAACAGGGCTGGATTGGCCACACCGGGCATCAGGCGTTTCCTCAGGAGGCTGGAAAGGTGGGGGCTGGTTTTGTTCCCGAGGGCCGGTTTTGTAGCAGTGCAGCAGTTTTTAAAGCACACGATGCAGAGTACCTTGCAAGTACAGCATTTTTCAGGCAACAATAAAAGTGTTAAGGTGATTAATGTACCTGCTGGCGAGAGATAAGAGTTTTGTCTAGTGGCAGGTTTGACTCGTCCAAGTTAGCACAGAGGGTTAATATGCCTGTTGCAAAGAACATATACCATGCAAATTACAGAACAGTATTTGAAGTGCATAGCTCATTGGGTAACTGCTTTTGTCAGAGAGTTTCTTTTGTTACTGTGCAGTTCATAAGTTACAATCATAATCTAGGACAGTGAGCTACGAACTGCCATCAAAGAGCTGCATGCAAGCTGCGTGGAACAGGTTAGAAAGTTATGCCTTTCCTCATTCTTTCATTATCCTAAAGTTGCTAAAAAGAGTTTGCTTGGGGCGGAATAAATTCTTATTAGTAAAGCCAACCCTAACTAATGTGTTATGTTCTGAATCGTGAGTTTGTTCTTCTCTAGACAAAGCACTCTTAAAAAATGCCTACCAGTATGGATGACATGTGAATCCTACACCTTGTAGTCTACACTGTTTTACACACATATTAATTTATTATCTCTGGTTGTATGTGTGCGTGTGATGTAGAGTGCTCCAGCATCCTACATTGGTAGGAGAGGTGCTATAAAACACATGAAATACATGTGAGAGATGTGCTATAGAGAGGCACTGTTGGAGGGTGAGGATCATTGAAGAGCTATGTTAAATCAAGGGGGAGGGAGAAAGAAGGAACTGTGATCCATTCAGCTTCCTTATTCGTAAATTAGATATCAAAATGGGAATGGATCACTTGACCTGAGTAACCAGGGTTTTATAAAATTCGTGCAGTGTACCGATAAAAAACCCTCATTCACGTACAAAAGTCGGAAAAGCAGTATATCTTGATTATCCGCCCTGCTCTTAAAAACGTGACAGCATCATCATAGGGTTAGTTTTTGTATGCTTCCTCCATCCGGAGGAAAACCACTGGTTATTGCAGTAGTGATCAAAGAAAGGTGAAAGTGTTTTTAGTGAAGTGAATCTCAAAATGTTAAAAACTCGTAGACCCCGATTTGTAAAATTTTAATCAATGTGGCAACCAGAGGAAGTGTCAGCACAAGTCGTACTACACTGCACAGCAGCAGGTAACAAGCTCCCTGGTTGCCCGTTGAAGTCCACAATTTAAGACTCAAGGTACTACTTGACCGCATGAGAATCGGGTCAATACACCCTGATACATAGAGACCCATACAAAATAAGGTTTCCACCACTTTTTCTTCTTTTTAGGTCCTGAAGAAAGCCCACTTGACCCACATGGGCAACCACTGGGGCTGAAACATGTCGACCTTTTTATGGACACTCACAGTGCGTTAGACCACTAACTAGTCTTCCCACGCACGACACAGATTTTAATATATCTCGAACCCAGATTGATTAAAATTTTACAAATCGGGGTCTACGAGTTTTTAACATTTTGAGATTCACTTCACTAAAAACACTTTCACCTTTCTTTGATCACTACTGCAATAACCAGTGGTTTTCCTCCGGATGGAGGAAGCATACAAAAACTAACCCTATGATGATGCTGTCACGTTTTTAAGAGCAGGGCGGATAATCAAGATATACCGCTTTTCCGACTTTTGTACATGAATGAGGGTTTTTTATCGGTACACTGCACGAATTTTATAAAACCCTGGTTACTCAGGTCAAGTGATCCATTCCCATTTTGATATCTGATCATTGAAGAGCACCAAAAAGACTGTCATGTCCTGGTACACTGTAAGGTCATCATTTATAATGCTTTAAAAACCGAATGCAATTCAATATATAATGAAAAATATGTGGTAAAATGCTGCAAATTAACGTGTAGCGGTTACAAACTATAGCCACTAGAGGGAAGCAGAGGACCGAGCTTGTTTGCACCCGCCCTGGAAATAGCTGCAAGGAGTTCAGCCAGGAATGTGATCTGGAGATAAGATACTGTTCACTGATTGTGACTCGCACCTTCGAAAGCCTGATGTGTGCCCCCGCTCGCCCTGTCACAGCATGTTTGCCCCATTCCAACCATAGCTCCATCTGGACACCCCATCCATCTGCTAGTGTCTCATACAGAGGCTCGCCCAATCAGGGCTCCGAATGGGCCCAGGCTGTCTTTTAATCGCCTGCCCTATATAAAAGTTCCTGGATAGAGTGTTATCTGTAGCGGAAACCTATCAAGAACTATTTGCTAGTGTGCTGTATGGTATGAGCTACTTCTCAGCACACACCTCACGCCTCCTCCGCCCTCTCAGCCGACCCCCTCCTCCATTTTAAAAGATATAGTGCACGAAGCACGGAGAGGTCACGTGATTTGTCCAAGGACACGCTGCTGTCCATAGCCCGCCATCTTGCTGCTTAACCACATCTCCTCCCTTAGGAACACCGGGCCAGATGCACCACCCTCATTCGCAAACCAAGGGAGCTGCAAATTACACACTGGCTGGTTTGTTGACAGGGATGGATTTTGCGCTATGAACCATTTACTAATAGGTCGCATTTCAATTTGTCCATTTGAAAGCATGTACCACGCGATGCTAATGAATATTAATTAGGCAGTTCGCAGAATGAGACCCCCGTCATTGACTGCGAATGTTGGGATGGGGGCCTGCAAGGGTCAGCAGGCCTCATCCTTGCATTTCCATTGCCAAATAGAAAGCATTTTTAAAGCACATCTGCCCAGCTGCTTCCTGCTGTTAAAAACTGCTTCACGTTTTGGAAAGCATCGGGGTTGGGGCTCAGTCAGTGCATGGTCCCCAGAAACCCTGTGTACTCCCAGCCGCGGCCCTTGCAGGTAAGAGCGGTGGCCCTGGGGTGGGGGGGATTCCAACAGACAACGACGAGGGACAATTAATTATTTATTTAATTTTCCCTCATTGTCGTCAGTCGAAATGCTACCCCCAACCGCTCTTACCTGCACGGGCTGTGGCTGGTACTCACTCCCCTCAAGAAAGTCCAGCACAATTCCCAAAGTGGAAGCTGTCCCAAAGGGGACCCTTCTGCTTTACGATTCACTTAATATCCCGCCTCGGGGGTTAGTAACTGACTATTGGTTTGTGATTGCAGTTGCGACCACCAGCCATTGATACATGCCTTTGCAACTCGTAAATAGAAGGAGGTGCCCCTTACATGCCCCCGTTTGTTTGCAATCTGGCAAGGGTCACAAAAGCCAATTTGAGAGTGGAAAAGACTTCCAACTTGCAAAAGGGAATTTGTAGATTGTAAAAAAGCTTTAATGCAGTTGCATGTGATTTTGTGAGTGGTTGGTCTAGCAGCTGCAAAAGGGCCTTGTACATCCGGCCCGATGCTCATAGTTTGGTGGTGCTGTGAGTGAGTGACTGAACGGGTGACAGAGTGCGGGCATGCAGTTCACTAGCAATCGCCCTGAAAACTTCTGAACATATTAGAGGGAGGAGGGCAGGACATCCAGTATATGTTATTCAAGTGTATTGTTTTGAAGCATCCACTTTTGTCAATTTTCCACAAACACCTGGCATGCAGAGAGGTGATGAGGGTGGCAGCAGTAGGCTATGGAAGGCCTACACCACCGTAGAGCCACACCACCCCCCAGCATCTTTCCACAGAACACCGGCTCAGAAAAAACAGGTGGCCTTCTATGTCCATCAGGGTAGATGGCATTAGCCAGGTGCGGGTCGAGGCCCCAAGAAAATGTAGCCCAGCGCTCCTGCCGAGTTGAACTAGAGAAACAAGACAAGAAACAAAGATTAAACTAAGGAAATACAAACCTGTAGGCATGTCCCTCACTTACAGCTCCCCAAGTCTTCATCCCTCTGTCAGGAGTGTGGTGTTATTCTTCCTCTACACCCCCCTAGGTCTGTTTTCAGTATATACTTTCTTTTTCTAATCAGGCTCATTCATATTGGCTTGTTTATTCTGCCAGCGTTTCAGCCGATGTTTGCTCCCTCGTGACGTCAGAGCCATCATCCTGGCATGACGTTGGTTCCGGTGTAACCTCTGTCTTCGTTTGACATGGCTTTGTCTTGGCGTTCCATCACGCAAAGTTACAATATTCATCGTAAAATGATCTTAGACACGACATTAACCTTGTGTCGGCGTGACTCAAGTCTTGACACACTCGTTATCATGACATGACAAAAGTCCTCACCTAACCTCCATCTTGTCACAAGATAAGTGCTGCCATGGACTCTGTTTCGGAAGCACTCAGTTACTCGTGGCGAGACTCGGCACATAACAAACAGGCCCGTCCTGTCTTTTTATGTGCAGAGTGTCCGCCCGACCGAGGAGTCTACACAGTTGTAAAATGACTATTAATATCATTAAAAGTGTCGTTTGTGTATACCCCCAAAAATATAAACTTACATAAAAGCCTATGTTTAGCTTTATGAGTCAAGCACTATGTGTACATAGATGCACTGATGACCTCACATAACGGGAGGGGCCAGGGGGGTTCCTAGAGTCCACTTCTGTGAGGAATATGGATCGCAGGAGAAGGAGCAATGTTAATTTGCACACGGTTGGTCAGAGTCAGTAATGCCAGAGGTGAACTAATAAACGATGGAATGGAATATGCCCAGATCAATTCAAGCATGTGCCCCCATCCCTTTTGTGTCTAGTGGGTGAAGGCCTAATAGCTGAAGCTTGAGAGGGGGCAGAGTCGAGGGGGCAGGGCGGGAGTGGAGGGGAGTGCCTGAAGGGGGGAAGTGGAATGGAGGTGTGAGGTTTTTTTTTATGACTTCACCTCCGCACCTGGACCGTCATTTGTTATTTTTTGTAGTCTGTCTTGTCAGGGCCCGTCCCCTACACTCCCACTCCGAGTCCCCAGGGACCTTCTGGAAAAAGGAAGGTCAAAGAACAAATATTTTAAGTGTGTCAAGGCCAAAGGTCAGGTTAAGAATGATAAACACGTTCTGAAGGTAGCAGCCGCCCTACCTCAGTGGCAACGTGAGTGCAGGCATGTCTGCTGGCAGGAGCCGTCTCTGGGCCTCATGGTGTCATGCAGACATGGCAGCGTTTGGGAACACGCAAGACAAATACAGATTGACGTATTTTACAATTGACTGATATTGCAACGAGTGGTAGCTTAGGATGGAGTAAGCAAAAGGAGATGGCGAATGTCATTTTAATCATTTGGAGAAGAACCCTATATCCCAAATAATAGGTCCTGCGGGCATGGCTACCTGCAGCACTTTGGTTGCTTATGTGTGTCTTTAACTGGAGATGTGAATTTGTGCACTGTATGACGCCAGCATTGTTACATGATTTGACTGTGTATAGGGTTACATAATGTATGCCGCCCTTGGTCCAACTGGGTATTTTGCTGCTTATTTCTGTATGTTTAGTGTTAATGCTCTCCTGCTGTGTGTTTTGCTCTTACTTTGGCTTGTGTTTTCTGAGTGTGCAGCTGTGTGTGTGTATTTTGGTGCGGCTCCTGTCCGTTTACGTAGTGGCATATGTGTGTTAGTTTGTGGCTAGGGCTGTTGATGCTACATACAGCTGTATATGTTGCTCTGCCTGTGCGTGTGGTTTTCTGTGCAGGTGTGACTTTGTTCTTATGTCCTGCTTTGTGTGTGGGAAATCGTGAGCGTGCCTTTTGTTGAGAATACGATTCCACCTTTTCCTGTGGCTCGGACTGCTGTTGTTTTTGAGCAGCGTTTTATGTGCCTCGGGTTGTGCTTCTTGTTGTTGTATGCAGCTCTACGTGTATATCGTGAGATTCTGGATCACACCTCTTCTGGCTCACAACAAATGTGACTTGTATTCTGCGGTGAATAAAAGTAATTTGGCTCCAGATAATATTAGCTCTTCATCTTCGGCCATCCTTCTGACCTCAACAGAGGGTGGATATCAAACCAAGGCATAGACGAGAGCTGCTATATGTGGCTGTCATAGCAAGACTTAGATTGTCAGCTTCTACCCCTGGCTGTCATAGCAAGACTTAGATTGTCAGCTTCTGCCGCTGGCCGTCATTGCAAGGCTTTGACCTCAGCTGCTATCCCTGGCTGTCATTGCAAGGCTTTGACCTCAGCTGCTAGCTCTGGCTGTCATTGCAAGGCCTTGACCTCAGCTGCTATCCCTGGCTGTCATTGCAAGGCTTTGACCTCATTTTCTAGCCCTGGCTGTCATTGCAAGGCTTTGACCTCAGCTGCTATCCCTGGCTGTCATTGCAAGGCTTTGACCTCATTTTCTAGCCCTGGCTGTCATTGCAAGGCTTTGACCTCAGCTGCTACCCCTGGCTGTCATTGCAAGGCTTTGACCTCAGCTTCTATCCCTCGCTGTCAGTGCAAGACTTTGACCTCAGTTGCTATCCCTGGCTGTCATTGCAAGGCTCTGACCTCAGCTTCTATCCCTGGCTGTCATTGCAAGGCTTTGACCTCAGCTTCTACCCCTGGCTGTCATAGCAAGACTTAGATTGTCAGCTTCTGCCGCTGGCCGTCATTGCAAGGCTTTGACCTCAGCTTCTAGCCCTGGCTGTCATTGCAAGGCTTAGACGTCACTTGTTAATCCTGCTTGTCATCATAAGGCATTGAGAAAAGCTGCTGTCCGTGTCATTTATAGCAAAACTTAGTTGTCAGCTGCTACCCTTGGATGTCACAGCAAGGCTTGTACACCAGCTACTGCCCCTGGATGTCACAGGAAGGCATAGACGAAAGCTGCTATCCCTAGTTTATCATTGCAAGGCTTTGACGCAGCTGCTACCTTTGGCTGTCATTGCAAGGCTTTGACCTCAGCTGCTACCCCTGGCTGTCATTGCAAGGCTTTGACCTCAGCTTCTACCGCTGGCTGTCATTGCAAGGCTTTGACCTCAGCTTCTACCCCTGGCTGTCATTGCAAGGCTTTGACCTCAGCTTCTTCCCCTGGCTTTCATTGCAAGGCTTTGACCTCATCTTCTACCCCTGGCTGTCATTGCAAGGCTTTGACCGCAGCTTCTGCCCCTGGCTGTCATTGCAAGGCTTTGACCTCAGCTTCTGCCCCTGGCTGTCATTGCAAGGCTTTGACCTCAGCTTCTAGCCCTGGCCGTCATTGCAAGGCTTTGAACTCAGCTTCTTCCCCTGGCTCTCACTGCAAGGCTTTGACCTCAGCTTCTATCCCTGGCTGTCATTGCAAGGCTTTGACCTCAGCTTCTACCCCTGGCTGTCATTGCAAGGCTTTGACCGCAGCTTCTGCCCCTGGCTGTCATTGCAAGGCTTTGACCTCAGCTTCTGCCCCTGGCTGTCACTGCAAGGCATTGACCTCCGCTTCTACTCCTGGCTGTCATGGCAAGGCTTTGACCTCAGCTTCTACCCCTGGCTGTCATTATAAGGCTTTGACCTCAGTTTCTACTCCTGGCCGCCATTTCAAGGCTTTGACCTCAGCTTCTACCCCTGGCAATCATTGCAAGGCTTTGACCGCAGCTTCTACTCCTGGCTGTCATTGCAAGGCTTTGACCTCAGCTGCTACCTCTGGCTGTCATTGCAAGTCTTTAACCTCAGCTTCTACCCCTGGCTGTCATTGCAAGGCTTTGACCTCAGCGTCTACCCCTCGCTGTCATCGCAAGGCTTTGACCTGAGCTTCCGGCCCTGTCTGTCACTACAAGGCTTTGACCTGAGCTTCCGGCCCTGTCTGTCACTACAAGGCTTTGACCTGAGCTTCCGGCCCTGTCTGTCACTACAAGGCTTTGACCTCAGCTTTTACCCCTGGCTGTCATTGCATGGCTTTGACATCATCTTCTACCCCTGGCTGTCATTGCAAGGCTTTGACCTCAGCTTCTACCCCTGGCTGTCATTGCAAGGCTTTGACATCAGCTTCTACCCCTGGCTGTCATTGCAAGGCTTTGACCTCAGCTTCTACCCCTGGCTGTCATTGCAAGGCTTTGACCTCAGCTTCTACCCCTGGCTGTCATTGCAAGGCTTTGACACCAGCTGCTATCCCTGGCTGTCATTGCAAGGCTTTGACATCAGCTGCTACCCCTGGCTATCATTGCAAGGCTTTGACCTCAGCTTCTAGCCCTGACTGTCATTGCAAGGCTGTGACCTAAACTTCTAGTCCTGGCTGTCATTGCAAGGCTTTGACCTCAGCTGCTACCCCTGGCTGTCATTGCAAGGCTTTGACCTCAGCTGCTATCCCTGGCTTTCATTGCAAGGCTTTGACCTCAGCTGCTATCCCTGGCTTTCATTGCAAGGCTTTGACCTCAGCTGCTATCCCTGGCTGTCATTGCAAGGCTTTGACCTCAGCTTCTAGCCCTGGCTGCCATTGCAAGGCTTTGACCTTAGCTTCTACCCCTGGCTGTCATTGCAAGGCTCTGACCTCAGCTTCTATCCCTGGCTGTCATTGCAAGGCTTTGACCTCAGCTGCTATCTCTGGCTGTCATTGCAAGGCTTTGACCTCAGCCGCTAGCTCTGGCTGTCATTGCAAGGCCTTGACCTCAGCTGCTATCCCTGGCTGTCATTGCAAGGCTTTGACCTCATTTTCTAGCCCTGGCTGTCATTGCAAGGCTTTGACCTCAGCTGCTACCCCTGGCTGTCATTGCAAGGCTTTGACCTCAGCTTCTATCCCTCACTGTCAGTGCAAGACTTTGACCTCAGTTGCTATCCCTGGCTGTCATTGCAAGGCTCTGACCTCAGCTTCTATCCCTGGCTGTCATTGCAAGGCATTGACCTCAGCTTCTACCCCTGGCTGTCATTGCAAGGCTTTCACCTCAGTTGGTATGCCTGCTTGTCATTGTGAGGCTCAGGCCTCTGCTGCAAACCTTGCTTGCCCATGGGCACCACTGGAAGTGCCCTGACTACCCCTGGTCTCAGAGGTCCTGGGGGCTGTAGAAGATGAGTAGGCAGGGCTCAGAGGGCCATGTTTATTTCTTTAGTTCCTGCTGTTTGCACATATCTCCGCCCTTAGCATGTAACAAGAGGTGGTTTAGAGGTAAAGGATGCCATTTAATGGGGCGAACCCTGGAATGTCATCAGGGATCAAGGGATGCGATTTGTCACTTCTGCTCCTCTTGGCATTTCGGTGAATTGACGTGCATGCAGCAGGCCATGTCACTGGGATGAATTAGGCGTGTGTGCATCCAAAACATCTGGGCTGCTGAGTAGGAGATTACCTACGGTTATTAACGGGGTGGCGACGAAGCACTTCATAATCATAAATGAGCTTGATGCCTCGTTCCCTTCAAACTGAGGACTTAATAACACATCATCACACCCTCTTCTAGGAGCCACCGTGAATCATGATGGGAGCAGTCCTGGGAAGCCAGAGGCCACTGGGCAAGAGGCAGCTGTGGGCGAGATGAGAGTTCTGAGGGTGACTCACATCAGATTTGCTAAATCTCATCCCACTGCTGTCCTGCTGCTTTGCATATGTGTATTTGTTACTGTGCAAAATGGTAAAACATTATGAATCACTGTGAGAAAAGAATAACTCATCATGGCAGGCTGGTTATTTTTATTTATTTATTTATTTATAAAGTTTTATATAGCGCGAACTTGACCCTAGAAGGGTATCACAGCGCTTTACAAATAGTTCAATAAGTAGAAAATAGATAACCAAGAAACATATACGCTGACTTTGTCCGTTGCAAATCAAGAGTGAGACTGTGAGTTATAAACCAGGACTCAGACAGCATGTGCAAGCCCTGGTTGGAGAACTGTGTCATATCAGTATCCAGAGAAAGAGTCAGTGGGTTCAGTTCAGAGATTTGTTCATTAAAAGCAGTTTGACTTCTTTTTTGAATGAAGTGATTGAAGGGATCAGTCTGATTGCAGGGGGCAGGGAGTTCCAGATTCTAGGGGCCAATCCGGAGAAGGCTCGGTTATAGGTTTTCTGTTTCCGACATTTTTGAGGTTTCAACAGTAAGGTGCTGGTGCTTCTGGATGATCTGCCACCGCTGGACAGTTCCAGTTTGTCAGCTAGGTACTTCGGTGTGTTGAAGTGTAGGGCTTTGTGGGTCATGCAAGCAATTTTCATCTGAATCCTTGCCTCATAAAGGAGCCAGTTTAGTGCCTTTAGATCTGGAGTGATGTGGTTGTACCTTTTCGATCCAGTGACGAGCCTTGCAGCAGAGTTAAGGGATGCCCTTAGTGGAGCCAACTTGGATCTCGGCAGACCACAAAGTGTAGCACTCCCATAGTCTAATCTGGGGATCACTAGAGCTTGCACTGCTGATTTAAGGTCGTCGAAGGGGAGGAAGGGTTTTCATTTTCTGAGAATGCTCATTTGAAAGTTTGCTCCTTTGGTGGCTGAGCTGATGTGTTCCTGCATGTTGAGATACTTGTCAAGTATAATTCCCAGTGATCTTGTGGAATCTATAATGTGTGGAAGGCAGTTGAAGGCTGTTAAGTGTTTCATCCAATTTTCGATGTTGAGGGATCTTTTTGGTGGGGCAATTAAGAGGAATTCGGTTTTGAGCGAGTTGAGTTTAAGGTGGTTTCTGGTTAGCCATGTTTTGGGTTTTTTGGAGAGTTGTGTTGAGTAGACGGATATCCTTGGGGGAGGTGATTTTAAGGTATAGTTGGGTGTCATCTGCATACATGTGGTATTGTACATTGGAAAATTTCAGAATTTCCGTTAGAGGCTCCATGAACAGGTTAAAGAGAGTAGGTGATAAGGTGGACCCCTGAGGGACCCCTAAAGTGACCGGAGTGGAAGTGGACAAGGATTGGTTAACTTTAATTCTTTGAGTTCTGTTGTGTAGAAATGAGGCGAACCAATTTAGGACAACCCCATGCTAGTCCCATTCTTTGTCCAAGTAATTCAAGGAGGCTGTCATGTTTGACCGTGTCGAAGGCTGAGGATAGGTCTAGGAGGATTAGGAGGCAAGATTTGTTCTCATTAGCATTTTAAGTGCGTCATCAACTATGTGTGTAAGGACTGTTTCCGTGCTGTGACCCTGACGGAAACCGGATTGGAATTGGTCAATAAGGTGGAACTGATCGATGTGATTGCATAGTTGGGTATGTACGCATTTCTCAAGGAGCTTTGCCAGAGAGGGAATGGTGGAGATGGGACAGAAGTTATCTGGGTTTGTAGAATCTGCTGTGGGGT
The DNA here is from genome assembly GCA_963921515.1 of Calotriton arnoldi. Classification (NCBI taxonomy): domain Eukaryota; kingdom Metazoa; phylum Chordata; class Amphibia; order Caudata; family Salamandridae; genus Calotriton; species Calotriton arnoldi. The sequence goes on from CAWUFW010005668.1 coordinate 1,039,572, forward strand.
TTTTTAGAATGGGGGTTACCTGCCCTGATTTTAGGCAGTCTGGTAAAGCCCCTTAGAGTAGTGAAGCATTCACTATCTTAGTCCAGAGAGGGAGTAAAGAAGTTTTGATCTCATTGAAGATGTTAGCTGGTAGAGGGTCGCTGAAGTGGTTTGAAGGTTTAAGTGTTGTTAAGATATTAAGAATGGCATTTTCATCAAAGGTTTTGAAGGTATCCCACGACGCGTTGTTTTTGAGGGTGAGTCCTTGTAGGTCTGGGTGCTGAACGATCATATGCGGGCCTGGGCTATTTGGGGTTATCATGGGGAGGAGCTCAATTGCTGTTTGGAGATCACTTTCAATCTTTTTAGACTTTTCAAGAAAGAAGGAGGCAAATATGTTGCAGTTTGGCAGAGGAAGGGATCCCATTGTGTAGGGGTTGGGTTTTTGAGTAGACTGATGTTTGATAATTTCAAACAGTTTTCTTGGACGATTTCTGGCTTTGTCTAGTTGAACTCTTAAGAAATTTGCTTTTGAGTTTCTGATGTGATTATTGTATATGTTCCTCAGTGACCGCAGGTGCTTGAGGTGTTCTAGGGACGGTGAGGATCTCCACACTCGTTCGGCTAGTCTCAAATTGTGTCTTTCTTCATTTAGGCTCCCATTGTACCATGGTTTGGAGTCTCTAGTGGACGGTCTTTTTAGCTGTAGGGGTGCAACTGTATCAAGAATGGTTGTCATGGAGTTGTTGTAGTGGCTTGTAAGGTCATGTACATCTGACATGTCCGCTGGAGAAGGCAGGACGTTATTGCTGAGGGATGTCAAGTCATTATGGTCTATGTCGCGAATGATCCTTTTCCATTGTCTGGGTTTCTTAAGTTGCGGGGTTTATGTGTCCTCACTGATTCGGTGATGAGAAAGGTGATGCAGTGGTGGTCTGTCCAGTCACATGGGACGATAGATTCGAGTTGAATGGAGTTTGCTTTAGCAATGATTAGGTCCGGGGTCGCACCCATGTTGTGCGTAGGGCTGTCGCATATTTGGTTCAGGTTAAGGTCCGCTAGAAAGGATTTTAGACTGTTAACTGAGGGGTCTTTCAGGTCGTTCCAATGAAGGTTGAAGTCTCCGAGGAAGATCTGGGAGCAGTGTTGTCCTATGTTGGTAGTGATGATTTCCATGATTTGTTCGATGAACAAGAGGTTGTCGCGTGGAGGGTGGTAGATCACGTGTAGTGTACATAGTGGTTTGTTGTTACTCGCAATGTTTATGCAAAGGTATTCACAAGCGGATAACTCAACGGTTTGCAACTGATTCACCGCGAGGTTACTGTGGTGTATGCAGGCAATGCCTCCACCCATTCCGTTCGGTCTGTCTGATCTTATAATGTCATAGCTAGGTGGGACTAATATGTCCAGGATTGGTGCAGAGGAGTCTTTTAGCCATGTTTCTGTTAGGAGTAAGAGGTCAAGCTTATGGTCAAGGATGAGGTCAGCAATGTCCACTGCGTGTTTCATGGCCGATCTGCAATTTAGAAGCATGCATTTCAGGTGTGGTTTGGTGTCTACTGAGGTGGTCTGTACAATGGGGACCTGCTTAAGGTTGGACTTATTTACTTCTCTGGAGTTAGGCCTAGGTTCTCTGTGTGGGTTTGAGGCAATTGTTAGTATGGGAGCCAGGTTGTCTGGGTTTTCGTGGTGTGCACGATTATATGTGAGGAGAAGGGAGTGTATGTCATTGTCCGATAGTGGATTCTTAAGCCTGACAGGCCTTCTGGATGCATTATGGTAGGGTATAGATTGCCATCTTGTGCGAGGGGCTGGTGAGATGGTTAGGCTATCCACCTCTCCATGTGTCTGTAGATGAAGCACCGAGCCCTAATGCTGCACATAGCACAGAAAGGAAAAGTGGGCTAAGTGGTCGGGCAGCAGCCGGGTGTCTCATAAACAATGGACCAGCATACCTCAACCACAGAGTGAACTTCCACCAACCCCCCCAAAATCTATGCTCTGCATTCCTCTGCTTGGCCCACATGCCCCACATTCACAGGAGCGGCGGCCGCGCCTTCTCACTTGTGGCAGACAAGTCCTGGAACAGCCTTCCCCTCCATCTCCGAACAGCCCACACCCTACAGGAATTCAGCAAGGGCCTAAAAGCCTGGCTCGTCGACTATCCATCTGAGCAGCATAACCCCCTCCCCCGTGCCTGGATACCTTCATGGGTGATAGGCGCGCTTTACAAATCGTATTTGATCGGCTGACACTGTGGCACTGTGGACAAGTGGGACCCTGGCAGGAGGTCTGCATCCATATGTCCTGGTACTCACTGTGCTGAGATGCAGCGGTGTGAGGCTGGTTATATATTCCTGCCCAACACATAAACGCCATTGATGTGGACTGCAGCATTTTGGAGAGCAGAGTGGGGTATCCGCAGTTGTTGGGAAGCTTATAATGTACCACTCTAGGGGGCTTGGAAATGCACTTAAAAGACAATGCATTTGGACAGCAATCTGGACAATTGTGATTATGTGATAAAAGATTGCTTTTAAATTTAATCAGGCATAAGAAAAGACCAGAGACTGACCTGCCGGACTTATGTCATCCAATATACAACCAGATTTAGCCTCTCAGAGAGGGATACCGACCCATGGGTGCCAGAGAGGCTAAGTATATTAGCATTAGTTCAAACAAAGAGCTCTTAGGTTTCTTGAAATAGAAAGTGCAAACGTTTGAGTGGACCGTAACGTGTGGAATTCATTACTAAATGGAGAAAAATAGACTAGTTTTCCTGACCAATGCAATATTGTTTGAAGATTCATCAATGCAAACTCTCCCTTAAATTAAAGCAAAATAAGAGACTAAAAGTAAATGTATTTTCCCTCCTGTAGTGCTAAAGAAATTAGCTAATGCTATGGATGAGCCGTTTAATGATTCCCAGCTCTCTATTATTTATCTCTTTAGATTATTACTACTAATAAGGGTATTGGCTATATTTCTTCTGTAAACAGTCTGGAAAATCACTCTCTTTAATGCACTAGGATAGATGTTCTCACCGTCCTGACTAAAGAGGCGGCAGGGTTATATTCAGGAAGATTTAGATTCGTGGGTTAAACTTATGATTCACTTTCTGTCTTGGTTGTTAAATTTAAAGAAAAGGCAAATAAAACACTTGAAACTTTAAATGGAGGCAGAAATTAGCCGATGGGAAAAAGCAAAGTAGGCAAAAAAAATTGTGAGTCATGAACAATTAACTGTATATTCTGGGAAGCCACACCAAGTGCGATGTTGAAATATATTCTAGGAAGCCCAACCATTTATCATGTTAGGATGCATTCTAGAGAGCCAAAACATTTATCAAGCTAGGATGCATTCTGGGAAGCCAAACCATTTGTGATGGATCTGGGTCAATTTTGAACCAATTGTTGGCCGAACTCAAAAATGGTAGAGATGATACGGAAGGAAAGAAGTTGGTTGTAGTTTGGAGATAACTGGCTGCAGTCTTTAGCGCATAAGGAAAGTGAAGCAACGGTCTTATGCTGACAATAGTTCCATTAAGCCCTGCAGTAATAGGCAACCGGTTGCTCTTTCTCTTTTTACATCAAATATTGTACGACTTGAACACAACTTCAAGAGCAGTTCTCTAAAAGCTTTTCATCAGTTTATTATCATGGTCTTATGTCGAACACGACCATCCCCTAAAGTGAAATTGCCTGGTTTAACACATTTCTAAATATTATGGTTTGAAGGACATAGGTGTTGTCCAATTTGCACCCTGCTAATCCCCAAAGGTGAGACTCTATAGGGCTCAGTAGAACAGGATTATTATGACAGCCCCAACCTACTCATGGTGAAAATTAAAACTGACCCGGAAGCTGTATACTGGTTGCAGGGAGGCCGTGTTACGTGTATCAGGTGATATATAAGAAGCCAGGACCATTGGCTGCAAATCTACCCACCTGTGGGACTACGTATTTAATAAGTGGCACACCAGCCCAAATCGTAGAAATTGATAAATCCTACATCGGTTGGCTATATTCAGCTCCTTTATATTAGCATCCGGACCTTAGTCAAACTACGGTGGCACCAGTATACATATCTACAGAACGTATTTTTTGCACCATAAGGGCTTTCGGTTTGAAGAGGAGAATATTACTAATCTCCTGTCTTCAAGATCCTTATTTCAGACTGAGGGTAACCACCAGATGTGTTAGTTTTATCAAATGCTAACATTGTCTGCAGAATTGTTAGAAAACTGTCCTGAAGAAGGTGTCTATTCCACGTATTCACCGAAACGCTGCGTCGACAACTGTTTTCTCAAGATTATGTATTTGATATCTGTGCTCTCAAGATTATGTATCTGATATGATGTTTTTACGATAATTTGCCTTATATTGTATTTTTTAATGAAATATTTTTTAATGAAATGTTTTTATGGTATTGTTTTTTTATAAATGTATTGAATAAACATTATATGCAAACTTGCTGGTTTTTATGATATACTTTGATTCCTCAATATGGTATTTTAGTGATGTCTTCCTAATTTGATAATTGTATAACCACCAGTATTAGTTAAGATTGGTATTCTTTGTGTATTGAATTTTTTTTGCTGTATTTAGGGACTTTTTAATTCTACATATATTCCCCCTGTCCCTGACTGGATTTTAGGGGACCTCCCTTGTGGTTTTCTTACCTTATGTCGAACACGACCATCCCCTAAAGTGAAATTGCCTGGTTTAACACATTTCTAAATATTATGGTTTGAAGGACATAGGTGTTGTCCAATTTGCACCCTGCTAATCCCCAAAGGTGAGACTCTATAGGGCTCAGTAGAACAGGATTATTATGACAGCCCCAACCTACTCATGGTGAAAATTAAAACTGCTCAGGGTGAAAATTAAAACTGCTCATGGTGAAAATTAAAACTGCTCATCGTGAAAATTGCTTGAGGCAGGTGTATAATGATGCACCACAAACTATGCTGGATGCTGCTTATCATTTGTATCGTAAATTGAATGCCGACTGTGGCCATTTTTGAGTTTAAGAGAATGGTGAAGTGGAAATCTGACTGCTTCCTCCAATTAAATACTCTAGCTGGTGATTTCTGATGGATACGTCTACCTGCAGATTCCTCTCCTTTTGAATATCCTGTGCGTCAGACTGAATCGGACACCTTTCAATAGCTCTCAATGCCGATTGGGTGGGGAGGGCGCTGGCTCCAGTTTGGCTCTGGAAGCGACTCCATTGTGACGTCCCTGGAGTCATAAGGTGCGCCACCGGCCCCTGATGTAATTTCCCTTTTTTCTGAGGCATCGATGAGAATCTGGAGCTTCTCTCCTCAGGAAAATTTCCTCACGATTTTTCGTCCTTTTTTCAAAAACAATTTCTCTTATAGGTGCAGTACAGGGACGTCTATAGTGGATATGCCGGCTCCGCAGCACAGATGCTGAAGGGAGGCGCAGCATCTCATGGAACAGGGATGATATTTCTTCTGAGGTTCTGTTCCACTGGGAGAACCATGCCAGGGCAGTGATAATGACAATGATGGTGATGGGCGGCCCGGCAACCCAGACCCAGACTTCATGACACTCAGTGATGCAAGTGGCCTTTATACGTCGCCTGTTTGTTGATTTTCAGTGACACCAAAAATAAGAAATCAGCATTTCGGATAGCACTCACACAGAAGCTAGACATTATAAAACATGACTCTAAATCCAATTGTTGTACAGGAGAGAACTCAGAAGCAGGGGCGTAATATATGTCCCTGCAGCCCCTGTGGTGCAGGAGGGCCCCGTGCCCTTCAAGGGCCCCCCAGCTCTTCAAGTGGCCCCCATCAGCCCAAGGCCAATGATTATCTGTGAGATATGCGAAACTCAGGGGCTCCTTTTCACATTCTGCAGGGTGGCCACAACATTTTGCGTTACGCCACTGCCCCGCAGTCATGGTGACAGCTCACAGGGTGGTTGTAAAAGTTCATGCTCCAAGTGTTCAAGTTCTCATTCTCTTTAGAAGCTCGAATGGGGGGCCCACGCAGCTAAGGCATAGTAAATATTCTGCAAGACAGTAGGAGCCACAGCGTATGTTGTATCTTTCCGTTGCATTGGAATCCAATTACCAAATCCTATACTACAGAGAGGTGTGGCGCAGCAGCCAGAGCGGCTGACCCCGAAGCACAGGGACTGCGGATCGATCCCAGGTTCTGGCAGCAGCTCAGCATCATGTGACTCTGGGCAATAGCTCTGTCAATCGCCCTGATGGGCCCTAGCGCCTTGAAACCCTTGAGTGGTGATATGTTCGCTCTTTACAAGTACGAATTATCGTTATATATCCTGTAGGGGCAGAACCATACCCCCTTCCTGTAAACCAGGGCGGTTTACTGCATCTCTTCTGTTGGACTCATGAATGGGGTCCTAAGGGAGGCGCAAATCCGCAATGAACAACAATTACCCCTGGAAGCCATGAGGTCAGGAACAGCAGGGGTGCAGCCCAAGGAACCAGCAGAAAACGCAGAGATCCTCCCAGGAGCAGCAAGGGTGCGACTGAAGGAAGACGAGTCTTCCTAGAAACACACAACAGTGGATGTGCTTAGGGAACTCAATTCAAAGGAAAGGAGACGAGAGGGAAACTAAAGGACTCAGTCATGGTAGACTGGTGCCAGGAGAGGGGTAGGTATGAGGGGTGGTGGAAGAAGTGGGAAGTGTTATATGGATGCTTGAGGGATGCAAGGCTTTGCTACAATATAGGGATTGCTTGCGAGGCTGTGGTTCTGGCTCACAGGCCCTTACAGGCCAAAGAATGGCCAAACAGGGAAGCCACCTCAGTAAGTCACAGATAACTTCTCAACCCTTTACCTGGATGCCAGGACTCGTCGCCCTGAAAGAAGTTGGGTTAATGTCTGTTATGTATGAGTCTGAGGGTTCAAGGGTGAAGAGGGGCAAAGGGGAGAGTCACGCCACCCCCTAGGCGTGGTCGCCTGGCTACAAAAGACACCAACAAAAAAGGTGACATCCAGTAAAAGCAAATCAAGAACAAAATGAAAACGAAAGAAAAACAGCATCAAAAGGGTCAGAGAACATACATGAGTTACTAGCACTGCTATATGAATGATATGGAATGATTATTGTTTTAGTTGTATAATTTTTGGAAAATAATAGTTCCCTGAATTGTGTAACCTACATAAACTTATTTGCATGAAGAGGGTGTATGTCCGTGTAAATCCATGTATTGTTTATGTGCTTTTAGATGTGTGTGTGTGTAGTCTGTGTGTAGTAAAGGTGCGACTCCATCAGTTTCCGTTGCTCTTGTATCCATCTGTGTAGGAGTGGTGTAAATGTACAAACAGGAGTACTTCAGATTGTGTTTATCGTTTGAGTGAGCAATCTGTTCGTGTGAAGGCAGCTCTCTGTTAGTGCAGCTGCGCCTGCACACATGGATGTGCTTGTCTGTGAAGCTCGTCTTTTTGTGTATGTGCAAATGGCTGCGTTTTACCCTGCCACGGTCTTTTTACAACTGTTGGTGTGTTTTGCCCTTCCATGGGACTGGCTGTGTGTGTTTCTGGCTCTTGCAACCTGGGTCGCCCTGATGTGTTATATTGATACAGCTACCAGCCAAGGGTGCACTCGTGTTCTCGTGGCTGGAAAGGAGAGAAGGTACATAAAGCCTTTGGTTACAGTGCTTGGATATATTGTAGGATACGAGAGGCGTTTAGTTATTTTAAAATAATGTATATCGTGTCCTACTCCCTGCATGATGCTTTTGTCCTGTACGGAATTGTTTAAAGTGACTGAGGCGATAACTACATTGCAGTTCCAGAGATTACCACTTGAGGGCGCCTCCGCGCTGCGGCTGTCACATCGCACAACTTCTTGATGGAGCGGCAAAGTAGTAGCTGCTCTTAAGCTCCTGCTGCCTGTCTCTGCATGCAAACATGCCACGTGATGTGATGGTAGGAAAAGGACCACCATGACCCACTGCTTAAGGACCGGTGAAGCAGATCTCCTTTCGTCGCCGGCTCTACTCTCCTGTAACCCACTTCTACATCCCTTTGAAGGTCAGGCGAATCGTGGAGTTTCTTTTCATCACAGATCACCGCTCTTACAAATGCCGCATTCTGGGGTGTATAGTTTTAGGCCTCTGTAAGCAACTTCCAGAAGGGTCCTAACAGATGGCCACGAAAGGACGTCAACTAGCAACAAACCGCCACAAAAGAGGCTTTGATCAGATACTATAGGAAAGGGAGCGCCCCAACAACAAAATGTAGTTTTGCCTGCGATTCAAAACAACTTACAATGGAGCTGCAGGTCTCTGTGTGTCTGCGACTTTGTGTGTGCGTGAGAGTGGGGTCGAGTGTGTAGCGTAAGTACTGTATCGTAATTGCGTTGATATAGCAAGTATGCGTCTGGTTTATCTGCGGAGGTATATCTTCTCAGTTTTGGAAGCGAATGAGGTGATGTCGGCATAAGTGCATAAAACCTGGAGTGAAATTTCCTCCTGCCCACGCATCTCGTCGAGACAGCTGTCTTTGCCCTGCTGTTCACAGCCAGGTGCTCACAACACGCACATGTTTTCTAGTTGGTTGTAAACATACAAAATGGTAACTGCAGACAGGAGATGTCATCGATACCAGGAAGCGGGGTTCGATATCCTGTTTATCATCGCCCCCATTCAAGGCTAACCAGTCTGGGGACAGCTGACGTTGGCCAAAAATATACCCATCACACCTCTCGAATTCCAGGCCTCGCGCCACTGGAGAGTTAATCTCATCTCTGATAAAATGGAGCCTAGAGCGTGCTTACTTGAATCAGCAGAGACAAGGACAGATATGTTACTCCCATTTATCAAAGTAAAGTAGTGTAACCGGTTTCTGATGACTTGGAAAGCATAGTGGCCTAGGAAATAAGTCGGAAGATTTCGTCACATGTCACCAAAAGGCCCGGGAGAGCTGGGGCAGAGACAGTCGGTGGTCAAGTTGCGTGTGCAGTGGCGTAGCCAGAACACCTGGGTAGTAAAAAACCTACAAGGAACAGACCTTTCGTGAACCCCTGTCGGGTAGTAGAGACCGCCACTCACAACTGGGGTGCACTGAGCCCCTCAAGCCATTGGAACCCCGTGCACTAGTAGGTGCTGAAACCTCCAGGCCTGAAGCGCCCTGAAGAAATGAAACTGGGTTGGTGGGTGAGGGCGGAGGGGGGCTTTGGAAGATTGGCCGGTGCTCCCAAAAACGCAATTTTCACAGAATTTGACGGCACTTTGTACAGCTTTTTATTTCACAGTGTACACTCGAGATTTGAACTGCTCCCACTTTGAAAAAATGTCTCCGTCACCCCTCAAGAAGCCAGAGGTGATAACGAAGGCGCTATACGAAGTATAGTAGACATATGCACACGCCATGGGCGAGGTAGCGTTGGGAGTACACCGCTTGTAAGCCGCCGCCTTCTCCACACTGAGGGAAGGTGAGAGCGCATGCAGTGCAGGAGGGAGGCAGGGCGCGCGCCACAGCCCTACCCCGGGGCAGTGTGGCGGAACAACACTCGTCCTCCCCTGATTGGCTGCAAGCCGGCAGGCGAGCTGCAAACCCGCAATTACTATCGTCTTCTTCCCGGGCGGAGAGAGACCATGCTGAAGAAGTGCGTGTAAACAAACACACCGACGGAAAGAATAGCATTGGGGAGATAAGGGGGCGGAAGAGGCGAGACCCCCTCCCGCCGCCCCCAGCACTTCACCAGGGACTTGTTTGTGTGTTGAGTCTGGCAGGATAGCTATGTGGGCATAGTATCTGCTGCACAGACGTGTCTCACCAGTAGTACGTACGTCGCCAGTCAGAGTTTCCAATCGCTGTATGCTTCTTCATGTGGGATGAATCATTTACTGTAGAAAAACGACTTAAAACATGCTGTTTCTGGTTTCCAGTGGCCATAAGCTAGTTCAGAGGGTTGGGCGCTAGCTGCAGAAATGAGTTACTTGCAGTGGCGTAAGTAGAATGATGGGGCCCGCCTGCAGAATGCGACGAGGGCCGCCTAAGATTCACACATCTCGCAGATATTCATTGGCCTTGTTATGTTGTTATGTTATGTGAATTTGTAGAGCTCAGCTAATCACCCGTGAGGGTATCCAGGCGCTGAGTAGGGCAGACCTTAGGGGGGAGGAGGAGATCATGCCTGTTTCGCCTGGAAGAGCCATGTCTTGAGGGTCCTTCAGATGTCCACGAGGGAGGGGGAGGTTTTGAGGTGTTTCGGGAAGCAGTGTCCTCCGCTTCTGGTCTTCTTTTTTTTTTTTTGAAAACGTATTTTATTGTCAAATTGCACATATGTTGCAGGGCTCTGCACTCCAGAGACTACTGCCATAACAAACCTTACAGCAGCCGGAAGCAATCGACTTTTTCTTTAAAATAACGAACGAAAAAAAAACAACTACACATGGCTATGCATATGAAACTGAATTGTCCAAGGCGGACCCCCACCCTCCAACTCACCCCCCACCCGCACCCACCCCCCAGAGTCGCACAATGTCCACGTAGTCCAGTCCACAATCGATCTTTATAAATAAAAGAGTAGCAGCCTATGTACACACACCCCCAAACCCCCCCTCCCCCGCACCAAGCACACCCATGCGTCGCCATCACTTACTCCCCCGGAGGGGCTCGCTTCCACAACCGGAGGCTCGAGCCACAGGCCCCTGTATTCCGCCCAGCACTTCCATATTTTATAATGCTTACGGGGCACCCCTAGCAACAAAGATTGGTTGTTCCAACCCCATGCAATAGTCCAGACCATTTTTCCAGGCTGCCACAGACGGGGCCCGCGGGTCCTTCCACACCTTAGCTATATCACGTTTTGCCAGTGTAAGGCCAAGGTACACTAGATGTCTTTTATATACATTGCCCCCTACCCCCTCCATGACGTGTAGCAGGGCAAATTGTGGCGTGCGTGGGAGCCCCCACCCCAACACCTCCGACAAACAGGCCAGGACCCCCCTCCAAAACCAGTCCAGAGCCATGCAATGCCAGACGGTATGTAAAAACGTGCCCTCCTCCCGGCCACACCGAAGACACTCCGGGGAGGCGATCAGTCCCGCCCGCCACAGTCGACTCCGGGTGAAGTAGACCCTGTGTAAGTACTTAAATTGAATGAGGCGGAGACGCATGGCTATGGCCGCGCCACGCGGGGCGGCCAGAGCCTCCCTCCAATCCTCCTCTTCTAATGGGCCCACATCTTCTTCCCACACCCCCCGGAGCCTCTGTAGCGTAGGGGAGCAATGGGTCACCAGGGATTGATAGATCTGGGATATCTTTTTGGTCTCTAGGTCCCCCATAAAGACTTTTGCCTCCAATGGGCTAAACTCCGGGAGAGACTCCAGATCCCGCAGACTAGGGGACAGTGCATGGCGGAGTTGGAGGTAGCGGTAGAACTGGGACCGGGGCATGCCAAACTCCTCCTGTAGATCTTGAAAGGACTTGAGTATCGTGCCCCTCATAACATCCTCCAGGGTCGAAATGCCAATGGCGTCCCATCCCCGGAAGCCCTGTAGGGCCGCAATGTCGGGCAGTCGCCCATTATGCCACAGGGGGTTTCTTGAGTCAGGGTATTCCACCACCCCATGCGACGCAGTGCTTGCCGCCATATTTGGAACACCACCTGAGTGGCCGGTGGCAGCGCGCCCGTAGCGGCGCCGAGTAAAGAATAGTGTGTAGTGTGTGGGACCCAATGAGATGACGCTCCAACGCATATGCCGGGTCTTCCCTGTCGCCATACCACCACTCATTAAGGACCAATAGATGCGAGGCCTGGTAGTAAGAGAGAATGTCCGATGTCGCCAGTCCTCCGCAATAGGTGGAGAGAAAGCATGTGCGCAGCGCTACACGCACAGCACCCCCCTCCCACAGGAACTGCCCAAGCGCAGAATTCACCAACCGGAACCATTTGGGCGGGATCGGGTACGGGTGATTCTGGAGCTGATATAGCAGCCGAGGAAGCGCCACCATCTTAAAGATCGCTGATCTACCGTACAGCGTCAGAGGCATGCGCGACCAAGTCCTAATATCTGCACGGGCTCGCTCCCATACCGGCTCTATATTTCGCGCCCAAGAGATGGCCGGCACCTCCGAAATAAACACCCCCAGATATTTGAGGCCCCCCACTGCCACCTGAAGCTTGGACGCCCAATCGCCCACCTTCGTCCGATCCCCCAGAGCCCACAGTGTGGATTTGCGGGGGTTCATATACAACCCTGACGATTCCCCGAAGATCTGCATAATCCGCAGGAGGCGTGGCCCCGTTCTATCCAGAGCAATAAGGAAGAAGAGGACATCGTCCGCGTATAAAGCAATCCTGTCGGACAGCCCCGGAGCCCACTCAAAGCCTCTAATCTGTGCATCTATACGCACCCACGCCGCCAATGGCTCCATAGCTAAGGCGAATAAATACGGCGAGAGGGGGCATCCCTGCCTGGTGCCCCGCCCGATAGAGAAGCTGGAAGAGACCACCCCTGCAACCCGAACTGCTGCCGTCAGGTCTGTATATAGGAGCGTCAGGTAGGACAGGAACTGGGGGCCAAGATTAAGCCGGGGCAGCAGTGCGAACAGATAGACCCAGCTCAGAGAATCAAATGCCCTGTCCATGTCCGCTAGAAGGAACGCCGCCTGTTCTCCGGTCTGTCGGATAGCCGCCATCGCCACATGCGCCCGCCGTATATTATGCCTGGTCGCCCTCTGGGGCATGAATCCGGCCTGGTCCGGGTGAACGAGCATTGAGATATGTGGCAGGAGCCGATTGGCCAATGCTTTAGCCAGGACTTTGGCCTCGACGTTCAACAGGGAGATGGGACGATAGGAGGCAGTCTGCTCCGGGGGCCGGCCCGGCTTATGGAACACCACCACTTCCGCGTGTCTCCAATCTGGGGGAAGCCGACCCTGTTCCCTGGCCTCCTCCAGGGCCGCCCGGTAGTGAGGGGCCAATTGCAGATTATAGTGACTAAAAAATTCACTTGGGAACCCGTTGGGTCCAGGAGCCTTCCCCGAGCTAAGTTCACCCAGTGCCGTACTTAGTTCCTCGTCCGTTAGAGGGAGGTCCAGCCGGTCACGCACCTCATCCGACACCGCCTTGGGCGGCAAATCCGCTATAAACTTGTCCACCATATAGACACGGGGGGCATATAATTCCGCATAGTATGCAGCAAAGCTCTCCGCCAGGGCCACTGGGTCCGTAATCGGGGCTCCCGCTTCATCTAATATACCCGGGAGGGCCTGGGCGTGGAAGGTGCCCTGACAGAGCCGGTGCAGCATCTTACCCGACTTGTCCCCCACTGACATATCCTGCTGCGCGTTGCCAGCCAAACCTGTCGGGCCTCATCCACCAGGAGGGCAGCATATGACTGCTGCGCCAGGAGCAGCCGCCTCACCACCTGCCCCTCATCTGCCTCCCGGCTCTGACGCTCAAGCGTCTCCACTGCTGCCTCGGCCCGAACCAGCTCCATCCTGCGCTGCCTACGAGCCGCTACGCACCAGGCTATATCCACTCCCCGCAGGGTGGGCTTCAAGAGCTTCCCACAACGTCCCGGCACTAGAGACAGACCCCACATTAACGATGAAGTAGTTAGCGATGGCCTCACTCATGCATTTCCGGTATTCCTCCTTTTGTAGATGCCATACTGATAGGCGCCAACGAAATGGCTGCCGCCCTCTGCCCACCTGAAGGTCCACGGCCACCGGGGAGTGGTCTGAGAGCCCGCGAGGAAGGATCTCGGCCGACGCCACCCTGCCCGCCATTACTCGGGGAACGAAAATGTAGTCAAGTCTGGAAAAGGAGTTGTGGACTGCGGAGAGATATGTGTATTCCCGCCTATCTCCATGGACGCGCCGCCATGTGTCCACCCAATCTAGGCCTACCGCCATATCGTGTAGCTTCGTGGTCAGACCAGCACCCGGCCCTCCACCAATCCTGTGCCTGTCTATGGCTACATCCATAACATCATTCCAGTCCCCGCCCACCACGGATAACTCATCGGGCATATCGGCCCATAGGGTATATATCTTTTCCACCATTGACCACTGTAAGGGGGGCGTATACGCAGCCCAGTATCAAGGGAGCCTCTCCGACCATACCTCGGATAAACAGGTAGCGCCCCTGCGGATCAACCCACTGTTTAGAGTGTATATATGGGACTCTTCGGTGCACTAGAATTGCTACCCCTCGCGAGCCCCTCGCAAAGCCGGCATGGAAAACCTGCTGGTACCCGTATCGCTGCAGACATAGGGCCTTCGTACCCATTAGGTGGGTTTCCTGCAGCAAGAGGATATCGGCATTGGCCCTCTTCGCCTGACGCAAGACAGCGCCCCGTTTAATTTTATCTAGCACCCCGCGTACGTTCCAACTAATAACGCGGAGTATTCCCGGGGACTCCCGGCCACCCTCAAAGCGTCCAGCCATTATGGAACTGACCGTGCCATAGCACGTACGGTGGGTCTCGGAAGCGCGTGTGTGTATTGAAGTGAACCCCTCGTGGAAGTGCAACTCGTACCCTAGAACAACCCCCCCTCAACAAACCCCCCACCCCATACCTCAAAAACGCTGAAGTATCTGTCGCGGCAGGGTGGACCCCCTGTCCCCAACAGGGAGACGAGGGCCACCCCATCCAATGGATCCCCAGCGAACAGCCCATGGCCTCAGGGCCCAACCCCAACCAGCATCCAACGGGTGGGGATGCAGCCCAAGTTAAAACTCCCCCCAACTTATTCAGCCCAAGCAGCTAGCAGAAATCAGCGGCGCCACATGAAAAACATAATTCAAAGGTCCAATGTCTGCTGACCGGCAGCAGAGCCCCCACGGGAGGAGGCCCCGCACGACTTGGAGCGTCGCCGGGATCTGGACCGTCTACTGCCCCCTCGCCGCTGTCGTCCGAGTCCCTTCAGTGCGACTCCACTCGAGGAGGAATCTGACTCCCGCCCCGGCGGCGTGTGCACTCGCACTCGAACCGTTTCATCTGTCCATCTAAAGACCTCCTCCGGGGTATCAAAGAAGTGGGTGCGGGAGCGGTACACTACCCGCAGGCGAGCCGGGAACAGGAGGGCGTACGGCAGCTTGAGGTCTCGCAGTCGGGCCTTCGCGGCCATGAATGATTGGCGTTGTTGCTGGACCAGCCGTGTGTAGTCCGGAAATATGAGGATACGAGCATTATCATATAGCAGGGTTTCTTTGGCCCGGGCCTGTTTTAGTATGGCGTCCCGATCCAGATAGTTTAAAAGTTTAGCTATCACCGGCCGCGGGCGGGCTCCCACCGGGGGCTTCTGGATCAACGCTCTATGGGCCCGCTCCACGACGAAGCACCGGGACATGACTTCCGGAGGGAGCCAGCTCTCAAGCCACTGAGTAAGGAAGCGTTCCATGTTGCCATTTTCGCATCCCTCCGGAAATCCCACGAATCTCAGGTTGTTCCTCCGGGCCCGTCCCTCTGCATCTTCAGCCCGGAGCGCCAGCCCCTTCTGTATATTCTCCATATTCGCTAACTTTTGCTTTAGTGTCGCAACATCGTCCTCTACTCCTGAGACGCGGGTCTCTGTCTCCGTAATGCGGGCTACTGCGTTTCGCAGATCTTGGCGCAGCAGCATGACGTCTGAGCCCACCGCCCCGATTTTGGCGTCCAGCATGTCCCTCGATTGAGTAATTGCTGCCATCAATGCCGCATTGTCTGGGATGGTCTCCTGTTGGCCCCCCTTGGCCCCAGCCACCGCTCCCGGGCCAGTAAATTTATCAATGGGTCCGTGTTTAGACGAGCCCCCGCTGCCCTTGTCTCTCGTCATATCTGCCCTTAGCAGTTGCCCCTCAGGCGCGAGCGGCTCCACCCGGCGTTGACGCTGCGGCTCCCGCAGTGCAGGCACGGGCCGGACAGTCTGGGTCTCGAGCCGACTCCGAAGACACCCCCCGACTCAGGGCCAGCAAGCCTTCCCAGGGACCTGCGCCTGAGGCCACACAGTTCTGCGAGAGGTAATACCCCTAGGGCCCCCACGGCCCGATCGACCGCCGATAATGGCGCCCCAGGGAAGGTGGGTGTACGCGGTCCGATTGACCGTTAATGCGCGGAGGCCACCGGGGGCCACCACCCGCACCCCCGGGGGCACACCCAGGGGCCACGCGGCCCGACTGACCGCCGATGTAAGTGGTCCCCAGGGAGGAGGAGAGACGGATCAGGGGGGTGAGAGGAGAAGAGCAGCCAAGGGCAGGTCTGGCCGCAGGTCCCTGGTCTCCTCCCCACGTGGCTCGATTATACCACTGATTCCCCGCCGCTACTCCCAGCGTGTGGAAGAGTTCTACTACCCCCTTCCTCTGACTCCAGCCACCGCCGAGGCAGCAAACACCCAGGAGCTATCCCGCTAATCAGGGGGGAACACACCTCACTCTCCCCCCCAAGTCGCCACGCAGCAAGCTCGATGGCCTCCTCTGGGCAGCCCCGGTCGTCCAGGCAGGGTCCTTCCCTAGCGCCCCCGATGTCAGCCTCCAAGCCGGGGCTCTCCCGCGGTACGCGCACGGTCCGGCCGACCGCCGATGCGCTCAAGTGGGCGGGCAACGGGGGAGGGGGTGCCTCTCACCCACGCCCGGGCCGCTCCAGTCACCCAATGCAGTAGGCCCCCACGGGGAGGATGGTGATGAGAGTCAGGCGGGGGGAGGGGTGGACTTCAGGGCCGATAGCAGGCCCCACTGTGACACTCCCGCGGCTCGAAGCTGCCGCCGATCCGCCCAAGCACTCCAAGTGTGGGGGAGGCAGCGCCTCTCCACACGGACGGCCCCTGCCTCCGCCGAGGCACCAGTCTCCAGGGAGCGCCCTCGCGGCCAGGGACGATCGGGCGCAAGTCTCCGCTCCGGCCTTTCCCAGCCGCTCCTCACCTGCACAGTCTACGTCGGCCGCAGCGCCACCTCCTCAATTCCCGGGGCAGGCCACGCCGCAGGACATCACGGCCGCGGCCGCCCTCTCAGTCGCCGCCTCACCGCGCCGTCGGGCCACCCCCGGCAGCCCAGCGCCCTCCTCAGGTGACCAGGAGCACCGCCGATCTCCGGTTCCCCGTGCGCGACTCCGCGGCCCTTCCGCCTCGCCGGCAGGCCGCCCCCCGCTCGGGCTCCGCTTGCCCCTCCAGCTGCCTCCACAGGTGCCTGAAAATCGCACCGAGTGACCCCAGGAGTTGACCGAGCCGCTGGGTCGTCGCCGAAGAGCCTTAGAAGTCGGGGGAGCAAGGATAATAGGAGGATATTTGGCGGGCTGGACGGAGCTCACTTAGCACACGTCCGCCATGATGGCTCGCTCCGCTTCTGGTCTTCTTGATGTGAGGGAGAAGTGCTCTTGCCTGGGACGCAGATCGAAAGTGTGTGGTGGGTTGGTAGAAGTTGAGGAGGTGGTTGAGGTAAGCTGGATCAGTGTGGTGGAGACCTTTCTCGGCGTGGGTGAGTAGCTTGAACTTACATCTTTCCTGGACTGGGAGCCAGTGTAGATTGTTGAGGTGTGGACAGATGTGGTTATTTTGCTGGATGTTCAGGATGAAGTCTGGTGGCAGTGTTCTGGGTGGTTTGGAGTCAGCGTAGGACATGCGCTGGGATTCCCATGTAGAAGGCATTTTTCGTAATCAAGTCTGCTTGTGATAAGAGCCTAGGCAACCATTCATCTGGTGTTCAGTGGGATCCACTTGAAAATCTTGCGTAGCATTTGCAGGATGTGGAAGTATGATGAGGAGATGCGTTGATCTGTCTGCTCATGGAGAGGTTGGTGTCCAGGATGATCCCAAAGTTCTTGGCATGGTCCTCAGTGGTGGGTGGGGGGGCCAAGTTTGGAGGGCCACCAACACAACAGGCATTCCTGGGGGAGTGGTTGTTGCACATGATTAGGATTTCGGTTTTGTCTATGTTGAGCTGGAGGAAGTCGTTTTTAATTCAAGCAGCGACGTTGCTTATGCAGTTGGCGAAGTTTGCTTTGGCAGTGCTGGTTGAGTCGGTAAGGGAGAGGATGAGCTGTGTGTGGTCAGCGTAGGATACTATGTTGATACCGTGGGCTCTGACGATATCCGCAAGGGGCTTCATGTAGATGTTGAAGAGTGCTGGGCTGAACGATGATCCTTGAAGAAATCTGCAGATGAGTTTCTTGGGTTCTGAGGTGTAGGGGAAAGTCTAACTCGTTAAGTTCTGTCTTTGAAGGAGGATATTCACTTGAGGGCCGGTCCGCAGACATCCAAGCGCTGAAGCTTTCTAATGAGTGACTTGTGGGAGACCATATCGAAAGCTGTGGAGAGGTTGAGGAGGATGAGTGCAGCAGTTTTTCCTCAGTCGAGGATGCTTCTGATGTAATCAGTGGCCACAATGAGGACTGTCTCTGTGCTGTGTTTGGTGCAAAAGCCTGATTGAGAGCTGCCAAGGAGATGATGGTGTTCTAGGTGGTCTGCGAGTTGGCTATTGATGGCTTTGTCAATCACTAGCTGGACAAGGCAGGAGAGAGATGGGTCTGTAGCTGCTGAGGGTGTTGAGGTCCTTGAAATAAATGGCCCTGGTTACTTTCAAGGTAATAAAATCATCTGTTCACCTGATATGCCCAGACGTGGGTCCAGTGCACACTGTGTCACTAGAACCAATCTATAACCAGCTGATGAGCCCTTAACAAGGGCAAAACAGGTCCTGGGTTGCTTGTGTTCCGGTTCAGGGAGGACCTGGCTTGGCAGTTATGGCTGGACTGTTCCCATTGGAGCAGAGTTAAGCGTGATTAGCTGGGTTCAAACAGAGGTGGCATGGTGTGCAAAATAACAATGGTTTGGGATGTGGCCCGAGTAATGACCAGTGGCTGAGATTAACTCAAGCATTCCATCCATCACTTTTTTGTATACTATAGGGCAATGAGACAGTGCTGTTTTTGGAGGTTTGAGGCCCTGTTTTATGGTCTGGTGGGCCCATTTTTACTGTTGATTTCCTTGATATCAACTCAAACATTGATTGTAGTGAGCACAAATGCATATTCTTCAGTACCTTGCAAAACATCTATACAACGTGTCATTACAAATTCAAGACTGCCCTGTTTGCAAAGGTGGCCCACCTTCTTATCTATCCGATTTCCTAATGAGGGCTGCATTTATTTTGTTGCCTGGGCCTATTTTCTGTCCCAGTCTGACCCTGCCCCTCAGCTGTAGCTGAAACTTGAAGTTCTGACCAAGCCTATTCCTGCTTTCCCACCACTGTTGCACACTGTATTCTGTAAGATGCCCATTATGGCTATACTTTGGTTATGTTTGGGTATGTGTGGGAGCAACTTAACTTCAGAACCATATGTAGGATTTAGCAAGGGCGAAACTGCAAGGCAATATTACAACGTAAAATCTAAAAGTGTCAACACAGATGCAAAAGGACAAAACAACAGCACTAGGGGCGCTTTTTGACTAATTCCAGGAGGTATTACAATGTCTTCCTCTTCCTTGCACACTGTTGTAATAGCTATTCCAAACTTTATCGGCCAGGGCTAGCTTTAGGAATTTTCGGGCCCTGGGCAGAAAGGGAATCTGAGAGCCCCCTATAATTTACATATGACATCACAGGAAGTGCCATTAATTAACCCTTAATCCTCTGGCATCCTGGAAGGGACTTTCCAATGAGCAACTTCCCTGATGCAGATATCAATAAAACAATAAAAACACACACAATAGCCATTATAAAATAAGTACACACATTTTAAAGCTCTATTAAGCAGAAGTACATTATAGTACATTATATTAGTCACACTGGGTAGAAAAGCTTGGCTCAAGTTTCTTCAAAACCCATATCTTAATGTTACATTTTTTGCTAGGTTAGTATGTATTATGTTATTATGTATGTATGTTGTATTTATATAGTGCAAACCTAAAAGAAAGGCAGTAGAGCCATGAGCAGGGTTAAAGGAAAAGACACAATCAACGTGTTTGGAGGGGAAGCTGGTGTGTGGACTGTGAGTGCAGGTCAGACTTTAGGGCAGTGCAACCAGTGCAGTCACAACTGGCGCTGGAGAGGTGGGGGGATCTGTATTTGGAAATTATAGGAATAATTTACACTTTTAAAAGCACCTGCTTCAGAGTTCCTTCTGTGTCCAGGAGATTTCAGGCAACAATAAAAATGTCAAGATACCTCTGGCGTTTAATGTTCCTGCTGGGGATAGATCAGTTTTGTCTACTGCAGTTTTGTTTCATCATATGGTAGCACTGTGGGTTAATATGCCTGCTGCAAAGATTGCCTACCACGGAGATCACAGAACTGTATTGCATGTGCATAGCCGATGGATTACTGCTTTTGCAACAGAGATCTTTTTATTACTTGCAGTTCATAAGTTACAATCCTAATATAGCACAGTGACCTATAAACAGTCATCAAAGAGCTGCATGCAAACTGCATGGTACAGGTTAGAAAGTTATGTTTATTTCCCCAGTCTTTCATTATCCTATTTTTGCTAAAAATGTTAATTTGGGTAGAAATACATTCTTATTGGTAACGTCAACACAAACACTGTGGTATGTTTTAAATCCAGAGTTTGTGCTTCTCCGGACTAAACACTCTTAAAAATACTGCCTGTTAGCATGGATGACATGCAATTGCTGCACCTTGTAATCTTCATTGTGTTATGTAACATGTCCTATAGACTGATTTACAGAGGTATGATTCATTGTCTCTGTATATTGTTTGTGTGAAGTAAAGTGCTCTGACACCCTACACTGGTGTGAGTAGCACTATAAAACAAATGAAATGCATGTGAGAGGGGCTATGGAGCAACAAGGTTCACTGTTGGAGGGTGGTAGTGAGGGAATCGCGGAGAAGGAGGTAACTGGGTGGGGTGCCAAAAAAGGTTGTTGCGCAGGGCACCACTAGTGCTAAAGTTGGGCCTGTGTTAGTGCATCATGGTGTAAAGTTCTTTAAAGATGAGCGTATTCAGCTCTTACGTAAAATAGAGCTAGATGGAGCCTGTCCAGAGGGATATGGAAATATTGTTGCAGATCCTTTAAGAATAAGTGAAGAATGCCTTTTGCCTTATTTGCTTCTTTTTCATATTGAAGGAATGTTGGCTGTGGGAGTGCAGAGAGCCAGTGTGAGTGTTTAATTTGTAAAACAATAAGTGTCGGGCACAATATTTTTTTCAAAAACCTGTGGCTGACACTATCAAAGGTAGGAGAGCCAAATACCAAGGCTTTTTAGTGTTGATTCCCCCTTATGCCTCTTTAATCTATCATCAGACTCTCTGTCTCACTCTTGCAGGTTCTTTTTCATCCTTGCTTTCTCCCATTGTCACAGTTTTTCCTTCTTTCTCTTCCTCTTTCTTTTCCCTTTTGTGTTTTTCTCTGTGTTGCTCTATATCAAAGACTATTCAGAAAAAACAAGCACCAGTCCCATTAATGATTGTCGGTGGGACCCACCTGCAACCATCTGCTAAAATTAAGCACTGGAGCTTGTTGAGTCCCATCAGGATGGGAATGATGTGGTCATATTTCTTCAGATCCTAATGAGGCGTGCTGCAGCATGTAGGATGCACTTAAAGGTAGTTGGCTTCTCAGATACCCAATGTGAGTTAAGATGTGTGGCAGAGAAGATTTTTGAGCAACAAATATATGCAAGCAAACAAAACAGTTGAAAATAGCTTCACTAAATAGCTCGAATTCTAATGAAGGGATTTCTCAAGTCACCGTAAAATTAAGCAATGAGATCCAGTAAGGTAATTCTGAGTTCTGATACATTTACCTTTTTATTTGAAAGATCATAAAGCAGAGGCCAGACCTAGGAAAAGGGCAGCAGATTGCTGTACAAACAAAGTATTATTATTTAAGATTTTCTCTGACAGTGGTCAACATTCTGGCACTTTTAATGGAAACATTACATTGTTGAATGTGAAACTAGCATATTGCAATGATATGTAGGCTAAAAGGGTTCAATGGCATCTGCCCTGATCCATGGCTACAAGATCCCTGTCATTCTCCTCTGACACCTTTAAAAGTTATATTACTAATTATTAGTATACACTCACAACTAGGTGTTGCCAAAGTATATTTGCCCCCTCTCCTGGGGCTCACAGCTCTGTGTCATGGCTGCCAGGGCTAGGTTAGGGATGGGAGCTCAGTAATATAGGCCCTGTGTGCAAAGCACCAGCAGAATGCCAGGGATAGCATAGCCAAAGTACTGGCAAGTGGTGCTTGCAGTGAAGCCAGGAGAGCTTTACCTATGTCTTGAGGGAGGTCCCTTTATATGCGGCTCTTACAACTGCAATAAACACAAGAAAAAAGTACGGTGGCAATTGAGAAAAAGAGGAAATAGTGTACTGAATGCCAAAACGTTTGTCCCGTACAAGAATCCAGGCTATGGAAGTGACTAAAATGTTGTCTCCTTTCTAGGGGAAGTCATCCTTTATGGAAGAGAAAACCTCACACACATAATAGTGTCATGCTTCATTATTGGTATCCTCTCCCCACCCTGGTAGGACAATACCGCCAGGGTGGACTCGACCTCCTCTCCTTGGCCTCGAAGCACTGCATCATGAATGTGAGGCACAGGGGGGTGCATTTAAGCTCACGGTCATGGCTGCATGTAAGAGGACAGTTTCCAATCCCTAAGGTGCATTTAAAGGTACAACTTGACACATGGGCATCAAGAACTTGCCCTTAAAATGTTGATATGCTTGCATCATGGCGACGCATCAGGTCTCTGATATGTGACCTTAAAGGACTTCTAAGCTCACGTTTTTGCTATATGTATGGGGAGAAGGTTAGAACGTTCTCCTTTCCTGCCCTCTGCCTCTCTTCATCTCTTCCACCCATCCACCTATTCTCTTACGTCTCATTTGGAACATCACATATCAAAAATGATTATTGCGTTGCACATGCACCAACGGAACAGCCTCTAGGTGCCAAAATAATAGGTATCATCCCACTCTGTGGAACTCGTTTCATTAAATTAGGAAATATGGAAGGATACGTTGTCCATTTTGAGATTCAAAGCTAGCTAGAACCAAATATGGGGCAATCCTGTATTCCTGGGAACCTGGGTAATCAATAGTTTTAGAGTCTGCTGGTTCCCTCGGAGAAAGCTGTAAGCCTAAGCTTCCTTTCTTGCACACAACTGTGGTTTAGCAAAAATTTGGGTGAATAGCAATAAATGATAGCCTACACATTATAGCATCAATTTTTTGACCCCTATAAATTATTTCAGAGAAGTTTTCATCAGGATTAGATGGTAGCACCCACAAAAATGGATAGGTAACACCTATTAGGAACAGTTGTGCATCTAGTACACACTGAGGGGTCGATTCCGATCCCGGTCGGAGGCGCACCTAATACCATTCGGCCGGGAAAAAAGCCAGGCGAATGCCTGTTTCCCGACCGATTCGCACATACGTCCGAACGAGCAAGTACGATGCGCACAACTGCCCAAATCCCGACCCAGTCGTACTCACCCAATACAGGTCCTGTTCTCCGTCCGATGCGGATCCGGAAACGCAGAATCGAGTCGCACGGAAGCCAAAATGCAGCCCCGTCCGGCCGGACAAGTACGATGCGCTTTCCGTACGCGCCGAACCCGTCGCTACGCACGGCACGTCAAAGCATCCGGGAGAGGCGCACATAAGCTCCAATTCGCGCCACAAGACGATCCACGGCTACGAGACGAACACGCCAGCGACGAGGACGAGGCGAAGCAAAGAGAAAGACGAACGAGACAAACCAACCATGAATCCCATCGCGCAGGTTCTACCAATACTCTACATCTATTACCGGAACAGGCACGGACGCGTACGGCGCAGAAGGTAAGTCAGACACCAACCACAAAAACAAACAACACGTACCCGACATATCACACACACACAGAGGGATGCAGAAATTACTTACACCAGCAACAGCAGCACCATAGGGGCGGGATGGCCATCACCAATGCCACATATACACATAGGGGCCTGGATGCCAACAACTAACACCACCCCTACCCAGGGGGTGCTAGATGCCTGTCACTCCTACCACCTCTACCCATGGGGGGCTGGATGCCACCACCACCACCCCTACGCAGAGGGTGCCAGATGCCTACCACTACTACCACCTCTACCCATGGTTGGCTGGATGCCTACCACTACTACCACCTCTACCTATGGGGGGCTGGATGGCTGTCACTACTACCACCCCTACCCATGGGGGCTGGATGCCTACCACCACTACCACCTCTACCCATGGGGGGCTGGATGCCTGTCACTACTACCACCCCTACCCATGGGGGGCTGGATGCCTGTCACTACTACCACCTCTACCCATGGGGTGCAGGATGCCTACCACCACTACCACCTCTACCCATGGGGGGCTGGATGCCTGTCACTACTACCACCTCTACCCATGGGGTGCAGGATGCCTACCACCACTACCACCTCTACCCATGGGGGGCTGGATGCCTGTCACTACTACCACCTCTACCCATGGGGTGCAGGATGCCTACCACCACTACCACCTCTACCCATGGGGGGCTGGATGCCTGTCACTACTACCACCCCTACCCATGGGGGGCTGGATGCCTGTCACTACTACCACCTCTACCCATGGGGTGCAGGATGCCTACCACCACTACCACCTCTACCCATGGGGGGCTGGATGCCTGTCACTACTACCACCTCTACCCATGGGGTGCAGGATGCCTACCACCACTACCACCTCTACCCATGGGGGGCTGGATGCCTGTCACTACTACCACCTCTACCCATGGGGTGCAGGATGCCTACCACCAACAACACCCCCACTCACAGGATGGCTAATGCATGACACAACAAGCACACACCAACATAAGGAATGCAACAAAAAGACATCCCCCCAACACCATGACAAGCGTGTGTAGACTGTGTCAAATGCCTACAACACTGAACATGAGTTTGAACATACAATGTGACCCCCTATCACATGTGTCACACATAAATGTGTGTGGCCCCCACAATGCAAGCAGACCATGACCACTGTGGCAATGGGGTCCAACCCCCATCATCACAGTGACCAAAAGGTAAGTGTGGGGTCCATAGCTGAAGCACATTTTGCACATTGTGGCAATGGGGTATAAACCCCCATCATCACAGTGAACAAAAGGTAAGTGTGGGGTCCATAGCTGAAGCACATATTGCACATTGTGGCAATGGGGTATAAACCCCCATCATCACAGTGACCATAAGGTAAGTGTGGGGTCCATAGCTGAAGCACATTTTGCACATTGTGGCAATGGGGTCTAAACCCCCATCATCACAGTGAACAAAAGGTAAGTGTGGGGTCCATAGCTGAAGCACATTTTGCACATTGTGGCAATGGGGTCTAAACCCCCATCATCACAGTGAACAAAAGGTAAGTGTGGGGTCCATAGCTGAAGCACATTTTGCACATTGTGGCAATGGGGTCTAAACCCCCATCATGACAGTGACCAAAAGGTAAGTGTTGACATTGAAAAAGCTGCAACTGCCAAACTGCATGGATGATTCCTGGTCACAGAACAACAAACACATCAGTGGCAAAGTAGTGCTTGTGTCCCATTGCAACATAGATTGGGGGAGGCAAACAGTGCAGTGCAAAGAAGACATACCTTTGGCCATGTGCAGACAAACATCACCCATGGGGGCTGACACTGTCAACATCCATCAATGACACAATGACAGAAGTGACCATCATAATGCAGACCCACATATTTGCACCAATGGGCACACTAATGTAGATACCCTGTGGAGACTGTAGATGTGAGGTGAACAAATAACATACCATGGTAGCAATGGGACACACAAACAATGATCATTGTGCTGACTGATGACATAGGAGTCCCAGGGACAGCAGGTGAAACCCACCAAACAACATACAGCCAATAGCACACTAAAGATATGCCAATGCAGTGGTGCAGATGCACAAACAGGCAGACCCACACTGCACATCAAACACAACAGGTGAGGGGGGGTGCCAGAGTCCCCAGGCAACAACACAACACATGATGAGGCCTCAATACCAATTACACAGATGCACATACAGTACCACACAAAAGTAACTCATGGATCCAAACCCCCTATGTGGGCAATCAGGCATTGTTAGATGAGAGGGAGCACAAATTACACATGTCACACAAGCTTGTAGGAACAGCAATAACACAGCAAGAGACAGACCCACCACAGCACTACCCCCAGGGACCCCATATTGTGCTGACACTAGCCTGCATGATAATCACACTGTGATGACAATGTTAGATGTCGTTCACACTGTGAACCCCAGCCATGTGTCCTGAGCAACTAACTACCATCACACCTACACAAGCTCCAATCAATCAGCACGGCCTGCAAGCCAAGGCCAATATGGAGGTAGGGGTCTGGCCGTGCAACAACTCACTTTTGCACACACTCAACACCACACACCCTGATCTCCACCAATGTGCAGCAGTGAAGCTCACATGGACTGGTGACATTGCACATGCACCTATGACAATACCAGGGGTGGTGGTGGGAACCAAGGTGCAGAAACCCATCACACATGGGCAGTCAACAAGACTTGTCAATGTCTGACACACAGCACAGTATGCTGTACATGGGCATGATGTGAAATCCACCACAATCAATGGGATCCTGGCCATAGTCACACACCAATGAAGAAGCCAAGCTGACACACGAAGAACACACGTACACAACTACCAACATTGCAGTTCTGACCCTGAGGAGTGGCAGCTGTCACACACACAACGTGTCACAATCACTGTAAGCTAACACAAACTGTAAATCACATTACTCGTGTAAACAACAAGTGCCAAGGGGAATCCTGATTGTGTCCCATCTGCGTTTGCCCGCATCCCCAGCACTGACAACAAAGACAACCTGGGATGACAACCTCATGAACATTAGTTTGCCATGCACCCACATCACAGAGAAACCAGGTCCAAGATGCTGGATGAACACAGAACAACTCAGCAAGCATCACAAACAGGAACATCCCTAGGGACACAGCCTGTGTAGGAAAAGGGAAGGGAACACACACAGACATGCTTACACAACACAGGCCCACGCAATGTCACCAGATTACACACTGCCATGAGGGCACACCACTCCTGTGGAAGGTCCGCTGTGCCAAACCTTGTCTGTGCACGACCCAAACATGTCAGCAGAACACTCCGTCAGTGAGTCAACAACCACAACACACAGAAGGCTCTGCTCACATCAGCCTGGGTACGGGGGTGTCACGTCAGTCATCTGCACACACACCAAACACCTGTCAAGCAAGTTGCACTGTATACACAGATGAGTCCTTCGACATTGATGTGCAAAACTGCATGTCCAGTGGAGCTGGGCACACAGTCAGGGAAATCGGAACATTGAACAGTGGTAAGCCCACCAGATGTGCATCAGTGTAAGACAAAGATGTTCATTTACTAATGCAAAAAGGACATCCCTGTGTCAAATGCTGAACATTACACCCTCAGACTGTAGCAAAGGATGCCATAGATCCAGAATACAACAGGACACATATCCCATGGACCACATGGAGTCCATCACTGCAACACTTCATCGTCCTGATGTGAACACTATTACAACTGCAAATGCAGGATGCTACTCATCCACATCATGTACATCAAAAGAAAACCCAAAAGTAAACAAAAAGAGGCTTTATTCAGCAAATGTCAGGGTAAAAACGGAAGTCCAAAAGAAACTAAGCCAGTCCAAAAACACAGTACCAACGGGGTGAGAAGTGACAACTGGTCACACATTGCTTGCCTGCACTGGTACGGTTGGGGGACATCACCCTTGGAGGGGCATACAAGGGGCAGGCCAGGCACCGCAGGGACAGGATCAGGGGATGGCAGAGTGAGGCAGTGAAGGGGTGGTGGGTGCAGGAGTGTCACCGGCAACTGCAGTGGAGGTGTCTGACTCAGGGGGGGCCAGCACCACCGTTGTACACAAGTCAGTTGGTGTGGGTGCCGCAACCACTGCAGTGGGCTGGACTGATGTAGTGGACTGGGTACCCACTGCAGTGCCCGAGTCAGACGTGGTGGTTGTGGACTCCACTGCAGTGCATGACCCCAAGGGAGTGGAAGGGTGGGCAGATGAGGTGGGCAGGACAGAGGGGGGGACCCGGTCCCCACAACACTGCCGCTAACAGGCAGAGCGTCTGGGTTGGGGGTGGAAGAGCAAGTGGCAGGGGGGGAGGGCCTAAGCAGTCCGGGGATGCGGTATCGGTGTGTGGGGGAACCTGGGGCAGGGTGTGGCGGGGGAACCTGTGCAGTGGTGGCCTGGGGGATGGAGGAGAGAGACTGGGCGCTGGAGCTGCGTGGTGGTGGTGGTGGGGTCTTGCTCTTCCTGCTCCGGGGGGACTTCCGAATGGGCTCCTGTGTCTGCCTGCGCCTGGGGGAGGGTGTCCGGGGGCGAGGGGCACTCCTCTCTGTGTGGGTGGACTTCCTCTTCCCCTGGTGTGCTGGGTCAGCAGGAATGGTGGGGAAGAGGCCGAGGTCACACAGGAAGACCTGCTGTGTATGTGGGGTAGCAGGCGAGGCAAGGGAAGGGGTCTTGGAGGGAGAGGATTTGGAGGACTGCGGAGTGAATGTGGATGCCTGTGTGTGTGTGTGTTCCCCATCCCCTGTGTCTGTGGTATCAGTTCCCTGATGATGCTTGTGTGCACGTCTTGCCTTACTCTTGGGTGTGTCTGTGCTGCTCGTGTCTGTGTGTGTGGATGACTGTGCAGGTGTGCATGTGCTTTGGACAGGTAGGGGGGCAGGAAGTGTTGATGGGGCAGAGGTGGGAGGGGTGAGGGACTGTTGGAGGAGGGACACTGCTGCCGTCAGGGATGAGTCCATGGACCTATTGCTCCTCTGTAGGGCAGACATACCCGTCGAGATGCCCTCCATGAACGACACCAGCTGTGTCAACAGAGTGGTGTGTGCATGGAGGACACTCAGCATTGCTGTCTGCCCTACATGGAGCTGCCGAAGGAGGTACACAGACTCCTCACTCAGGGCAGCAGGGGACACAGGGGCAGGGGCTGCGGTGCCTGGCACGAAGGAGACACGCTCCCGAGCACGGGAGCCTCCACGGACCTCAGGAATGGGAGCCGATGGGAGGGCGGTGGTGGTGGTGGTGGTGGCGGGGCCAGACAGACTAGCTGGCCTTTGGTGGCTGCCGAGACCCGCCTCCACAAGGGAGTCATCCTCCGAGCTGCTGTGGTCCCCAGCTGAGGTGGATGGTGCTGAGGACTCCTCGGTGTGGCTCCCCTCGCCCGCCGTGCCACTGGGTCCCTCTGACCACTCGTCCAATGCTGACCCAGTCTGGCTCCGCTGCTCCTCCTGGTCCATGGAGCTGTCCCCTCCTGTGGCCCTGGATGTATCTGCAAACAAATAGGGAAACAGACAAACATCAGTCACCTGCACTGACCGCACACACCACAGTAAGTACAGCACATTACAGAGCAAGCCCTGGCATCCTTAGTTGAACATTGCCTAAAGTCCTCACACAGATTCGGGGAAGCCAATTGTCAGTCTGATGGTCAACCATGGGACTCACACCCCTCCTGCCCTTGCACCCATCTGTCTGGTGCCTGTCTGATGGTAAGACCCCAGTGTGGACACATGCACCACCTACACAGTTTTTGGACATTGCAGGGAACACGGTGAAGCATGTGAACATACACACATCACATCTCTTGCCACTGAGTCAGTGCAGGTGTCCGGATGAAGGGATGGCCAGATTCTAATTAGGAATGCATGTGATGCATACCAGCACCAGACACCATGATGCACCCATGTCCGGATAGTCAATGCCACAATGGGGTGCATGTTGCACATGTCACTCCCCTGCAGGATCAGTCCCAGGAAGTTGAATGCCATGACACAGGAATGCGTGCAAAGTCATACATAACTGTCTCAAGTCACATGGCCATGGCAGCCAGACAACAACAGTCTGCACTGTGTCACAATCTGAGGGCATGGGGAATGCAAGTTATGTGACTGACAAGTGCACATGTCCATCCCCCAAAACCACATCATCTGTACTACTATTTGTCCACGTCATACCAACTGGACATATGGGGGACATGAAACACAACTCTCTGAACATGTGCACCTCACAGTGTGCTGTGAATGAAAAAACAGCTGCTTGAAAGCCACAGTCGCAAACACCTGTGTGCACAGTCAAGTGATCAGACACCTATAAGTCACAGAAGTATCGTCTATCATGGTCACATCTCAGATGGCATGCTGAGCCCCAAACGATGAACATACCAGTAGTCCTGACAACGAAGACACAGCACAATGAGACAGAGGCAGACACCTGAGGGTACATTTCACTGACCACAACATGCCAGATGATACACGGGAGTGGGAGTACAGAGTGTATTGTATGCACTGGAGTAGGCATGACTGTCCAGCTCCACCTGTATGAGGGATGAGTCCTGGACAGTAGGCAGGTGGCTAAGCATGTGTGACACACTGGATACACATACTCCTGAGGCCCAAATATTGTTCCCACCAGCAGCATGGGTGTGTGCCACATTCCCCAGGGACATGTGGTGAGTCAGAGCAGCAAGCGGACCACATATCAAAGTTACACGCAGATCACATGTCAGAACTTAGGCATTGTGTAAGCAATTGACCCACCCATGAATTGCACAACATAGTCACTGGAACAAATGCTGTCCCCCACCTTGAGCAAAGCAAAATGCGATGACACAGTCCCCAAATTAGACAATTTCCTGACTATAAGGGCCACACATATGCATATCAGAGGAGAAGTGGGCATGTAACAAATGAGGGACATGGGTCCTGGACCACATGACTGATGTACTGTGGAAGTTTAACCAGGCCAGAGGAGGGCACATAGCATGGCAGAAAAAGTGCACAGTGCAGTCATGGACTCGCCCCCTCCTTGCTGCTGTTTGTCCTTCAGCTGCCCATCCAGGTCAGGGAAGACCACCGCCAGGATCCGGAGCATGTGGGGGGTCAGGGTCCGGTGTCCGCCCCTCCTGCGAGGAGGCGACAGCTTCAGCTGGACCCTTGCGATCCTCCGGGTCCAGCCACGAAGGTCCTGCCACCTCTTTTGGCAGTTGCGGATCCTGCGCCTGTAGACCCCCACGGATCTTACTTTCCGGGCGATGGTCAGCCAGATTTCCTGCTTCTGGTGGGCATCAACCTGTGAGGATGACAAAGTGAAAAGGCCATTACTACACATGCAACATATACGTGCATCACACAGTTGGATATACATGTCTCAATCACAGGGGCATATGATGTACACAGGCAGTGCAACAATGGCTATGAACAGTTTGCCAGCAGTCACTACATGGTATCATTGCATGGGAAGTAAACCTAGTTGGAATGCACTGTTACTGCACTGTACCAGTTCTGTGCATGTGACCGCACACTTTGGGGTGTGACAACTACTCAGTGGGCATGCTAGCCAGTGGTGTGCACACTGAAAGCCCTGCTAGTCAGACAACATGCACAATTAGTGAGGCAGTGGACAGCACACTCACCTGCTCCCCTGGTGTCCCATACAGCTTGCTGTACTGTGGAAGGAGGCTGTCCAGCAGGGCCTGGTTCTCCTCAAGGCTGAAGGCTGGGGCTCTCTCCACAGTACGTGCCATTGCAGGAGCCAGAGGATGCATAAACAGCAGCAGTGTTGGTGGCAGATGTCGTCCTGGAGCATGTATTGCAGGCAAGTGAGCTCTCAGGGGAACAGCCAGCATTATATGTGTGCTGCAGAGGCAGATACTGTCCCATGTGTGCAAAGTGATAGGTCCAAGTCGTTTGCATCTTCTGAATTTGACCTATCCATGGAATTGCAGCACTAATACACGCCCACAGCATCCTTCAAATCTTCAACTTCATGACACCCATGATTTTGCAACATTGTTGTGGCTGGCCAACTGAATTCACTGCATCAGACTCGTTGGAGCTTCGAAAACGCGTCCGTTGCCATGCCAGGCCCCAGCCAATGTGTGCGCACCGTTCGGTCCATTGCTGTACAACGCGTACCTGCTCACATTCAATGCATTGGGCCGGCCGGGCACACCGATCGGTCCATTGCTCTACAACGCGTACCAGGCATACAACGCGTACCCGCTCACATTCAATGCAATGGGCCGGCCGGGCACACCGATCGGTCCATTGCTCTACAACGCGTACCCGCTCCCATTCAATGCAATGGGCCGGCCGGGCACACCGATCGGTCCATTGCTGTACAACGCGTACCAGGCATACAACGCGTACCCGCTCACATTCAATGCAATGGGCCGGCCGGGCACACCGATCGGTCCATTGCTCTACAACGCGTACCAGGCATACAACGCGTACCCGCTCCCATTCAATGCAATGGGCCTGCCGGGCACACCGATCGGTCCATTGCTCTACAACACGTCCCTGGACAGGTCACACGCATATGTCACCATGCTGGTCACTGGTGAACCTATGCCAGCCACATTTACTTTCCAGGGACTATGGGGCACACCTACAACACCACACCCAGTCCACACTGTCTATGAGGCATGTGTGGCAGCATTACCTTATCTGTGTATGGGGGTGAACATGTGGATTTTGGGGTGGCACTTGGGGGCAGACACACCCAGGCTGTGCACGTGTTTATGGGGACAGGGTCCTTTGTGTGTTGTGCACCTGACCACTGTGGTGTGCAACTTTTCATTTCTGAGCATGTGTCATGGTCACATTTCCAGGTTGTGTATGTGTATGACATGTCACATACCCCCAGGCTCACATGTGGGAAGGCATGTACGTCACAGGGTGGCCCATTCCAACAATAGTGATGTCCCTCCACAGTCTGTGTGCATGTTGTGTATCACATGTCTCTGACTCCATGTGCACAATGGGAGACAGTCTCCACATCCACGTGGTTTGTGCATGAACTTTGATGGTGTGTGTGTGTGTGTCACAGACGTCCATGTCTGTCCTGCAGAGGCTACAGGGGCCACTACCTGTGGGTGTCATGTTTGTTTTTCTGACGTGTACATGATACGCCATGTCATGCCAGTGTCCATGTGGCAAGACAGGCTCCCTGGGGATCTACCTGTCAATGAGCTGTGATGCCTGTGGAGCATCTGTCCAGACATGTCACTGTGGTATGTGTGTGGAACGTGAGAGCAGTTAATGGGTACTGTGACACAGCCTAATGGTGTCCCATTGCACACCCTGGAACCTGTTGTCAACACTTGTTGAACAGAGATGTTAGATGATGTCCATGTAGGTGCCATATATGTCCAAACGGAACGACACACACATCAAGTACTTGTGTATGTTGATGATGTATCATGTGAAATTGAGTATGGTGACCGGCACATAGGTGGGGTGACTGACAATCTTGCTTTCTTCACCTATGCACTGCAGGGCTCCTGCCGTCCATCGACCATTCCCAGACCTGGCAACGATGGTGGAACGTGACAGCATCCGACGGTACCGCTTCACCAGGCAGCTTATTGAGGATTTGGCAGTGCGTTTGGCCCCACATTTGCAGCCTGGCCGGCCGTATCCTACAGCGCTGACCCCCAAGGTGAAGGTGATGGCAGCCCTACACTTCTTTGCCACCGGTACCTTTCAACACACTGTGGCAACTACTGGTGGGATGTCACAGACTATGTTCAGCCTTGTGCTACGCGATGTTTTGGGGGCAATGTTGAGATACCTCAACCAGTACATCTATTTCCCAACACGTCAACGACTCACTGACGTCAAGAGTGACTTCTATGCCCTGGGGAGGATGCCACATGTCATTGGCTCCATTGATGGGACACATGTGTCTTTGATACCACCACAGGCACATGAGCAGGCATACCGCAACCGTAAACATTATCACTCGATCAATGCTCTGGTGGTATGTCTTGCAGATATGACCATCTCACATGTGTGTGCCCGTTTCCCCGGTTCGGCACACGATGCCTACGTGATGAGGAGTAGTCGCATCCCGAGGATGATGTCACAGATGCCGTACCAGCGTGCCTGGCTTGTTGGTGTGTACTGGCTTTGTACCATTGTGTGTGTTCGGCTATGTTGTTTTCCGCACACATTTTCAAGTCGGCTAATGTGCAATTGTCTGTCTGTAGGTGATTCGGGATACCCCAACATGCTGTGGTTGCTGACACCCCTCAGGAAACCTGTGACACCAGCCCAGATGCGCTACAATGAGGCACATGGTCGGACGAGGAGGGTGATTGAGCGGACCTTTGGTCTCCTGAAGAGCCGCTTCCGCTGCCTGGACAAGACAGGAGGGGCCCTCCCATATGCCCCAGCAAAGGTGTGCAAGATTGTCATCGTCTGCTGCATGCTACACAACCTGGCAGTGCGGAAGGAGTTGCCTCTCATCCTGGATGACGATAACCAACGTCCGCCACCTGTGGAAGATCCTGGCCTGGGTCACGATGCCAGTGAAGATGATGATGATGATGATGGTGATGTCCGCACACAGCTCATCACCAACTTCTTCAGCTGAATGTGAGTCTCCAGAGGGTTGTGATGTCAGTGATTTGAGTTTGCATGATATGTGTGTGTGGTGCTCTGGTGCTGTTTGAGTGTGCCCATGTGCTACTTGACTGGATGCGTGCAGCGATGTGTCCTTGAAGGTGGTCTGTGCTGCCCAACAGTGTTGACATGCTAACTTGGTTTTGTGTAGTTATCTCGTGACATGTATTAGACATGAGTATTGCCGTTCTGTGCTGTTCTTCATTGTTTTTGACTGTGTGTCATGTCTGTCCTTCACAGGGTGCTGCCGGAGTTGTCTGATCAACTTGGATCCCCCAAATCCATGATTTGACTTCCAAGGTGGAAGCAGTCGTTTCCCTACAGGTGATGTGCCTCACACCCCTGGACTTTCTATCTTCTGTTTTTTTGACTTTGTGGCCACAGCCCGGTTGGATTAGCTTGCATTTGTAGTGGAAACAACATGTTGCAAATGTGTAATAAACCTGTGCTTCACTTTGGGATGTGCGTTGTCTGTAGTCACACATCTGACTGACATTTGCTTACTGCACCTATAGTCTAGTTCACAGTGACTGTGAATAGGTGGCGTGTCTGTGCATTCCACTGTATTTAGTTGCAACATCAGTATAGGTGATGAGTCTGATGGCCCTGGTGTGTATGTGTTGTGTGGCCCTAGTGGTGTGTCTCCCTCATATGTGTCACGTCGCCATGACTGACATGACGGGGTTGGACTTGCTGTAGCAGTTAGCATGCACAGTGTCATTTAGCAGATCACCATCTACATGACAAAAACCACGTTGGAATCACAACAGAGGCAGATATGGTGTATTGGTGAGTTTATTTACATACAGGTGTGAGGATGGTGCACAGGATGGTGGGTGCTGTACATATCAATTGGAATACAAAGTTCCCATGTGTATTGGAAGTCTTGGTAGCTGACATGTCCAGAGTAGAGTCCACAGTCATCTGATGAATTTGGCCAACTGGAGCTCCCCATGTCATGTGGGAGAGTTGGGTTGGCTTCGACAGGGCGTGCAGTTTGCACACAGAGGAAAAGTTCCAGAACAGGTGTTGGCTTCCTGGGGGATGTAGATGGCCATCGGACTTTCAGTTTGGCCTCTTCGGACGGCCCCTCTTCTTGGGGGGGGGGACCCTCAGGTGCAGGCTGCGGCGGTGCAGGGGACTCTCTGCCAGAGTCCTCCTCCCTCCCTGTGGCATTTGCAGTTGTTTCAGCAGCAGTTGTTGTAGGCACACAGGGAGGTGAGGCCATGTTGGTGCTGATCTGGCGGAGGCATGTGAGTATGTCCCTATGCACCGCTGTCAGTTGTTCCAATGTGTCCCTCTTGGACTCCATGCCAGACATGTGTGTCTCGACACGTGACATGTGGGAGTCCAAGCGGGCATGATGGGCAGCCTGCTGCTGTTGTATGTCCTTGAGGATCCCCACTACCTGGCTGACCTCTCCGGTGCTAGTCTGGTACGCATCCGCGATGCGTGCCAGTTGTGGGTCATCATGCAGTCCAGACCCCTCTGCAAAGAGCGACCTATGTCTACCACCCCTCCCACCACCCCTGGCGACATGTGCAGGACCTGCGGTGGCACGCACAGGTGACCGTGGGCCCACTTGGGTGTTGTTCCTGGTCTCGTTGTCACCAGCTCCAGTTTGGGCCTGGGTCCCTGCGCTGTTGTCATCTGTGGTCCTTGGTCTGTCCGTGTTGGCAGGGGTGGCCTGTGTGTTGGCAGTTGTTGGAGGGGTGGGTGCAGGGGGTGCAGATGTTGGTCTTGCTGGTGCTGCATGATGACTCACACCGGAGGTTCCAGCTGGTTCTTCGCCATCCGAGGAGTGCAGTGGCTGATCCACACCAGTGAGCTCAGTGTTCCCCGGAGCCTGGGACAGGGACTCCTCCTCGACTGCTGCTGTGTCCCCATCATCACCTGTTTTGGGGAGAGACACAGATTGTATGTTATGTTTCTACTGGCATCAATTGTTCAAACACCTGACAGTTGTGACTGTACCTCTGGATGTGGGCCAGGACATTGCATTCTCCTAACTTGTGACAGTCAGAGAGTGATATTGGTGTAGCACATTGTCCTGCCAACCTGTGGCATGTCAATGTGTATGTTGAGGTGTGTGCATGACCAGCATTGGTGGTATTTGGTTGCCATCCAGGCCTCCTTCTCCCCCAGCCCAGTTATCCCACCATGAAGCGTGCTTCCATTGCAGGGAGTGCAAGTTGTCTTTCAGGATGTCAGTCAGTGGTGTCCTTCTGTTGGTTGTTGCACAGTTCCCAGCAGGGCCTTGTGCTCCTCACAGCAGTACCCAGTGTCAGCCATCTTGTGAGTCCTTTTCCACTCCCTGTGATGTGAGCATGGTTGAGAGTGGTGTTGATGGGCCAATTGTGAGGGTGAGCAATATCTGTGCCTACAACTCCCATCATGCTATTGCCTCCACCCCCTTCCCAGCATGCCCATCCTTCCTTCCTTTTGACTCTGCTTCCCTGTGGGGTGGGGTGCCTGTGCTGACAGGATGGCTGGGAGTGTTGTCCTGGCAGTTGTTTGGCTACAAGTCCCAAGAGTGTCCCTGTGCTTCACACAGCATGACCCAGGGTGGTTGTTCTTTGTGGGATCTTCAGTTAGGATGTGAGGCATTGCATTCTCCCAGGTGGGTTATGTGGAGTTAGTGTTGAGGGGGTGTGTGAGGGGAGGTCCTTGTAACTATGGTCATAGCTGTGAGTCCTCCTTCCCACCCAGCCAGATATCCCACCATGGAACGTGCTTCCATTGCAGGGAGTGCAAGTTGTCTTTCAGGATGTCAGTCAGTGGTGTCCTGCTGTTGGTTGTTGCACAGTTCCCAGCAGGGCCTTGTGCTCCCCACAGCAGTACCCAGTGTCAGCCATCTTGTGAGTCCTTTTCCACTCCCTGTGATGTGAGCATGGTTGTGAGTGGTGTTGATGGGCCAATTGTGAGTGTGAGCAATATCTGTGCCTACAACTCCCATCATGCTATTGCCCCCACCCCCCTTCCCAGCATGCCCATCCTTCCTTCCTTTTGACTCTGCTTCCCTGTGGGGTGGGGTGCCTGTGCTGACAGGATGGCTGGGAGTGTTGTCCTGGCAGTTGTTTGGCTACAAGTCCCAAGAGTGTCCCTGTGCTTCACACAGCATGACCCAGGGTGGTTGTTCTTTGTGGGATCTTCAGTTAGGATGTGAGGCATTGCATTCTCCCAGGTGGATTATGTGGAGTTAGTGTTGAGGGGGTGTGTGAGGGGAGGTCCATGTAACTATGGTCATAGGTGTGAGTCCTCCTTCCCACCCAGCCAGATATCCCACCATGGAACGTGCTTCCATTGCAGGGAGTGCACGTTGTCTTTCAGGATGTCAGTCAGTGGTGTCCTGTTGTTTGTTGGTGCCCAGTTCCCAGCAGGGCCTTGTGCTCCCCACAGCTGTGGCCAGTGTCAGACATCTTTGAAGTGGCTTTTGACTCCCTGTGAGGTGTGCATGCTTCAGTGCTAACTTGCTGGGCCATGTGGGTGTGAGGTGTTGATCTGTGACTACCACGCCCATCATGCTATTGCCTACACCCCCCCTTCACAGCATGCCCATCCTTCCTTCCTTTTGAGTGGACTTCAGTGTGTGTGAGTGTGACAGCAATGGCAAGATAGCTGACAGTGTGTTCCTGTTGTTTGTTGGTGCCCAGTTCCCAGCAGGGCCTTGTGCTCCCCCCAGCAGTAGCCAGTGTCAGCCATCTTGTCAGTTGTTTTCCACTCCCTGTGATGTGAGCATGGTTCAGAGTGGTGTTGATGGGCCAATTGTGGGTGTGACCAATATCTGTGCCTACAACTCCCATCCTGCTATTGCCTCCACCCCCCTTCCCAGCATGCCCATCCTTCCTTCCTTTTGGATGGACTTCAGTGTGTGTGAGTGTGACAGCAATGGCAAGATGGCTGACAGTGTGGTCCTGTTGTTTGTTGGTGCCCAGTTCCCAGCAGGGCCTTGTGCTGCCCACAGCTGTGGCCAGTGTCAGACATCTTTGAAGTGGCTTTTGACTCCCTGTGAGGTGTGCATGCTTCAGTGCTAACTTGCTGGGCCATGTGGGTGTGAGGTGTTGATCTGTGACTACCACGCCCATCATGCTATTGCCTACACCCCCCCTTCCCAGCATGCCCATCCTTCCTTCCTTTTGAGTGGACTTCAGTGTGTGTGAGTGTGACAGCAATGGCAAGATGGCTGACAGTGTGTTCCTGTTGTTTGTTGGTGCCCAGTTCCCAGCAGGGCCTTGTGCTCCCCACAGCAGTAGCCAGTGTCAGCCATCTTGTCAGTTGTTTTCCACTCCCTGTGATGTGAGCATGGTTCAGAGTGGTGCTGATGGGCCAATTGTGGGTGTGACCAATATCTGTGACTACCACTACCATCATGTTAGTGGCTACACTGACTTGACCAGCATACACAGAATTCCTTCCTTTCAGTGAGCTTCCCTGTGAGGTGGTGTTCTGGTGGTGGTTAAATATCTGGGAGTATTTGTTGGTTCTATTTGTGCCACCGCCTTGCTGTATTTGTTGTTAGGTTTGTAGATGTCATGACACAGTTACATATCACTATGGGATGGCAGGTATTGTGTTTGTCTGACTAGTATTCACATCTTGGGATGGATATCTTTTGGTTGGTGTGTATTTGCTAAGTGTGCATGGTTTGCCTATCCCCTTGACTGTGATGTGTGTGTGTAGTCACACCATATTGTGTATATTAGTTGTGTACTCACCAGGCTCTGGGATGTCTGTTAGTTCGTATACGCTCAATGGTGGTAGGATGGCCCGCACCTTCTCCTCCCAGGGCCTGAGGTATACTGGTTTTGCAGGAGGGCCACTGCCGGTGTGCTGGCTGAGGAGGTAGTCCTTTTTGAGTAGTTCCCTGACCCTCCTGCGCACATCATACCACCTGTTCTGAATGTCTTCCTTTGTGCGCAAACATGGTGATTGCGCTTTGACCCTGTCGACAATCCTCGCCCACATCTTGGTTTTCTGCGACATGGGGGTCTGTTGTACCAATGTACCAAACAACTGTGGCTCTACCCTCAGGATCTCGTCTACCAGGACTTCCAATTCACAATCTAGGAACTTATGGTTCTTCTTTGGGGGCATGGTGATGGGTGGTGGTGGTGATTGATGTGTGTGTGTTTGTGTGTGCAAGTGGGGGTGTGTGAGTGTAGGTTTAGCTGGGTGTGTGTGAGGGTGCTATTTGTAGGTGTGGTAATGGTGTGTGGCTTGTGTGGTGTATGAGCTGTGAGTGTGTCTGTGGTTGCTGTGTGATGGTGTTCTGTCTGGCAGGTCAGTGGAATTTGCAAGGGATCATGGTCGGGATTTGTGGCCTTTATGTAGGTGGAGTTGGAGGTGTGTCCTTGTTCCATTTTTTTTTCCTCCCTGTATTTATTGGCTTAGTGGTTGCTTGTTTGGCCCTTTTTTTTTTATTTTTCCTTTGTGTTTTTGGTGCATGTAGGAGTCGTTCTTGTGTCCGAGTAGGATGCTGCAGTTGTCTGGTGCGATCTTGTCCGACTCGTTCCCGCTGTGTGTCAGCTAGGTTTCATATGCGGCGTACGAGTCGGTCGCGTAGTATTGGGTTGCTTCGGCTGGGTTTTGTATGCGTGTCGGTCGTACGGCTTGTGCTCCGGGCGAGTCGGTCGTGTTTTGCACGCACAGCATCGTACTACGCGGGTCGGAGTTCGCGGGTACGTTTCGTTCGGGTTCAATCCGAGTGCGTGTCGGTCGGTTCGTTTCGCGTGATTTCCCGGCCGGATGCCTTGTTTCCGTCCGGCTCAGTCGGTCGTTTTGTATTCCGTCCGAGTCTGTCGGATTTCACATACATTTCATTGTACTACCAGGGTCGTGCGGCGCCGGTCCGAGTCGGTCGGACTAAATTCCCGTACCGAGTCGGTCGGTACGTTTTCCGGCCCGAATCGGAATCGGCCCCTGAATGTTTTGCTCAAGTCATAAGCTTAGCCTACTGTTCATTCCTATCATTTGACAGTGTTCTCTCCTTTATGGGGTGACCTTGACTTGGCCAAAGTGTGTGATGATAGGCAAATATTTAATTTCATTGTGTCTCCTTTTTCTTTATTATCACATAAGATTACCTTGAGCAGAAACCTGTGTTTTCAGGATGCGTGCTGTACAAAGACCTCTTGTGTTTGATTTAATAGACTATAATGGTGCTCCATGTATAATAAGAATCTAGGCCAAATATAGGGTGTATATGACAACTGACTTGCCTCTTACTTCACTAATGGTAGGGTGGGGGCAGGAATGTTTCCAAGTTCATGTTTAAAAAGTATCACTTTTAATACATGCCTTTCTGGTGTACTAAAGTGAAACACTTCCATGTGCTAAAGAAATACACTTTTTCAGATTTGAAGAGATTCTGTCATATTTTGTATGATTTTTGTTGCACAAATTACATACCAGACAGGTTCATGGACTGGCTCGTGCACATGTTTTTCCAACCAAGCTAGACCGTTGGCTCAGCTCTCCTTGTTAATTTGTTGGCTATGCAGTAGTGATGACATCTGAAGTACTTAAACTGTGATACTATGGACTCTCCTTGGCCTCGCACTCATGGTGTAGCGCTGTGATGTCCATGAGGCGAGGGCCCCCTGGGTCTCACAGCCATGGTGTAGCGCTGTGAGATCAAGGGGAGGCTACCAGAGGTAGGACTTTAAGTGACCCAGGAGTAATTTAAAAATGACATTGAAACAGGTCCCAATTTTGTGTTTAATCTTACAGGCAAAAACACTGATTGATTTCTGAAAAAAATGACAAAACAGTTAATGTAGTTCCTGTTTACATTTCACATTTTACTTGATCTCACATTGCCTAAGAGTGTTTGCTGTTTCCACAATGTTGTGTTTCTTTTTTTGTGCAGCATATTCTTGTATAGTACGTACTGCGAACTGAATCACTTCTAGGTGTCTGTGTGAGCTGAGGTTGTGGACGAGGGTGAGGG
Source organism: Calotriton arnoldi (assembly GCA_963921515.1). NCBI lineage: Eukaryota > Metazoa > Chordata > Amphibia > Caudata > Salamandridae > Calotriton > Calotriton arnoldi. The sequence continues at coordinate 1,080,945 of CAWUFW010005668.1, forward strand.
TGAGGGTGCTTCTGAAAGAAATAGGCATAGGATTCTACTTGTTTAACTTATTGGTCTTCAAGAAGGATGGAGGTTGTTTATTGGCAGGTTGTTTATTGGTTGTTTATTTGCAGGACAAGTTAAAGATGCATGAGCCATGTCTTGCTGCGCCTGAATACGCAGATTTGTTTGGCATCTCTGGACCTCCAGGACCCCTATTTTCACCACCCGATCCTTCCAGCCCACAGATTTTACCTGCGGTTGACAGTACAATCACAGAAGTGTCCATTCACAGCCCTACCATTCGGACTGAATTTTGCACCTCATATTTTTAGGTCTCGCCTAGCGTTGGAGCGCGCATGCGCTCCTCGCTCTGCGAGGCGTATTGTAATCGATAAGATTTCTGAAGGGGACTTGAAGCGCCGCCCATCATTTTGATTGGCTGGCGTCATCATTTATGCTAAACACTGGTCTCCAATTGAAAATGAGGCTTCTTGGTTAACGCCCTGTCTCCTTTTGGCCCCGCCCATCCGGACTGGATCGTTTCCTTGCGGTGTTACACAGTGGGCTTTATCTGGTGGGCGAGCACTCTTTTTAAAATGTACACTAATGGGGACAATGGCGGCTGCAGCGCTATGGGACACCGCGCTCGTGTTTTTTTTTTTAAACTTTAAGACAGCGCGGCGCCCGCTTCAGGGACACCGCGCTCGGTTTATTTATTTATTTTTTTAAACTGTGTGACTGAGCACGGCGCCCGCTTCTGGGACACCGCGCTCGGTTTATTTATTCAGCAGCACAGACTCCGTCTGTGACATTTCCAAAGGCGGAAATAGAAATAAAAGAATCTTGAAGCGGAAAGAGGCGTCCGCTGGGGATCGGACTGACGACGTTCTCATGCGGGCCACACGTTCCGGTCGTAACCTTGCACCGATTCCCCGTGCCGCCTGCGGTGAGTATTGGCTCCAAGATGAGAGGCCTTTACCGGGAGGGAGGCTTTCGTGCTAGCAGATATTCTGGAGATGTGGTTTGGTGATAGGGACTTTGTATGTGCATGCAGCGATGACACGCTAAACTGGCTGTCACAAGCATCAGGCACACGGACTGAAAAGCATGCTACCCTCATTGACTTTGTAAAACTGCACAGCTTAATACGTTAATTGGAGTGGGTTCTCAGCATGCCTGTGTTTGTGCTATGCTATGCTATCCTGCAGCCCAGCTCGTGATTTCCAGGGTCAGCCTGACGCCACATCTTGTGTGTCTTTAAAAACTGCAATTTTGTTTACTGGGAACCAACAAACTGAATTTATTTTGAACACAAAAAAAATACATGTATCCACTTACTGAAAGCAATGTTTATGTGTTTCATAAAGCCGTAAATGCGCCGCACAACGTGCCAGTTTCCTGATGGGGGCAGGGTGGGAGTCTGGGCGGGCACGTTGAGCAGCAGCGAGCACTCGAGCCTAATAATACATTAGCAGATGGGGGTCCCTTTAGTGCACTCTAGGCTCCGAGGGGGGCGGGGAGGTGTGTAACCGAGAAGATTTGTCTTGCTTCCTCCCCCTCCCTCCCTAACTCAACCCAAATGAGTGACTTGTCTTTTCCCCCCAGGTCACTGGCTGAGCACCTTAGTTTGAGGCTGGTGTGTGTATTAGGAAGATATTATTCAATTTTTAGCTGCTGCTCCTCTCCCTCAGAAACACACTCTCGCTCGCGCATCGAATCTCCTAGTGAAGCACCTCCTATAACCGCCATATCACATCAGACACTGGTATTGGGGGAGGGGAGACTCCTCTTCATGTTCCCTTCCCCCTTCGGCTCTGGGACTTCCCTTTCAATCAGTTTAACTTTTCTGTGTCAAAGGGAAACGACCTCCTGGGCAGAGAGAGGGAGTTTGCAGCTGCCCACCTCCTGAATAAGTGACAGGATTTGCAGAAGAGTTACCATGCCGGGCAAGTGAAAAAAAGAGGCATCAAAAGAGTCTGGGTTGTGCATGAATGTGCCTTACTGCAAAGAACGTGACTCCCCCCTCCCACCGCGCCTACAAGTGAAAATCTGGGTCTGAGATCTCTCCCTTGGGGTGTGAGAGGTGAGTTTTTAGAGCGCATATTTAGGGCTTGGGGCGCAGATGCTCAGTTGTTTATATGATGGGTGGAACAACTTCCTCACTGTTCCCCTTCATAACTGTTGGGTGTTCTGTTGGATGTTAATTGCGAGTGATCGTTTGTTGCATCGCACATGGATGCTGGGACTCCTGTTTCATTTACTGACATAATTACTGGAAAAACTGTGGTGGTTGCTCCCTGTGAGATAGTTGTGAATTTGTGGTTCACGCGCAATTTAGTGCACGGGGGAAGGGAATCAGACTGCATTCGGTGACTGAGCAAAATGTGTCACTGTCCACGTTTTGCAAGTAAACTGGTATATTGTCACTTATCGCCTCATCATTTAGCTACTGTTTACAAACGTATTTGAAGAATGCTACTTTTAAAGTATTGTCTAGTTACAAGTTATTCACCCTGCTGATGCTGTGTGGAGTTTCCAGTAACCCAACCTTGAGTGGATCCGATTTATTTACAGTACCCCGAGCAGCGAGACTGCTGTCAGATGGGCAGTTCATACTAAGGAAACAGACTATTTTGTGGCAGTTTTATTCTGCCCTTAAAAACACACATTGCATGAGGTTAACTCACTAACTTCCAGAAAGCCAATGCAAAAAATCAGTATGGTGTTTTACAGACTAAGCTTGATGGGGCCTGTCAAACTTTAGTACTTAGATTCACAATTGAGTGACTGACTATGTGTGCTGCTCCAAAGTTGTTGTTTCTTACTTTGACAAGGCAATGTAATGATTTAGAACTTTGCATGCCCCTTGTGAGGCCTACGTCTCTTTCTCCATTGTCATAACCTTGCAAGAGCCTAGAATGGCCAGGGTAGTTAGTTTGTTATTGAGTTAACCAGAGAACCACACAAAAAGTAGCTTGACATGCACTGACCAATATTGACAGTTGACATAGCTGGGGATGTGGTGGAAGAAACTTGGGTAATGGATGGGTACTTACTGTCTGTGTTACTGGTACCTGGCAGGAATCTAGCACTTATGCCATTGACATGTATTTGATAAGTGTTTAAATAGCTTAGTTAAGCAGTATCTTAAAATTTTTGTTCTCAGGCTGTGTCCTCATGGTTGCGGACAATGGTTTAAACTCTTGGGCCTTGTGCCCTAGAAGATTTTGCACCCCTGCTTTGTTTTTTGTAATTTGCTATCGCAGAATATCTTAGCACTGGCAGATCAGATGTTTGCAGGCCCTGCATACATTTTTGTCCCATGATGCAGTACTTTTTGTGCAAGATAAATATAGCTTTACACCTATATAAAGCTTCCACCAACAGCGAGTGGGCTGCTTTTATAATGTGCCTGATGTTGTCCGATCTGTTTATTCAAGGGCGAGTCTTGGTTCTTTATTTTATGTTTCGACTTTTAGGGTAGACCTGTGCTGACCACATTGACATTACTTAGTTTGCCAGGCCGTACCATTTAATCTGGTTACCTCCATTCTGTACTTCATTTGAAGGAGTGCTAGTTCCGTCTGAAAAACTAGTAATAGGAAGTTGGACACTTTTACTTCAGAATTTACTTTGGGGATGAAATATATGTTTAGAAACTACTTCTAGATTCTGAGCTGGGCTTTGGGCTGTTCTTTGGCCTTATAGGATAGGCATTGGGCAGGGATGTGGCATTTTATAAAATACTTACCTGTTCAAGGGACAGGATGCCTCATTTGCCTGTCTTGTAAAGAAATAAATGCAAACCTTTTTCCCTCTTCTATCCCTCCGCTATCCCTCTCAATCCAAATGACTGACTAACATATCCACCACTCAAATTACTTTCATATTTCACTATACTAATAAACCATTAATCCTTTACGGGTTCCGGAGTAGCGTGCTACTCACTGAAAAATCGCTTTAACACCTCATCAGGGGTAGCAAGCGTTATATAAATGCAAACCGTTTCCCTCTTCTATCCCTCCATTATCCTTCTGAATCCAAATAACTATTGGCATTGTAAATGACAATGCCTTTTATTTATGTTTTAAAAACGAAAACAAAAATAAAAGGCATTGTTACTTGCAATGTCAATAGCTCAAACTCGCGTAAATGCGAGACCTATTGCACTGCAAATGCTTGTTATGATGATGCTGGCAGTACCGTCAGCTACAAAGTGAAGGCTAGAAGTTCATGGGGCATATTATCAAGGATTAGCGATATTTATCGCTAACCGCGCTTAGCGCGTTTTTTGTTAACGCCGCCTATCGCTGGAAATTACCGCTGAGATAACACCCTATTAGTAAGGTTTATCTCCATAGCGATAATATTTCCAGCGATAGCGGTAAGCGAGAATATCGCTGGAAAACCAGCGATATTCTCGCATTAACGCTAAGGTGGATTCAGCATTAGAATCCACCTCCTATACTTTAAACAGGTAAGTCGTCCTCACTAGCAGGTGTTAGAATCTAGCGATAAACGCGCTTAGCGTGAATTATTATATCGCTTCGCCTGCCTTGCTAATAGGGGGTAGTGGGATTAGCGACTGTTTTCAGTCGCTTTTAGTAGAGAACGCCTTCCTTGCATGTCATTAGCGATAATTATCGCTGACATGCAAAGCGATAATATAACGGCCTCTAACGCCTGAAAGCTGTCGCTAACGCCTGTTAGCGACAGCTTGCTAATAGGGCGATAAAATTATCGCCGCTTTAGCGGCAAAAAGTGCCGATAAAGCCCTTGATAATATGCCCCCATGTATTTCCATTTCCATACTTGACGACTTGCAGGTGAAGGCAGTCTCCTGCATTGGTCAAGGAACATATTCAGCCCATGAAAACTCTTCTCCATGACTTGATCTTTACTATCAATGCCCAGAAGTCTCATCTCACTCCCTCACAAAGACTGCGGTCATATGGGAGGTCCTGAACATGACCCGCCTGAATGTTTCTCCTCCTTTTCAGAGTATGCCAATTCTTCCAGAGATCAGTTCCATTTTTCTGACCTACATGCAAGTGACAGTTCGGCATGTCTTATTCCTGCTTGGCTTTGTGACCTCAAGTATTCTGTTCATGCCACATGACAGATGGTTTATGTTAGGCCTTTTGTGATGCCTGAGAAAACAGTGGCTCCAACATCAAGGGAGCTGCTCAGCCCGGGCACATATCTCTAGATCAATCCATCTAGATCAGTACTAGTGCCCTGCTAACCTTTTGGTAAGTTGTCCATTCAGTTCTCCACAAGTGAAGGCTACCGTGGTTACAAATGCTTCCTCACTGGACAAGGGAATGCATCTGGGTAATATATTGGTTCAAAGCATTTGTTTTTTGTGCTTGTACAGAAAGCTGCAGTAAATATGGGTGGTCCACCTTGCCACGAAGGCCTACTTCCCTTCCCCTATGGTGAGCACCATTCAGATTCTGTTAGACAATACCATCGCTATCCATTATATCAACATACAGGGCAGGGTGGGATCATGGTCAGAGTGTTGAGAGTAATTTTACCAATAGCACCTCATTTTATGGGTCTGTCCAACATAAAAAAAAATGCTTTGAGTCACTTCTCTCTAGGTGAGTGGCAGCTACACACAAAGCTGACAGAGATGATCTTCTCCAGATTGGGGTATCCATAGGTGGAACTGTTCTACACTGCCCAGAACAGAAAATGTCCTCAATTTTGTACCATACACTTGCTTCTGAATGATTCCCTGGGTGATGCCTTCAGGTTAAGTGGGTCACAGGTTCTGAACTATTATGTGTTTACACCTGTCAAAGGTCCAGTGGAAGATGCAAAAATATTTAGTACAGCTGACCCTAACTTTGCCACATTGGGTAAGGGGGATCTGGCAAGCTAATCCATTGGAACTCAGCATTTGGCCACCTGTTCCTCTCCCACAAAGGTTGGACCTGCTCTTGCAGCAGGATAGTCTGGCCCTTCATTCCAATACCCACATGCGGTGGCTGTATGCCTGGATGCTGAGCGGTGCCAACTAGAGTCTTTTGTCTATTTTCCTGAAGTGGCCTATGTTATCTTGGCTGCGGGAAACCCGCTACAAAATCCATTATGCACTGGAACAAGATTGTTCCATTCTGCAAGGTGGAAGGCTAGAATCCTTTTCAGCGACACTTTTCTGACGCTCCATGATTTGCACTATCTCATGCCCAACAGGACCTTCCAGTGGCCACTATAAAAGGTTATTTGGCTGCCCTATCCACCATCAAGTATCTCCCTGATCAGCCATCTTTGTTTTGATGACCACTAATGATGCATTTTCTGAATGGTTTACTTTACTTGTGTCCTCGCTCTATGTTTGTTGTTTCTGAATGGGATTTCAATCTTGTGTTGACTTTTAAAATCGCATCCACATTCAAGCCAATGCAAATTGCAAAGTTTAACTTCTCAGTCTGAATGCTGTCTTCTTGGTAGAAATGGCTTAATTTTGTCCGGTTGGGGAACGTCAAACCCTCTGAGTTCAGCCACCTTCCACCATATTACAGCAGACTCCATACCTGCCCATCCTATCTATGTAAGATGGCGTCTGCCACATGCATCAGTCCATTACCCTTCCATCTTTCTTCCCTCATCCCACCAGAGAGTAGGAACAACTGCATAAACTGGACACCAGCGGCTCAGTATCCTATTAAAGTGACCACTCTTGACAGGACAGTCAGCTTTTTGAGAACTTCACTAGAACTTAGAAGGGCAAGGTGGTGACCAAATATCCAGTTCACATTTGATGATACTCTGTATCAAGATCTGCTATGCCTTAGCCAACAAAGACCCTCCACATGTTATTCATGCCCACTCCACCAGGGCCATGTCTGCTTTCATGACTTTCAGCATAGGTGATCCAGTGGGTGACATCTGCCATGCAGCCACATGGTGATCGTTGCATACTTTTGCAAAATATTATTGCCTCTCAAGACTCATTCTTAAGGTGGAGAATCTGCTTGAATGTGTATTCATCAGAAGAAAAAGTTATCATCGATTACAATATATCAGGTGGATACATAACCTTTATGCAGATTCCTTACTGCCCTCTCTCCTCCTCTGAATATATAGTGCCCTCATTTTTATAAGATGCTAGGTATACAAACTTACTATGTGCTGCAGTTGCCTCTGTTACTCATGATCTCTCGGTTCCTCTCCGCACACCTCAGTGAGGTGTGGGAAAAGTTCCTGAAACAAATACCAGTGCACCAGTCAGCACATTATATCTCCCAATGTCATCACATCCTTGGCGTATGAAGTTACGGCATGGTAACATGGTGTCACCCGGCAGCACTGAAAACCTGTTCCTGTGGGAAAAGCTCTCTCGATCCTCTCTGCGACATGGTGGATATTAATAAGGTGAGGAATCTGCAAGAAGATTACATATCCACCAGAAATATTGTTAGTGAAGTTAAGTAACTTTTTCTAGTGTCTCATCAGATCCTTGTCGCAGTGCCCATATATCGTGCAGACCTTCTCCAATAGTTTTGCCACACGTTGGATTACACTAACTTTTGCTTAGTGAGCCTTGCTTCCAAAATTTTGAAATTTTCTTGTAACCTGGTTATTTAGCTTATAAATTACATTCTCTTTGGTGAGTAACTACTACTTCCTGACACAGGGTTTCAAATGTCAGTGGACAGTACCGGGAAGCTTTTGCAACATTCACTGCATAACTTAAAATAATATAACATAAACTCTTATAATGAGAACTTCAAACTTGTTTACCTTTTCTGCTTTTCCTCATCTACCTTCGTCCCTGGCCCATGCACCTTATACACTTGACACCATGACCCCTGCAAATGTCAGGTTCAACCTTCGTTACCGAACAGGCACTTTATAGACTGTTGCTTTCACTACTGAGAAAATTCTAACCTAACTTCTTTTCCAGGCATTTTATTGTATTGTAGTCGGCTTTATGTATCACTTTATATATCACTTTGTCCATGGATGAGGCACTGAAGGCCACTGGCGGATGGACAGTATGCTACACTATTGGGGTGTGCTTGGTTGGAAGAGTGTTGAATTGCAGTGCTGAATTATGTGGGTGGCATATTGGTGTCATGCGTGGTAACCTGAACATTGCTCTCATCTGGTCTTTGGTCAATGTGCCTGAGCGTGTAGTGAAGTGAAGAGGACCGTGGAGGGATAGAATGCATCCACTTCATTTACTGTCATGCCTGGTAGGAATGGAATGATTTAGAAGTGTAGATTATGTGAGAAGTATTTTGGTGCCATGCATAATGAGTAATGGAATGCAGTTCTCATATTGCTACAGCCATGTAGCTGCACTTATGCTTGCAGTGGAATGAGACAGAGAGAGCAGATTCTGCTTTTTGGATGTGGCTGAGCATCAGAGGAGCAATGCATAGGAGCCCAGGCTGTGAGGGTAAATATTCCAGGGAGTCAACTGAGGGGTGACAGAGGATCAATCTATATCACTGCACTGATGACTGGCAGGCAAGGGGAAAGTTTTACAGAGTCCACCCAGAAGTGATATAGGAGCAACCCATATAAAGGCACTGATTACAAGAGCCAGGGAAATGAGATAGAGTCCACCCAGGGGTAACAGAGGAGCAACACTCAGTTCACAGTAATGCTTTATATTTCGTCCAGCAGCAACAGAAAAGCTACTGCCAAATTTCCCTGTGATGGACCTTTTTAGATGCCTGAGAAATAAAGAGGAGTTAACACCGTTCAAAAGTTCAATTTACACTGTAGCTCATTTGGCTGCACAGTGAGGACCCAAAAGGGGAAAAACAGGATTAAATGTAGTCTTATTATAAATTCAAAGCCAAACTGATGTATACAAGTATCAGGAATATATTGTAAAAATATGGAATCACTACTGGAAGTCCAAATCATCTGACAAAGTTTACCTTGAATAGCATAAAGGATACAAGGAATTCCATAATAGCAATGCAGAAAATAAGGAATAAAATTTGCTGATCAGTATATGATTTCCGGTCCTCTTGCCTATACATGAGTAAATCACAATTTCCTAACCTAAGCCTAAACTAAGTTGCACTAATTGCGGAAACCCTAATTAGATGTAGTAAAGCAGGATGGTGTGCAAAATGGGTAGTATTGTATAGCATAAAGCCACACAACAGAAATATAATAAAGAGATTTGTACCCCCCTGAATCTAAAAGGAATCTGACGAAAGCTAAAGTGTGACCACTAATTAAAACTTCACAGAACATTCGAGAATCCCACATCATAAAATGGACGGGCTGAGCCGGCGATGTGCCCCAGAGAATGTGGGGCACATTTTTTCATATGCATTGGGACTGCCCGGCAATCCAGAATTATTGGGGGGTGATGATGACCTGTATTATGAATGTGTGCAGGGGGGACATGACAAAATCGGCAAAGTGGTGCCTATTAAATATTTGGGATGAAGCAGACCTGAGTAGCAAAGATCGCCTCTGGGTGACACTGGGCTTTATGGTGGCCGAACGCAATATAGCTAGGATGTGGAGGGCTACGTCCACTCTGACTCTGAAGGAGTGGAAGGCAGACATGGACTGGTGTATGCAGACCGAAAGGGTGGTTTACGAAAACAGGAGCTGCCCAAATAAATGGACCAAACTTTGGGGAAAGTGGAATGCATATAGAGGAATGTTATGTGCACCTATTGACCGAGTTAATCCTGTTGAGCTGTGTTAAAAATACGTGTACTATGTGGCTGAATAACACTAGTATGTCGGGGAGACCGGGGCACAATGAATGTCTGAAAGCCAGTGGTGCTAGCCCACTGTTGTACTGTGTCTCAATAATGTGCAATATGATATTTGCTGTCATTGCGATGGCATGTTTGATCATCAAAATAAAAGATTTATTAAAAAAAAGAGAATCCCACATCACGTGTCTCAGTACTTTTCCACCTTCTCACAGTAGAACTTGGCTATTTCATTTGATAGTCCCATCTCTTGGTCTGAACATCAGAACGTCTTTGGATTTCTCCCATCTCCAGATACCAACATGAATTGGTGTCCTCCCTTTTTTCATTAGCGCCTCTCGTCCTCGCCAAAAGGTCTCCTCCTGAGCCTCACTATCTCTCATATACAATGTGCCTTTGACTAACTACGAGATCATATGAGCCCACCTGCAAAGAAGAAGAAAACAATGCGACGAGAAGGTAGGTTTTATTTTTTATTTTTTAATACCCTTTTCCCCAGCGTCCTACCCCTCTGCCTGTGCCCCCCCCCTACCTCCGATCCGTGCTGGCCACCGCTGGTCCTTAAAGTTAGATGCTACTGTCTCCCATTTAATATTGGTCATTTTATTGGCCCTGTAAGGATGAAAGGTATTGTCTGAACCAAACCGTTCCAAACTAATGTCCTACATGCTTCACCCAGATCTCTGAACACGGCACTCAACCCACTTAGAACTAACACCACCTTGCACTTTCTTGGAAGCACAACACAAGAAAGAAAAGGAAAAAGGCTATTAAAGGAGGGATGAGACCTGGCGACGCAATCAAGAAAGGCCTGGAAGAAGAGAAAAGGCCGGGAAGAAGAGTAGGGAGGAGCATGCGGTGAACCCTGCCAGACAGCGCAAGCCGCAGTGATATTTTGCTGTCTGCCTCCACATTGCACAAGGCCCTAATTGTTATTTTCCTCTTCGCTGTGTGTTTGAGAGAAAGAGCCTGCCAAGTCAGAGGTGTACTTCGGATTAGAGCTTCAACCCTCATGTTGGATTGCAGGATAATTACACTGCCTTTTTCAGCTGTGGGCTGTAGACTCCTATTGTTATGGCGGCCGGTGAGGGTTGGACCAAGGAGGTAATGAGGGCACATGAGCATTTGTGGTCCAGTTGACTGCAGTACGTGGGCACTGCTCTATTTTATGTGGCCTCTCTCCTGAACATTTACCATCACTTAGAATAAAGGTTGAAGACCTTGCTCCTCAAGGGTTAACAGCAGCTCTGCAAAAACTACTTTGGTTGCAACGAGTGAGTGCTGGGAAACCCAGTCTACTTTATCAAGAGTTTTATGAGCAAGATAGTGCACAGAGGGGTCCTTTGTCAGTGACTCAAGTACAAGACCTGTCTGCGTGCGCTGCAGTCACCCACCTCACCTCACCTCCCCTCAGGTGGACAGGCTCATACTACGGGTCCCCGACCTGCCTGCATTACCTTTCCAGGAAGGAATGCGGCAAGGATGGCTGCCTTCCCAGCCCACAGCAGCCTGCAGGCCACGGTTGCACAGCAACTGTTACCATGTTTGAAACACAATCTAAAATCAAAGGAAGATGACATCATGGCAAGGTGAGAAGCGCAAAAAGCATAAACAATGCAAAAACTGTAGTGAGTTAAACTGAGGGGGCGCCACAAAGAGAGGATTAACTGTGACATCAGGCTAGGGTCAGAGAACAAGCGATTCATTGAGCAGGGAGTGGAGACAGAAAGGGGGTGCCCCAGAGTCGGGGTTTAGCCAATGGGATCCGCCCAGAACAAGATAAGGAGAGAAGAAAAAAAGTAGCAAGTGCGATGAAAGTTAGCTGTGGGCTGCAGCTTTTTGAAGGTGCTGGGGTGCCATCAGGGCTTTAAGTGGGCCGGATCTCACCGGTGCTGAGTACCGGCAGTTTGTAAAGGGGACCTCGAAACGGGTCTCTATCGGGCTCTGTTTTGTGCCCTGGCCCAGGCGGTCTGTTTTTTCCGGACTGCAGTGACAGCAGGCACATGGATGTGCGCTGCTCACACTGCTCACTTCTCACTAGTGGAGAAGTTACGGCATGACGTCATGCCAGGTGAGCGTTGTAGGGGAAGGGAAATCCTTTAAAGAGAGTCATTTTCTCTCTGGATTTCCCTTCTCTTTTTGAAACTCAGGAGCAGCAACATTGTCGAGGTGTCACCAGGGCTTTAAGTGGAAGCTTTTTCAATTTTATATACAAGCCATAGTTGCTGCTTATTTATCTTATGCAACTAACAACCATTGACAAAGCCAATAGTCCTGACTTGTTGTAGGTATGATGTTACTTGTATCATATATCTGGATGCAATGACAGAAACAGCAAAACACAAGTTGGGCGGCACACTATACTAAGCACAGATTTTTAGCTTACGTGTTTTTTAAGCCACGCCCTTAATTCCATTGGCCACGCCCCTTTGAGAGACCCCCCAGTTTTTTCATCCCACTTAAAGGCCTGGCCATATTTTTGTTTAGAGGCTGCTGTCAGGGTGGCCGTGTGGGACATAGTGTGAAAGGTCAGGAATACCCTTTCTTAGTTTGCAGGGACGTTGAGTTGTTTCAGGTGACCCCATATTCAACAGATAATCTCAGTACATCCTCTATCACCCTTCCTTACCATACATAGAAACATCATTGGGTACGAACCAAGAAACGGGGGGGTATATTCACAAGAACGTGCGATAACTACCGCAAGAGTAGCGTAACACAACTTTCAATATCGCAGCCTATCGCGGGAAAATAATCCCGTGTCAACGTGGAATTCACAACAAGGCGGTAGCAAGCGATAGTCTGCCGAAACCGCGGACAATGTCCGCGATACAACCACCACGATGGAGATAAAAACACAAACCACAACACCAAAAAACACGCGATGGGCCAAAGCGCGATGAGGAAATCCGCGACAAGCAGCGCCAGGCCTGCAACACACACCTGGCAGGCGTCAAAAATCACCATAAAAGTAGAAAAAACACCCACACACAAACTGACCAACACCCAAGCACCATGGAGGCAGCCGGAGCAGGCGCAGAGGACGAGCGCAACCCCACAAGCACCCCGGACGACCAGCCTGGGACCTCAGGGACAGGGAAGGGCAAGGACAAGAAGACGAGAAAGACCAAGTTCAGTCCGCAGGCGAACAGGATCATAGTCACGGAGGTGATGGAACACTGTCAACAACTCTTCGTCACCTCCAACGTGTCATTGGGCACCAAAAATGGAATATGGCGGGACATCGTCGACAAGGTGAATGCCGTCGGAGAGCACAAGCGGACAATGGACGAGGTCAAGAGGCGATGGAATGACATCAAGCGGAAGACCAAGGAGAAACTCACCGCCAACCAGAAGGCAGCAACGCAGACCGGAGGTGGGGGCCCAGCGCCACAGCTGGAGCTGGATGACATGGAGGAGCTGGTGTCGACAGTCATCAGTGTGGAGACTGTGGCTGGAGTCGGGGGACCGGACACTGCTCGACAGGACACAACACAACCGCAACAGGGTGATTGACCACCAGGTACTGGGGGGATGGGTGGAGATGGCCACAATGGCACACATGCACAAGCAAGCAGGGCACAGTGCACACCTACAATGACCCTGGGTCCTCGCCCAGACCCACAGAATGTCACAATGTACAATGCCATGCTGTCTGAATGTCAACCTGTACCATGCGGCTACATACATGTGGACACATTGTAATACACCATCTCCCCTTCACATCGCAGGGGCATAGTCAACAGCTCCTGCAGAGCAGTCCCAGCCACTCTTCACTGATGACGAGGAGGACACACCAGCATCAACACCCAAACCATCCAAGACATCATTGACCTCATCCGCCACTCACCTCCAGGATCAGGACAGCCCAGCCACATCGATGAGACCCCACCCACCACCCAAACCACCCAGCAGGAGGCACCCACAGCCCCGACACTCTCCCAAGACCCCCAGAAACAACACATAGCCTTCCAACGCCGTGTGCTGGAGGGCCAGAGGGAGACGGCTGAGCAGGTGCGGGTGGGGTTCGACCTCATGGCTACCAAACTCGACGCCATCCATGGGTGTCTACGTCCGCCCCATGGTCTCCAACCAGCCCTGACTGACATCGCTGGAGTCATGACGCGGAGAGAAGAACACCTGTCCGCTCAGAGTGGCTCCAGCGATGCCAGCCGTGAGCTGGCACACATGCGGAGGCTCATGGAGGACATGGTGCGGATGGAGGCGGAAAGGATGGCAGCAACCGCTGCACACCATCGAAATGTAGCAGGGATCTACCATGTCCTGCGGTACTTCATCATGGCATTGCTGCCACAAGGAGTGTCGCTGATGAATGCGGCTGCCCCCACACCATCCACATCTCCACCCCCTGGTGTGTCAGTGCCTCCCAGTGTGGCAGGTGTATCCACTCAGGCCCCTGATGTGTCAGTGGCACACAGTGCCGCAGCCGGTACTGCAACACCCACAGGTGGGGCAGAGCACACATCCGAGGACGAGGACGTGGATGGGTTGGCTCTCAGAAGGAGGCACTAGCATACATTTCCGCCACCTGGCCTGTTTCTGCTTGGTCCCGCACATGGCCTCATGACCTTCTACTGACCCCCGATACACTCCGATGCACTCACCTTGGACAGCGACATGGACTGCCACATCTTGTTTGACGACCAATGACACGGCGACCAGACTGTGGACTGTACCCTTCCTCTTCCGCAGTACATGTCATCCCCGGATGGACTCTGGCTGGCCCTCCACGTGCCCATATTGTGTAGTGTGCTCGGCATTGCCCTGTACCGCTCCAGCTGCATAACTGCACTGGATGTGCAATAAACATCCAGTGACGCACTGCTGTGTCATGTCTTTCATCATTCATGTGTGAATGTGTGGATGAATGTAGGGACAGTGACTTCCCTTGCGTCAATGATGTTCATCCTGTGGGATGCCAGTCAGGGGGTGCTACATTGCATTTTGTGTACCGGGTCCCGTGAACACTACAACAGGGACACACGCATCATTCACTTCCTTGTCCGGACATGGACTGAACCACGCCCAGAGCCCACGAGTCATTGTTGCAAGCCCTGCGCTGGTCCGGCGTACGGCAGGCCAGACCACTCCGCTAACGCTCCGAGGGGGGCCCTCATTGCTACCCGTCGCAGGCGTACTCGCTGGTGGTGTGCAGGTCACTGGTCTAGTTATCAGCATGTCACAGCCACTCCCTGAGGGCAGGTTTGCACGCACACCACACCCATCCGGCACAGGCGTCACAGGCCATGTGACTCCGCCAACATAAGGGGCCGACGACGTCACATTCCCCTCTGCCGGTGGTGACAGGATGACGGACGCTCCACGGTTCTCAATCATTAAGGGCCCATGAGTTTTTGCGCACAGGGTTAGAGGCACATGAGGCCTTGTGGATGGCATGGGCCTACCACCACGTGGCGCAGACTGGGGTTGCACAGGGTTAGTGGCACATGAGGCCTTGTGGACGGCACGGGCCTACCACCACGTGGCGCAGACTGGGGTTGCACAGGGTTAGTGGCACACGGGGCCTTGCGGACGGCACAGGCACCCCGCCACGGGACGGTGACTTTGGGTGCACTGAGTCAGTGGCACCTTAAGCTGCTGAGCGGGTGTGCAGCCTGCGATGATGCCCCATCCCGGCGGTCCGGACAGCTCAGGTTTTGTGTGCCCTGCTGGACCGCAATGTAGGCCAGAGCCAGCGGGCAGCGCGGGCCTACTGCCACGTGGCGTCGCTTCCGGGATCCCAGAGTTGGTGGCACCCATTGGGCTGAGCGTGTGTGCAGCCTGCGATGGTGCCGGGTGCACTGGTATGTCCTATGCCATGGAGTAATCAAGACCCAGCACCAAACGTGAGACCTGGTGGCCTGCGGAGCGGGGCTGCATGATGTGGAGGGTGCCATGTCCGCGAGCCCCGGGCTTGTGGCTTGCAGCGGCACGTGGTGGGACCTCTTGTCTACGCGCCGGTGGCGGAAGGTGAGCATTGAGGCCTGGGTGTGCATGGGCGGGCATGCTCCGATGGGCGGCGGGAGGGGTTGGGGTGCCTCTGCCTGGGGGTGTATGGGCGGGCAGCCGATGTTGTCTTGTGCAAGTGTGTGTACTGTGCCAGTCATGTATCTGGACTCTGTTTCAGCTGACGGCTCTGACTCAGATGTGTGACCTGGTGTCCTGCTATACATATCGGCACGTGGTTGGAGACACACCGGTGGCAGCAGGTGAGCAGTGTGGCCTGGGTGCGCAGGGGCGGCACTCTCTCTCTCCCTCTCTTCCTCTCTCTCTCCTCTTCTCTCTCTCTCTATCTCCCTCCCTCTCTTCCTCTCTCTCTCCTTCGCTCTCTCTCTGTCCTCTGATGTGCGCAGGACACACCTTCTCATCATGTTTTTTGTCTTACAGGCTGTGACCTACGTATTGTCCCGAGGGGAGCGGCCATGTGTCTTCATTTCATTTCGGTGTTCATTTTAATAAAGTTTCATTTGTTGCTTAGAAAGTGAATGTGTGCTGCTCATTTCTGTGACGACACATGCATGTCACCAGTTGTGATTGTGCGACATCAAGCGGAATATTTTGTACATGTTTAGGTGTGGCTGATGTGGCATGTCTTTGGTCGGGGGGGTGCCAGGGAAGGGTGGTCCTGGGGGTGGTGGCGGTGGGTGTTGTGGCTCTCTTGGGTGTCCGGGCCACATGATGGGTGGCTCCATGGCATCTGTTGCCCTTCCGATGTAGCCCTGGGCTGTGCTCCCTTTTGGTTTGCAGGCTGCCGTCCGACTTTACACCAGGTCAGAGCAGGTGTATATTTCCTGGTGCTAACGCGCCTTATCACCTGTTTTGTGTTTTTATCGCCGATGTGGCTGGTCGTTGAGAATGTTGAGGTGTGATGTTGTCGCGCCTTTTGGCACGGGAACGCCCACTCTGCATCTCATTAGCGATAGTTGCGCAGGTCCTCTGTGGCGATGTTTTTTGCGGCTGCTATCACGGGTAAACTGGTGCTGTGGGCTGTTTACACCAGCTTGTGAATGAGGAGGTATATTTATCACGGCTTTGGCTGCGATAAAGTGCAGTTAATTCGGCAATAGCTCCTTGTGAATATGCCCCCCCCGGGGTGTCTTCCAGTAGATTCTGTACCATGAAGGCGCAATGCAAGAGGCTCCGTGGAGACAGATTGTTGGGAGCTCACCCCTATGATTCCATCAAACACAATGCGAGTGCGACCTGCCTCCGTTGTCGCACTCAGGGACCTTCTTGTGATTCCTAGTAGCTGTGACTATTTACGACTATACAAGATTTACCACACCCTCATGATGGTAATATAGATGTAGTTTGCGGTTTGTATTAGCAGCAGTGATAGCGATAACTATTTATGACTATACAAGATTTACCACACCCTCATGATGGTAATAAAGATGTAGATTGCGGTTTGTATTAGCAGCAGTGATAGCGGTAACTATTTATGACTATACAAGATTTACCACACCCTCATGACGGTTATATAGATGTAGTTTGCGGTTTGTATTATGTTAGCAGCAGTGATAGCTCACTCTTGCCTCAGGTATTGTTTTTTGGGATGCCACTGTGACATTTTCCACTGGACATCTGCAGTAAACAGCTTTTGTGTAAAGCAGAGTAATTCTTCACCACTTGTGGTACTTCACTATTACCACCGCACTGTTGCTTGCTGCCACACTTTACCTAATAAGGAAGCTGACTACGACTCGTGTTTGCGAGCGGGCTCAGCTGTTAAGCATGGACCCCGTAGAAAACAAAAAGTGATCTTTCTCAGAGAAAGACTGTGCTTTGTTATGATTGGATGGCAGCCCTTAGATGGATTTGCATGTGATTGGTTTGCTTGCCTTAAAAACTGCTATGTTGTGACTTGTTAGAATATTACGACAAAGCACGTGATTAGTTTGAATACAAGTGCAGCTGAAAGTTTGAGCTGCCCAAGGTAGTCTGCCCAAGGTAATGTGAGTTACGACCGAAGAGTGTGCTTGTCAGTTTTATAAGTGAGTATGTTTACTTGGAAGCTGAGCGGGTTTGTAATAAGATTTTGACAAAGTGCAGTGAAGAGCTGCTTTGGGTCTGTAACTTGCACCTGCAGACGTTTGTTAAAGACGCATTTTCCTTGCCAAACATTGAGGCCAAATTTTCATTTATTAGCAAAGTGTGTGCATTTTATTTGAACATGATTGTCATGTTGGTGAGACCAAGAAGGAACATATAAGGCAGAAGGGAGGAGAAGGGCGCACATCCTTGTAACAGGTGGTCACCGACCACTCAGAAATGCCAAGATTTTGCTGCTACATGATGATGGCTCATTTAGCTGGTGCATCTGCTACACACAAATGCACACACACACTCGCACACACGCACACATCCCACCCACACACACACATACACGTGTTACTAACCTTGCGAGGACTTGCTCCAAAATTGTCATTTGTGATTGAAAACATTCATAAACAAATGGCTAAATGTTATTTTTCAGTGCTAAACCTAAATTACATAGTAGCTTAGACATATATAAATAGCTCCTTGTGTCCTAGAGGCACACAGAAAATGGATTCGCACACACACGCACACACACGCGGACCTGCCAAAGAGTCTCACAGACCAACTAACTACACATTTGTTCAAAGGACGGCAGCCACGGACCAGGCACTTAAGGGGAGCACTGCACCATGGATCATTCATAAATGGGATTTACAATGCCAAGACCGATAAAGGAAGACAAAAGTAGATGATGCATCAAATGGGAAAGAAGATTCATGGAAGATACAGGATCTGGCAACCAATGGGAACACAGCATTAAAAGGCAGCCGGGGATCAGACATCCAGTAGAAAAACTGCTTCTGGAAGTAAGTACGGCCCAGGCAGCAGGACAGAAATGCCTCACATTTAATAGGAAGTTGATTCAAGATGCATACAAGGATCAGGCATCCAACAGAACCGTGCCTTCTGTGGCCATACTAGGATCCTTACATCCTATGGGAACGCGAGGTATGGAGGACAGAGGGACCAGGCATCTAATGAAGAGCAGAACTGTTGGGAGACATACATGGAACAAATGGCTTGGGAGGCTCACTGCTGTTAGGAAGCACACCTGAGCAGACATCCGGGGCCTCATTTATGAGGTTTTGCCACAGGGCAGCGCTGCAGGCCTTCATGCTGCACTGCCCTACGGCAAAAATAAAGGGCAGGAATGCGTCGTATTTTTCAGATACGGCGCATTCCTGTCCTTTTCCCCTGCTCCGGCACACAATGGGCTGCCATGTGCCAACGCAGGCACCTTTGCACCATGGTGCAAGGGTGCCTGCGTTGCGGGGATGATTATTTTTGTGCAGGAAGAAAACCTTCCTGCACAAAAACAATCACAAGAGGCTTGTTCCTCTTTCTATGTGTGCTACAGAATGCAGCACACATAGAAGAAAGGAAAAACGATGAGAAATAAAGATATTTCTCCTCATTGTGCCTCCCTTACACCTCCCCAGGGGAGGCGTGAGTTTTTGGCACTGCCTCAGACTTATGATTTCTCGTAAATCTGGGGCAGTGTCAAAAAGACATGGATGCTGCTGGGAATGCCCCCAGCAACACATTGCACACCCCTTTAACGCAGAAAACTGCGTTAAAGGGAATGATATTTATGAGGCAGCATTAAGCCAAAAAAAGTGGGTTAGTGCTGCCTCGTAAATATGTAGCAGGCTCCTGCGCCATGGAAAGTCACAAAAAGTGACGTTCCGGCGGCGCAAGGGGCCTGAGGCCCCCAATCTTCAGCACTTTCATTGGGAATCATGCAAAACAGACGCGTAATGGGAGCACTACTGTTAAAAGTCCTACACAGGTCAGTCGTCCAGTGGGAAGCACTGCTGTTTGGAGGCGTACATTGAATGTAGGAATACACAGAGCAGACATCCAATGAGGACCCTGCTTCAGGAAGCAGACAGTGCCCAGACTCCTCATGGAGAACTGCTGTCAGGTGGCATGCATGGATCAGACATCCTTTGTAGCCACCTTGGAGGGTGCTTTTTCCAATCCACTCGTCATGGAAGCAGTACACTTTAATATAATTACAGATTAAAAAAGAGCCACACTTAAAAACTTATTGCATTTTTTGTATTTTTTTCACATTTTCACAGAAAAATGAATAAACAAATGGTGGTGCCTCACGTTCGGTAGATTTTTTCCTAGAGCCTGCTTTTCAATTCTACTTCTAAGCTTGATTATAAATAAATGTCTATAGATAAAAAAACAGAAATAATATAACAGCCAAGATTGAGTTATGTAAAAGCAATTGCTATTTCCCTAAATCTACTTTATAAATACATATGTCTTTTAAAAACTGTTACCACATGTATTTTCATATGAGTGCGCTAGTTATAAAAAATACTATATATGTTTTCAATTACGTTTATAATTTCAGCCTTTTTTAAACACCCATTGATGCTACCTAACTGTAGGCCATACGCTGAGTGTACATTACAGTTTATGCACTTAAAAACCCCACATGTTCACTGTAGCTTATCCTTGTGCAGTTAAAGGTGATCAAACATGTCCAGTGCTTGGGTTTTGCCACATCTGACCCATCTACCTGAAGTGTCCAAAGCACACTTGGAAGACAATCATGCACGTCAAAGTCAGATCTGAAAAAAAGCTTTTTTTTCTCTACAACAAAAACATTATTAACTAAAAATAAAGCTATTTTCAGCTTTTTCTCACCAGTAGTGTTTGTATTGTGTACTAAGTGTGGCAAGACAGACAGGGAGGTTGCAAACAATGCACTAAAGGCCAGATTAACAAACATTTTGCACTGTATTTGTGTCACAAAAGTGAAGCAAACCAGCAAAAAAATTGTTTTTTTTGTTATTTACTTTCCAGCACAAAACTTGTTTCAGTGCCGGATAGTTGCCGAAAAGTAATGGTTACTTAGCATCAAGGGGGCATTACATGGGTGGTATATGGGTGTTCTCATGCAACCACCCATGCTTTGTGATGCAAAACCCTACCTACAAAACATTTGAGACAGGATTTTCCATCAAAACTTAACACCAATTGAAAGCAGGTCAGTGGCGTAACGAAACTTGAGGGGGCCCACCTGCAAAGTGCATGAAGGGGGCCCCCTCCGCCCACATTCAGGAGCTCTGCTGACAGGGTACTGGGCTGAAGGGGCCCCCTGGAGCTCGGGGCCCCCCCGCACCGCGGGGACTGCGGGGGCCTTTGTTACGCCCTTGAAGCAGGTGTTAAAAGGTGAAATGTTTTCATTTTTCCTTTGTTTTCCGACTTTGCATGTGTACTGCACTCTACAGCACACATACAAAGTAGGAAAAGTTTTAAAAGTTGTCTAGGCATAGTATTTTGTACTGGAAGAGAATCCTTACAGTGCAAAACCTATGCTAGACTTATGCACACACCCTTGCACTATGACACAAAGGTGTGTACACGGTGCTTGGAAGCAAAATTCTGTGCTGGCGCTAGGGAGAGGGAAGGAGAGTGCCATATCTCTGTATATATGGTGCTCTCCTGCTTTCTCCTCTCACACAACGAAGCGCTGCATTTCTGGCTAGTGTGCTGCGTTGTATGAGAATTTAGTAAATCTGGTCTAATTGTTTAAGATGCTGGTGTAGGCGGTCAGGAAAGAGTGCTAAATCTAAGCATGTGCTGTGACGTCAGATACTACCATGCAGTACTTCCTAAGGTGTAGAGCCATCTCTATTAGTCCCCTACATAGAGCTTCATTACAAGTGTCCTCCTTACCCAGATGCGGCTTAAAACAGGAGTTACAGGTACCATCGCGACTGGTAACAGAAGTAACCAACTCCATCAAGAGTACAAGATGTAATGTATCATCTTGAGATTTCGGCCCCCTAGAGTTATCACTGTCCATAGTATAGGCTACTCTGATGGGTGGAGGAGGGATATGAGCCTGAAATCTGCCCAACTCAGAATACCACCATATGTACCTTATCATTAGACTCACAGAGGCGGCTAATGCTCTTTCTAGTCAGACCGAAAAGAAATCGTTAGGCAAACGTTACTTTCTGCTCAGCAAAAGGAACATCTTACACAATGGCAAAAGGTTGTGGTGTTTTCTTCACCCGAGGACTTCCATCACACCAGAGGAATTAATCAAAAACATAACGTGTATTTGTAAAGTGCACTTTCACCCAGAAGGGTATCTTGATGCTGAATAACAGATGCTTATTGTTACCCAACTTAATGGTACTCATTTCATCAACCTCAGAAGGATGAAAGGCTGAGTGAACCTGCAGGGATTTGAACCTGTGACCATAAGGTCAAACACAGGCCCCTAAAGCGAACACATTAGGCCACTAAGCCACCAGACCCGGCTGTAATAAATTAATGTCAAAATACTGTCAAGACTTGGTTGAGGAAGTGTAGGAAGGGGGTTTATTGGAAGGGAGAAGGATAATGAGATGGTAAGAGTGTGAGAGCAAGAGATAGAGAGAGACGGAGGGACAAAGAAAAGGAGATGGTTAAGTATGTTTGTTGCTATTCTACTGTTTGCAGCCTTTAAACACTGAGTGCTCAAAGCGCTTTGCCAGACCCAACATATAGGCAAGAACTGATTGTGGAGGTGTGTTTTTGAGGAAACTGGGGATATCTGGAGACAGTGAGTGAGAGTAGGAAGGAAACAGAGAGAGAGAAAGACAGAAGGTTATGTAAATGTATTGCTATAATACTTCCTGAAGCCTTGAAACACTAAGGGCCTTGTTTAGAGTTTGGTGGACAGGATACTTCGTCAAAACATGATGGACATTCTGACTGCTGTATTACAAGTGCCACATGCTATAATGCACTTAAAATACAGTGGGCGAGATATCCACCATTTTTGTGATGGAGTATCAAGTCCGCCTATCTCTAAATAAGGCTTTCAGCTATTGAAGCACTTTGTTAGGGCGTTTAACTTTATTAAATGACAAAGGAGTGTAGGATTAAAATGACTCATAAAATTGATACGTTCTCAATGATAAGTGAAGCTGAGGCATGTTTTGGGTTAGACATAGGCCAATTGGAGTGACCTAAGGTATCTGAAAGGTCCAAACTCCGGTGGTGGAGGATAACTTATAAGCCCAGACTTTCAATCTTTTATGCAATGTGTGTATACGGTATTTCTATTGTGCAAACCTTACCAAAAGGCAGCAGAGCACAGTATATGGTCAAAGATGAGCATAAAGTTGATGAGTGAGAGGAGACGCAGCTGGGCTTTGGATAGTTAATGCATTGTGATGTGGTGATCTTTAAAGAGGTGAGTATTCAACTCTTTCCTAAATTGGAGCAGCTGGGGAGTTCCTGATGAATACGGAGATGTTGTTCCAGGTCTTGGATGCATAGATGTCAAAGGTCTGCTGTTGATGCAGTTGTTTGTATCACTTTGCATCATGTTAGTGCCCCAGAAAACTTTAGTTGACCTGAGTCATAATGTGTTCTGTAAGTACAGCCAAGCACAGCTCAACTAAACTATAATACTGCATCTCTTTACAGGGGATATTAAACATAGCGACACAACCATCCTCCTTTGTACAATACAGGACAAATAATTCTTGAAGGCTACCCCCCTCACTCCACGAATAGTACAGAATTGGTGTCAAGGAACGTAAATTATGTAGTCTTTGAAGGCTGAGGTAAAACACACTGCGTGATCCCATCCCTTCACATTCAAGACGTCACTGTCCCAACCTAAAGTTGACTTTTACTCCAGATGTTAGTTCACGCTTGCTCTAATTTCTGCAGCTCTTTGAAGCGAGAAACTGGGGGAAAGAAAGAGGTGGGATATCAGACTTCTTGCAGAACCTGCCGCGACCGCAGCCTCGGGTCCCAAGATCCCGACATCATTTGTACTGGGGCCTGATCAGCATACTCTGGGAGCGCTTCTTCTTCTGGTGCCTGGTCTGGGGGGCCGTGGACCCAGCCCACTCCGATGAGCGACCTGTGTAAGCTGATGGAGGAGAAAAGGAGTTACTGCTCCTCACCAAGCAGAACCGATGTAGAAAAGGGAGCAACACAGAATTGATTTATTGTTTAGTGGTGTGGGAGCAGTAAATACTTACATGGGCGAGACTGTATGCTGACCACCGTTGCTGGCGAAATATTGATCCTGCAGGAAAAGTGAAACAAATCGATATGAGGACCTCTTCGAGCCACTTTCATTAATCTTAGATATTCGACCCCAAAAGCGACCAGTCATTGTCATCCAATGGTGCATTCTGGAACTCTCCGTGCGCTCACTCTTGAGTGGCTGTGGATTATTTCTTCTTTCAGGGGTATTTTGCTAACATGGGGGTACACATGCTTATGCTAAGAACGACACATGACAGATGTCTCACCAAGGATCAGGGGCACATATCGGGGTGTGATTGACGCGTCCCAGGGCTTATGATATGTCTTTGATGTCATTAAGTGCCTGTCTGTGGGGATTAGAAATTTGGTGTGAAATTCACCTCTGGGGTGTATGATATGCATCTGGAGGAGGGCGATGCAAGCCTGGTCCCAGAAAGGTGACTTAATTAGGATAAGAAAAGCTTATTGCCGCCTAAGAGACCGTGTGATGGCATGCATATGTAAACACAAAGGGGCATATTTACAAGCCCTATCTCTGCAGGAACTTAGGGGCATATTATCAAGAACGGCGTTAAAATTATTGCTGGTTTAGCGGCAGAAAACTGCCGCTAAAGCGGCGATAATGGGCTTGATAATATGCCCTGGAGAATTCCAATAGAAGCCCATGTTCACACCAGAACATGGACTTCTATTGGAATTCTCAAGGGCATATTATCAAGCCCATTATCGCCGCTTTAGCGGCAGTTTTCTGCCGCTAAACCGGCGATAATTTTTAACGCCGTTCTTGATAATATGCCCCATAATTTTTTATGATATTCCTGTGGCGATAACCCCTTTGTCTTATTTACAAGGCAGCGTTAAGCCACTTAACGTGGCTTAACGCCACCTTGCAAATAAGGCCCCCTTTCACGCTACACTTAGCATGAAAGGGGCGTGCTTGGTTTTGACACTGCCCCCTATTTACAAGGGTGGCGTGAATAGGAGGCAGTGCCAAAAATAAGACCAGGGAAAACCTGGTCTTAACATGGCAAAAAGAGGAGAAATGCTTAATTTCTCCTCGTTTGTGCTGTTTCTATGTGTGCTACACTGTGCAGCACACATAGAAACAGCAAATCGCCATGAATGATTGTTCATGTGCAGGAAGGTGTTCCTTCCTGCACATAAACAATCATTTAAAAAAATGACGATTTGCAACTTCTATGTGTGCTGCACAATGCAACACACATAGAAGTTACAATTCGCCATCCTGGATTGTTTATGTGCAGGAAGGGACACCTTCCTGTACATAAACAATCATTCCCCCAACGCAGACACCCTTGCACTATGGTGCACGGGTGCCTGCATTGGCGCTAGACAGCTAGATTTAGCACCAGCACTACGGGAAACGCAGGGGTGTGCACATTCTTGTAAACACGGCGCATCCCTGCATTTTTCAGAATGACGGAGCGTGGCGTTAGCAATGTTTGCTTAATGCCACGCTTCGCCATTCCCTTGTGAAAATCGCCCTAAGTGTCTATCATATAGTGCAAGTGTTTTGTTACAGTGAAGGTGTTTCTGTAACCACAACGGGCTTATTTTACTGAATGAGAAAACTCTTCATGCTGGAGGTGTTGCAGTAAGATGTGTAGGCGTCATTGAAACGAGGGGGGTGATGGGCCTCCTTATGGCCTTCCTGCACTGTATAGAGTACAGAAAATGTTCCCTATGGCAGAGCTGCCACCATCAGGTAAGCTTGTGCGGCAGACCCAACAACGCCAAGAATCACAATGGAGGATGCACCCTATTTCTGCCTCCATTCCCACGGGCATCAGTGCTATCCAGATCTGACATGGCAGCCATGACAGTCTCGGACAGAAATGGTACACACGTTCCCCGCCCATTGACAGAAACTCCCAGCGGGTAATATACATACAAAGCTTAGTACCAAAAATGGTCGCACTTGCTTTGGGGTATTTCGGAAATAACACAAGGAACAGTAGGACTGCCAATGCATGACGGGCTTGTCGCCATTGTATTCTTTCCTCAAGTGGTTCTTGCCATGAGCATGAGAGTCACCTCAAGTGAAATATGTCCATCAAGCTAGAATGCAAATTTAAATTAAGCAGCCTGGATGCGATTAGGGTGTTTGGGGGTCTGTCGCTGGCCATACAGCCCGCCAGACCTCTAATGATCCCCAAGACCCTTACACTGAAAGATGTCACTTAGGACTGGAGCTGTCACTGGCAGTGGACAAGCCGTCACTCCCTGACTGACAAGGGTGTTGTTAGTCTAGATGTTTCCTTGATGGTGTTAGAGGCATGTGTCATAGAATGAGAGGTTTGGCGTCACTCTGAAGGGGTCTCTGCAGCTGTAAGAGACAAGCGCCATTGAATGAGGGGCTTCTCTTTACAGCGGGGGTGCCTCGGTGGCCATTGGATCCACGCACCTTAGGACGAGAGGTATCTTTACACGCTGAACTCTGACTTAGGCTGAATCAGGTAACTAAAGACAGCGGCTGCAGAGAAGCATTCTCTGGCCCCATCCCAAAAGCAGGCATGTCCGAGTACGGCTGGTGGTATCTGGAAGTTACACCCCTAGGGCCAGTCTTCTCGGGAACCCATATCCATGCTGTAATATTCCACCTTTTTCCCCACAGGAATGTGCAAGGCTGAGAGCAAGCGGGCTGGCAGGAGGTGAGCCGAGAGTCTTATCTAAGGCAGCCTGTGGTGAGGATGAAAGTTCATCCCCGCCTCGGTCACCTCGCCTCCCTCCTTCAGGCTTCACCAGCCCGGCCTTGGAAGGCCCCGTGGAGGGAGGGGCAGGGGAAAGTGAGAGGAGCGCCGGAGTGACTCACAGAGCTGCAGTGGGTTAAGGCCGTCAGCAAGAGGGAGAAAACAGGCGGACTGAGGTTGAAGCCCCTCCCACCACAATGACTCATTTCCCCCTCACAAGACACACGACCCACATACATCTTGTGCTGGAGTTAAAAATATCTGGAATAGCCCTTCAGTCTCATCTTCATCGGTTCTGAACGTGTGAGGGTGTATACCCTAAGGCAAGCTCTGCTGATGGGAACCAGCCTTTCTGAAACGAATCCCCTGTACCTGGCAGTCATGCTGTGCTTTGGGGCCGAGACAGGAAGTGATGTCAATGAAACGGATGGACTGTCTGCGTTCAGTGTGGACTCTCTAACTCACTAGACTCTGGCTGCAGCTGCCCTGCTTGGGCTTCAGTTAAAGGGGCGTAGCTTGGTCAGTAGGATCGGGGGGAGGGGGCAGCTTCAGATTTCCCAGCAGTATAATGTTAAAATACATTATACCACAAGCAGAGCGCATGAGAAGGGCTTAAGGGTCAGTGGAAAGGGACAGAATGCGGATCGGTAGGCGTACTAAGTGAGAGAAATTACATTTTGGAAAATAACCAAAAAATTTGAAGATTTTCAAACCAGAGATGGAGAGAGTGCGTGGGCGTTTTTGTCTGTGTGTATGTAAAAACTGGTTAAATCCGACAGATACCTCACCAAATCCGACTGACTGCACCTGAGCCCATCTATTTACCAGAAAATAAATTTATTAGGGGGGTGTAACACCCCCCTGAAGCTATGCCCCTGCTTCAGTTTCCACGGATTATCTGAGATATAGACCAGGATCTCACAACTGACCACGCTGTATGTACTGGATAAATCACATTATCGGCTCGTGCCTCAGTTCTCTTCTCGGCTGACATTCACAACACTAAGAATAAGACCGGCGAGCCTTGATGGGCAATCCTAGCCAGACTTATGACAGACATTTCCATTATTAATACTCATTTGATAAATGTGCACACACTTAGTATGAATGGGGCACATTTGAATATTGACAGGGTCAGACTGGCCTCTAGGGCAGTCAGGCAGTCAGGCAAGGCCCAACGGGCTAGGCTTAAGGGTCAACGTGTGGGCCGCTTTTAGGTCGAGCATTCGAGACCTCCTGTATATACTTTAGTATATACTTATTGTGTACTTATATGTGTATGTACTTTGTGGGCTCTGGAGATCAGCCCTAGGACTTGTCTGCTTCCGAATAGGGACTTTTTTTTCTGTTCAACTGCCACTATTTAACTGTCTTGATAGAAAACGACCAGCAGAGGTCAGTAAAATACCAGAATTGCTTTCTGCTGAGAGACTTTATTTTTTTTATTTTTCTGGCAACTGCCTCTATTTAACTTTCTTGATAGAAAACGACCAGAAGAGGTCAGTAAAATACCAGAATCACATTAGCATTCTCTAGATTCCAGTCCATAATTGTCTTCCACGAGCACCCGTAGACAATAATATTTTTTTCAAATCTTGTATTTTCAGTGATATGACCACCGAAGGCCCTGATTTATATTAAAAACAGAGCTTTGGACTATACCATTTCCCGCTGAAAGGCAATATTTCTCTCCATGTGTTCCCATACCTGGCGTGTCACGCAGTTTGGTGCTTACTTTCCCTCCATGTTAAAAAACAGTAGATGTTTCAGCACCCAGGCTAATGTGCTGCATAGCTAAATACATATATAGTCCCAAAGGCGAGACCGATTGCATTGCAAATGCTTGTTTTTTTACTGTTTGTGGTCCTTTTTGGGTTGTACTGTTGATTTCCCTGTAATTAAAACAAATATTGCCTGCAGCAAGTCCAAATAAACACAGTCTTCCATACCTTACAAACCTCTTACACTGCGTCTTTACAAGTTCAAGACTGTCCCAATATGCAAACATGGGCCATTTTTTTTAGCTTTCTTATTCGCTAATTGGGCCACTTTTATTTTGGTGCCCAGGTCTATTTTCTGTCCTAGTCCAATCCAGCAAATTGATTAGGTATGCTGGAAAGCTGTCCAGTGTGTGTCCATTCCCAACTGTGAACTGTGTGCAAGCTGTCTTGGCTTTGAATTAAACGGCCGCACAGGATTAACTTCAATCACACGATGGGAATTTCAAATCCCTTTCACCTTCCAGTGAGAGCTGCTGGCTAGTTTTGATTTGTCCCTATTTGCTTGAACTAAAGTCAAGATTAGAAGGTAGGCCTCTTGAGCTAGGCCCTGTGGTGCTTTTGCACAGCATGCTTTGTAAGTGAAGGGCTTCTGGCTACACCATCTAAGGAGCTTTTGGTGTTAAGAGTGAGAGAGAGGAAAGTCCTGACTATTATTTTCATATTTATTGACCAAATATGATTAGAGTCTGTATTTTAATAACTCTATTACTTTATCCACCTGAGAGCTGTCTCGCCAAGCTGAATCGATTACGCCACCAAGAGGCGGATTATCACTCAGACAGGCACTCAAGTACCCTAACTCTTCTATAATATGAATCTCATAGCAATTACCTTAATATATTTATCAGAAGACTTGGGATCACACAATAATTCCCCTGTCTTTGAAAATGTAACTACCAATACTTCACCTAGTATTCGGTTGATCTCAGCATTAGTAAAATAGGGACAGTGTACTGCCTCTCCAAGGACAGAACTTCCACCCCTCGAATGCCTCCCATCAAACATCAAATCATGATGGAGAGTTTATAAACTGTGCCTACTTTTATTCATGGTGACATAAAGGGGCAATTTTGTATTCTCTGTCAAGGGAATAATAGCCTCATCATGACAAATCTTCTCATAATCATACAGATGGATGGTGTTCTATAAGTTAATGCCCATGAAAATGTTATTATAGAAGAGGTAGGAGCATATGTGTGTTTGTCTGGTCAACCTTTGCAAGTTGACTAAATTGCTTTAACTAGGAGAGAATATCCTTTCAGCAAACTGGACAATGAAATAAGGGATGTTCAGCATATTTGTGAATATCTGATGAACCATTAGGGGGGACCTTTATCTCTCTCTGTTTGAAATGAAGTACCATGGTCTCCTGATTATCCCAGAATTCCCCATTCCAAATGAAGGATATTAGCAATGATCCACCCTCACGCCTATTAGACACAAAAGGCTGTGGGGCAGATTTACAAGCCCCTTGCGTGACTTTTGCGCTGCAGTTGCGTCACTTTTTGACGCTACAGCGGCGCAAACAGTGCGGCTTATTTACAACGTGACGCATCTAGGGAGATGCGTCACGTTGTAAAGCCCTGCGTCACATTATACCTGCGTCAGCTATAATGTATGCAAGGTGGGCGTTCCCACGCAGGAAGGCCTCGTAAAAGTGACTCAGTGAAATCTACAAGATTTCACTGCGCCACTTTTAGGACGCCACTGCGTCAAAACCTTACGCCTGCTTGAAGCAGGCGTAAGTAGTGACGCAGTGTAGTGGGAATAGGCCTCAACACGCATTGCTGGAGTTGCGTCGTGCTTGCGACACGACTCCAGCAATGCGTGACTTTTCCGCCAACAGATTCGTCAGAATTTCTGACGCATCTGTCAATCCTTGCGCCATAGTGCGCCGTATTGTAAATACGGCGCATCTATGGTGGCGCAAGCGTTTCTAAGGGCGGCGCAGGGAAAGTGACGCATCTGTACAGATGCGTCACTTTCTTGTAAATCTGCCCCTGTATGTCTTGTACCACATCCAAAGTCCCTGCAGCTTACCTGCTCTCCTCGCCTTCTAGAAGTTTCTTATAGGTGGCTATCTCCATGTCCAGTGACAGCTTGATGTTCATCAGCTCCTTGAACTCAAGCAGCTGGCGAGCCATGTCCTCCCTGGCCTTCTGCAGAGCCACTTCGACCTCAGACTGCTTGGCGCTGGCATCTTTGACTGCACGCTCTCCGTCACCCGCAACCTCGGCAAGAGAATTCTCCAGATGCATGCTCTAGCAACAGGTAAAAACAAGACACTATTTTAATTGTGGTGGAGTAGTACTTCTCAATGTACATCAAATTTTAACATTTAAGACTTTTAGACACAGTCTGAAAGAATTTTGACCTTTCAAGTGTAGGAATTGTCTGATCTTCAATTTAGTTGGTTTGAAAATGTTCTCGTTTACTTTTGACTTCGGGCCTCTGTGTGGAAGTTTACAGATACTTCTTGTAGCATGGATACATTTATCAATTTTATGAGGATTTAGAAATTTCGTTAGTAAACCTCTGGATTTCTGCACTGTCCCTTTTTAGAACTCAGTTGCAAAGAGTGGGCTGTTGGCCAAGTGAAGAATTTCTTTAAGGGGTAACTCTTGACAAATATTCTTTTTTATAGCTATTCTGCCCTTGCACCACTACTTTCGCCTGGGACTTTTTATTGTTTATATTAAGGCCCTAGAAAGCAAGTGCTTATTTCAACATCGCTCCAAACAAGAAGCTGTCAGGACAGGTTTGTAGAGGATGAGCACACCGCGTATGGACAAATTAAAGAACTCCTGCCTCAAAGACAAAATGGTCCCTAAATCAAATGCCCTCCCACCGCCATGGCTTGGAGTTTTTTTTAAGGAAGCTTCCCCCGCGGTAATATCTTCTAACTAGGATGATCATTTTCCATGCTGGATGTGGAACAGCAGCGATAAAGGAATACAGCTGCCAGAAAGTTTTGTAAATGGCACTCTAGAATTCTGAATGCTGATCAATGTGAACACCCCAACAAAAAAGATCAGAAAAGGGAACAATCAGAAGAGAACTTTATTGTGATGTGAAGCACTTAAAGGATCTTCTCCCGCAAGCCTCTTGGAACTGTGTGAGTTCTCATTCTGGTGAATGCCTGTTTTCAGGTGTAGATTGTAGGATCCCTAGATACTAGTTGGTTGACCCACGCTTAGGATTTGTGGATCTCTGGTTTTAGGGTTTGACCTTTGAATGTCCACCACTGCCTCTCACGAACGTGTGGGCTCACCTGATTCTGAAGAGTCAAGATCTCTGACCTCATCTTCTGGATATTGACGTTCAGATCTGCGAGGGCGCTTCTGCTGCACAGCAAATCACTCCCACATTTCCGGGCTTTGGCTGCCTGATCATCCAGCTGCCCAGGAGATTCCAGAGAACAAAAGTCACTGTTTGGATCAAAAACAAGGCAACCACCAAGATAACAAACAGCTTACTGGCCTAAGTGTCAGCTCACTTGCAGCCATTCTCCACCCCTTCTTATTTCTTTTACCCATTAATGTTTCACATGGATATCAATGAGAGCCAGGCAGGCACTGAAGTTTCTAGTCCTGACTTGTCCTTTTGTACAACTGGCTTTGGCTTTGCTAGCACTGATCTCAGGGGTCATGATGACAGAAACAGAGGGCTTTAAGACTCTTCCACTTCTTGGCCTCCCCCTAGAACCTCAAGAGTAAATGGTGATGTGATGAGAGGCTAAGGGTGGAGCAAGTGGTCAACCCTATGATATCATCAGGGAGTTAAAGTTTGGGTGCATGATGTCACGCCCCACCCTTTTGACTCCATGTGGCATCCATTTTTCTTCGCCTTCCACTTCATTCTCTGTTGATATGGGCCTCTGTGGTTGTGTCTCTGTGGTGTGAGGGACTCAAAATGGACAGATCTGAATGGTTGGAATGATGTTCTTCTCTGGTGCTCGTCTCTTTGTATTTTTTTATTTTGACAGTTATACTACAAGCACTACCTTATCCTTTCTGCATCGTTCTATGGCGGCAATATACGCTCCCCCTGTTTACATATCGCTCTCTTATCACACTTTACCTTGCGCCTGGAGAAGGCCTCAGCTTCCTCTTTGCTCTTGATGGCCAGAAGCTCGTACTGGTCTCTCACTTCCTGCACAATGTGCTCCAGGTTCACGGGGCACCCGCTGTCCATCTCCACGGTCACAGAAATGTCTTCGACTTCATTCATCAGCTCCTCGAGCTCCTTAAACATAAAAAAGCAGAAGCTATGACGCTCAAGACCTGCTCTACCGGGAGAGGGGTTGTCCAACAGAGGGCAGACATTTGAGAAAGGCCAAGGATGCAGAAATCAGTATTCGAGTACATCTTCCATTTCCTCCCTCTTTCTACCTCACTCTGAGATTCACCTGCTTTCCCATATTAGGTATTACTGCATCAGGAATCCTGCAAACTTGAGAACAAGGGCTGTGTCGTGACTACATACCTTGTCATTGCTCGCACTCTTTGTGCAACTCACCTCTATATATTTCTCTTCTTTAATACCTCTCCAAGTGTTTCCTCCCTTCTTTTTTCATCGGGTCGCCCGTCTTCTTTTCCCTTTCTCCCTCACTTCTCTTTTTATTTCTCTCCATTCTTATGCTGTTTTCATTCTTACCTTACAACCCTTCTCCATCTTTTCATCTTCCTCTTGCTTTCTTTTTCTTACCAGGCGCCACTATGTGCATCTGTCCCCCCATGGCCATTGGCATGGGATGCAAGCTAGTAGCAGTGATGGCCTCGAAGGCCCTGCAGTGATCAATGCTGCCTTATCTATAAACATTGCCTGAGTGCCTCTAATTCTGCCAGCCTACGGTGGCCAAAGATTCTTAGAACACACTTTCTGGGCTGCACCATTTCTAATTGCAACTCCTAGTGAGATGAACACCTGCATTCAGCTCGTGGATGTGGGTTGAGATATTCTATAGTGGATGTAAAATTCATCTTCTCTGTCTGCCCTTTCCTGGTATGTGTTGTTTTACAGAACTGTCTCATTTGTATTGTTTTCTATTCTGAAGGGTATGTTAGTCCTTCAGTGCTATAACAACAACAATAATAACATTAATAATAATAATAATACTAAAACCAACAATAATAATTTTTTGTTTTGTGTATAACCCTCCATACTGCACTTCTGCCATTTCTTGGGTCTGTAAATAGCAGATGTATGTTTTTTTGTAAAAATATTTTTCTTTGATTTTTTAAGAGAGCAACACAACTGGGCACAAACATGTATCCATATCAACCAGCAAACATTACAGGTGAGCACAGTCCAGGCATCTATCATCACATTTTCCAGCAATGGTATACTGAGAGCAGGTAAGTAATCGACGAACAATAAGCCATTACAATCAGTATGAATAAACCCATCATCAGGTTTAAGTAGGTGGAGTCCCAAGTTCTTCATCCAAAACATCAAGATTGTGATATGCAATCCACCCACCCCAGATTTTACGAAACTTACGTAGGCACCCTCTAGTACTGTAGGTGACCTTCTCAGCAATTATGTACAGGTCCATCCCCTTCCTCCATTCCGACATAGAGGGAGGTTCGAGGGGCCCCCCAGTGTTTCACCACATTCCTCTTTGCCACCACTAGACCTAGGTTACAGAAGAGCAGCTTCGCTCTGGGAACATCCACATCAGTGGGTGCACCCAAGAGGACATATTTGGAATCGTTAGGGAGTGGCGCCCCCACTACCCTACCCAGCTCGTGTATCACTTTCTCCCAGTCCATACGTATGGTTGGGACGCCCACGGCATATGTGGGAAGTCTCCTCTCTGACCTGTACACCTCAGACACTCCGGGGACATTGCCTTCCCAATTTTATGCAAGCGTGCACAATCAAAATAACCCTGATGCAGAACTTTAAATTGAATGAGTTTCAATCTAGATTGGATTGCCACTTCCTTAGGGTGCATTAGGCCTGCCTCGCAATCTAGATCATCCATTTCCTTCAAATCAGATTTCCATTTGATTCTCAGCATCTTCAGATTGCCTGGTACATTAATATTAATTGTCCTATAAACTGAGGAAACAGCTTTTTTCGTCAGCTCTGCCATTAAGAGCCGGCCCTCTAGGGGCGCATATTCAGGTCCAGCACTATATCTTATGCTCCCCATTAATGCTTGAGCTGCGAGTATTAGAAGCGTTGCGTGTCATGGAGCTAATAGTCCCTCTTGAGGGATTGAAAAGAGATAAAGCCCCCGCTCTCAATAGGATCCCCCACCTTGGAGATGCCAATAACGTCCAAGGAGGGAAAGCCCCGGAGTTTCCCCACCCTCATTGAGATATGTCCCCACCCATAACAGTGTTTCCCAAGGGATTCTGCAAGTCCACCCAATTAATGTGTTTGTTCAAACCCAGGCTTCAAATGCCACCTGAGTTGCAGGAAAGAAGCGACTCACTCCCTTTCCCAGTAAAGGTAGTGCTGGGAGGGCACCTGCCAAACTGAGTCCGCTCAAGTGCATAAGTAGGATGGTCCCCTGGAGCCTGGATCCAATCATTGATAGCAATTATATGGGACACCCAGTAATTGGCTCAGATGTTGGGGAGGGTGACACCTCCATTGTATTGGTTCCGCTGC
This sequence comes from Calotriton arnoldi, assembly GCA_963921515.1. NCBI lineage: Eukaryota > Metazoa > Chordata > Amphibia > Caudata > Salamandridae > Calotriton > Calotriton arnoldi. The sequence continues at coordinate 1,115,838 of CAWUFW010005668.1, forward strand.
AGCGTCCGGAGGGCCACCCTGTTCCTTTTGCCGTCCCACAGTAATATCCTAAGTTCTTCATCGATCTTAGTAAAGATCTCCTCAGGGATTTTATAGTAGGTGTCCTGGAGGATGTAGGGGTATCTCAGGAGGGTGACCATCTTGAACATGGCTGCCATTCCCAATATCGTGAGGGGCAGCTTCCTCCAGCATTCCGTGTCAGCCTGGAATGTGGTCTGTACTTTAAAAAAGATTCCACTCTAATCCCTTTTTCCCGAAGACTGGGGTCACATAAATCCCCAGATACTGAAATCCCTCCTGATCAATGCATAGCCTCCCAGGGAGAACCGATGAGTCCAACCGGCCACTGACTTGTCCCAATTTATGATGTATCCCGAGTGGGCCCCATAACTGTCAAAAGCTCGGAATGTTGCAGGAATTTTTTCTTCTGGGCGAGTGAGATATAGAAGGATGTCATCTGCTTATAGCGAGATCTTTTTCCTCATCTATCGGGGACCCAGGGGCATGGAAACCTTTAATAGTTGGATGTGCTTGGACCAGACATGCCAGAGGTTCCAGCACCAGAGTAAACAGTAGGGGCGACAGGGGGCAACCCTGCCGGATTTCCCGAAAGCCCCCCCCCCCCGAATGGGGAAATCCGGGGTAAGAACTCCATTCACTCGTACAACAGCCATAGGGGAACTGTACTGGAGCGTTACCCACTTCAAATACTGGAGGCCAAAGGTTTGTAGAGTCTGCATTTAATGAGATAAAAACATGAGGATCTGTTTGAGTCTGGGCCTCTGTCAACCAGGGATATGGCACCTGCAAATCTTGTGGTCAGTACTGTTGCGAGGAATTTAGTCTCTATATTAAGCAATGAGATAGGGCGATATGACCCACACCTAGAGGGTGGCTTCCCTACTTTAGGTATCCCCACTATCGTGGCTTTACGTAGATCGAGTGAAAGTATTCCATCTTCCTGGTTTCAGGTACATGTTGAGAAGGGGTGATTAGCGAGTTCCAATGTGTTACTCTTAAAAGATTCTGCTGGGATGCCATTGGGTCCCGGCGTTTTACCAGGTTTCAGTTTAGCTATGGCTGCCTGTATTTCTGCAAGGGAAATTTTCTCCTCGAGTGCGTCATGGCCATCTGCTTCGAGGGTCGGTACCGACACTGCGCGCAGATACTCTTTTATTTCAGACTTCATTGCTTGAGTCTGCACACTATATAAAGTCTCATAAATGGTGGTGAATGCTCCTGCTATGTCTCTATCTGTTGTGTAGGTGTGACCATCTGCCCCTTCTATGCTGTCTACCCATCTAGCCTCTATCTCTCGGCAGCCCAGCCACGCTAACAATTTCCCCGTCTTGTCCCCGGAGTCATAGAGGCGTGGTTTAGTGACCAGTATTTGATTACGCACCTCATTATGTTTCCGTGCTTTATATTCATCACGCATAGCCTCTATCTTTCTCAGCCAAATGGGGTCTGGGGATGCTGCATTGGTCAGTTCCACCTGCTTCAAATTAGATTCTAAGACCTCCACCTCTTGCACCACTTTTTTTTTCTTGAAAGCAATAATGCTCTATCCCTCAACACTGTTTTGAATGCTTCCCATAGGACCTCCACTGAGTACACAGAGTCTTTATTTTCAGTGAAGCAGAGTTCAGTTTCCATGTGGAGTGCGCGTGCTAGTTTAATCCCGCAACTCCCATGCGTTCAGTTTCCATCCCACCCTGGTACCTCGGGGTTTCTGTCCCAGGGTGACCCAGAGGGGAAAGTGGCCGGACAGCCCTCTAGCCAGGTATTTGACATGTTGGACCACTCCCACCTCTCCAGCCAGCGTGAAGACATAATCTAGTCTGGAGAACACCCCATGTACACCCGAACGGTAGGAACAGTCCCTAATTGTTGGGTGGTGACGGCGCCACAGGTCTGTGAGTCCCATGGTCGCTGCAAAGAGGGCATGGGGTGTTTCCTTAGTGGTGCATGAGGCAATTCCAGTCCTATTCATTTCAATAGGCATGACATCATTAAAGTCTCCCCCAACTATGTGGAGGGACGAGTCTGAGCAAATGTATGTTTAACCCATTTTATCAGCACTCAATTCGCCGTCTTCGGAAGGATGGAAAGCTGAAACGGCCTAGTTGGGACTAGATAGCACAATCTCCAGATCGCTGAACAAGTCAGTTGTGGGACTTTAATCACGACCTCCCCCCCCCCTCCCACCTTTTTGCTCTCCTGTGGTATTTTGTGTTTCTCATCTTACTTCCCTCACTCTCTACATATTCATCTTTTCTATCTTTTCCCTCAAGCATATTCAGAGGCAGTAAATTTGCGATATAAACTCCAAATTCTCCTGCCTTTGACTACTATGACCATTGTCGCTCTGTTAATCTCTGTTTTTCACTTTACTGCTCCCGCCGAGATCTCTCATCCCCTTTTATCCGAAGCCCATTTCTCCCTCGCCTTTTACTCTATGCTGCTACCCTTTTTCTTCGCCACGCCCTACACCTCGTTTTATTTCCCGCTGCGCCTTCTTTTCTCTTTGGAGCTTCCACCAGCTCTGATTCCCACCTTTTCCTCCCCGTGTCCGCCTTTCAGTATTCCTTATAACACCACGTCTTCATATAAATATATTTAAGTCAACACTTTTTTGTTCAGATTGATTAACGGAGCGTCGGCTGTGCTTGTCTGGCATTTCTTGGCTGGTTGAAGGCGCTGAAAGATTTCATTCCAGAGAGAAGGTTCTCCATTATTCTTCGGACACTTTAAATCTTTGGCAAACACCGGAAGTTTGCTCGGTTTCCGAGGGAGGCCTCACTTGTACTGCTTGAGGCAGGTAGGGAGGGTTGTCTGCTCGGCAAAGGCCAATCCGGGGACACCTTGAGTGTAAAACTGAGGTAAGAGTGAGGAGTGCTCAGTGACGCTCAAGAAGTGCAACGTGGTAAAAGCCCGCGTGTAAGGGGTGGGTTGCTGGGTTCAGAATTACTGGGTGGTGCAATTAAACTGATGGATGGTGCATGTTACGGGGGTTGCTGGGTTCAGAATTACAGGGCGGTGCAAGTAAACTGATGGATGGTGCATGTTACGGGGGTTGCTGGGTTCAGAATTACAGGGCGGTGCAAGTAAACTGATGGATGGTGCATGTTACGGGGGTTGCTGGGTTCAGAATTACAGGGCGGTGCAAGTAAACTGATGGATGGTGCATGTTACGGGGGTTGCTGGGTTGAGAATTACTGGGTGGTGCAAGTAAACTGATGGATGGTGCATGTTACGGGGGTTGCTGGGTTCAGAATTACGGGGTGGTGGAAGTAAACTGATGGATGGAGCAAGTTACGGGGGTTGCTGGGTTGAGAATTACTGGGTGGTGCAAGTAAACTGATGGATGGTGCACGTTACGGGGGTTGCTGGGTTCAGAATTACGGGGTGGTGGAAGTAAACTGATGGATGGTGCACGTTACGGGGGTTGCTGGGTTCATAATTACTGGGTGGTGGAAGTAAACTGATGGATGGTGCATGTTACGGATGGACTTGCTGGGTTCAGAATTACTGGGTGGTGCAAGTAAACTAATGGATGGTGCATGTTAGGGGTGCATTTAGGATGGGGTGCTTGATTCAACACATTACTGGATTTAGGGTGTGTAGGCCAAGGGTTTACTAAAGTTTTGTGCAAGTGATCGCAGGTCGCTGTGTGACGCGAATTATGGTGTCAGTCACCTTTCGCACACAAAAGGTTTCTGCACTAAAAAGGTCGACGAACGCAGCTGTAAAGAGCACCGCAAAATGAAAACCCTGATAATGTATGTGAAGTGGGCAATACGGGCAAGAGCTGGGCAAACACCTACAGGGTTCTGCGCAAATTCATACCTACTAAAGTCATGCAAAGTAGTGCCGACTAACATTATGTGGGATATTAACGACAAATGAAAACTGGCAAAAACAAGGGGCAAAACTTGGGATGGGTGACATGTTTTTTTAATATGCGTAATAAGAGTAACAATAAAAAAAGAACAATATCAAGCAAGTACTCAAGGGCGGTCCCCTGCTGAAATGCAGGTGGACTCGAGAACATGCCATGGGCACTAGAGTCATGCAGGATACAGTTCTGTAGCCTTTGTGCAAAGTGAAATCGCTTTTATAATACCATAATTGCAAGCTATTGGCATTTATGTGGCCGATTATGTCGTTGGCAAACAAGTTGTAAATAGAAAGCTGGGCAATGTTTGTGCAAATGTTAGTAAATCTACCCCTTAGTTGGTCAACTTTTTGAGCAAAGTATTAGGTTGAGGTCTCTTGGCAGGGAGGTGCTCATTATAGAACTTTTTTTTTCTTCGTTTGTTCTGCTGTTAGGAAGTGATCTGGGCACGGAGAACTGATGGTGGAAAATGCTTGGCTCTTTGGTTCTGTCAAGCCGACGCTTGGCACATGCCCTCATAGGTTTGAGGAGATTTGTGCAGTCTCCTTGAGTGGAGATCCCTGGGTTGAGCCGCTGCTGACTGGCTGTGTGGCAAAGGACCTATTGGGAAGGCTGCTGTGAGAATGCATGGTACAGAACTCATTTTAGAGAAGTTGCTGAAGGGGTGCATGGTACACAATTTACATTGGCGAAGTAAGCGAGAGGATGCATGGTACAGAACTCGTTTTGGGGAAGTTGCTGAAGGGGTGCATGGTACACAATTTACATTGGAGAAGTAAGCGAGAGGATGCATGGTACAGAACTCGTTTTGGGGAAGTTGCTGAAGGGGTGCATGGTACACAATTTACATTGGAGAAGTAAACGAGAGGATGCATGGTACAGAACTCATTTTGGAGAAGTTGCTGAAGGGGTGCATGGTACACAACTTACATTGGAGAAGTAAACAAGAGGATGTATGGTACAGAACTCATTTTGAAGAAGATGCTGAAGGGGCGCATGGTACACAATTTACATTGGAGAAGTAAACGAGAGGATGTATGGTACAGAACTCATTTTGGAGAAGTTGCTGAAGGGGCGCATGGTACACACTTTACATTGGAGAAGTAAACGAGAGGATGCATGGTACAGAACTCATTTTGGAGAAGTTGCTGAAGGGGCGCATGGTACACAATTTACATTGGAGAAGTAAACAAGAGGATGCATGATACAGAACTCATTTTGAAGAAGATGCTGAAGGGGCGCATGGTACACAATTAATGTTGGAGAAGTAAACAAGAGGATGTATGGTACAGAACTCATTTTGGAGAAGTTGCTGAAGGGGGGCATGGCACACCATTTACATTGGAGAAGTAAACGAGAGGATGTATGGTACAGAACTCATTTTGGAGAAGTTGCTGAAGGGGTGCATGGTACACCATTTATGTTGGAGAAGTAAACGAGAGGATGTATGGTACAGAACTCATTTTGAAGATGATGCTGAAGGGGTGCATGGCACACAATTTACATTGGAGAAGTAAACAAGAGGATGTATGGTACAGAACTCATTTTGAAGAAGATGCTGAAGGGGCGCATGGTACACAATTAATGTTGGAGAAGTAAACAAGAGGATGTATGGTACAGAACTCATTTTGGAGAAGTTGCTGAAGGGGTGCATGGTACACAATCTACACTGGAGAAGTAAACGAGAGGATGTATGGTACAGAACTAATTTTGGAGAAGTTGCTGAAGGGGTGCATGGTACACCATTTATGTTGGAGAAGTAAACAAGAGGATGTATGGTAATGGGCTTATGTTGGAGAATTTGCTGAATGAATGGCTGGTACATGACTAATGGTAAAGAAGTTGTGAGGACATGCATGGTGCAAGGCTTTTGTTGGAGACATTGCTGTGGGGATTCATAGTACAGGACAGATGTAGGGGAAGTTGCTGAAGTAACGCATGGTACAGAATCTATTTTGGAGCAGTTGCAAGGGAGTGATGGTACAGGACTTATGTTGGAGAAGTTGCTGGGGGTGGGGTGCATGGTCCAAGGTGTATGTCAGAATAAACGGAGACTGGATGCATGTTATAGGCTCTATGTTCAAGAAATTGCTGATGGGGGGCATGGTACAATTCTAATGCAAGAAGATGTTGCCGGAAGGATGTTTTATGCAGTACATATGCTGTGTAAGTTAATTAGGGAATGCATGTTGCAGAACTTATGTGGGAGAAATTGCAAAGGGGATGCATTGTGCTAGAAATATGTTGGATAAGATGCAAATGAAATGCATGTTATAGACCTTATGTATGAGAAGTTGCTGGGTGGAAGCATATTACAGGACATTGACTTGAGAAACTGCATTGAGATGCTTGGTTTGGGACTTATGTTGCAGAGAGGACGTATGGTACAAGACCTATGTTTGGAAAGTTCCGGGGCGGATGCATGATACAGGCCACATGTTGGAGAAGGTGCACAGGAATGCATGATGTAGGACCTATGTTTGGGAGGTCCTCGGTGTAAAGGCTTGCTGGGTGGAGGCCTGGGTTGAAGCTCTTGAAATGGATCTGCTTGGCTAGTGTCTACTACTTTGAGGTCTAGTGGGATCATGATTTTACAATCCTGGAGTCTGGGGGTATCCTTGGCGTGGACTCTTTTAGGATGTGCTAGTTTGGGAGTTCTTGACAGAGAAGGGCTTGTTTGATACTCTTTTTAGGGATGTTTAGATTTCAATAAATATTTATAATTTTTTTTAAAAAGCGCAAATAATTCTCGCAAATACCATCCTGCCCATGCCAGATAGTGACTTCCCTCCTCCCACTCCATCCACTGAGCTCCCCTCAGACTTCTGCTAATCTAACCGCAGTTTCTGTGAAAGTTATACAGGTGCCCTATATAGGAAGAATCTGCAGTGGTCTAGAATCTGCAAAGTACTCTAAGAGTGGGCCCATGTGGTTGTTGGAGATGCTTTGGCTCAGGTCTGCTGCCTGCGAGTGTGACAGGCATGTTTCCTTATAGGGGATCTGCTCAGTTGAAAGTAATGTTGGAGACCGACAGTCTTTAGTACTCCCATCAGGGACGTGCTGGCTTTGGGAATGGGGTGCTTAGTTTGGAACTCTACTTATGTAGCAAATGGTCTGTGTTTCAGATTCTATTAGGGAATTTTTGTTGGTTGGAACATCTGTCTTTTGGGACCTAAGAGGCATTGAGGCTCCAGTAAGTGGCTAGGTTGGCTTGGGTTGAGCCTTATCAGAACAGTGACTGCCTCTAGACTCCCGTTGGGAACTTGTAGCCAGTACTCCTTGTTTTGTAAGCGGGTTGGCGTTGCAGTGTTCCAGTGCATATGCGACCATAGTTCAAGTGCCTGAGTGGATAGATCTGATTGGTTTAGACTATGATTGGGGTGGTGGTGGTGGCCATGAACGCTCTTGATTGATGGAGCTAGTTCAGTTAATGCGTTGTCGGGGACTCCCTTTGGCACCGGAGGCTGCTGGATTGGAGCCATTGAAGTTAGGACAGTGTGGCTAGGTCTGAACCTCACCTGTCCGAGCTCATGCTCAGGACTCCTTTTGTGGGACTCATTGCAGGCGATCTCTACTGGTTGGTTAGAGCAGGAGCACTGTTGTTTACATCCGAGATGTATAAGGTATGCATTGCTTACATGCTTATAAACGGCTCTCATCAGTTCCATTGTCTCCAGGGTCTCTTTCTTTCTTGCCTCCAGTTCACTCTTTTCCAGGCTGCAGGTATCCAAATCCTGTAACGAGAGATCAGAGCATCAAGGTATATGCGTCTGTGTCAGCAACATGCACTGCACAGGGCGCCATTTATCACAATGTTCTCTGTGCGTTTCACGCCTGTTGAAACATATGACCAGGACCTCTCACACCAAGAGCCTAGAAGTTGGCACTGAGCGAATGAGCATCAAAAAAAGCTAAAGATGACCATTAGTGCATTCGCAAGTAATTGGTTTAATATCATAATAAACCAATAAAGTTGGGCTCCATGAGGCACCTCCTTGGCAATGGCTCTTCTATGTACAAACTGCAATAACGTCTAACTATATTTTACATTTAAATATTGACTTTACAAATTGACTTTCATGATATCGCTAATATGATCTCATAAAATGAGAGGAAGAGAGCGAGACACTGTGAGGCAAAGAGTGAGAGAGAGACAGAAAGAGATTGAGGCAAAGAAAGCCAAAGAAACTGTGAGATAGAAGCAGAGAGAAAGAAATAGAGAAAGACAGAGAGAGAGAGAGAGAGAGAGAGAGAGAGAGATTTAGGGAATGAGAAGAGGCAGAGAGTGGCAGAGGGAGAGAGAAAGGACCAGCGCGAGACAGAGAGAGGCAGAGGGACTAAAAGAGTGAGCGAGAGAGAAACATAGCGAGTTAGAAGGAGAACAAGAAAGAAAAATCCAGAGAGAAGGGAGGAGACAGACAGAGACTGAGAGATGGAGAAAGAAAGAAACAGATATAAAGGAACAGAGAAAGACCGAATGACAGAAATCGGATGAAAGAAGGAGAGACAGGGAGAGATATAAAAGAGAGACGATGTGAGACAAAGGGAGAGATAGACAGAGAGAAAAACAGAGCAGTAGAGAGAAGAAGGAAGAGAGAAAGAAATAGAGAAGGAGGTGAAACAAAAATAAATAGAGAAAGAAAGAGAGGGTGACAGAGAGTGACAGAAAGAGAGAAAGTGACAGAGAAAGAGCCAGAGAGAGATGGCAAGGAGAGAGCGAGACAGAGGGCCGTGGCCTTCAGTCCCTGGGTGCCAGTGCATTGGTTGCATTGGTAGAAGTCTGGTGGGTGAAGCTAAAGCCGATGGGGGACTGATATTTCTCCCAATTTACCTTCTTAACTTGCACAAAGTCATATTCAAGCTGTGTGTGTGTGCTGATTTCATCCTCGAACCTGAGAGAAAGTCAGAGTGAGCGTTAGAGACATCTTAGGGGTTAATATGTTCATTCATTTACTGCTCTGCTTTGTTCTTAGATCATCATGTTCACTTCAGCGCACAAAAGATTCATATGTTAAAAAATAGAGCATTTATTTAAACTAACATACCAAACGCCAGTGTTACGATATTCAATCTATGGAATAGAAGGATTGGCAGTTAACCTATGCTTCAACATATCACTTACTAAGGACAGAAGAGATGAATTTCCAGTCTTAGAACATACGACAGTCCATCCATGGAGAGTGAACACCCCATAGACAGAAAAGCATAGTGACAGCTGACAAGCAAATTATATTCTGTCGATTGACAGGTGACATCCCTTCAACAGACGGGCATGGTGGCAGGACACAAGCACATGATATTCTGTTGATTGACAGGTGACATCCCACTGACAAAACGGACATGGTGGCAGGACACAAGCACATGATATTGCATCAATGGCCAGGTGACATCCCGCCGACAGAAAGAGGTGGTGGCAAGACACAAGCACATGTTATTCTGTTGATTGACAGGTGATATCCTATTAACGGACGGACATGGTGGCAGGACACAAGCACATGATATTGCATCAATGGCCAGGTGACATCCCGCCGACAGAAAGAGGTGGTGGCAAGACACAAGCACATGTTATTCTGTTGATTGACAGGTGATATCCTATTGACGGACGGGCATGGTGGCAAGACACAAGCACATGATATTCTGTTGATTGACAGGTGATATCCTATTGACGAACGGGCATGGTGGCAGGACACAAGCACATGATATTGCATCAATGGCCAGGTGACATCCCGCCGAAAGAAAGAGGTGGTGGCAAGACACAAGCACATGTTATTCTGTTGATTGACAGGTGATATCCTATTGACGGACGTGCAGGGTGGCAGGACACAAGCACATGATATTGCATCAATGGCCAGGTGACATCCCGCCGACAGAAAGAGGTGGTGGCAAGACACAAGCACATGATATTCTGTTGATTGACAGGTGACATCCCACTGACAAAACGGACATGGTGGCAGGACACAAGCACATGCTATTTCATTGATGGACAAGTGACAGGTATAATGTAGGTGTGTGCAAAATATGTGCTAAGACGTATTTCATGTTTAAAAAAGCACAAAAAACACAAACGCCACAAACAGCGGCAGCTTGCACTCTGCTGGTCATTCATGTTCCTCCTGTGTGTGTTGTGTTCATTTTTGCCGCAAATGGCATGTAATTTGCAATGTGGTACAATAGCGTAATTTCAGGAGTTTCACAAACAAGCACAAAGCGAGATTATGCGTATGTGACAGAAATTTCACCCAGTAGAGAAGCATATGATATTCCGTTAATGGACAGGTGACATCCCATAAATAAACAGGGCTAATGGCAGGACAGAAGCACATGATATTATATCGACTGTGAGGTGACATGCCATTGATAGACAGTTGTAATAACAGGACAGAAGCAGGTGATGTTCCATCAAGGGACAGATGACTTGGCATTGATGGGGAGGTGTGAAGGCAAGACAGAAACACATGATGCTCAATGAAAGAACAGGTGACATTGCATCAGTGATTAGGTGTAATTGCAGGACACAAGCACAATATTCCGCAAATGGACAGGGGACATCAACAGACAGGTATGACGGCAGGACAGAATCACATGATGTTCCATCAATGGACAGGTAAAATCCCGCTGACAGACTGGTGCGATGGCAGGACAGAAGCAGATGGTATTGCATTGATGAATAGATGACATTGTATCAATAGGCAGGTGTGATGGCAGGAGAGAAGCACATGAGGTTCAGTGTGTGAACAGGTGATAGCACATTGGTAGACAGGTGGGATGGCAGAACATGAGCATGATATTACACCAATGGACAGGGGGCACAGGCCATAAGCTAGGCTTTCCTGTTTTCAGTTTCTATTTGTTGCTAATTCTGGTGGGATTTTCCAGTTTTTTCCAATGTTTTTAAAAATTGTAAAAATCAGTATTTATCCGTGTTTATTCTTTTGTGCTCCGTACATATTCACAGGGAAGGTGTTTTTCCAGTGCTTATAAACAAATGTGGTTTCATTTCCTTCTTTCCTTTGTCAAATATTCTTACATTCTTTCCTGTTTCTAACTCCCTTAGTTGTACTCTTTCATTGAATTTGCTCTTTCAAGTAACTTTTCTTTATTTTCCTCACCTGGCTGCTTGTTGAATTCCTCAGTACTCAAATGCTTCTTTGCAGTAGGCCAGTCCCACACCACGTCAAGGGTGTGCTTGCATGGAGATATGTCTGCACCCCATTAAGATCCGATTATAATAATGGAGGGAATGACTGGTTAATGGTTCACATATGGTGGACTGGACTGCTGCGAAGAAGGATTTGATTTTCCGTTGATGGACAGGTGACATCCCATTGGTAGATGGCAGGAGAGAAGCGCATGATATTCTGTGAATAGACAAACAACATCTAATTGATAAACAGGTATGGTGGCAGGACTCAAGCACTTGATTTTCCGTCAATGAACAGGTGATATCCACCCAGAACTGCATTCTCAAATAACCCAAGGCACTTCGTTCAGCAAATCGTGTGCTTCTCTCCTGTCATCACACCTATCTTCCAATGGAATGCCACCTATTCATCAACAGAAAATCAATCCTTTTTTGTAGCAGTCCAGTTCCACCCTATGTCAAGGGTGTGCATGAATGGAGATATGTTCTTCCCTCCTACATCACACCTGACTACCAATGTATTGTCACCTAGCCATTCACTGAATAGCACATGCTTCTGCCATCACACTTGTTTGCAGATGCAATGTCACCTGCCCAGTCATGGAATATGATGTGCTTCTGTCCTATCATCACACCTGTCTACTGATGCAATGTCACCTGTTCAATCACATTAAATCTTGCTTCTCTCTTTCCACCACACCTCAATCTTTGGTATGGCACGTGTCCATCAATGGAATATCATGTGCTTCAGTCCTGCCTTCACAACTTTCTATCCATGAGAGGTCACATTTCCATTGACGAAATATCTTGTGCTCGGGTCCTGCCACCACACCTGTGGACCAATGCGATGGCATATGTCCTTCGATGGAATATAACAAGATTGTTTTCTTCTATTACACTTTTCTGTCAAAGCAATCCCCTGTGCCCAGTAAAGGAATATTTCCCTTGTGTCCTGCCATCACACCTATCTACCGAAGCAATGTCACTTGTCCATTTACAAAATGCCATGTGCCTTTTTTCTGTCATCACTCCTGTGTCTCAATGGAAGGTCACCTTTGTAAATGTAAATGTCCAGTATTTGTAAAGCGCAAACAATTACCCAAGGGTTTCAAGGCGCTGGGGGCCGTCGGGAAGATTAAGCAAGCAATTGCCCAGAGTCACATGGTGCTGGGCTGATCTGCTGCCGGCGATCGAACCGTGAGCCCCCGGGTTCCGGAGTCAGCCGCCCTGGCCGCTGCGCCACACCTTTCCATTCATAAACATCATACGCTTCTGTCCTGCCATCACACCCGTCTTCCAATGTGATGTCATATGTCCATTCATGAATAGCCTGTGCTTGTGCCCTTCCACCACCCCTCTCTATTAATAGTGTGTAACCTGTCCATCAATGGAATATCAAGTGCTTCTGTCCTGCCATCTCCCTGGCTGTAAATTCAATGTCCCGTGTCTATTGGCGGAATGTCGTGTTCATGTTCTGCCATCAAACATGTCTATCAATTGCTATATCACCTGTTTATTAACGCAATATCATGGGCTTCCATACTGCCATGACACATTTCAACAGTGCAATGTCACCTCTCCCTTCATGGAATCTCATTTGCTTCAGTCCTGTCATTGCATCTGGTTACCACTGCCACTTGCCCACTCATGGAATATCATGTGGTTGTCCACTGCCACCACACCTCTCTATCCTTTATATGTCACCTATCTATCAATGGTACACTTGTGCTTTAAAAAAAAAAAAATTAGACCTTTCTATCCATGCAATGTCACCTGTTCATCAATAGAATATCATGTGCTTGTGCCCTAACCCCACAACTCTCTATCGATGAGAGGTCACATGTCCGTCGATGGACTATCATGTGCTTCCAGTTTTCAGTTAAAACTGATTATAACCAATAAAACACAACCAAAGGGAATGTTTGTTTTTCAGTAGAAACCAGAAAACACTGGATTTGCAGATTTTTGCTGCATTGGCGCCAATTGGTGTCAAACAGCATAAATGCAGCCCCTATCTCTAAGCACTTCTCTGTGATGGATGCTGCTGCTGTGACGTTTGGTCCACAGTAAGCCATTTAATATGCCCTTGTCGATGTCTGCAAGAACCTCTAGGACCTACTTTTCCTAGTGTTTCCTAGTGTTTGGGTGCATGGCTCACATCATATGGCTTCAAGTCACTATTCACTGAATGTTGGTGCCTAGTGGCCACTAGGTCTGCAGCTAAACTCTCAGCAGTGACTCAGCCTAGGGCAAGGAGCACCTCCATGATGCCACCCTCCTTCACTGAGAATTGGACAGAGCTATTCTTTCTAAAAGCTCAGGTACCAGGTTTGTGGAAACAAAGATCACTGTGCATATACATGCCTCCAGATCCAATGTCCTCTCATAAAACACTACTCCCAAACCTCCTGTTATTAGGTTTACAAAATGCATGCTTATAGAGATGCATTCTTTCAAACAGAATGATTAGAGCCATATCATGAAAATGTTCAGTGCCAACACACTATTCACAGATGCCCATAAGCTGGTTTTAGTGAAACTGCACAGATTGTAGTGCATATAAAAGTTCAGTAAATGTATGAGTTAGCGTACAAGCTTTAGAGAGTACAGCTCAAAGTTAACTAAAACATGCTGCAGATGATGCGGTTTCTGCAAAAATAGGTGCATGGACCCTCTCTGAGCCTGCACACTGACAGAAATATAGCCCCAGTTTCACCAGGTTCAATTTTCATTCCTACTGCTTCCAAGTCGAAAAGAAACTTGGAACTTATGGTGCTGAAACAAGGCTTGATACTTGGCAAGATCATCTGTGAGAAACTCATTGACCACCTTTAATGGGAACATATTGAACTGCGCTTGTTCTTTCCCTAGAACAGAAAAATGCACTATAACAATGCACACTGCACAGAATACAAAGGTAAAGTGACTTGTGCAATTGTCACAAATGCCCAGAAGGAACACAGTCCCCACACAGCTTTAAAAACACAAAGACCTACTCGCATGCTTGATAAAAATCAAGGCTTAGACATCCTCAAATAAACAAGGTTTCGCAGACACGGCCCAACAATGTAAAATGAACTTCATTCCTGTTGTGAACTATCCTCACAGATAAGCCTAGGCTTCCTGTAGGTGATAAAGCATCCTAACTACCTTACCTGATTCTTCATATCATGTAACCAAAGTCCCAACAGCTTACAGTATACATATTATAATTTCTTAGCAACTTTCTTGTCTATGGAAAGGCAGAGTAGGAATTGTTCCAGATCAGACAGTAAAAATACATTTATAACCCCAGTTCTTTCTTGGTATCTATAGGCAAATAACAGGAAAGTGACACTGGCTTGTAGTAATTGAGCACAGAGCACCCCAAAATCTCCAGTCTCATGTCCTAAGCAGAAACACTTCATTCAGCAAATCTCTGTCATTTGTCTGAAGAACTGAGCAGCAAGAAGGTGTGTTAAATGCCTACCATTAACCATCTGCTACAATCTAATCGTAATGGGGTGAAAACAGTTCTCCATTCATGCACACCCTTGGTATAGGATGTGACTGGGCTGCTGCAAAGAAGGAATTGATGTCCCGTCGATGGGCAGGTGACATCCCACCAGTAGACAGATATGTTGGCAGGACATAGGTATAAGGCATTCTGTAACTGGACAGTTCACCTCATATCGATAGACAGGAGAGGTGGCAGAAGAAACGCGCAAGACATTCCGTGACATCAAATTGGTAGATAGGTATGATAACAAGAGGCACATAATATTTTCCGTGAATAGACAGGTGAAATTACATCAGTAGACAGATGTGATGACAGGACAGAAGCACATGATATTCCATAAATGGACAGATGACACCCCATCAGAAGAATGGTGTGATGGCAAGACAAACTACACAAGTGGGGCAGATTATACTCTGTCTGTGGAAGGACAGGTGTAGGACCACTTTTCTGGCTACAAAAGATTGTGTTCTATCAAGGCAATGGAGTACAAGCTATTATTGGAGCATACTGATATAGAATTGCATTGGTGAAACAGATTCTATTCCATCGAGAACTGCCAGTCACAGGTTTTGTGGCGGTTGGTTCTAAGTACAAATTGCATGTGGGGTGCAACGTCAGTGGAGGTTTGTGTGGTATCTTCATCTTTGCCATGCATTCTCCCCTTAGTGTTATGTCCCCTGCTGCTCAGCCTGAGTTACTGTGATGTAATTCGAATGCTGGCGTGTGGCTGGTTTGAGAGAGTGTCAGTTGAATGTGTGGCTGAGCAGCAAGGATGCTGCTCCCGGTGGGGCTTCCATCATACCTACTTTACCTGTAACCTGAGACATGAATAAACCTGATCCTGTTTCACCTTACTACTGGCTACCCTGCATCTTATTTTACCACAGATACCTTTAAAGTGGATAAGGAATGGAGGTCACAGCTAGAGTGGACACTTAGCTGAGCCAGGATTGGAGGTTTGCGAGGTTGGAGGCAGGGCTGAAGCAGCATGTCCACCTAAGCCTGTTGTGATTTTGGTGGATGCAGCTCATAGGTTGTGTTTGGGAAGAGTGATCAGAGTTTGCATGTGGGGAGTGATGTTGAGCAGCGTTTGTTTGTAGTGGATACTCAGCTGCGGGTGAGCGATAGGTTAAACCGAGGTTGCTTTTGAGTTGGCTGCTGAGCAGAGATCGTGTGTGATGTGGGTGCTAAGCAGAAGTTACACATGGTGGTGGATGTTAAACACATGTGAACTTGAGTAACTTGATGGCTTCATGCTTGGAGGAGTGGGCTCTATCGCACTGGCAGGTGCCAGAAGTCTGTGACAGATGAAGCCTAGAGTGTTGGCTGGGCTTGGTGACCACGGATAAAAAAGGATAAGCAATATTCACTGTTCTCCACACGGAGATGCGGCTGAAAACGCAACTGACGTGCAGCGGTCTCGAGAAAAAGGCGGGGTTCAGCAGTCAAGTGCCTCCATGGAAACCATGCTTGCAGCCCAAAGACCTGAGGAAGCTGGCATGAATCTTTGTTAACTTGCATGTGGAGTAGGGTCTCTCAGACCCCTGGCCCAGGGCACAAAGGCAGTTGTAGGCAGCCTCCTACTCCTTGTAGGCCTCTGTCTTATGTAACATTTCCTATACACTGATTTACACAGCGATGATTGATTGTCTCTGTGCAATGCATGTGTGATGTAAAGTGTTCTGACATCTTAAACTGGTATGAGTGGCGCTATAAAACTAAATGAATCTGAGAGACAGTGATTATGGAGACTTGAGGGGCACTGTTAAAGGGTGCTAGTGAGGGAATCCGTGGCGGAGGTGGTCATTGGGGGGGCGCCAACAAACATTGTCGCACAGGGCGCCACCAGTGCTAAAGCCGGCCCTGCCTAGCGGTGGGGCAATGGGGCAGTCCTTACCAATCTCTGCCTGTGGTGGAGCGGGTACTGAACTTTTTAGGCAACACCACCAATTAATTTCACCAAAAGTATTGCATGGTGCATGTCTGTTGCACTTTTACATGCATCTTTCAGAAAATATTATAAAGAAAAATGCAAAAAAAATGTAGTGGAGTGCTGTGCAAGATTCTTACATCCTAAAAGGGAAAAAAGTTATTTATAAATGTGATAAGCATAATTTATTTTATTTGTTTAGCAGCCATAACAAAACGTTGTACATAAGAAAACTGTCATTACATAAAACAATTGGAGCAGTGTGTATGATATTTAACTAAGATTAACCATGCAGGTCAGGATTAACAAAGATTAACACACATTTAATTACCCTGATGAGACCATACAGGCAGATATTTTTTACTTATTTGTGGAGATTTTGGATGCGTTTGGAATATTCCCTCTCACTATTCTATTTGCAAGAGATGATATTTCAATCCTTTGTTTAACTCCTGGGGATATAGAGATGCACAAATGCTTACGGATAGAGAGTTCCAAAGCAGACAGCACACAAGGTAAAATGACCAAACTAGAGTGGCCACTGGGCAGCTTCGGTGTGGTTAGGAATGTAAGGATGTGGATCTTAGATTTGTGGCTGGAGTGTATCGGGATAGGATGTCCGCAAGATAGTAAGGAGCAGCATCATTAACCGCTAGGTATACCAGAGCCAGTAGCTTATATATGGCCTCTAATTTTAGGAGACAGCTAGAGGGTGATGTAATGAACTGGGTGTGTCTAAGGAAACTGTATAAAGTTCTATTGGCACATTTTAAGACCTTGTCATGTTGGCAAAGGGATATTGGGAGGCCTACCAATAGGCTATTAGAGTAGTCCAATCTGCCTAGCACTAGAGAGTTGAGGACTATTTTAGCCGTATTAAATGTGGACAAATCGCCAGATCTTGCATCTGTTTAATACTTGGTATTATGCAGCAGTGGAATTAGTGGATGGGAAGGATTTCATGTTCATTGATAGGCAAAAAAGAACGCCAAGGTTCCTAGAAGAGGAGGCACACGTCAAGATATCGAGGAAAGTTGATTCAGCCAATTAAAGTGGCAAGAGCTGATTAGGAGGGAAAACACAGCACTTCAGTTTAGAGGATTTCCGAATTAAGACTCATAAGGCCATCCAGTGACGAATGGCACTGAGGCAGTTAGATATCCTTGGCCCTACGAGGAGTGAGGAAATAGGAAACAAGAAAAAGATATGGGTGACACCTGCATAAAGATGACAAGAGAACCAACATTAAGAGAGAAGGTCCTCATGAGAGGTAGTGGAGAGGTGAGTAAAGGAGAGGCCAAGGACAGAGCCTGGAGAGACATTGAATACATTTAAGAGAAATCTTTATGCTCCTAAAATGAACACAGTTTCGCACAACAGAAGAAGAGAATTCAAAAATGCATAATATTTCTCTTTTGTTATGAAGAATCCACCTAAAGCACTATCCCAACCCAGCCGCGGCCTGTGCAGGTGAGCGGTGGGGCCGGGCTGGGGGATGGGGGGGGGGGATTCAACAGACGACTATGAGGGAAAATTAATTATTTATTTAATTTTCCCTCGTCTGTCGAAATCCCCAACCCGGCCCCACCGCTCTTACCTGCACGGGCCGCGGCTGTCCCAACCACTCCACCTCCAGCACCATTGAAGATACTCTTCTGCAAAATGGTTTCTGCTCTGATAAATTGATGTGAGCATGTTTCAAAAAGGCACCCTCCTACTGTTTTTGTAAAAACCTTTGGGATAAGCGTGCATCTATAGTTCTGAGTGTAAGTACACTGCCATGAACCCACCATCAAGCCCAAGATTTAGCCTCTCCTAAAATGGGTCTAAAGTGGGTGATTTGGAAGCACCTCCACACTGTTGCCACTTCTCACAAGCCAGTGAGATAGCAAAGCGTGTTAATGATGCTGCTGAAGACGTTTGTGCTTAAGCTGCACTTCATAAGTTTGAATCATCGCAGGGCTAGCTACGCCTCTCATTCTTTCAGGCTCTAGAACATAAATACTAGGTCTAGGTGTAGGATAAAAGAGATGGTTGAGCTGGATTACTTAATCTGGCATGACATAATATTGTATGGGAAGCACTTTGAGATTTGAAATTGCAAAGTGATTTGAGAGAAAATATGCCTTATTAGGTAAAGTGTGGCAGCAAGCAACAGTGCGGTGGTAATAGTGAAGTACCACAAGTGGTGAAGAATTACTCTGCTTTAGACAAAAGCTGTTTACTGCAGATGTCCAGTGGAAAATGTTACAGTGGTATCCCAAAAAACAATACCTGAGTCAAGAGTGAGCTATCACTGCTGCTAACATAATACAAACCGCAAACTACATCTATATTACTGTCATGAGGGTGTGGTAAATCTTGTATAGTCCTAAATAGTTACCGCTATCACTGCTGCTAATACAAATCGCAAACTACATCTATATTACCATCATGAGGGTGTGATAAATCTTATATAGTCGTAAATAGTCACAGCTACTAGGAATCACATAAGAAGGTCCCTGAGTGCGACAACGGAGGCAGGTCGCACTCGGATTGTGGTTGATGGAATCATAGGGGTGAGTTTCCAGCTACCTGTCTCCACAGAGCTCTTGCATTAGGCCTTCATGGTACAGAATCTACTGGAAGACACCCCGTTCCTTGGTTCACACCCAATGATGTTTCTATGTATGGTAAGGAGTGTTAATAGAGGATGTACTGAGAATATCTGTTGAATAAGGGGTCACCTGAAACAACTCAATGTCCCTGCCCACTAAGAAAGGGTATTCCTGCGCTTTCACACTATGTCCCGCAAGTGAGCCACAGGTATCCCACATAAAAGTTAACAACTTCTTTGTAGCCTGTGCAGGGGAAAAGGGGTGAGGCGTAAAGGAAGGTGAAAGATAGTGTCTGATCTCTGGGTGACAAAATCCCAGCTCTCCAGGCCTTCATGACAAGGGATGAGTGGTAAATCCTTTCAAAGGCCTGGTTAAAAGAGAGCCAGGCCAAACTTGGGTAAGCCCTACTGGGACTGGATAAGTTGTGTGAAGGGTGGGAGTGGTACTTTATGTGGCATGGAAGCTGCAGGAATGCTAGACATGCCTGGAACGCTGAGGCTGTAAGTGGTGCCCTAGAGAGAGAACAAGGAATACAATACTAGTGCATATATGAGGCATTGAACAGAATGGGCCATGAGATAACTGTTCGTGAAAACTGTTCACAGAAGGGGGCTACTGATTGTGGGGCACATACCTCTGTAGTTGAAGATCTCAATCATCTGCAAGTAGGAGGAGTGATGAACTAGACAGCCTACAGGAGGCGCTCCTGGAGCTGATACTGGCAGGGGCGATGAGCAATGAGGTAAAACTAAACCTAGCTTCTACAATTAATGATGGTGTTATGGGCGTGGAAGTGCGGCCACATCAGCGTCTAGAAACTATAACAAGAACATCAGGGTGTCCCAAAACCGGAAAATGACAAAGTTTGAAAATTTGAGCCCACATTTCGGACTAGGGGCCAGATTTAAGATTTCGGCGTACGGATCACTCCATCACAACGGTGACGGATATCCCGTCCGCTGAAATATAAATCCTATTATATCCTATGGGATTTTTTTTTTGGCAGACGGGATATCTGTCACCGTTGTGATGGAGTAACCAGTCCGCCGAGATCTAAATCAGGCCCTAGGTGTTTAGCTGTAATGTTTAATGACTGTTTAAGTAGCAGAAGATTGTCAAAATCTTGGCACAGTTCTACTACAATCCCTCTATAAAGATGCAAACAAGTCAACGCCTACGTTTTACCACCTATTTTCCCGCCGAAACACAATAGGTAAACTTTGGTTGCGGCTTTACTAGCTAGATTGCAAACAGAGATAGAGCATCGGAATGCCACGCTCCATTTTAGGCGGGTTTTACAAAAAAACTCACCCGGTGCGAGAGCAAATGTTTATTTTGACTCATTTATCTAATAAACATAGGGAGAGATGAAAGGGCCTTTTATATACTTGTTATAAACACCTACATTAAAAAAAGAATGGTTTGGCCAAGCGACAACAAGCCAGTATCACTGTCTCTACAGTGTGGACTGTGCCTTTAACAGCCTTTCCTGAGTTTTACTGCTTTGTGGGCCTTATAGTAGTTTATTTCACGCTTCATCTGTTGCTTCAAAATGGCGGCTTTTTATCGCCCTTTTTCTCTTTTCGCACTTCACTATGGTCATTGTAGTTATTCATGCGGTGTACATTTCCTCACAATTAGCATCAGTGCAACTCCTAATGCATGTTTCACTCGCTTTAGAGTTTATCAGGAAAATGTAGAAGGCCCTGTTTGTAAGCATTTAGATATTTGAACATCATAAAGCTTCACTATGTCTTCAATTTAATAGCTATGCTGCACAGCAGCATCTCCCCCGGTGCGTGGCCACCAGTTCTGTGGTATAAGAAACTTTAATCCACAAACATGTGGTGTGTGGACTCTGAACGATTTTGACAAGTTCCTTGGGCAATTGTCTAGGCAAAACGTCCTGAGAAAAGGCTCATAAGTGGCTTGCTGATGCTATATAAGCTTGGCATTCAGACCCTTGTGCGGCTGTACTAATGGAAGACAAACAGCAGATTTCATATCGATAATATACTTATGCACCGAGGTGTCTGGGCCGCGCTCCTATTTCAGATTTTTGACTGCAGCTTCTCAGATCAGACCAGTTTTCTGAAATCTTGTAGTCCCAACATTTGCATGTGATGATACTACATCACTATTAAGACATTTCTTGATGGTTACTTGTACCTTGGTGACACTCCATTGGCAACCTCAGAACTCTAAGGCCGAGCAGAAAAGGAATAGAGCGGGCCGTGGGAGTGACAGAGGAACAGGAAAGGGCATTAGTTGGAGGGTACCTGCAGCTTTGTATGGACACAGATAAGAGTAAGATGCAACGTGAGGACGAGGAATAAAGATGGAGAGAGGAAAGAAGAGCATATGATGTTATGTTGCCCTGGATTCTTGTATAGTGCTTGCACTTCCCTAAGGCCGCTTAAAGCGCTGCAGGACGAGGGACGAGAGAAGAACAATAAAAAAAAGGCAGGGGTCGAGTGGAACAGAGGGAAGGTTGAGGTTAAATTTTGCGGGTGTGCTCGATGGTTCTATAGTGCTTATGCGTGCATTGGGCTTCTCAAAGCACTGAGGTGGAATAGAAGGCAGACAGAATGGAAATGAGAAAGAATGATTAGACCCTGAAAGGTTATATTGCAGATGGAAGATAAAAGTATGACAATTGTTATAGTAAAATGAATCAGATGGCTGGGAACCTTTAAGAAGGCTACATTGAGAAAAACGTAAAATATGAAAAAATGTTAAGAGAGGAGGGAAGAGTCCTTTCAGTTATATGGAGAGTAGCTAGAGTCCACATGTATAGAACAATTTTGCATTCGCAAACGGTGCAAATCGGTTATTTCGGCCGAATGCGAATGCAAAATAGCCTTTCAAGATATACGAAAGGCTTTGTAGTTGCAATTTTAGGTAATCGTAAAAATTTTGATTACCTAAAATTGCGACTACAAATAGAGAATAGCAATTTGCGATTCCCTTAGCACATGATTTTCTAAATGCAAACTGTGCATTTAGGAAATGCTATTACCATCGACTTCAAGTCGATGGTAACCATGTGCAAATTAAAAAAAAATAACAAAAATGCATTTTTCAAAGTACCATGTAGCGCACACATGCCCCTAGGGTATGTGTGCGCTTTACATGTGCAAAATCTTTTGGTGGTGCTTCAGGGGAGCCTTAGGCCCCTGGGCACCCTTGTTATTGTATTACCTAATTTGCGATTACCAATTAGGTAATAGCAAATTAGGTAATGCAAAACTAGTTGCACCTATGGGCCCACCTATGGGCCTTATGAATGGAGTACTATTACCGATTACCTAATTGCGCTTTTCAAATTTTTAGGAATCGCTATTAGGTAATCGCTATTTTCTTACATACCATTTTGCACTCCTTAAAAAGTGATTACCTAAAATTCGCAATTAAAGAAATGCAAAATGGATTTTTGATAAATGTGGCCCTAAGTGCCCCCAGGTATCCAGAGTGACTGTCCTGCCCTGCGCCATATCTCCCACTCTCTTCAACCCTCTCACCCACAGGGCCTTTGCCAACCTGTATCCTGCTCTCTGCCCCTATCGCCATAAAAGATAAATCCCTGTCAGTTCCCCTCCAGTCTTATCTGTAGTTTTCCCTTCTCCTGGGTGTCTTCCTGTCCTAAAGTTGACCTGTTTCGTCATCTGAATTGTGATTATTTTTGCCACTGCCTGCATTTCCAGTTCATCGATGCCTTATCATTCAGCTCTAAGTTGTGAGTTTGTCTTTAATTTCAGCTGAAACCAATCACAAATACTGTGGCACCATTATTCTGCCCAGCTCTGAGCATCCCCTGGTGCTCCTCTGTGCGCTGAACAGAGGAAGCCCGGATATGTTTTATCATCCCCACCAATCTCCCTGTAAACCTCATTCAGGGCGATGTGTGGGTGGAATGCTTGATTTAATTCCAGCCATTGATAATGACTCTGGGCAGCATTCCAGTTTATTGTGTGTTTTTGCTCACATGCTACTGCAGACAGGAATCAACAACCATTTACAAATCAGCCTTGGTCCTGCTTCAATAAGAACATTCAGGCCAGGTCCCCCCAGATTAGGAACACAGGCATCTCTGGACCGGTTTTGGCCATCTTGGGCCTCGTGAGGCGCAGCTTAAGTCCTACGTCGAACATGAGCTACGTCTGGCAACATTCGTAGCAGTGGTGGCTCCTCTGCTATGGCGGAGGAGCGTCGCCCCACTGCTTTTGAGCAGCAAAGAAAAGGAAATATAAAATTATAATAACTTTGAGTTACTATCATTTTACGTTTCCTTTGCGGGCGGGCGGGCGGGCGGGAGGGCGAGGCTGCTCTGCTCTGGGTGCAGGGCAGGGAAGGAGTGGTTTTCCCACTCCTAAGTGCGCAGTGACTGTTTGGTCAGCCGTCTCGGGCCGCCCAAACCAGTCATGCGTACTTTCCCCGTTCTCCATGCAGGCTGCATTACAGCCTGCGTGGAGAACATGCCCAGGCCCCCATTCCCTGGTTGAGTGTCGAACAAGGATGCTCAAAACCAATCACAACGCTACATTTCAGCGTTGTGATTGGTCAGGGGAGCCTGGGTGCTTACCAATCATAACACTGCATTGCAGCGTTGTGATTGGTCAGGGGAGCCTGGTTGTTCTTCCTGGCTTCCTGTTCCTCGAGTCCCACGAGAAGAGCAGGAGCAGAGACGCGGGACCCGGCAGCAAGGTAAGTGTTATTTTTTATTTTTTGTATTGTGCAACCCCACGCCCCCTCCGCGCCCACCTCCACACCCGCGAGTCAAGCCGGCCATCACTGGCTCATAGCGTTGGTGACACTGTAAGGCCACGTGCGTTTCTAGAGGTTTCTATCTCAGTTACGCCCCACCTGCCCCGCAAGAGACTCCAGTGCCGAGGCGCCCAGCAGGGGTGAGGTAACCAAGCCACTGACAGGCCAGTGAATGAGATGAGCAGAGAGCTCAAGGGATGCAAGCCTGGACGAGGTGAGCAGAGACAGGCAGGGCCCGGGAAGGCCCTGACAGGAGTCGGGGAGCAGAGGTAAGTATTAGGTGAGCAGAGTTAGGGTAAGAGCCAAGGAGTCGCTGACACAAGCAGAGGTGCACATGGTCACTGGCAGACTGAGGTAGACGGAGTAACGTTACTGCGGACCCTGAGTATCCCTGAGTGTGAGGTAAACAGTGGGCTCAGAGCTCCCGCCAAGACGATACGAGGGAAGGTACACAGTGAACGAAGTGTCCCTGAGAAGAATAGGGAAGCACGGGTGTGAAGGGGCCTTTGGATTTCTGGCACGATGAGGCGGGGTGACGTATGTTTGGCTAGGCAGGGTACCTGGGCGCTGGCAGGAGGAGCTGTACAGGGGAAACATGCCAATATGATGTGGGCAGTGGTAGGCAGGATACTGGGCATTGCTTGAGGGATGCAGAGGTAGGCAGCGTGCAGGGGTCCTCTGGC
Source organism: Calotriton arnoldi (assembly GCA_963921515.1). Taxonomy (NCBI): domain Eukaryota; kingdom Metazoa; phylum Chordata; class Amphibia; order Caudata; family Salamandridae; genus Calotriton; species Calotriton arnoldi. The sequence goes on from CAWUFW010005668.1 coordinate 1,140,350, forward strand.
GGGAACAGCAGTGCAAGGGTCTCTGGCAAGGTGTAGCGAGAAGGTGAGCATAACCCTGATGGTCCTTGGGAGGGTGAGGCGAGCACGGCCGGCCATTCCCTGGCATTGGAGTGCTTCCCCAGCGCCATATCTCGCTGTCACACACTTGGCATCACAAGAGCAGAAACATTTCTGAACATGAAAAAGGGTAGAACAGGTTCTGGGTGGCCTGTTTTCCTAAGGCTTCTGGTGTTTGCATTAGTGGAGGCTGACGGGAGGAGGCGCTGAATGGAGGCACTGTGCACTCTCACTCCACCTCTCTGCCTTGCCCCAGCACTCACTCTTCAACTTACCCCTCCCTTTCACTCTGCCACGCCCTCCCTTTCCCTACCTGCCCCCACCTGTCGGCGACTGTCGCTCTCTTCTTTTCCTCCTTTAACCCTCTTTACCAACTTCACCTTCCTCTGCCTTCTCCCCCTCTACCGAATTATGTTAAAAGTCGCAGAAGTAATCACAGTAAATAAACTAATAATAATCATGTCACTCCGATTACATTTTGTGGATGGGGATTATAATGACAGAAACGGACTTTCTGAATTGGTGACTGCTATATTTTTTCGTTATTTCTAAGACTTCCCATTTCAATCTACATGTACTGTTACCTAATTTTCCTTCTTTTCCCTGCTTTTACTCTTTCTCCTTGGCATGCTCTCACTTCTTTGTCTTTTCCACTCTCTCTCACCGCTTCTCTGACTTTGGTGAATTAAGGAGATTTCCAGGTAGTCCTTTGCTGTGTCATACTTGTAGGCTGGAGTGTTTCGGCCCTCCCTTTATATGCCTTTCAGGGATACTGGCTTAACACGTGACTGACACTGCCCCAGCTCCACAAGACTTTTAACACCATTAGACTTTTGGTACGCCTCTCTACTTCCGCAAAGGCCAACTGAAGGGTTCTGTATGCTCAAGGAAGGGTTCTAGCGTGCTTGAGACAGTGTTAAGTTGGCATGGTTTGCTGTGTTGCTGTTGTTTGTCTCCTCCTCTACACTGTCCATTAACCTCTATTTGCACACTACCCAATGGGTGTAAGGGCAAGCACTGCTACACACATGACAAAACCCATCACAAGGGCAACCACAGATCAGAGTTCGATATAAAAACCATCGAACATGTAACACAAACAATACTTAATGTGCTGTTACACTCTCACTGAGGATTCTGGGAAACCGCTGGAACGAAGACACAAGTACTGGGTTCAACTAGTGGGGAGAAAACAGACGAGTAAGAGGAGGCAGGCCAGGGCTGCAACCTTCCAAGCACTTCATCTCCCACCTTCTCCTGTGCAGAGTCAATGTGGCTAGGATCTGAGCCATGACCCAGCCAGGACTCCTGGGCTGGTACTTGTGCTTTGGGAACCTTTCGAAGCATGAGAGGGGCTTGGACCATGAATCTCTGGTAAAACATTGTGGCCTCTTTGGGCCTAGTAGGCGGAGGTGAAATCTTGACCTTTTAAAGACTGTGTAGTTTCCTCTCTGGTTGCCAAGCTTGACTCCTCTTCCAAATCTTTCCTCTGTCATGCAGTGCATTTGTACAGCAGTAGACCTACCTATGAAAAACAGGTTTCTTCTGCTCATATCACCTACCCATATTCTTACCCATTTGACAAAATTGTACTCATTTGACAGCATCTCTACCTTCCGCAGGTTGCTATATGGATTACTGCGCCTTCTCTGATTACCATGTTTTTTGTGTAAAGGCACATAGCACACCACTGCCTCTCTGTCTAGGCTGGTGTTATTTAGCTGCCGATATGTTTTAGTCTTAATCATGATTATACATTGTGTGCTGCCTATTTCTCTCACCTCCTCCATCACACTGCTAGGTGCTGCACCCATAGATAAGAGCACCTGTCTGGTCACTGACGACAACACCAAAATGCTTCTCACATAGGATCAAAACATATACAACACTTCCCCATGTTGCAGCATGCTATGCATTCGAAAATGTGCTTCGGCATCCTACAGATGTGTATTAAATGATTAGGTGCTATATAAGTGCTACAAGACAATACAGAGCAACATTTACTTCATCACCACTCTGGGTGGTTTTGAACTAATGAAGAGCAGAATTCGATGACTGCACGAATCTGTAAGGCGGAAACCTTAACATGCGCCCAACAAACTGAGCTGCACCATTGTGCTGCACAGACATTGCAATCTGAAGGCTTGGCGTAGTGCCAAAAGGGCACATACCTTGACTCTTGGCACTTTAAGTGGTAATATGGCTCTACTGTGGGATGCATACCAAAGGACAACATGAAGCACGGTTTACAGGCTTGCAAGCAATCTACAAGATTGTACAAGAGTTTCTTTTGTACCAGCCTTCCTTGTATGCTGCTGTAACCTACATCTTATCTCTCTCCCCTTTGGTGTAGGCTCATTCGAGTCTGCTTCTGCCCTACGTCTCCTCAGGCTCATCTTACCTATCCTATGTATGTCACTGCACTACTCCTGGTGTGCAGCATGTTTCTAGGCACTTCCAATAAATGCATATAAGAGAAATAAGGAACAAGAACTCATTTGTCGAATACCGTCTAGTTGGGTCACGCGGGAAGGCAGGTGATACCACGTGTCTGCGGTAACCAGTCAGCTCCATAAACACTGCATGTCAGGGTGCTTCTTGGCTCCCTGTCTTACGCCTACTGATTGTGGTAGGATGGCAGAGACGTCAACACCGATTGAATGAGAGCCGTGTGTTCTTCCTACTGTAATGAACCATCATGACCTAAAGATACTGCTTGTAGATCTTCTGAGGCGTGAACATTTCCCTGTACACCATTAGTTCAAACCTCCAGGCTTGCGGTGGCTTGTTGGATGCCCGTGTGCCACACACACATCTTTGAAATGAGCTCTGCACATTTGGCGCCCATGGCCACCTGCTAGCTCTCTATCCCTCCTAGAGCACTAATAATACGTCATCTCTTCCTGGTACCACCTGGTCTCACCATCCTGCCGCTCTTGAGATGCGTCACGAAGCACTGCAGAGGATCTTGATTGGGCCTCCAGGGCTTCTTGGATGGCGTCCCTTGGATACCATCACATGCTGCACTTATAGGTGACCAGATTTTAAGAACGAAAAACTTGGATGTGCACAGACATAGAAATAGGACTAACTGTACTATTATGTCGCAGGATATGACTGGAAGTGACGCACGGGCTCTGCAGCCCGAATTCACACCTCACTAAATTGCTGTGCTGCTTGAATGAGGCGAGGCAGCACAGCAGGAAGGTCTAAACAAGTTAACTTCTGTCCTGAGAGGGCCTCCCTTAAAAACCGGGGCATTTTTTGTGTTTTGAAAGAAAGTGTCGAGACGCTGGGACTGTCCGGGCAAATCCGGGACGCCTAGTCACCCTATGCATTTAGCACATGGTGTCCGTGTTCCCTGTCTCTGTCTGTAGTAGTCCCATTATCACGGCTGAGCCTTGTTGCATCAGTACTTCCGGGGACCTTCATCGCATGGCACCGGATGTTGTCAACACCCCTGCTATGGTAGTAATGCTGGTGGTAAATGGGATGGGAGTATGACCCGCTCCTTGACTGTGTCTCAGGCGACTCAAGGTTTTTGTATTTTTGTATTTATAAAGCGCTACCATACACTTTCGGTTAGGTCCTCCAGAGAGCAGCACATATTGGTGGCATGAAATAATCCCCGATACAATTAAGTACTGTGATGGGCATAGTGGCAGTTATGTAAGATCAGCGTAGATGTTCTGATGCGCCGCGTTGTAAATGTCTATAAAATATTGTTAATATTTATACTCAGAGGTCCCTGCCATTTCGTCTGAATGAGGCCTATTAAAACTATGGGGCATATTCTCAAGAACGTGCGATAATCATCGCCAAAATAGGTTAACGCAATTTCTCATATCGCCGTCCATCGCGGGACATGTTAACGTCTCATTCTCAACACGGTGGTAACATGCGATAGTTTCCCAATAACGCGTCAAATGTCCGCGATACAACTACAGCGACGGCGATAAAAAAGGAAACCCGAACGTGAAAAAAGTTGCGATGGGCCAAACCGCGATAGAAAAATCGGCGACAAGCAGCGCCAGGCTTGCAATCCCCACGTCAGGCGGGAAAAATCACCATAAAAGCTGCAAATAAAAAAAAAATTAAAAAACATAACTGTGAAGCACAATGGAGGTAGCCGGAGCCAGTACAGAGGACAACCCGAACCCCACAAGCCCCACGGAGGTCCAGCCTGGGACCTCGGGGTCAGGGAAGGGCAAGGAGAAGAAGAAGAGGAAGACGCGGTTCAGTCCGCAGGAAAACAGGATCCTGATAACGGAGGTGGTAGAACACCATCAACAACTGTTCGTCACCTCCACTGTGTCATTGGCAACTAAAAATACAATATGGCAGTCCATCCTGGACAAGGTGAATGCAGTTGGAGTGCTGAGGAGGACAATGAAGAGCTCAAGAGGCGCTGGAATGATGTGAAGCGCAAAACCAAGCTGAAACTCGCAGCAAACCTGGAAGCAGCAATGCAGACTGGAGGTGGGAGTCCAGCGACACACCAGGAGCTGGATGAGATGGAGGAAATGGTGACCCGAGTCATCATTGGGGAGACAGTGGCAGAAGTTGGGAGACCGGACACTGCACAACATGACCTGACCCAACAGCAACAGGGTGAGTAACCACCAGGGACTGGGGAGACAGGGGGAGATGGGCACAATGGCACACATGCACAATTAAGTATAGCACATCGGCGGACAAACCATGCCCAAGAGTCACGACTCCGACCAAGAGCCCAAGTTACCCAAGTCTGCAACATCTCAGCACTGTATAAGCACAGAAGTGAAAGGCACACCGCCTGAAAGGGATAAGGGCCAGCAAAATCAGAGCTGAAGGGGCAACACACCCACAATGCAGCCCATAACACGTAAGAATCAGAGCACCTCAACATTGACAACAATGTGGTACAAACTGCAACACTTTCACAACAGAACAGAGGACACAACTGCCGCCGCTTGTGTGTAGAACATGGCCATTCGCATTTGGCATTGCAGGAAACTCTGAGATGATAATGGACAAATACAACCTCACATCCGTGATGGTGGTGAAATGTCAACTGTCCTGCATCACATAGGCATCTCCTCACAAACAGTCACAATGTACATTGTCATGAGGTCTGTTAGAAAACTTGTCCAATGCGTCAACATACATCTGAACCCAATGTCAATCTGCATCTCCCCTTCACATTGCAGAGGGAGAATCAACACCTCCTGCAGAGCAGACACAACAACTCAGCACTGATGATGAAGAGGACCTCCCCAACATCGACACCGACGCCCTCCAACAGCCCACGGACAGCTTCAGCACCCCACCTCCAGGAGCAGTGCAGCCCAGCTGCATCGAGGAGACCACACCCCCTGCACAGACCACACAGCAGGAAGCACCCACCACCACGACTGTCTCCCAGGACCCCCACGACCAACACATGGCATTCCAACGCCGTGTGTTAGGGTGCCAGGAGAAGATGGCTGATCAGCTGCGGGTGGGGTTCGACCTCATGGCAGCCAAACTAGATACCCTAACGGACACCCACTGTCCGCTCCATGCTCTCCAACAAATCCATAGCTGACATCGCTGGAGTCATGACTCTGAGCCAAGAACAACTGTCTAGTCAGAGTGGCTCCAGCGATGACTGACGGGAGTTGGGACACATGCGGAGGATCATGGAGAACATGGAGCGGATGCAGGCGGAAAGAATGTTTGCCGAAGCTGCACACCAGCGAGATGTAGCTGTGATCTTCCATGCTCTGCAGATCCTCGTCATGGCATTGCCGCCACAAGGCCTGGCGCGGATGAATGCTGCTGCTACTACTCCATCCACATCTCCGGCCCCTGATGTGTCAGTGCCACACAGTGATGCAGACTATACACCACCAGCCACATGTGAGGCACCTGACACATCAGAGTACGAAGATGATGATGAATCTGGCCCTGTGGTAAGAATGAAGTGGTAGCATTCATCTCCGCCATATGGCCTGTTTCAGCTTGGTTCTGCCCTCTGCATCATGCCCTGGAATAACACCTTCCACTGTCCCCCTATACTCTCAGCGACACTCACCTTGGACCTCGACATGGACTGCCATATTTTGATTGGTTACCAATGACACAGCAATCACACTGCGGACTGAAGTCTCCCTCTTCCGATGAACTTGTCAATCCCTAAAGGACTCTGGCTGGCCCTCCACGGGGCAACAATGTAAAGTGGGGTTTGCATGGCCCTGTACTGGCCCAGCTTCAACACTCCACTGAATGCGAATAAAACATTCTAATTCACACAGATGTGTCGTGGCTATGAGCAATCAAGTATGAAAGTATGGATGAATGTAGGGACATTGATTCCACAAAAAGGTACTCCCTGGGTGATGCTATCAATGCGTATGTATGGCCGTGATCCAGATAGGCAGTGAGACACACATTGTCATTCAAATCAACACTCATCACAGTTGAATACAAGTGAAGGTGCGTAGACTTTATTAGCATATGCGTGTCAGTACGGGCAAGATAAGTGCCACAACATGCAGACCAATGCAGCAGTATGTCAGGATGAGGAACGTTGCCAAGCGCCGCTGTCCACTCCAGGGGAGTGCCTCACCTTTCACAGGTGTGTGTTAACCCGCGTTGTTGTCCGCTCATGTATTCAGAGTCCAGGCGAATGCAGCCATGTCCACTGTTGTCGTGGGACATGTGACCAGATCTCCAAGATGCAACAAGGTGTTGGGACATGGGCAATGGGTTCCAATCTGTTGTGGCTGCAGGTACGTAGTTACTCGTCCATGAAAGCGATTGCAGCTTCGTAGGCTATCATTTCCAACATGAGCTCGTTGTCGACTTCATCAAACAGGACGGCGAGGCAATTCATTAGCAGGTCCGGACAGATGTGCTGCGTCCACCCCCTTTCACCAATTAGCACTACAGCCCAATAGGGGAGCGGTTTAATGTGGTCACTGCACATGAGGGGTTGTGCAATCTCCCAGGTCCAGCTGCCAGCATGTATGCCAAGTATCAAGGCATCCCATAAACGGGTATCACGGTGACACTCCTGGTCGTGGGCCAACAGGGGGCGCACACACATGTCAAAATCCAGTTCAGCCACCGTCCTGTTGGATAGGCAGACATCCATGGACCACTCGAATATGCACGATCGACAATGCAACACAGGCTGAACGCAGGTGACGTTGGCAAGGCGGAAGCTTAGCCGATAACTGATCCGCAGCACCGCCAATGGCAGTGCCCCAGTAAACGCAGCATACGTGCACGGTACAGTTCCACCTGACAGGGGTTGTGCATGTGTCCGGGATGTTCTGCCGTTGCGTTAGTGGCTCTGGTTGAAGCGGCACTGTTCTGACCTGCGCCAGTTCTGTGGATGAAATGCCACAGCTCGGATCAATGAGTTGTTTTAGTGTGCAACGGTTGTACGCCTGGGATGGTGTGGGAGTAAGTGTGAAGGCCATTCCAGGCAAGATAACTTCGAGCAAGGACTTCTGTGTGTGGGGTGTGTATACGTTGGTCGTTCGTCAGGCTGTGCGTTGTGTGGGAGTCGTCATCAGCTGCTATAGTATCTGTCAGGGGGTGCCGGGCACATGCAATTCCGAGGTCGGAGGTGCAGATGTGCTTCCGCCTGATAGTTCAGACAAAGGAGCTTTCATCCCTAATGCTAGTTTCTCATCTGCTTGCATTCAGGAAATGTAAAGTGGCTTGTTGGGGGTGGGGTGGGATGTGTGCGACTTTGAGATTCATGTTTGACATGTCTTGCATGTGGCAAATGAGCGGCATCACTGTGTGTTACGTTGCCTCACAGCTGCTCCTCCCTCCCCCGGAGCCTATTTACTTGTGTGCGCTGCACGGTTGCATCACTTGCACTCCTACGGCACACCATTGTCATGCCTGTCTGAGCATGTCCACAAGCCTGACAACGACACTGTGATGTTGGCCGTTGAAGGTGGGCGGCCACGTGTGGGTAAGCCTATGGTAAGGATAGGGCGGACACAGATGTAGAGTTCATGCCTGGCTGAACTCGCGCTGCGATTAAGGCTAGGCATTTGACTCATGCTGCGGCAATACAGATACACACAACACTTGGCATGTATGAGCCAAGACCCCCAGCGGTCTTGCGCTCCTTCATTTCTCTGTTCGTGCGAGCCCGCCCTCCGGGTGCATGCTACATTGCAACATTGTCGATTGCGGGCTGGGTGGCGCCGACACTACAACAGTGACACACTCATTAGTTACTTCCTTGACCAGGCCAGAACAGAACCATGCCCAGAGGCCCGGGCAAATCCTTCACACCCCTACGCTGGCCTGGCGTACGCCGGCCCAGCCCATTCCGCTTACGCTTACAGGGGGGGGGACGACAGAGCTACGTGTCCAAGGTCTTAGACACTGCCTGAGCTGACATGGTTGCGTCCGCAGTCCACAGCACAAGGTAAGGTGGTAGGGCCCTGGCCCATCATGCATACATAATGACCACAAGGACACACTTAGATAGATAGTGGAACTGGCTACGGGCACGTGCCCCGGCCACTTTTTATTGCCAGGGTCACATGTCCAGTGACGCCTGTGCTGGATGGGTGTGGGGTGAGTGTAAGCCAACACTCATGGAGTGGTTGGTGCTGGCAACAACTAGAACAGTGATCTTCGTATTACACACACAGATTCAATCATAAAGGGTCCATGACTTGTGGTGCACTGAGTTGGTGGCACCTGAAGCGCTCAGCGGTTGCGCAGCCTGCGATGATGCATCGTCCGGGCGGGCCGCACTGATAGCAATGTCTGTTGCCTACTGGACTGCGCCATTAATAAATCAAGTCTCAATTTGAATTGTGAGCCCTGCTGACCGCAGTGTAGGCCAGAGGCAGCGGTCAGAAAGGGCCCACAGCCACGTGATGATGACTTGTGGTGCACTGAGTTGGTGGCACCTGTAGCGCTCAGCGGGTGTGCAGCCAGAGATGATGGCGTGTCCTCGCAGGTCAGGATTGGATTTGATTTGTGAGCCCTGCTGACCGCAGTGTAGGCCGGAGGCAGCGGTCAGAAAGGGCCCACAGCCACGTGATGATGACTTGTGGTGCACTGAGTTGGTGGCACCTGTAGCGCTCAGCGGGTGTGCAGCCAGAGATGATGGCGTGTCCTCGCAGGTCAGGATTGGATTTGATTTGTGAGCTCTGCTGACTGCAGTGTAGGCCGGAGGCAGCGGTCAGAAAGGGCCCACAGCCACGTGATGATGACTTGTGGTGCAATGAGTTGGTGGCACCTGTAGCGCTCAGCGGGTGTGCAGCAAAGGATGATGGCGTGTCCTCGCAGGTCAGGTTGTGGCCCTCTTGGGTCTCTGAGCTGCATGGTCAGTAGCTCCATGACATGTGTTGGTCTTCAGATGTGGCTCTGGGCTGGGCTCCCTTTCATGCTGCAGGTTGTCGTCTGGCTTTACACCAGTAAAAGGCAGGTGTTAAATCCCTGCTGCAAAGGTGCCTTATCGCCTGTTTTTGGGTCGCTTCGCGGATCGTGCTGGTCATTGAGAATATCGCGAAGTGGTGTTTTTGTGTGTTTTTGCACGGGTACGCCTACTCTGCATATCATTAGCGTTAGTTGTCGCTCTCATCCGTGGCGATGTTTTTTGCGGCAGCTATCGCTGGGAAACTGGCGATATCGGCAGTTTGCACCAGCTTTAGAATAGGGAGATAAATCTATCGCCACTTTTGCGGCGCTAAAGTGCCGATAAATCTGCGATAAGTCCTTGAGAATATCCCCCTATGTAGTTAAAATGCATTAAGAGTAATGCTCTCGTTGAAATAATCCTGCTAGGAATCAGGATACAACAAGGACACACATGGGCATGAATGTGTTGTGTACAATAAACAAGAAACAGTGAGCCGTGTATATAGTGAATGAGACGCATTCGATATTTTTAATTAATGCCAATGAAATACAGTATTTGATGCCATGAATGAATAAGGCATAATAATAGGAGGTATACTGTATTGAGGAATGAGAGGGCAACTGATTCTGACAAAAACAAGGAACTGGAGTAAAGTAGCTGTGCAAACAAAGTCACACAGGGTAGATGAATGAAGTCACGGGTCCTGTTAATAATTACTAAGTGTTGGGTTCTCCTGATAGTCCTCGAGAGTATAAGAAAAATCAAACTCTGTAGAAACATTTTACACTCTAAGGGCTAGACTAATATATTTTTTGAGGTAACCAGGGATAAGGAATATATTATCTACAGATACCACGTGTTTTACTTCAAAATCTTCTGACATTTAATTTCAATTCAATAATTTGTCAATGAGAAAACCTATAACTCTAGTGGGTATCTTTTAACTGTAGACTTCACAATTCATACATTGAATGCCACACATTTTTTTCGTATCAGTTTGCACACTTCATCAATCAAAGATTAAATACAATCTATTTTCATATCACTTTGCATATTGTTTGCTCAATAGTTTACTAGACCTTGAGTCTCAATATTTCAAGTGTGACTATCGTGCTAAAATAAAAGAAAAAGTTCAAATATAAGAGTCTTCTATAAATATCTTTAAAGACTGACCCTGTTCACTGGTCAAATTTGCTCATACGTCCTCCGCAGCTCAAAATCCTAAGGGGCTTATTTATAAGCCTCTTGTGCCACTTTTGCATCATTTTTAACATGGGAAAAGTGACGTACGGGTGGCGTAAGGGGCTTGTAAATAAGCCCCTAAGTTCATAGTTTTTACGTGGAACAGAAGACGCCCTTATCTATTGACCCGTTATGGCCTCTTCGCTTTATTTACAAGGCTTCTACAGGACTGTCTCAAGATTCTTTAAATTTACTATTTTGCACATTCGTGTCCACCTCCATAGCGCTATAAGGGACGTAGAAGTGCATTTTACCAATGAACAAGCTCATATATTTGAACTTTTGCTTTTGTTTTAAAGCGGGAGTCACACTTAAAATATTGAGCCTAAAGGACTAGTGAAATATTGAGCAAAAACGGTGTAAAGTGGTGTATGAAATGCATTGTATTTAATCTCTGATTTATAAAGTGTGCAAACTGATCAGAAAAAAAATTTGTGGTATTCAATGTTTGAATTATGGTATCTACAATAAAAAGATACCCAGAAGGATTTATAGGTTTTCTCATTGACAAATCATTGAAATGAAATTACATTTAAGAGCATTTTGAAGTCAAATACAGGGTATCGATAAATAATATAAGGGTATCGATAAATAATATATTCGTTATCCAGGGTAACCTTAAAAACAATATTATCCATCCCTAAAAGAGTAACATTTTTCTCTAGAGTCAAGGGCCTCTTGACATTAAATAAATAATCAGATTTATCCCTATGAGGATATACGAACAGATATTCTAGTGTACACTCAAAAGCATCTTGGAGCGATAGAAGTATGTCACAATGTAATCCTACGGGGCAGTTACAAAACGGTGTCTATAGATGGAAAAATGTGCTTCGGAACATATATGGCCATGTTTTAAGTCCCAGTATCAATCTAGTGGCTGTTTTTTTAATCAGCTGTAGCAGATGTAGAGAAGCTTGAGGTATATATCCAGATACAGTAATTGTGGTGATGGGAAAAGAAGGATCTCAGGATGCCCCATGACAAGTGGGAGGTCTTCATACAGTATTGTTTTTATCATATATCAATCTGCATTTTAGTGCAGATAGTCCTACATTTATGATTGGCAAATTGAAACTTGTATCAGATCAAAGTGTTGTGAGAGGAACTTCCAGGCTGGTTGACAATGAACAACTTGAAGTTTTTGGAGGGTGGTGTAATCTAATTACAAGCTATATCCTTCTTCCTGATCACTTTTGTCTATGTGTGCCCATGTGCCCCGTGTGGCACCAGCACTTTGGAATGCCAGTCGTTCAGAAAATGGCAGGTGCTCTCATGATGTTAGGAATGATGTGCCCTGCATCCTTGTGTTGTTTGATGTTTCTGGTTTGCTCTGTTTTACTGGTGCATACGCTCTATTCATACACAATAGTAGATCAATTTAACCATTCTCATAATGTGTGTGACTAGCCGTGGCCAGCACACCGGGTGTACGGGTATGTTGCATACAAGGCCCAGGTTCCATTTAGCTCTGCGTAGGACAGATGAAGTTTTTGAAAGTTGGTCTCCTACTGCTGTTCTCTCGTCTGTTGTGCCTACCCTTCGAATGCCTTCTACTCTGGCCAGGTCCAGGACGTGTTCTGGCCAAACTGTGAGCAATAGACAAAAAGCTGCTGCCTCCATCAGGACCTTCAGATTGCTCTTCACCTAAGGCCCACATGCCGTCTCCTCTATCTCGTCCCTCTGTTTTTTTAGAAATTCTTCTGCATCCCTCCCAGAGGAGTCTACACTTATGTTGGACACTTTTCTAAGTGGGTCTTGTCGACTAAGATCTAGAACTACTCTGGCTTCTCTTACAAGACTTTGGAGCTTAGCATCAGAAAATTACACTTAGTCTCTGTGAGAAGTTGGCCTGGTATATGCTGTCCACTAGTTAAAGTGGGCACCTTGCACCAGTCCAAACAACCCTTATGGTGATTTAAGAGGTCAAAGATAACCATAGAAAGCTATCCAAGTGGTAGCTGTGGAGAGCAGCATTCCGGCTTAGTCTTGAAGGAATGTTAAGCAGCTTGTTTTACCAGAATGCAACCTTATAGTATTGGTTAAATGAAAGGAGAACCACACAGTAGTTATAAAAATATGTATTTATTATTATAACACTATAATATCTAGTACCACACAGTATCTCCTACACGGAGCTAATCACAAAATGTAAATGTAAATGTAGTAGTATTTGTATAGCGCCCGAATCGACCCCCGAAGGGGTATCTCAGGCGCTTGTACGCATACCGCTGTGGAACCCTTCCTGGCCTTTCCCTGTGAGATGCCCACTCCTGGGCACCCCCAAGGTGAAGCCAGGCATCCTAGCGTTGTGGGGGCCGTTGTGGAGATTAAGAAGCTATTGCCCAGAGTTGCAGAGTGGGACCCATGATCAGAATAGGCACCGAGGCGAGAATTATCAGGTCCGAGGAAATTGAGCCCAAGACCCGCCGAGGCGGGAATTGAACCCTGGTCCCGGGCTAGACCTCTGCATCAGGGTCTGCCGCTCTAACCATTGAGCCACACTTCTCCACTTCTTAAGCACACAATACTTAAGCACAGAAATGACAGTAAATACCACTAATACACAGTGAACCCCAGGGGGGACCAAACCATATACTAACATAGTGGTATAAGAACCATGACTTGAGTCAATACAGTGTCGAGAGGACGTAGAATCACTGGGACCCCAAGGAACCACCCAAGGTGAGTAAGTAGGGACCCCACGAAGGACGGGTGCAGTGTGGGAACACAACCGCGTGCTCCGTACAATTCTATGGGAGAGTCACGGTTGATGTTTTAGAGTTTAAAGACCCTTCCCAGTGGACTTAGAAGAAACCCTGGGGAAGTTAGGAGGTTGGAGAGCCACCCCACCTGTAGATACCGAAGTACCCGAGTTACCTGTCCCAGGGGAGCCGGGTGCATAGGTCTGAAGTAGCGTCGGAAACAGCTGTCGAACCCAATGGAGGACTTCGAAGAAGAACCGCTGATGGAAGGAAGAAAAGTGTCCGTTAGAATCCAAAGGTGGATTCTTGTTGAAGAGTACCTGAAAGCAGAGGGGATAGAGTCTTTGTCACTCAGGCGTGACCACGGGCTCGGTAGACGAATGCCCACCGATGTTGAGTGCTTCAGGTGTGTTGATGGAGTTCTTGACTCTGCAGCTACGGGAACCAGGAGGCGTCGAGGACAACCAGGAGCCGGATAGGAGCTGTCCCACGAAGTATGTCGAGTGCTGAGGGGTCGGTGTCCTGCGGCAGTACCAACAAGCCTTGGCCACGGCAACCCACGCAGAAGGTCAAGGATGTGTACGGTTCGGACCAGCAAGGTCCAGGAGACTCACCAAACACAGGGGAGTCAGGGCAAGCCTGGAGCAACCAAGGGAGCCCAAGAAAAGCAAAGTTGACCCTCAAATGGACCCACAGGCCGGAGGCACATGAGTCGCGAGAGGACCTCGAGCGATTTCACCAAACAACAGCCCACGGAGCACTCGGTGCAAGGAGGCTAGAGTTCTTCGTAGAAAATGGTGCCAGAGGTTGGGGCTACTCGGAGCCCAATGCACTTGTTCTGAAAACGCCAACAAGCATATGCACTTGCAAATGTATGCAGTGCACAGGGGTTCGGGTATTGCAGCCCCCACGAGGGACTCTGACCTCACACTTGGTGAGAGGGCAGCTCGGACTTTGAGGGATGTAGAAACCCACATCCTGGGTTGCTGAAGCCTTCAGAGTCCGTAGGAGCTCAGGGTCAGCAGACCAGACAGCAGTGTTGCGGTGCCTGCGAATGCAGGAAAGTGACTCCTTCACTCCAAGGGAGATATCTTCGGTTGTCCTTGATGCTCCACAGGTCCTGCACAGATCCTGTATGGTGCACGGGCACAGACGATGCTTCAGACTGAGAGGGAGACGAAGTTGGGCCCAAACGAAGTCCAGCGAAGTCCAGAGTGTCCAGACGGTCGAAGTTCAGTGGTTTCTGGTTCAGAATCGTGTTCACGTCGAATCGAAGGTCCTACAGCCAGGTAAGCCCTTTTGTACCCACAGGAGAGGGTAGGACGGATTCTGGGGACCCTCCCAGGGGAGAGTCTGGACAGTGGGGAGGTTACTCCCATGTCCTTTGTCCAGTTTCGCGCCAGAGCAGTAGCCAACCGCTCCCAGGACTGGTTTGAACTGGACTATGCACAGGGACACCAAATGTGCCCCTCATGCAGACTTTAGGTCGCTGCAAGCGCACCCACCTAGCCCTAATACACTAAATCCTGTCTGGGAGGTGGTCTCACCTCACTGTGACAGGATGCCTATTGTTCTGCCTTCCCCTGCTTGGCTCAGCAGCAGGAGGGCAGAAATGTGTCTCTGGTCAGCAGCAACCATTTTGTGCAGCCCTGGACTAGAAGGCTGGTACCAGGAACACCAGGGACCCAACGAAGCTCACTTCTGAGGGGTGGAATCATACAGGTGTGGGGGTATGATTCCAACATGTTTGACACCAAACACGATAGGGTTTGTTTCAGCTGTTTTAGAGTTGGTCATCACGCGGTCGCATAATGCCACTCTATATGTCGTAAATGGCTGTTTCATTGACAACCCGGGAGAATGGACTCTGTAGGCTGCAGGGGTGTTCTGCTCATGCAGTGGCACCCTCTCACTTAGAACCAAGCACCCTGCCGTCAGGATTGTAAAGGCCTGCTATAGGGGTGGCTGATAGGTTTTAAGTGCAGTGACCCTTAGATATAGTAAACCTGTATCTTAAGTAAGTGGTGCACGCACCAACTTACACAGGCTGCAATTGCAGGCCTGTAGTTCCATTCTGCATGGCCTCTCATGGGTGGCATAATACATGCTTCAGTCCATGGGAGGCCTCTGGGGTACCTATGCCCTGGGTACTGGGTACCATATACTAGGGACTGACAAGGGTACCCCAGTATCCCATCTGTAGTGTACATAACATAACAGTTTTGGGAGAAAGCAGATAGACTGGGGTCCTGATTAGCAGGATCCCAGTCAGACTAGTCAAAAACAGTATCACATTTAGCAAAAAGTGGGGGTAACCATAAGAAGCAGATCCTACTTTCCTACAGTCTCCCTTTACCACTCACACTCAGCCTGTATCGCTGGTGGGTGTGATTGTCGTCACTCGGGTGACCAGTATCTAATTCTGTGCGTCCAGCCTTTCTGGTAATCTCTTTCCACTAGAGAAAGCAGTGCTTAGGTTTGTTCATGCCGGTCATGCACTTGGAGTGGACTTGTGGCATAAGTTGCACAGTACCTTTCAAGCCTTATTGTGCCTGCAGATAAGCTATCTAAATGATTTCCAACTTTTGCCACATTCTCATTTGCCTCTCTCTAATTCAATAGGTCTTCTCTTTTCTCCCTGTGTCTCCCATTGCTCTTGCAGTCTTTCTCTCTCCCACTCATTGTCTCACTCAACCATAACATATATCTCCATCCACAGAGCTGTACTTCTCCTTTGACTGTTCTGTCTACCTCTCACTGACGGTGTTTCATTTTACCACTCGCTTGCTGGCTAGCTAGTTTTCAATGTGCGTGTCTTCTTCTTTTATGTGTCTCCTTCCTCACTATCTTAGTTACCATACCTCTATAGTGCACCCTTGCTGTACCTTATTCATCTTTGCTGTGTCTCATTTCCATTTTCTTTCTATCCATCATTCTTCAACTCTTAACTCTCTGAATGTGTTGCACTTTCCCTTGCTTGGTCTCCCTTTCTGTGTCCCCTCCACTGGCATGCCTCCTTCCTGTTTACTGTGTCTCCTTCTCACTTGGTATCTCATTTTCTTTCTAAACTTTTCCTGTGCCACCATCTCCCTCACTCGGTGCTCCATTTGAGTATCTCTTTCTTGCTCTTCATGTCTCGTTCTCCCTTTCCATGTTTGTCCACTTACTCACTATGACTGTTCTTTCGACTTGTGTCCTTCTTCATTGCAATGCCACTTTGTCCCTTACCAGGATACCGTCGCTAGATTTGTATCCTTCTCGTTTGTTCTCTTTCAGTCTCCCTCAGCATGCCTCTTTGCCACTCACCCTCTCTCCTTAGTGACCATATCTTCACCATTTCCATTTCTCATTTTCCATCACAGCTTCCTCGACATTGCGGCTTCTACCTCACCATGCCTCCACGTTTCGTACTCATTGGCCATCTCTACTTTTCACTTGTCTATCCCCCATCGCTCACTACCCCCGCCTCATCATGTTTTCCTCTCTGTTACCATGCTTTCTTATCCACTGCACTATCTCCTTCTCCCTCATGGCATTATTCTATTTCCTCACTGTGACTCCTCCCTCACCTTGTGTTCTCCCCTGCTGAGCCTCGCTCTACTTCACTTTGACAACTCTCCCACATCATATCTCCTTCTCTCTCATCATGTTTCCTTCTTCCTCACTATGTCTCCCTCTCACTCAGCATTTTTCCTTCTACTTTGCCATGTTTCCTTGTCCCTTGCTGTACCTCTTTCTGTTTCCTCTACTGCCATAGCATGCTCTCAACCTCAATGCTGTATTCTTCTCCTTGCCCCTTTCCATCTCCCTAATTGTGCCTGATTGCTCCTCACCATGCCTCCTTCTCGCTCACCGTGTCTCAGCTATTTCATCACTATTTCTCTTTCTCCCTCACAGTTTCCTACTCGGTCACTATCACACTCACTGTGCCCTATTCTGGCTGACGTTGTCTCCTCCCACCACCCCACTTCTCCTTCTCACCCTTAGCTGCCTGAAAATGTTTCTACTCCCCTCACAGTGCCTTCTTCTCTCTCATCATGTCTCTGCTTCTCTGTCACTATAGCTCTTCCCCTCTCATTGTACCTTCTCTCTTACCATCTCATCTTCTCCTTCACTATATTTTGTATCCCTCTGAAGCCTCTGGCTATCTTTTGCCTCTCCTTCATCATGTTTCCTTCATGTTTTCCTCTCTCTTACTATGTCTCCTACTCCCTAGACATATTTTTTCCTTTGCCATGTCTCCTTCTCTCTGTGTATATGCCTACCTTGCTCTGTCTTCCTCACCAGGTCTCCACTCCCCTCACTCTGCTTACTTATCTCTTGCCCTCTCTTCTCCACTCATGTCACCTTCTCTCTCACCTGCCACCTTTCTCTTGATGTCTCCCTTGCAGTGCCCCACTTACCACCCTATGTCTCCAATTTTCCTATTGTTTCTTTTTGTCCCTCAACATGACTACTGCCTCTCCATATTTCTTTTTCGATCACCACGTTTTTAACACTTTTCTTCTCTTGCTAAATGGTTCTTCTGTGCACAATGTTGAAGTCTTGGAACTCATTACAAAGCCCAATTCTTCCATTCTGATGGTGTGCTGGAGAATCTGAACATCTCCCTATGGGTAGAAAATGAGGCACAATTCAACCCGTCCCCACAAAGTTTAGAAGCAAATAATTCTTACTTGTCTTTAAGGTCATGGACGGAGCCCACCATGTCCACCAGCTTGGACTGGCTGTCTCCATTCTCCTCGTAGATGGTGTTCACCTGCTTCAGCAGCCTATCAATATATGACTTGTAAAGGGCATCCAGGTTTGTGCGACTGGAATCCGAGGAATCGTCAGTAATCTCCAGCATGGACCACCGCTCCTGTAGAATCCGCTTCTCCTCCTCGAGGTACCGGATCTGCAATTGCAGAAGTTTTTTAAAGTGTGCTTTAAACCACATTTTGCATGTTAACCATAATCCATCAGGAAGTGGATTGCTTTCTTTCAGGTGCATGAATCCCCCAGCTTTTGTGCTTGAGGCTCAGAGCCATCCAGATTGTCAGGATAACCACTGAATATGCAAATAGTTTTTACTTAGGTACACTGTGTGTAAGTATATCTCATACCTCACGGTCACATAACCTGAAGACTGGGAAAGGATACAACCATAGTGGACCAACGTTGGACTCTCATGGTGTAATCTGACACAGAAACAGAGAAGCTGATGGAAGGTGAAGCTTCTAGCCAGTACTAGTCTGTCTAATACCTATCCTCTCCTTACTCAAAAATACTATGGGCCTTGTTCACAAAGGTAAACTTACACCTATGTGTAAGTTTACGATTGTTTGCTATTCACTAAGGTATTTTACCAGCAATATCTTTACGACTGCGGAGTCTAGGACTGTCCTATCTTTAAATGTGTGGGGACTCTGCAGTCGTAAAGATACTACTAGTAAAATACCTTTGTGAATAGCAAACAATTGAAAAACGTACACAAAAGGGTAAGTTTACCTTTGTGACTCAGGCTCTGCATCGCTGATTACTAGTGATCTGGAACAGTTTTAGGTATTTATTGCTCCCGATAAATTCTGACTCAGTGGGGTTCAGTATTTATTGGATGCAATAACTAGCAATTATTACAAGTTTCGTCTTATGAATGGGGCATAGCATGTGGATTTTGGTATTTACTGCACCAAAATCTGCATGTCCTAGTATTTACTGGGCCTTTTTCCCTTGTCAAAATAGAGTAGGTTTAACCTATTGAAATGTACGGGCTGTGGACTTTATTGCACCTGGTAATTATAGAGTGTGATAAAAGTTGCACAACTCATAATTTGGACCACTGTGCAAAAAGGGGGTTTGCACAATGGTTAGAATGTTCAACCCCATTTTGTTGAGATCAGCGTCTATGTGGACTTCAGCATTACCCATAGTATTGATCCCCTGTTGCTGGTAGTTATATCGTAGTTCATTAATTTCGACTGGAGCTAATAAGAAAGGGGTAAGAACGGACACAATGGGGCATTTGAGGTGCATTGTAGGAAATGGTAGAAAGGGAAGAACTAATGCAGTAGTTGTAAGGAAGCTTTCTGTGTACTTCTTAGATGGTGTTACCTTTTGGGAAATAGGGAGAGTACGTTATGTTATGATGATATGTTATATTGTGTTGGTTTATATCATGTATTTATTTATTTAGCGTATGTCTCTGATGCCTAATAATGCTTCAGAGAAAACTTGTAACCAGCATGTAAAACCTACAACCGTAGTTAAAGATATTTCCTAACCCTGATTTAACTTGTTTTAGCAGATAGGAAAAGCTGGAGATTGTTACAAACTTCGACTGCAGCAACTGAGAAACTTGGTCACGAAAAGGTGGCAATTCTTGTTTTAGGCACACACAGTTTGAACTGATAAGCAGACCATGTGGCCTACCTTGGAGTAGGCCACCTATCTTGTCAATCCAAAATATAGGGGTGTGGTCATGAAGTTCCTTGACGATGATGGTCATGGCACTTGAAGATGATTCTGCTCTGAACTGAAAGCCAATGTAAGGTTCTAAGCCCAGCGATGATGGGGTCCCTCCTCTGCAGGCCCAGGTTTTAGCTTGCTGCTTCATTTTGTACCAGCTAGAGGAGGCATAATATTTATATTTGGGCAGCATGATAAATGGCACTGTCATAGTCCAACAGTAAATTGGACTTTTCTTTAGAAAATCTCAATGAAAATTAATAACCTCTTCATATGCATACCTCAGTTCATGCGTTATGAGGTGTTTTGGAATTCTGTGCAAATGTGCCAAACATGAGGTTATTCCCCCCTGCATGTAGAGACCATCTAGCAAGGAGTGTCAGAGCCATTTACTACTTCTAGGTGATTACTCATCTGTACCTTCAACCGAGGCATTAGACTGCATTCAGAATTTATTTTGTAGCAATGCCGATCCATTGACATCAGGTGGCATTGTGTGGCTCAACCTGTGGATAAGCAGGATGCCAGAGGAAATGACCAGGCAGGTCCATAAATGTTGTCTCTGGAGCAGAGGATATCAGTCCTGTCCTGAAGTACTTGGGAACAAAGTCCAAATAACAACCAGGACGCAATCAAAAAGCTCGTCTCCTGAGAAAAGAAATGCCTTTGTATCATATGAAACATAAAAAACATAAACTATCTTCCACCTTTTGCCATCAAAAGCATGGAGGAAAACATGACAGAGGGTTCAGAGATTACTCTGAATTGTCTTCTGAATTAATTCCCATGCTTGAAAAGCTGCAAACTCAGGTCAGCTTTCCTTGTGTTGGAGACTCAGTTGAACTAATTCAGAGTTTTCATAGACAATATGGGCAAGTTTCAATATTCGAAGGCTGGGACATTAGTGCTACTGCTCCTGGAGCAGAGTAATTTTGGCTCCACCTTCATTATTATTGATTAGGCCACATATACATATATTAAGGGCCTTATGTACTCATGTGGTGTGGTATGACGAATGAAGGGAAGTGCACTTAAAGCGATATGGAAAGTGCATTCACCATGCAACCTCAACATTTATATGTGTGTACATTAATGATTCTTTTACAGTAATAACAAATTGCAGTTCTCATGTATATTTACACATGTGTATTTTAATAATATTGATTAATCTTTATATATTCATGTATTTGCTTAAAGATATCTTGCATTTTTATTACATAATGGAACATGTATCAATCAGAATTGCATTTTACATTTATATTGTAACTGTCTATGTATCTGTATTCACACAGTTACAATGTGTACTGAATCTTAGCTTTTGCTAACTTGAACAAAGGCCATTAGCATTTGGATTTCGCAATGTTTAACTTTCAACGTGAATGTTTTCTTTGGGTGCAGTGTTTTTATTTACTCTGCAGGTGCCTGGTGCGTGATTTAATGAATGAAGAAAGGCACATGGTGTGAAAAAGATAGAAAAACGTGAGGGAAGTCGAGCGTGATAAAAATTAATGAGCAGAAGGGAGGACTACTGTCTGTGGATGGAATCCAAAGTCGCTTCGAATATGTGGATCAAAGAAGAATTATGAGTTTGCCTGCCAAGGAGCATCATTTGAAGGTGGCCACTAATTGGACCTTTGATACTGGTCTCCAAGGGTCCTTGTGGGTATAACTAGGGAATGCTCTTGAGCTTTGTTCTGATTCTTTTCAGACTAGGGGAGGTAAACACCTCTATGTGCTATTCTCATTGCGCAGCTCTATGCCATGCAATACTCTTGCTTTAAAGAACTTCTATAGAAGTTCTTATATGCGGATACCTTTCTACTTTATTGGATCTAATCTGGGTTTCATTGAATACTCTTTAGAGTAGGTTAGTTGGAGCAAATTAGAATCTCTCAAGCATTATAGGTAGGAGAACTGAAACTTTCAATCCCACCAACATACTATTTTTCTTATACTTTGCACAGTTGCTGCTTAAGTCCTCATCTGTTACTTGTTATTGAGGATAAACTTTGTTTGCTGATTTGGCTTTCGTTTGATAATCTTGTACTGCTTTACTATGTTTCTGAGACTGAGTTATATTACTTTGGCTTTGAATTTGCAATAAATCCATACTTAATCCTACTAAATGACTCTGAGCTTAACCATGTCACTAAAGGAGTTGCACTGTAATTGTGAATTGAAACAAAACCTAACTCTTTTATTCCTCAAGCGCCCTAAGAAGATCAGTCACGAGGGGTAAGAAAGAGGGTCCAACTCTTCTGCATTAGCACTCCTATGGTGCCAGCTGCTCTTGCTACACCTGCAGTAGTGCCACTGGTTCTGGCTTTGCTTTCAACCAACCATTTTCTTACTCTTGGCCTGGCACTATCGCCAACTGCAGTGGAAAAATAAAAAAAAAGCCAACTTTACCCCACTCTATGCCTATGGCAGCAGTCCCAGCAATGTTCCCGACATCAGAAACAGAGCTCGGAGTTCCAGCTTCAATCATGTCACGGACCCCTAAAACAGATATTATACTTAAGGGGGCAAGAGAACGTATCGATAGCTATTTATTTGATAAGAGTAGCCAGATATTAAGATGTTCATAAGACCAGGAGCCTTTTCATGGTTACAGGAAATCACTGTATTTAACTCAAGACACTTTCAACTGTAGGGGTGAAGATGATGAGGGAGGCCTAGAACCTCCTCCTATCAGAGAATTTCAATGCAGGATTTTTCCTGGATCTGCAAAATGGAAGCAGCCTCAATAGCTTTTGAGGTGCACCTTCAGGACAGCAGTGGGTGTGGTGGACACTGCGAGGTCAAATTTACTATTCTAACTCCAGTCCTTGAATATTTGAGGATTGTGCAACTTTCCCCCAAAAAGTCAAGGAGGCTTATTTACAATTCTAACTCTAATCCTGGCATATTTTGGTGAAAGTTAATATTCCCCAAGCTTTAAAAAAAAAAACAGGTTAAAAAGTGGTCATTTTGCATCAACCGAAGTGCTGCCCTAAGAGCGCCACTGAAGGCAAAATAATAGTAATACCTTGTCATCACACCAGCAATCCTTACACTTACGACACAGCTGTCCAAGTTCCAGTAGTGACTACTCTTACGGCAGAGTGGCGTGCGGGGGAGGGGTGTGAGGTGGGGGGACGGACAACAAAAATAAAGGAAAAAAAGAACTTACATTCTCCTCGCCGATCGCCACACTTCTCCTTTCTGCTGAGGCTACCAGACTTCCCTGCGGCCAATCCCAGCGCTTCTCTCATGCATATGAGAAGTGCTGGGATTGGCCTGAGAGGGCTTGTTTTCCAATCCAAAGGGGACTGGGAGCCAACACCTGCTATTCTCTCCACCCGACAATGCACTTCAGGTTGGGGAGATGTCAGTACACATGACGGTTTGGCCATCCTGAGACAGCCGGCCAAACTGTCATGTTCACCACTCCTCCTGTGACTGCCCCCGCCCCCCCCCCCCTGCGATGACCCCGCCAACAAGATGCAGAAGGAAAGGGAAGATAAAACGACAATAAACACGTTTTATTATTGTTTTATTTTTTACATTGTGAGGCCGCTGGCAGCTGGCAGGGGAGGCGATGCTCCTCCGCCATATATGAGGAGCCGCCACTGCCAAGTTCACTCAGCAGTGCTCGATTTCATTTGTTCCTCTTCTTACCTGTGCCAATTAATGTAGGAAGATCCTTCCTCTGTGAAGGCCTTAGCATGGGATCAATAACTGAAACATCAACAGTTGCCTACCAGTAAAGCTTAGGGCAAGGGTGCCCTAAGGAACTACACAGTTAGGGAGAGTAGGGCAATGGGGGAGTCTTACAAGCCATACTGGAAGGTGCACGTGTCAAAATTAGCAGCAAGACACAAGTGATGTCTCCTGTCTGCTGCTATAATCGCTGTCTGTGAAAGGCCTTTCCCATATTAGCTGCGGTTTACCGCACACTGCTAGCATGACTGTCACTGAGAAAACCTCTTCATCTCATGAACAGTCTAATATCGAGTACTAGCATTACTGTTTGTACCAGGTCGTCACTATCTCAACTGCCATCTACCCTGCTCTGCTAGCAGGACTATCTAAGAGATCAGTTACTGTCTCCCATCCATTGACAGCACGATTACCTCTCAGAGGCCTTCTCTAGTTTAGCTGCAAACCAGCTTGACTGAACCTGAGAAACCTTTTACTGCACCCAACATGAACATAGAGTCTGTCACAGGATGAGCTACAACAAACACTCTGAAATGTCTCTGTCAATGAATCTATCAAGATAGCCTAGAAGTGAACCGAATGGAAGAAGGGGACTTTTCCATTTGTGGACCTGCACTGTGGACTACCTCATTGTCCTTCCAGGGGAACGCTTCAGAAGGGTAGAGTCTGTGATAATACCCTGAATAGTCACCTGCTTACGCATCTTTGCACCTCTTGGTTGGGGAGTAAGAGGGAGAAAGAGAAAATATAATTGTAGTCACTATGGGACTTTATTAGGAAATGCTGGGTGCGGTACGGGCAGCACGGAGAGCCAGGGACAGTGATGGGAGTAGAAAGGGGAATCAGGAAGCCAGAGACAATGAGGGCGGGATAGAGATGTGTGACTAGTGGGGTGGGGACAGAGACTTGGGAGCAGGAAGTAAAACAGGGAGAGGGGCACAGGAAGTGATGGGCAGAGTAAAAGAAGCCTGGAGAGCAGGACTGTACGAATAGGAACCAGGAAGGAAGTGAGGTCAAGGAACAGGGCAGTGAGTAATAAATGTAGGGGCTCACAAGACTCTCCAAACTGGCATGCAATATTTTTAAGGCACTACAGTGCAGAGGCTGCACCAAGAAAGTCACGTGAGTCACGTGGTGCAGTAGCTGAGTGCCTAATCTGCCTTGTCATCTGAAAGTTGAATTTAGTGCCATTTCAGTAGATTGATGGACAGTAAAGAATGGAGCTCACCTATCCCTCATACAACTTAGAAGTCTGTCTGATAGTGTCCCGTGAATGTCTCAGAAAATGGTTTCTTCTTAATATTACATATAGGTTTCGAAGGAGTATCTCCATTCTCCCCCAGCCCCTCTCCATCACAAACTCATTGCTACCCTGCCTCCGACTCACCGAGCCCAAACGGGCATGTCCCCTGACCAACTAAACTGTCTCTTTCTCACCTTGTCTTTGAATGACGCACACTCGTCGTCCTGGGTCGTGTCGAGATTGGCTCCGTTCTCCTGGAACGTCACCCTTTTTCTGGATGACGTTCGCGGGGCGCTATCAGAATCGCTCTCGGTCGACTGCGCGGAATGGCTGCCATTGGTCGTCACGTGGGTGTAAGAGGACGTAGCTGCGTAGTCATTGCTGCTAGAATCGGTGGCCCCGTTGACCATGGAATGGTAGTCTCCGACGACACCCCCACTGGAAGAGCCACTCACGACTGAGTGCACCTTTACCTTCTGGATGACAGTTTCGCTGGTGGACGTACCTGTGCTCCGATGGAGCCAGAATGGCTGGAGACCGCTCGCCATGGCAACCTGTGCGGGATCTGGTGCAAAGTTTCAGGGAAGGACGAAGCAGCTTGCTGGGAAGATGAATGTTTTCCTTGGGACAGAGTACAGATTACAATCCACCCGCTCACAGCAGTGTTTCAGCGTAACATCCCTAACACCCTGGCACCAGTAATTGCTTTGAGGGTGTGACTGTTATTGCAAACTTTCCAGACCGACCTGTTGTCTTTTTCTAATTTCTCAAGCACTTTGTTTGAGTAGAGAAATATACACATTGCATCTCGAAGCAGATAATTATGAGAAAAACAGCACAGATGCATACACCTAAAAACAGGTATAAAGGCAGACACCGAACGATAAAACTTGTAGCGACAGAAAGCAAAAAAGCAGACCCGGTAAAACAATACAGGTACTGAACCAGATGCATACTAAGGCGGAGGCAAACTGTCAGAGACCGACGGGCAGAGGAACGCACAAGGAAGCACACAGACTTACTGGCACTGCCACTTAAAGAGAAACGCACAGACATGGCACGGATTAACAAAAGGAAATGCTTAGGCGCTTTAACATGTAATCCAGTAAGGTAACACATAATAAAAAGCATTAATTTAACAGAAAAAGCCCAGAAGCAAGCTTCAAATAAACATACTGAAAGACAAACACTAATCCAAAAACGGATACACCATGCCACTGAACTCAGACGATAACACACACACTGTCACAGAAAAATAAACACCCAGACACATTGGGGCAGTCAGCGGTGGCTCCTCCGCTAAGCCGGAGGAGCGTGGCCCCACTGCTTTTCAGCAGTGCAAAAAAGGAAAAATTAAATAATAACGCAATGTTATTATCATTTCATTTTTCCATAGTGGCTCAGTTGTAGGTGTGGGACAGGGCGGGGCTGGGCTGTCAATAGCAGGGTAAGGAGCGGAGGGCACTCTCTAAGTACGCAAGGCGGTTTGGCCGGCCGACTTGGGCCGGCCAAACAGTCATGCGCACTCATCATGTTCTCCACCGGGCTGTACTACACAGCATGGGTGGAGAACATGCACAGGCTCCCACTCCCTGTCTGAGCGCCGAACCTCTGTGCTCAGACCAATCACGATGCTGCTGACAGCAGCATTGTGATTGGCTTAGGGGAGACTGTGTGCTTCCTGCTTCCAGGACTCGTCAGGAAGAGAAGCGGCAACAGAGGAGAGACGGCGGCCGTGAAGATGTAAGTATCGATTTTATTTTCACTCCCTCCCCCGTCCTGCCACCCCCAATCCGTGCCAGCCGCCACTGCAGAGAAGGTGCTGAAACTCACAGATAATGAAACACACACACACAAATCTGCAAGATAAACATATACAATCAGGTACAGCAACATGGAATCACGCATGCTTTTAGATTGATACACACTGTTGCTGAAAATTCCAAATAAATGAACAGCTGCAATGGCACAAACATTTACAGGCAAGAATCCTTCACATGTTTTTAGTCAGTAAGTCACCAACGAGGCCAAAGTAAAAAAAAAAAAAACTACAACTGATCCTGCTACGGCAAGTGAATCTGAGTACTCAGGCAAGACCAGTAGGTCGCATGTCACACTGTTAACCATGCATGAACTGAAATTGTACTACTTCCTCATCTGTAATAGTGGCAACAATGGTGTCTTCCCTCACCTGGACAAAGCCAACATCCTCAATCTTTACCTACCTGCCGATACGCCTTTCAGTGCCCAGAACACTGCAGCCAGGCTGAAATCTACAAAGGAGTTCTCAGGCACCATCAACCGAACTAGAATTCCCCTTATTGGCTACACATCAATGCACATGTGACCTTCAGAGCAGGGTAAAACGAACAGAAGCTTTATCTTGATTAATTTTCAGTGTCCCATTCTCTCTGCCTAAAGGCTCTATGGGACCATCCGGGTCACAGAGCAACCTACAGAGCTCTGTAGCGTCCACCCAAATATACATCGATTGCTCCATCCAGCCATACATACATATGTCCACAGATCAGTATGCAATGAATCACATGCTCGTCTTTCTGTTAAACCAAATGTTCCATTAAAATCACTCCCTGTGAGTTTGGGTTAACTAGTGTGTCGAGGAATCTGACAGAGACTTCTAGCTGCAGGTTCCTTACCTTAGAATTATCCCCAGGTGTCAGGCTGGTAAGCAGTACCCCTGCATGCCGGTATGTGACGTCGTCAGCATTGTTCGTGCTGAAAGTGACTTGCGCGGAGCCTATATAGGTGCCACCCCAGCGTACTGACATCTGTTCTTTTCTTCCCATGCCAGTCAGTGCAGATCCATAGAAGAGCTATCTCCAGTCACTTTTTGACTGACCTTTTTGCAACCCTTTTGTTGAAGATTTTTGAGACAATGTCTCCTGGTGTGGCAGGGGTGTCTGTGAAACAGGCTGACTTTAAGCCCTGTGACGCCTGTCACCAGAAAATGTCGGTGACAGACCCACACTTTGTCTGCCTCATAGGCATCCAGTGGGAGGCAGGATATGCCATCACCTGCACCACTGGAGTTCAATAACATCTGACCGCTCGGTTTTCCAAATTATCCGAAGGGGCCCTCCCCTCCATGACTACCCCTCCACTCATGCCACATACATGCGATAGGCTGATGAAGGACCATATCTCCTTACTCCACCAGGAAGTGACAGTTCTCTTGGCCAAGGGAGCCATAGAGAGGATGCCGGCAACAGCAGTAGGTCGTGGTTGCTATTCCCGCTACTTTCTGGTGCCCAAGAAGGATGGTGGTCTTCGTCCTGTCCTAGGCCTGCACCCTTTCAATTTCTTCCTGAAAAAGGAGAAATTCATAATGCTCACACTTGCTCAAATCCTGTCTGCCCTGGACCCGGGAGACTGGATGGTAGCATTGGACTTGCAGGACGCATACTTCCATATCCCCATCCTGCCTGCTCAGTGACGTTACCTGCGGTTCATGGTAGATCACGAGCACTTTCAGTTCACCATGCTTCCCTTTGGCCTTCCCAGTGCCCATTGGCTGTTCACCAAGATGATGGCAGTGGTTTCAGCTCTTCTGCGGCGATCAGGGGTGCCAGTCTTCCGTTATCTCCATGACTGGCTGTTGAATGCAGGCTCGCCGAAGGCGGTCATCTCCCACACGGTCATCTCCCACCTCTAGACTACGGCGGACCTCCTGCACTCACTAGGGCTTACTATGAACGTGCCAAAGTCACACCTGACCCCTTTTTAGATGCATCCTGTCTTCGGAGCTGTTCTGGACACAGTGTAGTTCGAGCTTATCCTCCCGATCGACAAATCCAGATATTCAGGCTATGACAGCGATGTTTCATCCTCTATCCTGGATTTCAGCTAGACTGACTCTGAGCCTGCTGGACATCATTGCCTCCTGCATCCTGCGTGTGACACATGCCCACTGGTATATATGCAGGCTCTGCAGTGGGACCTGAAGTTCCATTGGGCGCAGCATCAGGGGAATCTCTCTGGCATGGTCCAGATCTCAGAGGGCACTGCAAAAGATCTGCATTGGTGGTTAACAAACCGTGATTGGTTCAGCAGCAGACCCCTCTGCCTTACCCAATCAGATCTGACAGTAGTGATAGATGCATCACTCCTGGGCTGGGGCGGCCATCTGGGAGAGGTGGAGATCAGAGGCCTCCGGAAGAATCTGGGCTCCACACTCCACATCAACCTTTTGGAACTTCGAGCGATCCGACTGGCATTGAAAGCCTTTCTACCCTCCATCAAGGGAACGCCAGTGTAGGTGTTCATGGACAAGACCACCGCCATGTGGTACTGCAACAAACAGGGCGATGTGGGTTTGTGGACCCTTTGTCAAGAGGCCCTACATCTCTGGGCATGGCTGAAACGTTAGGGCATTTCCCTGGTGGTTCAACACTTAGCTGGATCTCTGAACGTCAGAGTTTACGAACTCAGCTGAAGATGACTAGCGGATCACGAATGGTGTCTCCATTCAGAGCTGGTGTAAGGTCTCTTTCAGCAGTGAGGAGAGCCGTGGTTAGATCTGTTCACCACCGCTGAGAGAGCGCAATGTCAGCAGTTCTGTGTGCTGTAGTTTCCAAGGCTGCTGTTGCTTGTCGACGCTTTTTGTCTCAAGTGGAGCTCCGATCTCCTGTACGCCTTTTCGCCCATACCACTCCTACCCAGAGTTCTCAAGAACATCAGGAACGACTGGGCCCTAGTCATCCGTGTGGCTCCTGAGAGTCTGGCTCAGAGAGTCTGGTATCCTGAGCTGTTGAGCATGGCCATCGGTCCTATGATCAGGCTGCCCATTTTGAAGGATCTTCTCTCATAGCAGCAGGGGAGGGTTCTCCACCTGAACCTGTCAACGCTCCACTTTCATGCGTTGAGATTGAGCGGCGACAATTGGCAGCTTTCGGCCTTTCACCTGAATTCTGTAATGTTATCTTGGCAGCTCAGCATCCCTCCACCAAGACGGTGATCCAGCGTGTTACTAGCAACAAGCATTCATACACAAAATACTCACTTGGGCCCATACATTCATACTACGCTAGCAATTTCCGCTGGTGGGTCAGTTGTCCTCTTTATCAAAATCCCTGCTACCAATTACTTTTCTGATTGAAGAGTAATGACTTACCAATGGACCCTTTGCTAATTGGGAAGTTTAAAATGAGTGACATTCAATACAATTCATAATTCCTGAAATAATCACTGAGTCAGGAAGTTTTAAAATGTTTATCTAAAGATTTAGCAGAGTAAAATACAGAACCACATGATACTTAAATCGTATATCAAGGATGAAGCATAATAATCAATTATTGATCAATGACGGTCCCTCAGAAAAGAGAAGATAGAGACAGCAGCGCAACTAAGGGTTGCATTTATTTTTACCTAAAAGTGCGAGAACCAAACCCCTTGGCCAAGGAGTTGGAAAGGTAGAACCCAGGAAGGATGAAGAGCAAAGACCTCCTCCAGGTTCAGGACAGGACCGGTGACCTCTCTATTAACGACGCCTGCGTCGTCCCCCTCTCTGGTACTTCGCTTCTCCTCGATTTCTCCTGTGTCTTGCTTCTAAGGTACTCCGCCGACCCACCTCAGGACCTCTCTGGACAGCGGTTCATTCTGCAATCGATCAGCTCGTCATGGATCTCGAACTTCGAACTAACTAATTTAGCTAATACTATATCTATTATACCCTTCTACGCCCATGTACCTCCCCTTAATGTTGCAAAAATATGGGTCCACTACTTCTGATTGGACGGGGACAGGGGGTTGATCCTCACACCATATTGATTTAATTCAATTTCTTTAAGCCCTTTATTTTAAAATACCGCCCATCACAATTAATACATTTGCTTTATTTCCCACCCGTCTCACGACAAGTTTAATACATTGTTCATATAAATTGTTTCTTTTCGGTAGGGACATCGTGGGTACAATAATGTTGGCCATCAGGTCATGGCCTTGGACGACGTCCATGTTGACTTCATCCGCTCTTCTGGGCAGCCACTCAGGGTGCATGCGCAGAACCATTGTCTCTTGAGTTTTCAGTTCGACCAAACCCTAGGCCCATTTACGAACTAATAAAAGTCAAAGAAGAAAATATTAAAATCACAAATAAATGGTTTCACTGTATACCCACTCTTTCTACTCTATTCCCATTTAATTATAAATTCTATCCCGCATTAATAGCGTTAGGATATCACAGTTTATTTGCAACATGTAAGCAAGCGGTAGCACATGAAGACATTAAGCAGCCATTTTAATACACACTGCGCAGAAGCAAGGATTTCCCTCCAAGCAAAGAAAGACGTCACACCACGTGATATGGTTGACACATGCGCAATAAGTTTCCCACGCTTTAGCGGCCATTTTAGTTTAGACAAGCGTTAATTGTTAGTTTAAACACATAGGCGCCTTGAGACCCTCGCGGGTATGTAGTGCGCTTTATAAGTGACATGATTGATTGATTGATTGAGGCAAGCTTCTTTTTACTTGTATTCGTGTGTGCAGTGGTTAGTACGAACATTACAAAGATTAATAAATTAATACTGTGAGAAAATTGCCTCCGTGCAAGTCTCATTTGTGAGTCCTTGCTCCATCAATCCCCTCTCTGATGGCGTTTCTGAGCCATCAAAATACTACCCACAACCAGATGCCAACTTTTAGCATAAAATTGTCTCAGTTTCATTTTTACACTTTCTATTTTTCACATCTCCTTTCAGTTTCTTGTATAATTCACTTCTCAAGTCTTCTAGTTCAATTTCGTCAAACTTTCGCTTCTTTCCTTTTCCTGTCACATTATACGATTCATTCTTTCTACAACATTTGCACCATATTATTATTGCCAGTACTATTATTGCTATCCCTGCTAAGGGTACTAATATTTGACCTATAAGTCCTTTCCCTACATTAGCAAACCAGGTACCAATTGACGTAATACTATTTGTCAATCTTTCCCATACACTATCAACTTCCAGTGGTTTTAGTTCCTTCTCAAGTTTAGTTATATTCTGTATATATGTTCCAATTTCTGCACTTTTATCAGATATGTAAGTGCAACAGTGCTTTGACCTCAATAATTTACACACTCCGCCCTCTTTTGCTAATAGTATATCAAGAGCAAGTCGATTTTGCATAACCATAGATCTAATCGCAACCATCTCCGCATTAATCATTAGAAATCCTCCAGCAGTGTCAGTTGATAAACGATCAACCACTGTAGATAATTTACATATCTTCCTTGAGTTCAGAATTATTCCCACTGAAGGTATTAATGCACCAAATATATCACCTACAATTTCAGAAAAACTAGCTCTTTTGCTACGTTTTAATTCACTATTATTTACATTGCTCCCAGTGTTCCTTTTTACATGGTATATTTTTGGAAATACTATTCCAAAATAACAACTTCCATACCACCGTGCAGGAAGCCTAAAGTAAGCCTTATTCCCACACACATAATAGATTCCAGGAAAAACTGAATCCGTTCCTCCTTTTAATCCCCAACCTCCAAGAATTAAGAAATTGTGTTCACATTCACTGGTACCGATGAAAATATTGTTATAATCAGTCTTTAACCTATGTAGACAAATTTTCCCCGTCTTCACAAAATCCAGAGCCATAGCAGCTTGAGCCTTGCCAGGTGTGTAACTACCCTCTTTCTCAGCCCAAGGTGGCAGATGAGCCTTATGCTCAGAAGCTTTCTTCTGGAAATCTTGTCTTCTACTTTCCACTAAATTCAAAAATATCTTTTCTTCTTCATGTAATGAACATGTTTGATTGCTTCTATGTGCATGTGTTATGTCTATTGATTTCATTGTTAAGAAAAATTCTCCCATAAACTGTGCATCTTTACTACTAAGCACTGGATTCATATTCTTTCGAATCGGAACCTCAGAAAATATCACATCTATATTTGAATAATAATACTGAAGTCGCCCTGTTCTATAAAATAAAGTAGTCAATACACTACATGATATGCCATAAGTTAATGGCAAGTGATGATATGTTAACCCTTCTGCTACTGATTCAGGTAGTTTCATACAGACATAACAATTACTAACTTCCATGGTATCTACATATTGAAACAATAATTTTGTGAAAACATTCAAACTAGTGTCGTTATCTGTTACTTCATGATGCAATTCTGGTTCATCTTCTGCCTTTAGTTCTACTCTATTACTTTTCAAGTTATCTGTCCTTTCCTTCGTTTCGTTGTTAATCTTTTTATCCATTATCATAAAGTAAGGAATTGCTACGATCACAACTAACCATACTATAAGCACCACTACCAGATTACATATGCATATAGCCCAGCATCTTTTACAACATTTCTGTTTTGGTCTTCCAGTAACTCTATCGTCATGCATTTTTGACAAGGAAGATTTCTCTTCTTATCGTAATTTAAAGTCTCTTTACTTTGTCAAGGTGGTTTTATTTCTTTCTCATAAGTCAGTTCCGTACTTGTTCCTTCGTCACCACTTTCACTTGACTCTGAGCTCTCGTAGTCTTCAATGATGATATAAGTCCAATCGGGACCTTTAAATTTGTTGTTCACAAGTTTCAGTCTTTTGCTTTTCCGTCTTTCAATTCCACTTGTTTGTCCTGTTAGGCTTGTCACTTCATTTACTTGTTCTGGATCTTCACTTCTGGTTGTTATGTGGTATTTTACTCTTTTAATTACACTAGGCCAACGATCTCCTTTTCTGACCTTCTTTGTTTGCACTGTCTCTTCACTTCTTATTTCTTCTTCAGAAATTCTTTTATTTTCCAGTTGTGGCACAATTTCGTTTTCTTCTATTTCAGTTTCTTCTACTTGCTCTTTTTCAGGTCTTATTGCTTTCTCTTCAGCTGCTCCACTGTGAGTTTCCAGTAACTGACCTTGTTCAGGATTTACGTCTTCATGCTTGTGATCCTCGTGATCTTCTTCTTGAGTGTATTTTCCTAAATCTAACTGGTTCTGATCAGGGCTTATTGCACTTTGTACTTCTGCAGCCTGACCGCGTTCTTCTAGACCTGTCTGTCCCTGCTCAAAATCTGTTGGTTCGTTGTTGATTTGAGCCCAATTTCCTCTCCCTATCTGATCCTGCTCAGGTACTCTTATTGTTTCTTCTTCCTCTTCCTGAGCTGCTGCTTCTTCACCTATCTGATCTTCTTCAATTTCTTCTAAATTTGCTTGACTTCTTGTTCTGTTATAAACTTCAGATTTTTCCACCACCGGTATCCAGTCCTGACTTGTGCTCGGTTGTTCTTCTTCAGCTTCCCTTGAATCTCGGACCTGAGATTCTTCAGCTGGGCAACCTTCAGCTTCCTCAGTTATCGATGATGTCTGAGGATTTTCTTCTTCAGGGTCTGGTACTCTTTTGGTGTGGCTTACATGAATCCAATTAGGATATCCCGCACATTTCACTGCTGTGTTCGTAACTAGTATGACCTGACGAGGTTCTTCCCACCTGGGTGATAGACACGTTTCTCTGGTGTGATGCTTCACAACCACCCAGTCACCAGGAATCAGATCATGTTCTTGTTCAGGCTGCCTGGAAACTGCGTCTTCCCCAACCTGGTGAGAGACAGAACGCACTAGGTCAGCCAATCCTTTGCAATAATCCAGAACCATATCATCAGTTATATTCAGCAGTTTATTTGTAGGAACATGTGCTTGTCTCATTGCTCTTCCCATGATTATTTCGTGCGGACTCAATCCGGTATTTCTATCTGGAATGCTTCTGAGTCCCATCAAAACAAGTGGCAATGCATCCGGCCAATCTAACGATGTTGATGCACACATTTTTGCCATTCTGGATTTTATTGTGGCATTTATTTGTTCAACCACTCCAGAAGCCTCTGGACGATATGCACAGTGCAATTTTTGCTCAATTTGGAATGCTTCACAGATTATTCTAATCACATCACTGTTGAAGTGCCTTCCTCTATCTGATTCCAAAGTTACTGGAAAACCAAATCTAGGAATGAGTTCTCGTAGCAACAACTTTGCGACTGTAATACTGTCATTCCTCCTGGTCGGGTAAGCCTCCACCCACTTTGAAAATAGACACACTATGACAAGTACATATTTCAGTCCTCTACATGGTGGTAGCTGAATGAAATCTAGCTGCAATCTCACAAATGGACCCTCTGCCTTTCCGATATTCCCAAACCCAATTACTGTTTTTCTTCCTGGATTATGCATTTGGCAAGTTAGACATCTCTGGCAAAGACTCTCTGCTACAGCCCTAAACCTTGGATTGTACCAATTTTGTCTGAAGAGCCTAATCATTGCATCTCTCCCTACATGGGTGTCTCCATGATACATTCTGGCCATTTGTGAAATCAAACAGTCGGGCATGACTGGTCTGCCATCGGCATAAATCCATACATCGTCGTCTGACCTTTGAGAACATCCCATTTTAATCCATGCATTTCTTTCACTCTCATCAGCATCATCTTGTAGTCTTTTCACATCATTCCATGTTTCAGGAGGTGCATACAGCATAAGTTGGCAGCTGATTCCCATTCTTTCAACCCTTTTATTAACTGACAACCTGTTTTTGGCACAGTGTTGCGCCACCAAATCTGCATATCTGTTACGACTACCACCCAGTCATCTCCTGACTGGTGTGCGGCACATTTCACCACAGCCAATTCTTTTGGTGATTGTATTGCTTCCAATAGTTCCTTTACGAACTGTCCATTTTTAATGGGGGATCCTGAAGAAGTCATGAAATCCCTCTGCATCCATAATTGGCCAAAATCATGCACAACCCCGTAACCATATTGGCTATCTGTAAATATAGTTACTTTCTGGTTCCTCCCAATTTTGCAGGCTTTTATCAAAGAAATTAATTCAGCTACTTGTGCAGATTTTACTCCTGGTAAATAGGATGCTTCGACTATTCCAGTTAATTCACATACTGCATATACTGCAATTAGTTTACCATCTTCATGCCTTTGGCATGAACCATCAACAAACAGCTCCCTGTCTGGTTCCCTGAGGGGTAGTTCTTATATGTCAGGACGAGGTTTTGTGCACAACTCTGTGACTTGTAAACAATCATGTTCCTCTTCATCATCTTTAACTTCCTCATGATATGGGTCTGGTAGTAAGGTAGCAGGATTTACTATGGTGCACCTTACAATAGTCACATTCTCAGCACCTAGTATTATTCTTTCATATTTAGTCAGCCGACTAGGAGTAAGATGCTGAGTTCGGGTTCTTGTCAATAGAATCACAACTGAATGTGGAACAAACACTTTGACAGGATGTCCCATTACAATTGATTCACTTTGCTCAATGCTCAAACATGTAGCCGCTACTGCTTTTAAGCAGCCTGGCAATGCGGCTGCCACTGGGTCCAATGTAGCAGAAAAATATGCTATAGGACGTCTGTCCAAACCATGTCTCTGGGTTAGGACTGAAAGTGCGCAATTTTCTCTTTCATGGCAGAATAATGCGAATTTTCTTTTATAATCAGGCATGCCTAAGGCAGGTGCTGCACACAAAGCATTTCTCAATTTTACAAAGGCTCCTACGCTCTCATCATCCCATTCAACTGGGTCCTTTGCCTTCTTTTTCGTCATTTGAATTAATGGCTTTGCTAGCAGAGAAAACCCTAGTATCCATTGTCGACAATAACCCACTATTCCAAGGAACATTCTCACTTCTCGTTGGGATACGGGCATTTGCATTTTCTTGATTAATTGTACTCTTTCAGAGGTTATCCTTCTTTTTCCCCTCTCGATTTGGTGTCCTAGATACTTCACTGCTGTTGTACAAAACTGCAACTTTTCAGGTGAAACTTTATGCCCTTCTTCGGCTAAATGATTTAATAATGCAATGGAGTCAACAACACAGTCCTCTCTGGTGTTAGATGCCACCAGTAAATCATCTATATTTTGTACTAGGACTGAGCTTCCTGGCATCACTAGTTTCTCTAGACACTTTTTCAATATCTGATTAAAGATGGAAGGACTTTCTGTGTACCCCTGAGGAACACGATTCCATACATAGACTTTGTTCTCAAATTTAAATGAAAAAAGATACTTACTATCTGGGTGCAATGGTATTGAAAAGAATGCTTGACATAACTCAATCACGGTAAACCATCCTGCACTCCAAGGAATTTGGTATAGAATCACTGCAGGATTTGGCACTATAGGACAACAAGGTTCAACAATTTTATTTATTTTTCGCAGGTCTTGAACAATCCTATATTTTCCACTAGGTTTCTTTAAACCCATTATTGGTGAGTTACAAGGGCTACTCATTACTTCTTTTAATATGCCTTGTTTTACCATTCTGCTAATTTCTTCAATAACTCCTGCTTTTACTTCTGCACTCATTTTGTACTGTCTAGTACTTGGGAAAATTGCACCTTCCTTTACAGTAATTTTAACTGGGTCTATTTTGGCCATAAGTCTTACTTCTTTTCCCGTGAAATCCCATACTATGGAATTTACTGTAGTTTTTAATTCTTCTGGCAACTCATCTTTTGTTATCAAAGGGGCATCTCATCTACTTCTGTACCTTGCTTTGCAATCATAAATTTATATACATGGTCTTCATCCGGGGTCTGAACTGCCACACCATCCGGTGTGCAGAAAATTGTGCAGTTCATTTTACACAACAAATCTCGGCCCAATAAATTCACTGGACTGGAATCACACACTACAAATTGATGCATTTCTCTAAAATTTCCAATTTTTACTTCCATTGGTTCGGTAAGAGGTGTTCTAATCTTTCGATTAGCTACCCCCACAACTTGGATAGCTTCTCCAGAGAGAGGAAGGTCTGGGATGTCTGCTGTTCTCACAGTAGACCTGGTAGCACCAGTGTCCAAAAGGAAAGTAATATCATTACCTTTCACATTCCCTTCAACATATGGACTTGACTGATCTACCTGTAAGGATGCACCAAGTACGCACTCCTTCTCCCCCTCTCCTAGGCACCGTCATTGACTATATGGACAGAAGTCGTCCTGTAAAAGAAATTGTGAGGTTACATAATCATTCTTACCACTTCCTCCTTGATATCCGACGTCTGTACCGTGCTTTGCTCTGCTTACATTACCCTGTATAGGTGCAGGTGGCAACTGACTCTGAGGATTTACACCCTGCTGTGAGTCATTCTGCGTCTGTGGATTTAAATTTTGATTTGGGCCATTATTATTCCGCATCTTTTTACATTCATCCTTCCAATGCCCCAATTTTCCGCACCCATGACAAGGAAACTTCTTTTTAGCCTCGTCTCTGCTCATTCGTCCTCTCACTTTTCCTCCATTCCCAGTGTCACCATTCATTCCAGAATCTTTTCCCTGATTATTACTTGGATTATCCAAATTAATTCCCTGTCGCTCAGCCATTTTTACCTGAGCCCACATCACTTTCTCTTGCAGTTTCTTGTGCCTATCCTCAATGTCATCTCCACAATATTTCGCATATTTCAAAATTTCATCAATTGGTTTCCCTTGCCAGCACAACATGTGCTGCTTAATCATCTGACAAATCTCTGGTTTTAATCCATAAACAAATCGGTAAACAAATTGACTCATGTTTTTATCTCCAATATCTTCAAATCCACTATACTGCTTGAATACCTGCAATAAACGTTTGTAATAGGCATGTACCGATTCGCTGGCTTCTTG
The DNA here is from genome assembly GCA_963921515.1 of Calotriton arnoldi. Lineage (NCBI taxonomy): Eukaryota > Metazoa > Chordata > Amphibia > Caudata > Salamandridae > Calotriton > Calotriton arnoldi. Next base: position 1,178,750 of record CAWUFW010005668.1, read on the forward strand.
GGTAGTTCTGTCTATTTTCACCCAATCTGTTTCCTTTGGTAGTATTTTCCCTTTCAAGTAAGTTATTACCTGCTGATACTTTTTCATTACATCACTCGCTGGGGCACCTGTCTTTGGATCTCTAGGATACTCTTTGCTTGGCCAATCAACTGTGATTTTACAATCTGTCCATAAATCGGCAGGTACCACTATGTCAAACAAACCATCCAAGTCCTTCAACAATACCTTTGACACCTTCACAAACCTCTCAACCTGCTTGTACCATTCAATTGGCTTTTCTCTCAACTTTGGAAAATCATTCGTAAATGACAAAATATCCTGTCTGCTCCATGGGACATGTACATATCCTCCTCCTGGAACTTCTCGCATCGGGTACATTTGATCTGCTTTCCCTGTTTCCTTCATTAAATATTCAGAAGTGGTTCTACTGTACCGTGCCTCTTCCTTTTTCTTTGTCCATCTAGTTTTCCATTTATCTAAATCTCCCCATTTCTGTAATACTGACATTAATTCTTTTATTTGTAGTTTTCGGCCAGAGGCATTCATGTTTTCTAAATCTTTGTCAGAGAAGTCTGCTCTATAGGGTTTATGTAACACTTTTGACTTCCCTATTTCAATTCCCATCTGCAAAGCCAAATCTGATAACTTCTCATGAAATATTTTTACATTTCTAGTGAGGCTTCTGCATACAAATAATAACTCTTCTTCATCGTAAGTATTTAGACGATCTACTCCTACATTTCCTGCTATCATTTCTTCTAACTCGACCTTTAATTTGTAAATGTCCATAATCTTTGGAGGTGAACTCTGTTTGTCTGATCCTTGTGCCCACCTTTCTAAGTCTTCTCGCGTAACTACTGTGGCACTTTTGGTTCCTGATGATGTTACTATGTTTACATCTTTGGAGCAACCAGATGTTACTCTTCTAGGAGTGGTATTTACAGAACCTCGAATAGGTAAATCCATTAAGGATATCATACTTTCACAATCACTGAATTGATCATCAATTATTACAGGATCTGGTTTTGGGATTTCTACAGATGTGGGCATTGCTAATGGTTTCGGATAACTTACTTTGTCACCATATAAGGGAACCACTGGACCAATTGTTACAGGTATGGTCAGTGAATCAGGATGGACACTCAATTGTGTTACTTTCTGTATTAATTCTGCTCTGTTTTTATCTATTGCTTCCTTTTCTTTATCATGAAGTACCCTACTAACTGGGGGATTATACAATACTTGTGGTACCAATGGTGTCTTTAGCAGTGGTGCACTTGGGTTGCATCCACTTGTCCCTTCCTGATATGGTGGCGGATTCTTTAATATTTCTTCCATAAATTCATCTTCTGAATCTCCAAATCTAGTCAAATGTTTTGTCTTTTCTGTGCATTTATTCCCTGACGATTCTTCTGCCATTAATATTGGATATAAACCCTCTGTAAGCATCGCTCTTCTCCACTGTTTTATCTGACCGTCCCTTGACTCATTTTGGTATCTAGGAAAAAATCCCCTATAACCCCTATTACTCCTGGATCGGTCGCGTTCGAATGCCTCAGTTTCCCACTCTTCTAAGGCTTCGTATTGAGTTAATCTTGGTCTGGGTTCTAAATCATTCATCCTCAATCTTAAATTTTGAAGAATTCTCCCATTGAAAGTACCATTCTCTGGGAATGCTAATATTCCATAATTTTTGGTATATTCTATCCAATTTTCTATCCATACGCAAGTATGATAACCTCTCTCCATCATCATAAATGAAGCGGGCGTTTTAGCTGGTGGAATGATAATTCCTTCTCTAGTTTTGATTGGTTTATCCTTTTTAAAATAATTCTTAATCTTTTGTATAAATGACATTTTCCTCTTTCCTCCGTACATTTTTGGCAAATCTCGGTGTATAAAATTATATTCTGCAAACCCTAGGAATCTCCTGTCTGGACGAGTTCCTATTAAAGTTGGATCACGTTTTAACATACAATCTCCACTATCCACTAGGATTTCGGCTTCTATGGTAACAACCAATCAACTTCCAGCTAACACTTGTCTCTAAACCAATCCTAGCGCGGCCTTTTAGTGACGTCTTTTCTGCCAACCCCTCCTTTACAATCTGCGCTTCTCTGTCCCTCGCTGTTTCGACCAATCCCAGCGCGGTACCTGTGACGTCAGTACTACTCCTGACTACTGACCCCTCCTTTACAAGAGTCGTTCTACGCCCGCGGTTTCAACCAATCCCAGCGCGGCGTTTTGTGACGTCAGCTTCCTCTCCGGTAGCTGACCCTCCCTTTACAAAATCGTACGCAAAACTTTATTTTCTTTATACTTCTTATTAAATTTTAGCAACAACATAAAACATTTGCTATCGTGCCAGTTTCTCTAAAATTGAAAAGGATAGTTTCGTTCACACTTAGTAAAACCTTTCCGTTTACTAGACATACACTACGAGTAAAACCCTTCCGTTTACTCTTCACGTAAGCTTCAGAAATACCTGCTACTTCTTCAATGTTACCCTTTCTAGGTGATATAACATAAAAATTTAACCAGCATATTCCTTTGCTATTACTCACACGCATAGAGTCCCTAACAAGTACTGATAGCCCTACTTAACTTTTCAGTACTATTTCTGCCTGACAGATAACCTCACTGCAGTATGGCTTCCACTTATCATCCGCTATTCTTTTCCCCGGGGATTTTCTAGACAACATAAAACAAACTTTAAACACACGGATGTTAGTTCATAAAAAATAAATTCTCATTACCCAATTAACAAAGTGCAACCATCCTCTGAGAACCAGAAAACTGATCCAGCGTGTTACTAGCAACAAGCATTCATACACAAAATACTCACTTGGGCCCATACATTCATACTACGCTAGCAATTTCCGCTGGTGGGTCAGTTGTACTCTTTATCAAAATCCCTGCTACCAATTACTTTTCTGATTGAAGAGTAATGACTTACCAATGGACCCTTTGCTAATTGGGAAGTTTAAAATGAGTGACATTCAATACAATTCATAATTCCTGAAATAATCACTGAGTCAGGAAGTTTTAAAATGTTTATCTAATGATTTAGCAGAGTAAAATACAGAACCACATGATACTTAAATCGTATATCAAGGATGAAGCATAATAATCAATTATCGATCAATGACGGTCCCTCAGAAAAGAGAAGATAGAGACAGCAGCGCAACTAAGGGTTGCATTTATTTTTACCTAAAAGTGCGTGAACCAAACCCCTTGGCCAAGGAGTTGGAAAGGTAGAACCCAGGAAGGATGAAGAGCAAAGACCTCCTCCAGGTTCAGGACAGGACCGGTGACCTCTCTATTAACGACGCCTGCGTCGTCCCCCTCTCTGGTACTTCGCTTCTCCTCGATTTCTCCTGTGTCTTGCTTCTAAGGTACTCCGCCGCCCCCACCTCAGGACCTCTCTGGACAGCGGTTCAGTCTGCAATCGATCAGCTCGTCATGGATCTCGAACTTCGAACTAACTAATTTAGCTAATACTATATCTATTATACCCTTCTACGCCCATGTACCTCCCCTTAATGTTGCAAAAATATGGGTCCACTACTTCTGATTGGACGGGGACAGGGGGTTGATCCTCACACCATATTGATTTAATTCAATTTCTTTAAGCCCTTTGTTTTAAAATACGCCCATCACAATTAATACATTTGCTTTATTTCCCACCCGTCTCACGACAAGTTTAATACATTGTTCATATAAATTGTTTCTTTTCGGTAGGGATATTGTGGGTACAATAATGTTGGCCATCAGGTCATGGCCTTGGACGACGTCCAGGTTGACTTCATCCGCTCTTCTGGGCAGCCACTCAGGGCGCATGCGCAGAACCATTGTCTCTCGAGTTTTCAGTTCGACCAAACCCTAGGCCCATTTACGAATTAATAAAAGTCAAAGAAGAAAATATTAAAATCACAAATAAATGGTTTCACTGTATACCCACTCTTTCTACTCTATTCCCATTTAATTATAAATTCTATCCCGCATTAATAGCGTTAGGATATCACAGTTTATTTGCAACATGTAAGCAAGCAGTAGCACATGAAGACATTAAGCAGCCATTTTAATACACACTGCGCAGAAGCAAGGATTTCCCTCCAAGCAAAGAAAGACGTCACACCACGTGATATGGTTGACACATGCGCAATAAGTTTCCCACGCTTTAGCGGCCATTTTAGTTTAGACAAGCGTTAATTGTTAGTTTAAACACATAGGCAAGCTTCTTTTTACTTGTATTCGTGTGTGCAGTGGTTAGTACGAACATTACAAAGATTAATAAATTAATACTGTGAGAAAATTGCCTCCGAGCAAGTCTCATTTGTGAGTCCTTGCTCCATCAACGGTATACGCCGGCCATTGGAGCAAGTTTGTGGCATGGCGTACAACCAAACAGGTTAAGCCTTTATATGCACCCCTTTCCCAAGTTCTTTTGTTTATCCTTACACTGGCCCAGCAGGGCTCTGCATTGTGCACATTGAAGGGTTATTTATCTGCTGTCTCCCGACTTCCTGCGGCTGCCAGATCAGCCTTCTCTCTTCAAGTCCCCAATTGTAAATAGGTTCCCTAAGCGTTTGCAACAGTTATTTCATCCAGCTCCCTTTGTTGTGCCTCAATGAGATCTTAACTTGGTTGTTACTTTTCTAATGTATTCTCTCTTTCAGCCGCTTTATACCTGCCCTCTTAGGTTTCTCACCATCAAGACAGTCTTTCTGGTGGCAATTACATCTGCCCAGAGGGTCAGTGAACTGCAGGCCCTGTCATCCCAGGCTCCATATGTCTCTTTCTTTCCAAACAAACTTCTTGCTGAAGGTGGTCCCCATAGGCCAGTCCATCACTTTGCCTACTTTATATGCTTCGCCTCATCCCTCTAAGGAAGAGGAGATACTCCACCGTCTGGACCCAAAAAGAGCTTTGTCATTCTACCTTAACCGCTCAAAACCGTTTCGGGTGAACGATCAACTCTTCGTGGGATGTGTCGGAGCCAAAAAAGAGAAGGCCTTACAGGAACGAACCATCTCTCAATGGATCATATTCTGCATTACGATCTGCTACACAATGGCCAAGAAGCAACCCCCAGAGGGTTTGCATGCTCATTCCGCCAGAGCAAAGGCTTCGACCACTGCGTTAGCACGCAGAGCTCCGGTCCTGGACATCTGCCAGGCAGCAATGTGGACCTCACTGCAAACATTCACCAAGAACTGCAGCTTGGACAGTTAGGTCCATCGGGATGGGCACATTGCCTGTTCAGTTCTGCAGGACTTCCTAGTCTAAATCAAGTTTGCAGACCCACCTCCGGAGAGGCATTGCTTGGGTATCTATTCTAAGGTAAGGAATCTGAGGCTATAAGTCTCTATCAAATGGACAAGTTACTTACCTTCGGTAGCGCCTTATCTGGTAGAGACTCTAGTTGCAGATTCCTTACAGACCCACCCATCCTCCCCACTCTGCGAACTGATTTATAGATCCAGGGCTGCTCCCTTTTCAGGGCCCTAGTTCCACAAACCAGTGATCAGTGTTCTTCGTGGCTCCACACTCATAGCGTGGATAATCGCAAAAAGAAACTGACGTAAGCACGATGGGGTGGCACTTATATAGGCACTGCACACATCACTTCCGGCATAGATGAGGCTGCCGACGCCACGCAGAGTGGAACGACACCACCTACCGGTGTGCCGGCGTACTGCTCACGAAAAAATGTCCAGATCCAGTCTGACGCCTAGGCATAAGTCTAAGGGAAACAATCTGCGGCTAGATAGAGTCTCTACTAGATAATGCTGTTACAGAAGGAAAGTAACTTGTCTATTACTCATTGATCCTATTCAGGTCATTAAGTTCTACGCTTAGTGCATGTAATTTCGACCTCCCACATTCTATGCTCCAAGAGCCACTGTGAGTCTCTAACTAATCAGATGTTGAGCAATTTTTTCCTACTCCGATGTTTAGGAAAGTAACTCTGCTATTTCTCTTTTCTCCCCTCAGTTTAGATAGTTCAGGCCTAACCATGTCTACCAACAAACAGAGTCACATTCTTAACAGGCACAGTAACATTAGGTTAAATATCTTACTTATACTCTAAATCAATAGATTTCAGTAATAAATCCCAAACAAAAAAGAACTGGAATTCTAAATGTCACCAGTAAAACAAAAGCAGCCTCATGATGAGATGAGACTTGTACCCTCGTGATGTGTTGGTCGGAGTTAGGTGCGGGAATACTCGGTCAGTATCTCCGATTCTGGTCGAAATCTCTTCACCTAAATCCAGATGCTATGAGTTATAGTTCCTGAATGAAGAATAACTTTACAGACTCAGAAATACCCGTGAGCACCAGTTACATTACACAAGGTCACATATATTTTTTTTTTGGTCACAGGAATATTAGATGATTTGTCCAGATTCACAGGATGTTGAGCCAGCACCGAGGCTCAAACCTGGTTCCCCAATTCCAAAGTCGGCTGCTCTGGCCATAACACCACATACTGTGTAGAGGGAGGGTGGCAGGCAGAAGCTACACGAAAGCTCGGATCATTATGGGCTTGATGCTCCAAAAGGACCTTGAGCTGAGCCAGAGGCAAGCTTCAGGCTCGAGCCTCGCTTGAGCTTTCAGTTGCTCACCCGCTATTGTTTAAACAGAATGTTGGAACTAAAAATATTGTGAGACAAAATATCATGTCAAGAATATCGAGGGCAAGAATATTGTGAAGGTAAGTGTCTATAAATAAGCAACGTTTTACTATGTATATCTCCACATATGTGTACCGTGACAATATATATATATATTCAAGGTATGTAGATGTGGAGTTAAGAATAGTAAATCTATACTTACCTATTTGCACTTACCTTCTCGATATTTCGGTCCTCGATATTTTTGACACAATATTCTGTCCACACAATATTTTTGGTTCCGATATTCTGTCAGTGATCCCACCCACCTCTATGCAGCCCTATGCCTTTGCATGCATCGTATGACAAGTGTTTTGCAGTTTTACCTTGTGCAGATCTGTACCCAGTAAAACTGTGTCCATTATTTCCAGACCTGGTAATCCTAGGTGCAGTATCACCCGACCACTCAAAGTATGGCAGAATGAAATCCCTCCTCCAAGAACATCACTGTACCATACTCGTAATGATAGTCTACTTGTTTGTCTTATGTATATAGTATAGATAGACCCTGCCAATAAGGCACATTTTTTTTGATCTTTATAATAATTATGAAAATTGGGAATAATCAAACTTTATCAGACTTCGTTCAGGGGAACTGCAGGGCAGACATGGGCTTTTAGGCCCCAGCCATGGCAGTTGAGATTGTTTGCCACTCGTGCTCAGGGGGTCCATCCTTCTAAGGCTCTGAAAACTGGGCCAAGTACACCCTTTCCACATTTGACTCTCAGGGTAGCGAGGGTGAGCAATCACAGTCTTCTCAGGGAGTCAGTGTAGGGGGCAAGTGCTCAGAACTCACCATTAAACAGGGAAGCAGACTCACAACCTTGGTTAATCTCTATGGCCCTAACATAGATGCACCCCAGTTTTTTTATTCTCTATGGGCAGCAGTTACCTCATTATCCTCCAAAACAATTATTTAGGGCAGGAGGTTTAACATTGCATTAGTAACTCAATTGGAGAGATTGCATACCTCAGTCAGATATGCTTCAGCTGCAGCACCAGCAATCAGTGCTATAAAAACTGGTCACCAATTGATTGATTTTTGCGGCCTCGGTTTCTTACTGCTGGGCAACGTTGATGAAGCCTTGATGCACAGGTGCGATGCATGGAAAATCCATTCGCACTGGATCGATGTGGAAAAACAGGTCCTGCATCATTTCCCCAGCCGTGATGCAGGCGAAGTGTCGAAACTTCAACCGCACAGTAGGGCCTGCGTCGTATTGGGTGCCCCTGGCGTCGGAGATAAGATGCTCAGGACTCGGCTGCGGTAATCTTGGAGCCGCACATCAGGCGCTGCATTGATTCTTTTGCCGCACCGCAGCAATGCGTTGGTTTTTCAAACACACGCCAAGACTGTGACAGTAAAAACAGGCACTGAAGGTCGATGCGTTGAAGTCTTTGATGACCCTGCGACTTCTTAACAGGAGGCAAGCACACGCAAGCCCTTGAAGAACCTTGGCAAGCAGGATAAGAAAGCAGAGTCCAGTCCTTTCACTGTCCAAGACAGAAACAGCAAGCAGCAGGCCAGCTCAACACAGCAAAAAGCAGAGTAGAGTTCCCCTCCTACAGCTTCCCGAGCTCTTCTTCTTGGCAGAATTTTCTCTAAGTCCAGAAGTGTTCTGAAGTTGCGGTGACACAGCTCCAGTACTTCTACCAGTTTCTGCCTTGGAAGTAGGCAAACTTTAAAGGAAAGTTTTTGTATTGCACAAGATCCTCCCTCTCCCTGACCTGGCTCCAGGCACACTACAGGGGGTGGAGACAGCTTTGTGTGAGGACAGGCCCAGCCCTATTCAGGTGTCAGTTACAACTCGTCCCACCACTCTAGCTCAGGAAGACCCATCAGCCTGGTGGTGGGCCATTAGGATATGCAGGGCACACCTCAGATCCCTTTGTTTGACTGTCGAGAGTGAATGCACAAACAGCCCAACAAACGGCCCAACTGTCAATCTAAACCAGACATTAATTCCACAGGCAGGCAGAGACACAGAAAGGTAAAGCAAGAAAATGCCCACTTTTTAAAGATAAGCAAGTATGTGACAGTATGCACTCCTTCCCTTAAATGTAATCCTTCATAACAAACTGTTCTTTTGGTGTGTGCGAACAGGTGCCGAGAATCGTCCCAAGTCCCGGCTTATCTAATGATGTCCATAAAGGCACATTGCTTGTGCGCTCGTCTGTCGCAGTGCGACAGGCGGGCGCACAAGCAATGTGCCTTTATGGACATCACTTTCTAAAGATGACATTTTCAAACACACAGTTTAAAAACCAACTTCACTAAAAGAATTAAGTTCAGGGAGCCCAAACTCCAAATCTCTATCTCTTCCTAATTGAAAGTTACACTTGTAAGAGAGATAACCCTTGCAATAGTGAAAAACAAAATAGGCAGTATTTCACTATCAGGATATGTGAAACACACCAGTACATGTCTTGCCTTTCACATACACTGCACGCTGCCTATGGGCTACCTTGTACCTACTGTAGAAAAAGGGAAGGTTTGGGCCTGGCACGTGGCTGCACTTGCCAGGTCGACATGGCAGTTTAAAACTGCCCACACAGACACTGCAGTGGCAGGTCTGATACTAGGTTGCACGGCTACTCATGTTGGTGACACAATCAGTGCTGCAGGCCCACTAGTAGCATTTGATTTACAGGCCCTGGGCACAAACAGTGCACTTTACTAGTGAATTACCAGTAAATCAAATATGCCAATCATGGATAAACCAATCAATATTATAATTTAGACAGAGAGCATATGCACTTTAGCACTGATCAGCAGTGGTAAAGTGCCCAGAGTCCTAAAGCCAACAAAAACAGGTCAGAAAAAATAGGAGGAAGAGGGCAAAAAGTTTGGGCATAACCCTGCAAAAAGGGCCAGGACCAACACTGGTGATATCATACTTGATACTGAGACCATCTAGCAGGGATTCACGTCGTATTACACATACCTCTATGAATCCAAACTTAACTCGACTGCACACATAGATGACTATGTAAATGTCATTGCATTCACATGACTAAGTGACACACACACAGAATACTTGAGGCAACCATTTACAGTGGAGGACATTGTGACTGTGATTAAGAACTTCCCTACCGAAAAAATCCCAGGGACAGATGATCTGCCAGCAGAATTATCCAAGGAATTTGCAGAGATCACAACCCCCTACTTATTACCCCTCTTTGAAAAGTCTCCCACCAAGCAAATTCTCCCTCTGACCATGAGGGAAATCCTTCTGATCTTTCTCCTCAAACAGAACCCCTCCCCCCCGAAAGCTATGATTGAAATAGACTCTCTTTTGATAATAAATTGTGATATCAAAATTCTTGCTAGACTGTTAGTGAACAGGCTACTCCCGCTGGTCCCAGATTTAGATTTACCAGAACAGACAGGCTTCACCCCGGGGCAAACAACAGCACACGAGCTACACACTCTCTTTGCACTCTTGCCTCATACAGATCCACATTTAGATGTGGCAGCTGTATTCCTGGATGCCACTAAGGCGCTCTACTTTGTTGAATGGTCATTTACTATATACTCCAGGGGCATATTTACGTTCCCTGGCGCATCCCTGCATATCAGCAGGGATGCGCCAGGGAAAATGCGTCACGCAAGTTTACCCTTGCGCCACGTCCGATGCGCCGCATTCAGAATGCGGCGCATCGTGGCGCAAGGATAAGCAGATGCGTGACGCATCTGCCGGCGGAAGGTTGGCGCAGTGCTGAAGTTGTGTCGCAAGCGCGACGCAACTCCAGCACTGTTCCAACCTTCCCTATCCCTAACATGGTGCGTCAATCCTTACGCCTGCTTGAAGCAGGCGTAAGGATTTGACGCACCAGCGTCGAAAAGTGACTGCGTGAAATCTTGTAGATTTCACTACGTCACTTTTCTGAGGCGTTCCTGCGCCGAACGCCCCCTGCGCCGGTACGCCCACATGAAACCTGACGCAGGTTTTATGTGGCGCAGGGGTTTACTACGTGACGCATCTCCCTAGATGCGTCACATTGTAAATATAGCGCAACGCGGCGCATGGTTTGCGTCGCCGCTGCGTCACAAGCGTGACGCAACGGCGGCGCAAAAGTGGCGCAAGGGGCTTGTAAATATGCCCCTCCAGTGTTTTGCTTTGTTGACTGGATCAGGCCACTATACACCAACGCATGGACTCAGCATCTGAAGAGCCACTAGACAAGGATGTCCATTTTCCCCTATACTTTTTAGCTTTGGGACTGGAGCCACTGGCTGCCAAAACTGCAGTGACATCACTCTACTAATGGCCTTCAGTACACATCACACAGTCTCCCCATGTCACTAGACACAGATGATATAATGTTATACATAAGAGATCCTCATGAGTTTAGTCCAAATTATTAGAGAATTTATAAGATTCGGTGGGCTGTCAGGCATCAACTGTAGTAAATCAGGCATCTTTCCTCTCACACTCATCTTTCCTCTCACACCCAGCACTAAAACATTCACACCAGACTTTCCCCTTACATGGTGCAACGGCTCCTTTTCCTTGAAATTTCTAGGGATATGGATCAAGCAAGATCAACATACCATTATCAGAGAAAATTATGGAGTGACCGTATCCCAGTTAGAAGCCAAAATAACTAGATGCTTTAAGCTGCCGCTATCCATGGCAGGGCGCATCACACTGTTTAAAATGGTAGTGCTGTTTAAACTACTATATTATTTTGTTAATATTCCCAGCGAGCTTACTGAATCATTCTTCCAGACGTTACGGTCTCTGATTATTAGGCTGGTATGGGCAGCAAACAACGAGCTTAAATGCGAAACACTAACGCTACCATATTGCTAAGAGGGATTTGCAGCAAAAGACCTTGAGCTGCATTATTTATGCACACTGTCACAAATCATCTGCTACTGGTACCACACCCCAACCCAATACTACATGTAGCAGTCGAAAAAATAATGCAGACCCCATCACGCTCCAACCACTCATCTGTCAACGCGCTCATAACCAACAGGCTGAAGTAACCACCAATAATTGCACAAAGCTGGAATGGGATAGAGTGAAGAGCAGGGCAAGCCTCAATTTAATGCACATCCCTACTATTTTTTTAATTGGCACCCTGGCCTACCACTGACTGGCGAAGATAAGGCTGCAATACAACTTCCACATCTTTAACATTGCAAAGTGGGGAGGCCTATATTGGGATGATGAGTTTATTGGCACTGATACGTTTACAAACAATCCCACCGACACTTAGTTAGATATACTTTTATGCCACAGGCTACAGGTACCCGGTAAAGCGATTACTCCTCTTTTTCCCACCTGGAAATCCTAATCTCGACCTAAACGCCTAAGCAGCTGGTGGCGATCCTATATAGCTCTACTCACTTGCAAACCCCTATTCACATTCCAAGCTTGAGAAACAAATGGAATGGAGAGCTGCAGATTCCGTTGTCAGACAAGTAAAGGGAATATTCCTGCTCACGAACCAAAGCCCTCTCACCTCGCAGGGGACTTCGCATTATTCACTTCCGCTCTCTTCACAGGATATATCACACATCATAAAGTCTTCGGAGGTCCTGCCTCAAACCTAACTCCGAATGCCTAGGATGTGGCGCCCAGGAGTGGGGATTTTTAAACTTAGCATGGGGATGCCACCAGATACATCGCTGTCACTATTGGCTGGAGGTAGGTAGCACTAGCTCTAAAATGACTGATACACCTATTGAACTGGAGCCAAAATTAGCTCTCCTGAGTAGGTGAAACTCATACTAACAGCACCCAGGAAGTCTGTGGATTTGGCCCTACTCCTAGCCAAAATGCAGATGGTAAAACATTGGGGCAGTGGCTGGATGCCCACTAACAAACTATGGCTATGGGACCTCACATACTGTGATGAACAACTAGAGCTACACCAGAGATGCAACCTGCAGCCTCCCGTCCTCAAGATATCTGGGTGCCGCTACGTACATATTTATTGTGTCATACGCCAGCCAATGACAAGACAGTGACTGACAAATGGCACTTGAACATTTTATGGGTACATGCTTACTGTACTCAGACTGGGTGGTTGCCTCCTTGGTCTTCTTGCTTATGGATGAAATGCTCTGGAAATGTTACATATGAGGTGCATATGACTGAGTGGGATTGCGATCCTCATTTGTTAACATATCAATCTGTAACTTTGGTATTATATGTCACTCAAACATCATTGATCATCCTGTCATGATGTAAAATGTGAGTGCATTTTTATTAACTGGCATTGTTCATACATTGAGAAAACATTTAGAAAATTGCTAAATATTTTTTAAAAAAAAAGAAATAAAGGTGCTTGTCAAATCTGTGAGAATGCTTATCGGAACTGTGTCGCGCTTGAGGTCCAAGTTCTTGCTGCATGGCAGGAGCCCATCTAGTAGTCTTTTCCTTCAGGCACTTCTTAGTTTCAGACCTGGCAGTGTCATGGCTACATGTGTTCCCCACCTTAGAGTTTGATATTGTGTGCCAGTTTGAATGGTGTGTTGAAGACAACAGCCTTGAAGATGAAGGCGCAAATTGTGATTGTGATGTAGGCAGATAAAAGGAGCAAGAACAATTCCTAAAACATGGCCGTGAGCTGGTTGTATTTCTTAGACATGCAGCTGTATGGAAGAGGATTGTTAGGGGTGTGAGGCTAATAACTAGGATACTGGTGAACAAGGAATTACAGTTTTTGAGATATGTCTCAATGGACGCTTGAGCTGTAGTTCTGAACCTGGGCTCTGGGATGTATGACTTGCTTCTGCAAAAGGGAGAATGGGTGCCTGACTGGATGAGTACTCAGTGCTGTGGGTCCTGAAGTTGAGGCTCCTCTCAACATGGAATCCAAGAGAGTTGAGGCTATTTAAAAGTTGAGGGATGCATCTGTTTAAGTCCATTGCAGCAAGCAATACTTGCAAATAAGCTTGTCTCTTCTCATTGGTGTTCAAGACAAACAGCACAGTGGTTTCAGATTCAGGTCAGACTTCGACATCTGTGCTTGTATGATGGAGTCTCAGTTCCTCAGACTCTCAGTATTGGTCTGAGTGAAATATATTAGAAGAGCTCCAGGTCACCCGTGTAGTGGTAGATCTTCATGTTCTTGTTCGTTAAGAGTACACAAAGAAGTTCCTTCTAAAGCTTGTAGATGATTGACAAGATAGACGTATAGGCTACCTCATTTTGAAAGTCTCTCTCTGCAGATGTAGAATCTCATACTACCCTCTTCTCCTTTAAGAGATTTCTAAACACCCATCGCTTCAGGCTATTTCTCATCTAGGTCTCTTTGCTCAAATATAATCTCTCTGTTTGACTCTTTATTATGGAGTCATAGTATTACTTATTTGTTTCTTGTAATGTCATTAGATCCCTAACTTCGTGGTTCTATGTAAGGTGAGCTAATACTGTAAGGAGCAGCAGCCCTATACAAAAACAATTGTTAATAGAGCCTTGGAGTACAATGTAAGTCACGGAAATGTGCCATAAACTTGAGGTGTTCATTTGCATGTCTGTAGTAGATGAACCAATGCAGGATGATGTTGTAAAAAAAACATTAGTGAAGAGACTTATCTTGAGTAGGGCTTAATGGGTAACCTTATCAAAAGCGAAAGAAAGGTCAAGAAATACGAGGAGGCCAGGGTTGCCATTATCAGTAACAAGAAAGGCATAGTCAACCACTTGGATGGTTAACCTTTCCTGGCTGAACTGTGGCCTGAATTTTGACTGGGTGCCCAGTGGGGGTTGTTAGTCTTGATTCCTTTGTGTAGCTGGTTCACGGCTGACTTCTAGATGATTTTGTCTAAGAGGTGGGTAATAGAATGTTATTTGGTGAGGTCTTTCCTACTCCTTAACCTTGGAAGGATTTGTCAGTGCTAAGAGTGTTGGAGAGTATGCTTTGTGTGAGAATGGCACATATAGTGTTTAGCAGTGCTTTAAGTGCTTCCCCAAATGATGGAGTTCACTATTTATTGTATGGTGTGGCCTTAAGAGAGTAAAGGTTTGCAAAGCTGTTGATGGTGAGCAGGGTAAAGTGTTTTTACTTGGGTGTGGTGCAAGGTTTAATGGGGGATGATTGTTGATATCGCAGCAACATTGATGTGATTCTAAATCTCATCTACGTTGGTGATCTGGTTTGGGGATGATGCAGTGCTTGATGGCTTTGAAGAGTACTCCGATTTTCTGTGTAGTTTTGTTGATGGTTTTGGCGTAGTTACTTGCTTTTGTCTTGATGATGAGTTTTCTGCATGTTATGTGGAGTATTGCAGTGGCATTTTTGGAAATGAAGTATGTAACAAGTAGTAATCAGCCGATAATGGGTAAAGTAAGTGGTACTTTATTATATGCATCTCATCCATCAAATACCAGTGGCAGCTGAACCACCTGGCACTCCAGTCACATTCTCATATTCCATGTTCTACGTGACATCACATAGGACCCAGCTGCAGAAGTATCAACAGCTAGATATTACACTTCTCCTCTATTCAACAAATTACCTTTTTTAACTAAACATTAAACACTACCTGCTAGTTTACAATAGACCATAGGCATTGAGCATGGTGTTGAAATGTTATCACTTTTCTTGCATTGCACACAGTCCCTGACCACCTGTTCAATGCATTTATTTATCAATGACTGCCCACCAAGAATTTGCCCTCAATCTTTCCTTTGATTTGACAATTCCCATGTGACCCTGATGGGCATCATCTATTAGCTTACATCTCGACCTAGTAGGAGGGATTAATTTTGTCCCTCTCAACAACATGCCTCTATAAACCGCCAGTTCATTAGAAATTACCAACCATGGCTTTGACAAAGTTTTCATCTGAACCTGCCCAGATTGTATCTTTTGCATTACTTCCATCAATTCCTCATCTTTCAATGTTTATTCCTTCCACTCTTCTTCTGTTAGAACCCCTAGTGTAGCTTCACACACATCTATACTGTCCTCCTGAACTTCTTCAACTAGTTCCTTTTCATTCTTTCCTCAAACCAGTCTGGATACGCAATCTGCTGATAGATTTGACACTCCAGGTTAATGTTCCACCATGAAATTAAAATCCGTTAAGGCAACAACCCACATCCTGATCCTTGAAGAAATAAAATCCAGCTCTTTTTAAAAAACAAATCTCCTTCAACGGTTTGTGATCAGTACATACCTTAAAACAAGTTCCCAAGATGAAATTACAAAATGTATTTAATGCCCAGTAAATTGCCAAGGCCTCTCCCTCCACTGCTGAATAATTCAACTCAGCCCCTCATAAACTCCTGGAAGCACAAGCATAAAGTTGCTCTTCTCAATTCCTTTTTTGTTTTAATATCGTCCCCAAACCTTTGGAACTAGCATCAGTAACTGTCACAGTTTCATCACACAGAATGAAAGCCTGCAAGTTTGGTGCATTCTGTAGCTCATTGTTTAATGCCTCAAGTTTGTGTTGTCACTCTATAGACCATTTAAACTACTTGTTTTTTCCTAACAACAGTCTCATTTTGTTTGACCTTTTAGCCAAATTGTCAATAAATTTGCCATAATATTCCACAATTCCAAGACATGAAACTACCTCCTCTTTTGTACATGGTGTAACCAATTTTGAAATGGTGTTACTAATTCTTTTGTTGGATGCAACCCCTACCAGAAATCAAATTTCCCAAATAATTAACTTCCTGTACAGCAAATTTGCACTTTTCTTTCTTTAGCATTAATCCATCATCCATCAACTTCTTTAACATCATCCTTACTCTTGAGTTATGCTCAGAAAGAGTATTGCCAAATATCAAGAGATCATCTTGATAGCATTTAACTCATTTCACCCTTTTGAGAACCAAAGCCATAGCCCTCTGAAAAACAGAGGCTGCCTATACAAGTCCAAAAGGCATCCTTTTAAACTGGAAAGCACTGGTGGGAGTTATAAAAGCAGTAAGTTATTGCGAATTCTCAACTAATTGCACCTGGTGATACGCTTGTGTGAGGTCAAGCGTTGTGAAAAATGTTGCTCCTGCCAAAGACGATACTATTTCATCTACATTAGGTAGTAGAAATCTATCCACAACTACCACCCTATTAAGTGCCTTGAGGTCCACGCACAGCCTAATGTCTCCGTTGGCCTTCTTGGCCACAACAATCAGAGCCAACCACTCAGCGGCTTCCACAGGTGTAATTATCTTCTGACTGATTAAGTTCTCCAACTCTTGCTCCACTTTGTCTTGTAACGGCACCGGAACTCTCCATACTTTGGCCGCCATTGGCACTGCTCCCTGTTTTAACTTTATACCATGTTTATAGCCTTTCAACCATGCCAATTCCTCTTTAAATAGTAAGGGAGTATCAGACACAAATTCACTAGAACATGACTCAACCTCTTGTACTTGTACCTGAGGTTCTGCATTAGGATTCAAAGTCACACCCAGCAGGTGTTGATGCGGCCAGCCAAACAAACCTCTCTTTGATGCAGAAATCTTGCCAATCATATATTTCATACTGAATTCAACACACACGTTGAAATAACTTAACATACTTATCAGCTGTTCCCCATAACCACCAGGCTGCACATCCTTGGCCTGCAATTTATTTTTCCCTTGAAACCAATGAGCATACATGTTCCTGGTGATAATAGTTAGGTGTGAACATGAGTCGAATTTCATCTTCAAATCAACACCATCAATTTTTACAAAACCACTAGGATGCTCTTGACCTGTTCCTTCTATTTGAGATACAATGTGCTGAGTAATCTCTTTCATCTCCTTATTCTTTTCTTTTCTTTCTTTATTTCTACAACGTTTTTGATAATGCCCCTTCTTACCACAACCATGACAGGTCACACCTCGAGCCATACATGTTCTTTTATTTGCTGTGACCACTCCTCCCACAACAGTAGCATTCCCCTGTAAATCTCATGCTGTCTTCTCTCACTGCCTCCTTTGATACCTCTTTATTATTTTTTATGATGCATACAGTGTCCTTACACTTTTCAGATCCTGAGTTTGTTTTTCTTTTTGCACATTTAAACTCTGATACACATTTAATCATATGTTCCCCCCTTTTCGCCATCAAAATTACTTCCTCCGATGGTGGCTCATCTTTTAGCCACAATTCTTCCCAAATCTTGTCATCTCTGCATCTTAAAACAAACGAATCCCTTATCCGTTCTTATGTGAACCCTCCAAATTTGCAAGTAGACACACATTTCCTTAGACTCGTAATATAGTCTTCAACTGTTTCTTCTGTACCTTGTTCTTAGAGACCAAAATGATGCCGTTCCATGATGGTACTGACACGAGGTAAGTAATGACGGTCAAGCTTCAAAACGCATGTTTCAAGTTCATTTAGCCCTCTCTGTTCTTCCACATTCAACTCCGGTAAATTTTCTAAAAAAACCCTTGCTCTCCCCACCAAGACAGTGCATCAATAAAGAATAGTTGCGTTCAGAACTTAAACTAGTTCCACACACTCTTGCATAATGCCCAAAGGTGTTCTTCCATTTGCTCCATTTTACAGCTGGTTCTCCAGGGCTACTCAAGAAAAATGGTGGTGGAGTCACATTGTGCAGTTTGCTTAATATGTTCTAAAATGTTATATAGACTAAGAGTACCCACAGCACTTTG
The DNA here is from genome assembly GCA_963921515.1 of Calotriton arnoldi. Classification (NCBI taxonomy): domain Eukaryota; kingdom Metazoa; phylum Chordata; class Amphibia; order Caudata; family Salamandridae; genus Calotriton; species Calotriton arnoldi. The sequence continues at coordinate 1,197,014 of CAWUFW010005668.1, forward strand.
TATTCCACTTAAAAATACTCTTAATATATGAACAGGCAAAGTATACCTATAGTATCCTTTAAAACCCTCATCGTCTACACACCATTACTATCCTCACTGAAAAAGTGGTTAGAAAACACTCTTTTCCTTTTTATTTTTCCCCCAAAAACCCTGGTGAACCCTGTAAAATTTCCCTACCCTTCTTCAGAGAAACCCATGTGTGCCTGTCACCGTGCCAGGCATAGAACACTCTTGCAGTGCATAAATGTTCTCTGCTCTGAACACCCTGCTGTTTGTCCAATTTTAGGAATGCCCAAAAATATTGGTGGCGTGCCTATTTCCACAGCAGGCACTCATGTGTCTTTTTTTCCCTCAAAGTAGCAGCATATAACACAGCAGATGTAGCACAGGCACTAATAATCAATTCGGTGTGCCTATCACCGCAGCAGGCACAGGTGTTCTTATCACTGCTGATGCACTAGAGGCTGACAGACTTTGAAACTGGACCGCAGAAATGATTGGAGCTGAGTTCACATGTTGCACAAAAAGATCCACACTCTTTAACTGCTGGAGCGCTTCATTAATAGCTCCAGTACTCCTTTAATATGCGGACGGGGATGCCATTGAACTCTGCGTGAAATGCCAAATCAATTCCAAAGGCTGACAATGGAGCTCACCTTCCTAAAATGGCCGTCTGAAGTCACTCTATTCCTCAGAACCGTCTTGCCAATTCACGTAAGATGGCGGCCGCACGCATAAAACAGTGCATGCGTAAGCACTCCTCTCCTACCAGGTTCAGTACAAACTCCTGCCCAAAGCACTAAAGTGGCCGCACAAACGTCACAGTGTGTGCTTTCAACAGAACACCTCCTCCTGTCTCTCAGCCCCAACTCCCACAATACACAGTGCCTTAAGTACTCCCAATCATCTGTACTGCAGAAGTGCGTTTTCTCTCACTGCCACTCCTATTAACAGCAGAACAGTCACAGCTCATGGCAGAATTCGTCTCTGCAATCCAAATTTCTCCTGATTTGAATTCCTCACCACACCAACTTATCATTGTTGCTCTGGCTCTCAGATCGCCCTTCACCTGCTTACCGATGTGATGTTGACGTGCTTCTATTACCAATCCCGCACTTGTCGCCAGTGTAAAAAGTGGTAAAGCTCGTAATCAGCCGATAATGGGTAAAGTAAGTGATACTTTATTATAAGCACCTCATCCATTAAATACCAGTAGCAACTGAACCAACTGGCACTCCAGTCACATTCCCACATTCCATGTTCTTTGTGACATCACCTAGTACCCAGCTGCAGAAGCATCTACAGCAAGCTATTGCGAAGGACATACTTAGATACATCTTCTTCAAAGGACAGGGGGCAAGTTATTAGAATGATTTTCTCTCTCTCTTATTGATCTTACAAAATGAATACAGCAACTGGGTCTCATAGGCACCTTTAGACCTATTTCCAGACTTTGTAGTTAAAGTCTACAGGCCACTTGGCCCTAACATTATACAATTAATCTACTCCTTTCTTGTTACCAGCATTATGGCAAGACAGCTTGAATGGGAAATAATCCCTACTCTGTTTAAGACCCTAAGCCAAAAGCCATTGCTTTTGAAAGATTTCTCTTCATCCATTTTTAGCTAGGACCCTGATCTTGGTGGGCCGAACCAAGTCTTTATAGTGACAAGAAGCAGGTTTGTTCATTGACAGCACTTATTTTAATGATCGAGAGGTACTGATCTAGTCGAGTGGGCAAATGGGAAGAGAGATATTTATTATAAGGATGGGACAATCCACATCATAAATCCTGTTAGATCCTCTTAGGTCCTTAGATCTCTTTGATACTGGGTCTGCTCTTATTGTTCTCCACTCGCTGTGATGAGAACAAGGCCTGGCTGACACAGTATGAGGCTGAGCAACTTTCTTACCATTCAGTTGTAGATAGCAAGTAAAAACTGACGTATGCATCTTTTATAGTGGAGTGTAAATTCAATGTATGTATCTCAACCATTTAAAAATTATAAGCGACTAGCTGATCGAAAACCCAGGCTGTTGATACCGATATAATGCCTACGACGTGCCAATTTTACTTGATTTGAAGAAAACAGGCATACAAGTCTTGTAGCAAAGGATTGTTTTTATCAGGACCAGATCTAGGTATTGGATTAAAAATTCAGCTCCACTTTCTTCTGCCAGATTCTCATGCCCTTCTCTCTGCTCCTATACCAAATACGAGACACCTTACTCAACAGCAATCTATATTTTTTCCTGCGATCAAAGTTATCAAATCTATCAGTTCTGTTTCAATTGATTATCCATGCCCACTCTCATTCTCAAGAGAAGGCTCAGGACACTCTGGAAGAGGTTTTAAAGCCAGCCCTGGAGTCCAACCTTGTCTAGAGGGATTTTGGAGGAGAGAAGAATGTTTTTGTTTTTTTAAATATAGCTGCTGATGAGTATCACGCTTTGTCATGGGTGGTAAGCACTATATAAATGCAGTAACAATACAGTCTTTCTAGAGCACCAAATCATATATGACTCCATAAGATAATTGTGTGTCACCTACTCTCCAGCTAGCACATCCAGCCCAAAAGCACCCTATTGCTGTCCACTCCACCTGTGGTTCCCCCTGTGACCCAAAAATGTCAGTTAATCCCAGTTTGCCCTTTAGACCAGACTGTCCGTGCCTGGCATCGAGTGTTTACCTGGGAGGGCAGGGCGCCGGCTTTGTTAGTGGAGGCCGGTTTTGAAGCAGGGCTATCAGTTTATAAAAGCACTGCAAAGTTCCTTGAATATTCAGCACTTTTTGGGCAACAATGAAAGTGTCAAGTTACCTCTGGTGATTAATGTACCTGCTGAAGGATATCAGAGTTTTGTCTAGTGGCAGGTTTGCCTGCTGCAAAGAACATGTACCATGCATATCAAAAAATAATATTTTATGTGCATAGCTCAGTGGGTTACTGTTTTTGTCACTGAGATTATTTTGTTACTGTGCACTTAATAAGTTACAGACACAATCTAGCACAGTGAGCTATGAACTGACATCAAAGAGCTGCATGCAAACTGCATGGTACAGTTTAGAAAGTTATGTTTTTTTCCCCAGTCCTTCATTATCCTGATGTTGCTAAAAAAGGTCTGTTTGTGTAGAATACATTCTTATTATTGAAGTCAACCCTAACCACTGTGTTGTGTTCTGAATCCTGAGTTTGTGTTTCTCCAGACCAAGCACTACCAGTATGGATGGCATGTGAATCCTACACCTTGTATTCCCCTATGCCTTATGTAACATTTTCTATACACTGATTTACACTTGTATGATTCATTGTCTTTGTATGTGTATGCGTTGTAAAGTGCTCCAGCACACTACACTGCTATGAGAGGCGCTATAGAACAAATGAAATGCATGTGAGAGAGTGGCTATGGAGAGAAGAGCAGCACTGTGGGAGGGTGATAGTGAGAGAATCCTTGGAGAAATCGTGTTGCAGAATGCACAATTTTTTCCCAAATGTTCTTGGAGGAGAACTCACCCAAAACCCCCCTTTGTAGTGGCCAGGCTCACTCTCTGCACCTTCTATGCACTGTATGGGGGCTGGTCTGACAAAATTTGCCAGGGCTGCTTTGGGTTCCCAGTCCGGCCCTGCTTGCACATCTACACTAAGCTTAGACTAGCTAAAAAAGACTAGTGAGCGCACTGCAAGAGAATTCGGCTTGCTGTTGTCTTGAAACGCAGAGCCCTTGCCTCTAAGAACAGAAGTATATAAACTGGTATTTTATCCACAGAAGGGTGTTTCATAAGTTGACCGGGATATCTACATGCATGGTTTCTGATCCCGTGTGTGGCCAGTTCAAGATACTAAACAGCCGAGGCCCGTGCAGGTGAGAGCGGTGGGGCCAAGTTGGGAGGGGGGGGGGAGGGAATTCGACAGACGACAACGCGTGAAAATTAAATACATAAATAATTTTCCCTCGTTGTCGTCTGTCGAAATCAGACTTTCACGTCCGTATTAATGTCTCGTTCTGAAAGTGTTCCTGGGGAGATAGTGGTAGCACTGGACCATGCCCAGAAGATCCCACCCCATATTGTTTTCACTTTTAATTAAGATACGTCTCCCCTAGATAAACACTATTTACTATCAGAAGGATGACCCTCTATTAGACGTCCAAGCCCCAGCAAACAGGAAGGAGGCTGGAGAAAGGAAGAGGTAAAGTGGGAATCTTGAAGCAGGATCCCTTGGTCTCCCAAAGGGAGTCAGGTCCAGGCAGCAAGATATTGCTGATGGAGAGTTTAAATAGCTAGTTTGTCTGCACAGCAATTACTTGGGAGATATCAACCACCTTCTGGCGTGTGGGGTGATGGAACAATGTTGCAAAAGAGGGTGAGCATTTTAGCCAACATAGGTCACTTAAGGGTACCAAAGAAAATATTTACATGTGCCAAATTGAAGTTTGCAAGTGTTTATTAATGAAAAAATAAAGTCTGTGAATCATAGAGCTGGGCGACAAGGAGATTCCCTAGCACTCTCTCAGCATAATAGCTATCCAAGTAGAGACAAAACACAAATAGGTTTGCTTTCATTCATAGGTTCTCCAATCGAGATCATGAGATGAGACCAAAACAAAGACGTTGCAGAGGTGCGCAGTCGGAAGTCATGGGACAGTGTACAAACTGCCCTCAAACTGATACAGAAATGGAAACTTTCAGCACTGAGTAAGCTATTGAAAAATGTATCACTTGCAATGCCAAGCGAAACTATAAATGTCTGAGACGAGCCCAGACTTGGGAGCTTTGTTAGCATTGAGCAGAAAGATGGTTGCCACTGTTACAGTAATGATAAGGCAATATTTTTAAATTCACAGGGGCATATTTACATGCCCTTTGCGTCACAAGTGTGTCACTTCTTTTGACGCAGCGCAGTGTGGTGCTCTATATTTACAAGGCCACGTAAAGCCACCCTGCGTAGTTTTTTGTGGCCTTGTAAATACAGCCCCTTTTCACTCAGCACTTTGAGTGAAAGGGGTGTTCCATGGGTGCTGCTCTAGGTGTTCCCACGCAACACCCATGGATTCTGCCGTATTCCCAGATTTACAACATTTCATAAACCGAGGAATGCATTAGAATCCTCCAGGGGAGGCGTAAGGAGGCGCAACGAGGAGAAATACTTATATTTCTCCATGATTTTCCTCTTTCTATGCGTGCTGCATTCTGCAGCACATATAGAAAGAGGAAAATACCTCATATGATTGTTTTTGTGCAGGAAGGTGTCCCTTCCTGCACAAAAACAATCTCCCCTAAAACGCAGACAGCCTGCGTTGGCGTATGGCAGCCAATTGTGCCCGAGCACAGGGGAAAGCACAGGGATGTGACATTTCGTTGTATATATGACGCATCCCTGAGCGCGACACAGCCAAATGGCTTGCGGTGCCGCGCTGCATAACTTTCTTGTACATAAGTTCCACAGTTGCTTGGAATCGCTACCATTCCAATAGCCAAATTTGATAAACCAAGCTTCTACAACTCTAAGCTTGCACCATTTGGAGCTATATTGCTTACCCACAATAGCTTTTCCTGCTGACGACTGGATTAGTGTTGTAAGGCAGTCTGCATACACTCTGGACACAGGGGAGTGCCCTGATTCACACCTTAAGCTGTCCTGTGTGAGCTTTACTCTTGTGCCTAAAAGCTCTGTGGGAATAAGATTCTTCCGTGGTCCCATTAAGAGTGTAGGCCTTGTTGATTGTGATAACTATCACACGGATAAAAATCAGACACTGAGGTGTTTGGAATATCTTGGATGCTAGAATTATCACCTAGTCTGATTTTTTTAGGAATAACTTGTGAATATTGCTGTTTACCAAACCATAATTGCATGTCCTGGTAAAATCTAGTCATTTTTCCTCTGTTAAATTCCAGCATGTTTGACCTGCCAAAGTTTAATGAAGGGTAAGAACTTTATCGCACCTGGTAATTACGGGCTTCCATAAACATTGCACGAATGATAACTGCTGTTTGTGCAGGGATCACAATTTAATGGGCCATCTGTAATCAGGCCCTGTGGGGCTTGACTCCTTGGCGAAGGGAGTTAAAGAGTGTTTTGAGGGCAGCAGCGGTCCGTGCAGGTAAGTGCGATGGGGCGGGGAGGGAGAGGGGGAAGTTGACAGATGATGGAATAGGGGAAATTAAATAAATAAATCATATTCCGCCGTCCGTCGACATCCCACCGCCCGCCCCCACTCACCACCCCACTGCGCTTACCTGCACGGACCGCTGCTGTTTGAGGGAAGCCCAGCACCAGCAGGGGAGCTACTCAGTGATTTCCTTTGACAAGAAGCCAAATTCTGAGTCACTGTGTGCTCCCTAGTATGAGTGTGGCATACTAGTTGATGCTATACAATGTGGGGAAGGAGGCCTGCTGGCAGGCCAATCAGAACACGAGATAGTCAAAGTCAATAGAATGACAGGCTTGAAAGCCTTGAAAGACTTGTCTCAAAAGAAGCAGCCCTGGGTTCTCTTTATTGTATCTTTTAACGTGATCGTGGCTGTTCTTGTTTAGCTGTAACTCTCTCAGCGTCTATGGTGGAGTTACGCCTTTGGATTTGGTTCTGGCCAAATCGAAAGGCCTAGTCAGTGAGGCAAATTTTCCACAGAGAAGCCCATTATGTCCCTCTTTTTATGAATCCCTGGGTTTGGGCAAAGCGTATCTTAAACTTCAGGCTAGTTTGGGATTACTCCTCTGCCTGTTCTTACAATTGATGCTTAGAGAAATATGCACACAGTGACGTATACTGTTAATCTCATAGGCACACTCAGATGCACATGCATGCAGTCACCTACACATCTATGTTTAAACAAGCATAGAGTCAGGCACACACTACTTTGCATCTATTGGATCAGAGGAGTGGTTACATTTATAGGAGTGACTTTCAGTCCCTGTCAAGTAGGAGCAGTACTTGGTGTGCTGTTGTGTATTTATTGACTCATATTTATGAAGGACAGGCAGGTTTTAGTCCTTTGTTTATGTCCATGCATTTGGGCTGAGTGCACAGCCTCTGTCTGGGGGGCCTGTAAACACATGAGCATAATCTAAGCTAGGCAAGCCCTCCAAGAAAGATTTAGGGACAGACAGTGGAAGGGAATAGGGCCAAATGCTGAAATCACCCAGTATTTTTAGGGAGGTCAATTCCACTGTATAGGGTGCGGTTAAGGCCCCGATTATGAGTGCCCCAGAATGGAAGAAAGTATTTAGCTCACCACACTTATTAGGACTTATCTGCCCCTCGTGAGAGGGTGCCTACGTTGAAGATGTGTGAAATAAAAGAGGCGTCATAAGGTGGAGGGCGAGAACCAACAGAGTTCGTAGTGTCCTAAATGTGGTGGCACATTAGCAGCAGGTCGATTTATCTAAAGCAACGGGTGATTGAGAAGATACTCTGTAACTTACTGCCAACCACCGAAGTGTCCTCGCTGACAGGTAGGCAGACATCTGATAACCACGATTTAGCTTCAAAGAGTATATGTGAAGTTCAAAACCGTTGTACTGTGCACGTGACAGGCTGATAATTGTCGCTGTGGGAAGGAAATGCTTGACTGTAAACTTTCTTCTAACATCCTGGAAAGGGCGATGGGGAAGGCGAGACGAAATCTCAACGAAGATGCCACTGAATTTCAACAGGCGTTGCCTCTCCATGGTGTCTATTGGAATAATAGTGGACCAGAGATGGCACCTTCCACCTCAGATTTATCACCATCAATTAGGGTCAGACTGGCATAGAAAATAGGCCCATGCACCAAAATAAGAGTGGCCCGCATTAGCGACTTACATAACTAAAACGTGACCCACGTTTGCAAAGTGGGGCACTTATAAACGTGTAAAGACATGCTGTATACGTGTTTTGCAAGGTTCAATCAATCAGGGTTGGTAAAGCGCAATTACTCACCCGTGAGGGTCTCAACTCTCAAGGCACTGGGCGGGAGGTAGGGCTGGCTCTGTTGAGTGCTGGGGTCACCCGAAAAGCCAGGTCTTGATGTCCTTCCAGGTACACTGCATGCATTTGTGCTTGCTGCAGGAAATGTTTGTGATACTATCACATAAATCAACAGTAAAAACCGGGCCCCCAGACCATAAAACAAGCCCACACGCTGACCCCTAATGGGCACCATCCGCTGCCACTGTCCCCTGCTACATATAGTTTCAGATGGGCTTCGATTTTGCATACCAAAGTCACACCCCCCACATTGGGTCCCATCCTAAAAAGGCTAGGGGTTTAAAGCACCTATGTGGCATGGAAACGCTGAAGATGGAGAGGCAAATGGTTAACTCCTCCCAGAGTGACATAACTGTGGAAGCAGAACTCAAAACCCCAAATTTTAATGCACCCCAAAATTTAGATAGCCCCATAATCTACATCTGGTGATTCTGTTCCAACACCCTTGATCTTGCGATAAGAGACACCACCCTCCTCAACATTTGGCCCAGCATAGAATTAGCAGAGTAAATTATAACTAGGATCACTCAATAATTAAGTTTCAGATCAAGAGTATACTTAAAGGATTCTATTAGAAAATCTCCTAATCAGGCGGTACAGAATAAAGACATAAATGCAAAGTACATATTCAGAAATCAGAATAATTCTATGTTCCAAGTAAACAGCAAAATCAATAGACAAACGGACAATATCCCCAGAGGAAAATCAAAAATCTCTAAGTTATAATAGTCAGTATCACAAAGGAAACCGACAGTATCTCTGGTAGAAAAAGGAAGGTCCCTAATAAATCAGAAAGAGTCACTGGAGGAATTCAAAAAGTCTCTGGCTCACCCTTAAATCCAGGGTTTTATATACACATTCGATACACATTCGTAGCATTAATAATGAGCAAAAACTGTAAATTCACAGTGGTATGACTAGTGATAAGACATCTGGAACAAATCAGAGGTTGACACATATAAACAAAAAACACATAGCAACAACCCATTTTTACACAAGTCTCCAGTAGCTTCTACACTTTTGCTGTCCGGAGATGCAGATCATTATGAAACATTTTAGTAGACAAAAACTCTATTTTATATATTTCAATGTTTTCTACCAGGCCAACACCAAGAAGCTATAGCGGAAGTACCTAGAAGTTGTTGCTTTCAGAACATGAAGAAAGTTTCATTCACAATACATGCACTGGAAGGAAAATAAATAGCTATGTCACAATATACTGTGCTCTGCGAAGACTGCAGAGACTGAGGGGAGAGATGACACGCAGGGGGACCATGATTGATAGGGGGACTGATTAGGAGCAGTTTGAACAGTGCATCAGAACTGCATCCATAATAATAAAAATGTGGCATAACTAAAACACATTATTAAACACACTTCTAAATGCTTCAGCAAACTCATTTTAAATGCAATGGTTATGGCTCGAATTAATCATAAAAATCAGTAATACTCAAAATAATTTGTCACTCAAATCTTTACATTTTAAAAAAAAAACTTCTACAGAACAAAAGCGTTTATGGGATTTACACAAGTTTAAAAGGAGCAGCACATTTTTAAAAGTTTGCCCAGCTGACTGCAACATAATACAGCTGAAGCTGGGATTCTCATAGTGCAAAGAGCCTTTAAAAGGCAGTACAAATGTGTAGATTGCAACACAAACTTTCATTCAAGATTTGTATTCTTTGATCCCATTGTCCTTAGAACTCTGTAGCTAATCCTTCTTTGAGTAAGTATCTGATTTCAAGTTCCAATTTATTAATTCTGGCATGAGTTGCTCAGATTTCCTCTCTGCATGTTTAATCAAATTATTAATCATTGTGAATGAAGTGTTATGGAGGTTCTCTTACCATTCAAGAAGTAAGTCCTCATCCAAATCATCAAATTGTGGAAGTAAGTATGTGTAAGTCCCTTGTCACTTTTTTATTCTCAATATATTTCTTTAATGTAATGCCGTCCCACCACTTGGACAATGGTTTCTTTTTATACCTTTTCAAATCTGATCAATTTATTTTTTAAACCTTCATTTAGTGCTGGTTATCAGATTTGATAATCACAGTTGATTTTGATGTGGAACTGAATAGATCTTTTGCAAGCTCCTCTCTATTATTGCCAAAAGTTGACATCCTTCAGTATACCTAGGGGCAGATTTACAAGCCCCCTGCGCCACCAGTACGTCACTTTTCGTGACGTACTGGTGGCGCAGGGGGCTCCTCGATATTTACAAGGAGAGGAAAAGCCACCATGCGTGACTTTTCCTCTCCTTGTAAATACCGTCCCTTCACACGCAGCACTTTGCGTTGAAGGGGCGTTCCATGGGTGTTGCTGTGGGTGTTCCCACGCAACACCCATGGAACAAGACACATCTCCAGATTTACGAGTAATCGTAACTCTGGAGATGCGTGTGAATGCTACGCCACCCTAGAGGTGGCGTAGCGAGGCGCACCGAGGAGAAATGTTTTCATTTCTCCTCGTTTTCCTCTTTCAATGCGTGCTGCATTCTGCAGCACGCATTGAAAGAGGAAAAGCCTGTACTGATTGTTTTTGTGCAGAAAGGTGCCCCTTCCTGCACAAAAACAATCTCCCCATGGCGCAGGCATCCTTGCACCATGGTGCAAGGGTGCCTGCGCCGGCGCTTGGCAGCTGTTTGTGCGCCAGCGCAGGGAGAGCACAGGAATGCGACATATTCTTGTAAATATGTCGCATTCCTGTGCTCTGAAAGTGCCGCAGCGTGGCGCAGCCAAAGGGCTTGCAGCGCCACGCTGCGGCACTTTCTTGTAGATCTGCCCCCTAGTGTTGGTCAGGTGGAGTGCTGGTGAAACCACTAGTACATTTACAAAGTGTCCAATATAAGGCAGGACAGCTGTAGTGGTTGCCTGCACATCTCATGTGAATATTCTTTGAGTCCAAAAATATCAGGGTTGCCCACCTCCTTTGGCCTTCTCCCCAAGGTACATACACGTAAAATAAGTACAAACATAGATAAGCAACAGACATATTCATTCAAGATATGTGTTTTTTTATTCCATAGGTAACAAAAGTCCATATTCTTATGAAATATTTCAAACGATCCTTTATTCATTGATTTTTTCAAATTATACAGAAACAGACAATGCATTTCGCTCCTAAATACATGGAACTTCATCATTCATCAGGGCTATTTAGCAAAAAACAAATATATATATATATATATATATATACTATATATATATATATATATATATATATATATATATATATACAAACTACTGTGCACCATTTTGATTAAAAACAATAACGTTATTCTATTGTACAAAACTAATATGGATTCAAAATCATACGATTTATGCTGAACCATGTCTATCCCCTGGACCTTATCTATCTCCTATCTAGTTTTGGCTTTAAATTGTAAATATTTATTGTTTTTAATTAGAAATTGATAAATTGGACATTGAAATCAGACTAATAAATTTAAAGGCGGCAACTGCCAAAAATGATAAATTTGGAAACCTCAAATTCAGAAACATCAAAAAATAGTAAAGGAAACTAAATAAGGTATGGAGAGAAGATAGGGACTACCGTGATGGTAGAATATTTACCTTTTCACTGAGATTCGACAACATTGTGCTAGCTCAAAGTGATTAAACTGTCAAAGAGAGAAACAAAACCATTTCAAATGAGGACAGCAGTTCAGATTTATCAGGTGTCTATGTCACCTCTAACATCTCAGGGGTATATTCACAAGAACGTGTGCTAAACATCTCCAAAAAATGTTAACACAACTTTACACATCGCAGCCCATCGCGGGAAAATAACCCTGTGTTAACGTGGAATTCACAACACGGCGGTACCAAGCGATAGTCCACCGAAAACACGGCCAATGTCCGCGATACAACCACCGCGACGGAGATAAAAACACAAACCCCAACGCGGAAAAAGACGCGATGTGCCCAAACGCGATAAGAAAACAGTGCAAACCAGCGAGAGGCCAGCAATACCCACGCGTAATGCGGGAAAAAGCACAAGAACAGCATACGGAAAATGCCACTAAAAAATTAAATCAACTGCGGAGTACCACGGATGCACCCTGACCGACTGCAGAGGACAACATGAACCCCACAATCCCCACAGAGGAACACCCAGGAATACAGGGCTCGTGGAAGGGCAATGAGAAGAGGAAGAGGAAGACTGGGTACAGTCGCCAGGAAAACCCGATTATTGCCACGGATGAGCCAGAACACCACCACCAACTGTACGTCACCTCCAACGTGTCATTGGCAACAAAGAGGCAAAGATGGCACACCACCTCGGACCATGTGAATGCCGTTGCATGGCAGAGAAGGACAATGGAAGAGCACAAGAGGCTCTGGACTGATGTGAATGGCAAAACCAAGCAGAAACTCGCTGCCAACACGAAAGCAGCAACGCACCCCGGAGAAGGGGGGCCAGCAGAACACCAGGAGCTGAATGACATGGAGAAGATGGTGGCCACAGTCACCAGTCGGGAGACGGTGACATGAGTTGGGGATCTGGACACTGCCCAACATGACCCAACACTACATCAACACGGTGCGTAGCGACCTGGGAGTGGGGGGACGGGGGGAGATGGGCACAATGGCACACATGCACAATCAAGCAGGGCACACTGCACACCCACAATGACTCTGGATCATGTCCCTGATCCCACGGGAACACTTCAGCACACACACAAACACCAAGTAGTCCCACGAACACCATGTGCCCAAAGGGGCACCCACCCAACACATCAACATTCACACAACCAACACATGCACACGTGCGAAACACAGCAAACATGCATATATGTCAGCCACACTGACAATGCAAGAGACACCACATGACGAGTAGCTTGGCTGCAGTCCTATCATCATGGCAATGTACATGGCATGACACTGAGGTGGCTGAGTGCGGACAACACCCGAAAATGAGCAGGTCACACTCGGACACAACTACCTGCACAAACAACCCCTGACGTCAACGACACATCTGTGGACAAACCATGCCCAAGAGTCACAACTCGACAAAGAGCACCAGTTACCCAAGTCTGCAACAACATCTCAGCACCGTGGAAGCACAGAACTGACAGGCACACCGCATGAAAGGGATCAGTGGCAGACAAATCAGAGCCGCAGGAGCGAATCACCCACCGTGCAGCATACGCACATAAGTATAAGTGCACCTCGACATTGACAACATCCCGGTACAAACAGCAACACCTCCACAACAGAACACAGGACACAACTGGTGCCGCAAATGTGCACAACATGGCAAATCACATCTGGCACAGCAGGAAACTGTGACACGACAATGTACAAGTACAACCTGTAACCTGCAAATATGTCTTATTCACAAATGCTGTGCTTGTGGACATTTTGTACTGTCCCATCATTGCCAGGGAAGGCCACAATGTGACGTTCTCATGAGAAGAAATTGTTAATGATGGTGTTCCTAAGGGCCATTCCTGCCGCAGCTGCAGTGGGATGTGGGCCACCTGCCCCATCATCCCCATCAACGTCCGGTACTTCTGGAACTGGGATCCATGGGGCATTGGTGCGTACACAGATGTTGTGCAACACACAACATGCAACGATCATCTTGCACACGATGTCCGGGCTGTACAGGAGCTTTCCACCTGTGCCGTCCAGGCACCTGAAACGTGACTTCAACACACCAAATGTGCGTTCCACGATGCCCCTGGTGCGTATGTGGGGCCCATTGTACTGCCTCTGGGCGGGTGTGTTCGGGTCTCGGAGGGGTGTCATCATCCAAGGGCAGAGTGCATATCCTTGATCACCTGGGACAGTGCAGAGAGAAAAGAGTCAATACTTGGTTCGGCATGATGTGATGGCAGGCCCACTAATCCAGTGACGCCTGTGCTGGCTGTGTGTGGGGTGAGTGTAAGCCAGCCCTCAGGGAGTAGCTGGTGTTGGCAACAACTCCAACAGTCATCAGGCACTCAGAAATGCAATGTCAGAACAACAAGGGAGCATGACTTGAGTCGCACATGGTTAGTGGCCCCGGATGCACAGCGGCCGACACGGGCCTACCACCACGGGACGCTGACCTGCGGGAGACTGGGGTAGGGTCATGAGGGCAGAGCAGGGTCTCGTATGTATCATAGGTGCCTTCCGCAGAGTGTCTCGGGGGAGAATGGGAGGTCTACCCCCAGGGCATGATGCAGAGGGCACATGCCAGCTGTGTCCGGCAACATGGCGGATATGAATGCCACAGACTCATGCCAGACACCAAGTCCGTACCTGCCCGTTGCTGATGACAACCCCCAGGCCACAGGCTCAGACACCAACAATGTTTTGCCGGAGGCTGACGGTCACTCACGGCGCACAGGGTTAGTGGCACCACGTGTCGCCGGCTTGCGTTGAACAGGGTTAGTGGCACCACGTGTCGCCGGCTTGCGTTGAACAGGGTTAGTGGCACCACGTGTTGCCGGCTTGCGTTGAACAGGGTTAGTGGCACCACGTGTCGCCGGCTTGCATTGAACAGGGTTAGTGGCACCACGTGTCGCAGGCCTGTGATACGGAATTATGCTTCACTGATCGAAGGGAGTCTGGTGCTGTGGCCGCTGCCACGGACCTGGGCTCACTGCCATTCAAGACTCAGGACACAGTTCCACATGTGGGACCTACTGGGTCGAAGAGGACGCCGGTGGAGTATGTCAATGAGAAAGGAGTAATGTGGGCCAGCGTTGTGGGGGCCAGCGATGGTCTGCGGAGGCTGCAGAGGTCGCGGGACTGGGGCTTGGAGCTTGCACCGGCACGTGGTGGGCCCTCTTTGACACACGCCGGTGTAGGCAGGTGAGCGGAGCCTCGTTGGTGCGCTGGGGCAGGCATGACGGATCTGGGGACCAGCGGCCCAGGGTGCAGCAGGCGCACTGGGACGCAGGCCCCGCTGAGAGGTGCCGCCCTTTCAGACGCATTGTCCATTCTGAATGAGAACCACGCCCAGTGCAACAGGCTTTTTGTTCACACCCCTACGCAGGCCTGGCGTACGCAGGTCCAACCCACTCCACCCGCGCATGCAGGGGGGGACGTAACGTGCGACATTTCCGCGTTCTGCCCCACAGCCTGTGGGGACATGGTAGCGTCCACTGGCCACTACACTCCATGCACCAGCAGTTGATCTCCACATGGCCATTTCCGTGGTTTGCACACTGTGGTGTGTCCGGCACCTCCACGCCACACCTGGCATTGGGTAGGTTCACATTCCTTAGTCACTTTCCGCTCTGGCACATGCCTGCTCCATGCCTCTCCTCACATCCTGCTATTGTGTGTCTGTGGTGCCATGCCATGGCTGGGTTGTGGGCATGGCAAGGCCAAGTTCCCAATGGAGTTGTGTTATCGTGTCTGGTAGGTTGGCATGTTGTGTGGCATGTTGAATGTAGTTGTGCTGCGTGCCTATTGCCAGTGTCGTGAGTTGCATGACTGTGGGCTGGAGGTGTGTGGTGTGTTTATTTTGGACTTACCAACGAGCACTGCATTTCCATGGGTGCCATCCTGGGAGCGCTGGGTGATGATGGACTGTCGGGAGATGTGAGAATCATGCACTCTGCCTGGGGAGTTGGCCACGACATTGTTGAGGAGTCCCGGGCGGTCCACTATTGCCTGCACATTCATGGGATGCGTGTGCTTTCTGTTGTGGTAGTTGTGTGCAGTGTCTGCAGGGGGCACGAGGGGTACATGTGTGGAGTTGATTGGCCCCGACACGTGAGGGAGTCCAGCTATGGCATAGGGGCCTTGCTTGGTCTCCAGCTGCTCCTGCGCAATGTGGGTGAAGTGGAGGTGCTGGGGTACCAGGCTGATGTTGGCATCCAGGACAGGTGTGATGACCTTGGATGGGGCTGGCTGTGTGACTCCTCCGACTCTGGCAGTTGTGGGTTGGATGTTACCAGAGGCCGACATGTGCAGCGCAGCCCGCAGCTTTGTCTGCGGAGGGATGTTGGTTGTCCGCTGGGTTGGTACCGTCAGCAGGTGGGGGATGTGGGTCAGGATGCGGGGGATGGTTGTCCTTTTGGGCCTGTAGTAGGCAATGTCCTCCTCTGGCGTTGGGTCTGGGCGGCAGGTGCGTTTCAGGTGGGTCCGCTGTCTTTGTGTACGCTGCCTCTGTGGTGTTCCCGGGGGGGCGGGACGGGTCCTGGGGGTGGTGGCGGGCCTGGGGTGGGTGGCGGTGGGTGTTGTGGCCCTCATGGGTCTCGGAGCTGCATGATCATTGTCTCCATGGCATCTGTGGGTCTTCAGATGTGGCTCTTGGCTGGGCTCCCTTTCATGCTGCAGGTAGTCGTCCTGCTTAACACCAGCAAAAGGCAGGTGTTAAATCCCTACTGCTACCGCGGCTTATCGTGTGGTTTTGACTCGCATCGCAGATCTGGCAGTTCGTTGTGAAAGTGGTGTTGTGGTTTTTTCGTGTGTTTTTGCACGGGAACGCCTACTCTGCATCTCATTAGGGTTAGTTGGTGGTGTCCACCGTGGAGATAAATTTTGGGGCAGTTATCGCGGGAATACTGGCGATGTCTGCAGTTTGCACCCGCTTGTGAATGGGGTGTTAAATCGATCTCCACTTTTGATGGGTTAAGGTGGAGATAAATCGGCGGTAGGTCCTTGTGAATATGTCCCTCAGACTTTTACGAGCTAAACTATTGAGCAACGCTAATTAAGGTTAAAAAAATTATTCAAAAGATGACGGCTTTTACCCCTGTTGAGCATACACCGACTCTCATTAAATTAAAATGTCGCTACAACCCTTATTTTTATTTTTATTTGCTGATATCTTAATTAAGGTAAACCAGTATTACTTTAATGAGACTGATATTTTAATCAGGAAGTTTTTATTGAAGAATCAGTGTCCTTGTTTTCATCTGATTAATATTCAATGGAGCAAAGATCAGGGGGGATTGGCATTACTGGACTTCCACTTATATTATCAAGCCGCCTATTTAGATTCTGTTTCAGGTTTGTGTAATGAACCACTGTCTTCCGATAACTGTTTTTTATTAGAGCAATGTTAAAAGAGTCAGAGCTTCAACTTTAATTTTTTTTAAACTTAGAAATGTCCTAAAAAACTAGATATAGAACTTTAATAGAAATGACAGTGGGAAATAATTAAATTGGTTTAAAGTATGGGATGCTGGATTGCCAACCTTTTATCTGATTGCAGCACTGTAAAGGTTTGAGGCTGCATTTGTCAGACCATTTAGTCAAGCTATGGAAAAGTCAGATATTTAACATATTAGTGGATTTTAAAATTAATAATACATGTAAGACCTGGGACCAGTTAGTTCTGCAAGGGAATGAGACCAGGTCTGTATCGTGGCTTAGTTTTGCACAAATTTCAAGAATTTTGAGGCACTATGATTCAACCCTAGGGGATTTTACTCATCCATTATCGAGATTACTGATAGGATTTGGTACTTGGTAATACGTGCTGCATCAGAGTCTACTACATGCGCAAATAATTCAATTTTTTTCCTGCAAAATATGTTTTGCAACTGAGGGGCATATTCTCAAGGACTTATCGCCGAATTAGCGGCACTTTATCGCAGCCAAAGTGGCAATAGATTTATCGCCCTATTCACAAGCTGGTGCTA
The DNA here is from genome assembly GCA_963921515.1 of Calotriton arnoldi. Taxonomy (NCBI): domain Eukaryota; kingdom Metazoa; phylum Chordata; class Amphibia; order Caudata; family Salamandridae; genus Calotriton; species Calotriton arnoldi. Next base: position 1,214,574 of record CAWUFW010005668.1, read on the forward strand.
ACAGCCGATATCGCCAGTTTTCCTGCGATAGCAGCCGCAAAAAACATCGCCGCAGATGGCACCGGCAACTAACGCTAATGAGATGCAGAGTAGGCGTTCCCATGCAAAAACCCGCAACAACACCACTTCGCAACATTCTCAACGACCAGCCAGATCGGCGATAAGATCACAAAACATGCGATAAGGCGCGTTAGCAGCAGGGAATTAACACCTGCTCTTACCTGGTATTAAGTCGGACGATAACCTGCACCAGAAATGGGAGCCCAGCCCACAGCCACACCAGAAGAACAACAGATGCCATGGAGCTACTGATCATGCAGCCGGACACCCAAGAGGGCCACAACACCCCCCGCCACCCCCCCCCCCCAGGACCACCCCCCCGGACAAAGATATTTTACATCAACTTTACGAAATCATGAACAAAACAATTCGCCTGATGTCGCACAAGTACAACAATTAACATTCATGTGTGGCAGAAAAAGGATAATCATTCATTCATCTTTGAATTTCCAAACAAATTATTTTATTCAAATTTAACTCAAAACAACTATTCGGAAGAGTCATGGTGGGTCTTCTCTGGACAATCTGTAAGACACAGCCTGCAAGACAAAATTCAAGATAAGAAGGTGTGTCATGCGCTCATCAAAGGACAGAGAGAGAGAGAAAGAGAGAGAGAAAGAAAGGGAGAGAGAGAGAGAGAGTGAGAGTGAAAGAGAGGGAGAGAGAGAAAGAGAGAGAAAGGGGGAGAGAGTGAGAAGGAGAGAGAGAGAGAAACAGAGGAAGAGAGAGAGAGACAGAGAAAGGAAGAGAGGGAGAAGGAGAGAGAGAGAAACAGATGAAGAGAGAGAGAGACAGTGAAAGGAAGAGAGGGAGAGAGAGTGCCGACACTGCGCACCCAGGCCTCACTGCTCACCTGCTGCCACCGGTGTGTCTCCGACCACGTGCCGGTATACAATGCAGTCCACCAGGTCCCTTATCTGAAACAGAGTCCAGATTTATGAATGGCAGAGTTCATATCATTGCACACGCCATCATCGCTTGGCCGCCCCTGCGCACACAGGCTGCTGCACCCCAGCCCCTCCCGCCGCCCAGCGGTGTTTGCCCGCCCCTGCGCAGCCAGGCCTCACTGCTCACCTTCCGCCACCAGCGTGTCTCCAAGAGGGCCCACCACGTGCCGGTGCAAGCTCCAAGCCCGGGGCCCGCGACCTTGGCAGCCTCCACATCATGCAGCCCCGCCCCGCGGGCCACCAGGTCACACACGTGATTCTGGGTCTTGATTTCGCAATGGCAGAGATCATATCAGTGCACACGGCATCATCGCAGGCTGCACACCCGCTCAGCTCTATAGGTACCACTAACTCTGTGAACCGCGAGGCAACGCCACGTGATGGTAGGCCCGCGCTGCCCGCTGGCTCAGGCCTACACTGCGGTCCAGCAGGGCTCACACAAATCCTTACCAGTCTGGACCGCCAGGACGGCGCATCATCTCAGGCTGCACACCCGCTCAGCTCTTAAGGTGCCCCTACCTCAGTGCACCGAAAGTCACCGTCCCGTGGCGGTAGGCCCGTGCCGGCCGCAGTGTATCCGGTGCCACCAACTCTGTGCAAGGCAAGTCATGGACCCTTTATGATTGAGTCTCGTGATATGCCAGGCGGACGCAGCCATGTCACCTCCGGCAGTGGGGAAGAACTGGGACACATAGCGTCGTCGTCCCCCCCTTTATATGTAATCAGAGTGGGCTGGGTCGGCGTACGCCAGGCCAGCATAGGGGTGTGAATAATTATCCCTGGGCTCTGGGCGTGGTTCATTTCTGGTCTGGACAGGAAACCAACTGATGCGTGTGTCTCTGTTGCAGTGTCTGTGCCACACGGCCCGCAATCGACAATGTTGCAATGTTGCATGCAGCCGGAGGGCGGCCACGCACGAAGGGATTGTACAAGGAGCACAAGGCCGCTCGGGCTCTTGGCTCATGCATACCAACTGTTGTGTGTGTATCGCTATTGGTGCACCATAAGCCTAAGGCCTAGCCTCAATTGCAGCGCGAAAGCCACATCACATTCCCAGAATGCAAGCAGTAGTCAGACTAACATTAGGGATGAAAGATCCTTTGTCTCAATACATAAGGTGGAAGGACATCTGCACCTCCGACCTTGGTTTTGCATGCGGCAGGCACCCCCTGAGAGAGATACCATAGCAGATGATGACGACTCCCACACTACGCACAGCGCTAATGAAAGCGCAAACGCATCCACACCCCACACACAGAAGTTCTTGCTCGAGGTACTCTTGCATGGAATGCCCTTGACACTTACGTACACAACAACCCATACGTCCAAACGTTGCACACACATACGACTCATTGCTCCGAGCTGTGGCATATCATCCACATAACTGCCGCAGGTCAGAAGAGTGCCGGTTCTACGAGAGCCACCAACTCAATGGCAGAACATCCCGGGCGCATGCACAACGCCTGTCACGTGGAACTGTACCGTGACCGAATGCTGCCTGTTAGTGTCTGATGCATTGGTCTGCATGTTGTGGCCCTTGTCTTGCCCGTACTGACACGCACATGGCAATAAAGTCTACGCAACTTCACTAGTGTTCAACTGTGATGAGTGTTGATTAGAATGACAAATCGTGTGCCTCAATGAGCATTGTCCATACACAGGGAGGGACTGACTGACGCATTTCAAATTGGGGTGAGTCCCTATTGCCAGCTCCACCTCTGTGAGCCAGACATAGTGGTTGGGATAGTTGCTGATAGACCTGTGCTCTTACGTGTCTTCAGCGATGTGAGTATGGTGTCCATGTTCTTGCCATGTGGATCAATGTGATCCATCACTACAGGCTGTGTCCACCCAGTTGAGTGTGAGTAGGTATGCGAAGAGATGTTCTGTTGTCAAATGTGATGGGGGACACTACTTTAGGCCTGCCAACGACTTTGACATTTCATATCGAGCCCTATTTCTAACATTGTGTGGGGCAAAGTTGAGGAATTGCGCGATTGTTGTTTCAGAGCAATGAGGCCACAGCTAGTGCACACATTCTCAGTCATCTCACTTCCTATGTGTGTCACGGTCAAACATGCGCATTGCTTTCATTTCCCAGGGTGTACTTTTTTGGGCAATCAATGTCCTTACATTCATCCATACTTTCATACTTGATCGATTATGGACATGACACATCTGTGTGAATTTGAATGATTTATTCACATTCGGTGGAGTGTCGGAGCTGGAGCAGTACATGGCCATGCAAACCCCACATTACATTGTAGCCCAGTGGAGGGCCAGCCAGAGTCATTTAGGGATTGACAAGTACATCGGAAGAGGAAGAGTAAAGTCCGCAGTTTGATTGCTGTGTCATTGGTAAGCAAACAAAATATGGCAGTCCATGTCGAGGTCCAAGGTGAGTGTCGCAGAGTGTTTCGGGGGACAGTGGGAGGTGTTGTTACAGGGCATGATGCAGAGGGCAGAACCAAGCTGAAACAGGGCATATGGCGGAGAAGAATGCTACTGGCTCCTTCTTACTACAAAGGTGGAATCACACGCATCTTCGTCCTCTATGTCATCTGTCTGACATGTGGGTGCTGATGTTTGGTCTGCAGCACTGTGTGCCACTGACACATCAGGGGCCGGAGATGTGTGTGTAGAAGTACCAGCAGCATTCATCAATGACTGCCTTAGTGGCAGCAATGCGATGATGAGGATCTGCAGGGCATGAAAGATCCCAACAACTTTTCGCTGGTGTGCATCTGTGGCAGCCATTCTTTCCACATACATCCGCTCCATGTTCTCCATTATCCTCAGCATCTGTGCCAACTCTCGGCTGACATCGCTGAGGCCACTCTGACTAGACAGTTGTTCTCCTCTCAGAGTCATGACTCCAGCGATGTCAGGCATGGATTGTTGGACATCATGGAGCGAACTGTGGGTGTCCGTTAGGGAGTGTAAGTGGTCCCTGATGGGACTTAGACACCCACGTATGTCATCTAGTTTGGCTGCCATGAGGTCGAACCCCACCCGCACCTGTTCAGCCACCTCCTTCTGGCAGTCTAACATTTGGCCTTGGAATGCGATGTGTTCTTCGGTGAGGTGCTGGGGGCCAGCCGTGGTGGTGGGTGCTTCCTGCTGTGTGGTCTGTGCAGGGGGTGGGGTCTCCTCGATGCAGCTGGGCTGCCCTGCTCCTGGAGGTGGGTTGCCGTAGCTGTCCATGAGCTGCTGTAGGGCGTCGGTGTCGAAGGTGTGGAGGTCCTCTTCATCATCACTGATGAGTTGTCTGGTCTGCTCTGCAGGAGGTGTTGATTGTCCCTCTGCAATGTGAAGGGGAGATACATTTTAACATTGTGTTGACATGTATGTTGACGCATTGTTCAAGTTTACATACAAACTGCATGACAATGTACATTGTGACTGTTTGGGAGGAGCTGACTATTTGATGCGGGACAGTGGACATTTGAACTACATCACGGATGTGAGGTTGTACATGTACATTATCATCTCACAGTTTCCTGCTATGCCAGATGTGATTGGCCAGTTTCTACGCACAAGTGGAACCAGTTGTGTCCTCTGTTCTGTAGTGAGAGTGTTGCACTTTGTACCCCATTGTCGTCAATGATGATGTGCTGTTATTGCTATGTGTGTGTGCTGCATTGTGGGAGAGTCGCCCCTGCAGCTGTGATTTTGCTACCCCTTATCCCTTTGAGGCGGTGTGCCTTTGACTTCTGTGCTTCTACAGTGCTGAGATGTTGCAGACTTGGCTAATTTTGGCTCTAGTTCGGATTTTGGACTCTTGGGCATGGTTTATCCGCAGATGTGTTGTTGACGTCAGGGGTTGTTTGTGCACATGGATGTGTCAGAGTGTGACCTGCTCCTTTACGGATGTGTTCCACACTCAGCCACCTCAGTGTCGTGGCGTGCACCATGTCATGATAATTGGACTGCAGCCATGCTGTTCGTCATGCAGTGTCACTTGCATTGTCAGTGTGGCTCACAGACACGCAGCTTTGCTGGTTTTGACACGTGTGCATGGGTTGGTTGTGAGATTGGTGCTGTGTGGGGAGGGACCCCTTTGTGCCCATAGTGGACGGGGGCCTACTTGCTGTTTGTATGTGTGCTGCAGTGTGCCAAGGGGATCAGGGACATGATCCAGAGTCATTGTGGGTGTGCAGTGTGCTCTACTTAATTGTGCATGTGTGCCATTGTGCCCATCTCCCCCCAGTCCCTGTTCGGTACTCACCCTGGTGCTGTTGTGTCAGGTCATGTCGAGCAGTGTCCGGACCCCCAACTCCTGCCACTGTCTCCCCACTGATGACTGTGGCCACCATTTCCTCCATCTCATCCAGCTCCTGGTGTTCCGCTGGACTGCCACCTCCATTCTGCATTGCTGCCTGATGGTTGTCAGCGAGTTTATTCTTGGTTTTGCGCTTCGCATCATTCCAGCGCCTCTTGACCTCTCCAATTGTCCTCCTCCTCACTCCGACTGCATTCACCTTGTCCAGGATGGACTGCCATATTGCATTTTTATTTGCCAATGACACGTTGGAGGTGATGAACAGTTGTTGGTGGTGTTCTATCACCTCCGTGATGATGATCCTGTTTTCCTGCGGACTGAACCTCGTCTTCCTCGTCTTCTTCTCCTTGCCCTTCCCTGACCCCGAGGTCCCAGGCTGGTCCTCCTGGGGGCTTGTGGGGTTCTGGTCGTCCTCTGTACTTGCTCCGGCTTTCTCCATGGTGCTACGCAGTTTGAATTATTTTGTTTGTGTTTTTCGGTGCTTTTATAGTGCATTTTCCCGCATGACGTGTGGGAATTGCAGGCCTGTCGCTGGTTATCGCTGATTTTTTTATCGCCGTTGGCCACATCGCAACTTTTTTCGCGTTCGTGTTTCGCTTTTTTTGCCGTCATGGTAATTTTATTGCGGTCATTTGATGCGTTAGCGTGAGACTATCGCATGGTACCGCCGTGTTGAGATTACAACGTTAACACAGCGTTATTTTCCCGCGATAGACTGCGATGTGCAAAGTTGCGTTAAGCTAATTTTGCAATAATTATCACACGTTCTTGAGAATATCCCCCTGAGTGTGTTATTTCCCCTAAACAGTGGGCAGATATTTCTTCTTTTGGCCATTTAACTTTCTAAAGCAACAAATTTCAAAAGAATGGTATTTTTGCTATGCGGATGTTGTACCCCACGTATCAATTTTTACATAAATGCTTTCCTAATGTCGTTAATCAATGTTTTCGATGTAACACATTGGCGAAAGGAGATTGGTTCCACATTTTTATGCTTAACCAGCTTTACAAATGTTTTGTGGCCAAATATTTGGTTAATTAGCCAGTAGCTTGGGAAAGGGTGGTGCCAGACCTACTGATGGTGTTATTTGGTCTTTCAGGTAATATTGTGGCACTATTGAAGATTGAACAAAGATGTATATTTTTATCTGTCTCAATTGCATGATAGTTATTCTGACAACTTTGGAAATCTGCATGATGCCCTTTGTATAACCAATGGCAAGCTAAAATGGCTAGGTTGAGGCTTTTCGAATTTATTTATGCTAAACATAATAATCAATTGAGCAGATTCAAACAGCCATGGTGTCTTTTTCCTGATGAATGACGGGTGGAGATATTGCTTTATATAAGTGATTTACACAAGTGCGAGCAGTTTGGTTTGTATTTTTGCACTTTTTCTTATTATGTAGTAATGCTCAAGATTGCTTTGGCTCAGCATTCTAGGGGGAAGTCGATGGCTATTGCACTTTACGCTTTGCATGGTTGCTCTTTAGTGATTGTTTTACTTTCTTGTAAGTGTTGTATTGTACAATCATGATCGGTTTCACAGGTGTTTGTATGTACTATATCGCGATTAGTTTGTCTCGGGCATCTCGTGGTAAGTTAGCAGTTTTTGCACTTTGATATTTTGTGTTTTTTGCACTGTATATGAATGCTTTGTTCTCTGGGGACTATTATAGGGAGCATTATGATAATTATTCATACCTATGTTTTAATGTGTATCACTACTGTACGTCAAGTCTATATTTAAATTTGATGTATTGTACTTTTCTGAAATGATTCTTGAGATGTGATCTTCTCTTTTTTCCTATGCGTATGCGGTACTACCAAAATAAATAAAAAATTTGAAAAAAATAGAATTGCCATTTTTTTGGTTTCACAGCTCAATCTGCATTAGATGATACAAATTGTACATGATGGAACAAAACTAGATGAATTGTATACCGCTTTAATGGTAAGCAAGTTTTCAACCTAAGAAGTGACCATAATTATGTTCTTCATGGGGGGCTGAAGAGATAAATTAACCGATAGATGGCATTCCAGACTAAAAGCAATGTACAGATTGAACTTTTAGCTTGATTGACTAGGGAACAAGAGCCTTGTTTGATACTTAAGGACTCACGTTTACACTGTTGCCCATACAAATACATAATGTGGACAAGGGTAGATGGGATATAAATAAGGTCCAGGAGATAGATATGGTTCAGCATAAGTAGCATGTTTTTGAATTTTGGTTAGTTATGTACAATAGAATAAAGTCTTGGTTTTTAATTCTAAATATTAATTGTTTTGAATCAAAATGGTACACAATAGTTTGTTTATATTTATGTTTGTTGTTTTTTGTTTAACTGTCTTGATGAAGCTCCAGGTATTTAGGAACAAAACACGTTGGCTATATCTGTATAGTTTGAAGAATTATTGTATAAATGATCTTTTGAAACATTTAATAAGAATATGGGCTTGTGTTATCTTTTGCATACTTACCCAAATAAGAATTAGCCACAGAGTTCTAAGGACTGTAGAATCAAAGAATACAAACGTTGAATGAATTTTTTGTGTTGCGTTTCCACGTTTGAATTAATTTTCCTTGTATGTGCCATGGACAGCGGGCCAAAGGAGGTGAGAAACCCTTGTATTTTTGAGCTCAAAGAACAGCTGCGGTTCGTGCAGGTAACAGCGGTGGGGCCGCGTGGGGGGGATTTCGAGGGACGATGCAGAGGGAAAATTAATTATTTATTTAATTTTCCCTCTGCATCGTCCCTCGAAATACCCCCCCCACAAAGCCCACCCCCCCCCCCCCCCCCCGCTGTTACCTGCACGGACCGCGGCAGTCAAAGAATATGTAATTGAGATGTGCTGGGAACCACTACAGCTGTCCATCTTTATACTGAGGACTTTAAAATGCAGTTCTTGTGGGTAATCTCTTTGCAGAGGTCCGCATGATGGGCCTTTTGAGTAAAAGCTGCACAGTGAGCCTATAAGAAGCAGGCAGCGCTTTTCACAATAAATACATTATTCCTACTGCCTTTGTAGTAAATTTTCAAAGTAAAAAAATGAGACCTAAGGCATCAGATGTATCTTTTAGCATTGAACCAGTTAAGACCATACCTATTATCATTGGCTTGTGACTATTACCAACTCAGGCCTCTCTATTGAGCATAGTATATCCCAAAAGTAAACCATCCGGCATAAGTCATAAAATTACAAATATATGCAAAATTATAGGCGGCAAAACAAAATACAGCTCCTCCTGAAAGGTTCTAACAAAGATTACCAGAGTACAAATCTTCTATCCCCAAGGTTTGTCAGAAAGTGTAACAACACCAAAACCTTTGCCCACTACAGTAATCTGTGAGATTCCATGTCACAAAGTACCTCTCTACAGCCTTTAACTTAACATTTGTATTTGTAAATCACACGTTCACCCCATACGGGGTACCTTGGTGCTGAATAACAGATGTTTATTGTTATCCAACTCAATGGTACTCATTTTATCGACCTCAGATGGATGAAAGGCTGAGTGGACCCGCCGGGATTTGAACCTGTGATGATGAGGTCCCTGTAGTGGATGCATTTGTCCACTTTAACTCATACAGTGTGCTTGATGAACCATTCTCCTCAAATGCACTACCTCTGTAGTGTGCTAGACATGAATGGTTCGTCTAGCGCACTTCTAAACACAATATTTTATTTTAAAAAACAGAAATTCAGCTCACAAAGGAAGGGGTTCCTTCCCTTTCAGAATTTTTGATTTTGTTTCTGTGGTGCACTGCACATACAGCACGCTAATGTCACAGTAACAAAAGTAAAAGCAGGCAGCCCATTACGCGGGCTGTGCTTTCACTATGATCAGTGTTCAGGGGCAGAACTCTGCCCCACAAGCACCAGAAGGGCTGCTGGATTGGGCACAATGCTCACTTTCTAGCGGTACTGCTCCCAAGCAGATCCCTGTTTGGGGATCGCCCCAGGACTGTGAAAGCCCTATAGACACCAGGGAAAACTAGTAATAAAATAGAAGGGCTGGAGGTAGCCAGCCCAGGCATCGAACCATGTCCCCATGGCATAATGACCCCAGCAATCTTTCTGTCTTCTGGCAGAAAGCCCACTAGACCTAGGGCTATTATGTTTTAAAAAAAAGAAGTTGTGAGGATGCTCTACACAGGTATCTGGCCTCGCACCAGCCTCATAATAGGTCTAACAGTTTGTGTGACCCTCAGGGGCTAGATTGGGGTGGTTAAACCACAATATGCCCTCAGGGGGGGCAATAAGCCCGCTAGAAATTGTGGAAAAATGGTCAAAAAGAAAAGATGATGGCATCCCACCCAAGCAATGGACTGTGTACCCGACACATACTAGCTCTAAAAGTCTTTGTGTCTGTTGGGGCGGAAAAGTGCCTCGCTTCGTGATGGAAGTGTACCCCTGACCTGAGTGCCTCAGCTGCAATAATGTCTGGACCCTGGAGCTGATTTTTCTTGTCAAGGGTGAACATGGATCATGCATGCATGCCATGATATAGACCACGGATTGAGGTCTTATTAGACTGGGAGGTACGCCCAAAGTGCTACCCTCATGGTGGTGAACAGCTTCTGCCTTTGCCAGGAGTTAAGTAGAACAAGAGCAGCTGTAGCAGCATACCGTGTAGAGATCAGTAGAATTGAACAGGCCTTTTTGCCTGTGTCACTGGAGTGAGGTCTACAGACGAACTCACGTAATGTTCCACTGCTGTGCGCTTAACTCACCCCTGGCCTACATCAATTTAGTGTGTAGTGCTTTACAGTGCGTGTGTGTTGTGTGCATGTGCTGGGTGTATGTGTGACTGTGAATGGTGCAATACATGGAAGATTCTGAGATCCAGTTTGGGAGACCCATGGGTCACTGGAGGAGCATGAGGGGGTAGATGAATCCCCCCAGACGGATATGTGCATTGCTTCATTCCTGTGAGCTGGGTGGAACATACACTGGAGGCAGAAGAGCAACGCTATTCAGCACACTTCAAAGGGTGCTCTTTGATTCAGGGAGATGTCACTGGACAGGAGCCTGGGCACATCTCAGGAAGGAGAAGGGGCTGATGGGAGAATTATAAAGAGCAGGTCTGAATTTCTTGGGGTAACCTTTGATGCACTTAACAAAGTGACTGACAACTAGATGTGAAACTCTAGTCACTCCCGTGGCCTGTGCTGTGGGGTTGTTAGATTTGGAGTTGCTCCTGCTGTGACAGACTGCTTTCTGGAAGAAGGGCAAGGCAGAGGAGTTTTCACTTTAAAGGGAAGCAGACCACTAACACAAACTTCAAACACTTAGACCCTAAATCACATTTGGTTCCTGGAAATCGACTATAAGAAGGGAGAGCTTGAGGCCCCCACACTGGTCAACTGTCAAGCAGCCAATTGAGCTGTGCGAGGAAGAGAAGCTCTGCAAGACTTCTGCCTGTGACCAGAGCTAGAGGATAGTGCTGCCAGTATCCCAGCTGGGTGAGGAGTCATCACCCATGGACATCCAAGTCCGCCTGCACCTGGAGCCTGCCTGCATGCAAAGACCAATGTGCCCTGTGTGGAAGAGGAGAGTGCTGGAGGGAGCAATGTCAGTGAGGTATCCTTGCGTGTATCCCTATACCGAGGTGTGAGGAGATGGCTGCTGCACACATCAGGTCGCCGCTCATGTGAAGGTTGAAGTCGGTGACCCCTTATTACAGAGCAGGCTGCCGTGAAGTTAGCCATGGTCAGTATCATTGGCGTGCTGATTGGGTGTGGCCCATATGTGGAGTGAAGTTGGCGATCCCGTATACCAGGAGTGGCTGCTGTGAAGATTACTGGTGTGCTGATCGGGCCATAGACTGTATGTGGAGGAAAACCGGCGACCACGTATGCCAGGTGGGGCCGCCAGGAAGTTTACTGTGGTGTTAATTTGGCCATAGCTCTTGAGCGGAGTGAAGTCACTGAGTGATGTCGCCGACCCCTTGTGCCTTGTTCTGCTACATAGCTCTTTGGGTGCTGGAACACTTTCCACTTTTATCAGAGTCGGAGTGAGACTACTGAAACTCAGATTACTATTTTGGCCTAACCTGAATGTCGCTTATACTGAATCAGATATAACCACTATAGCTAGTGAAAGGGAAGTGGGACTCTGGGACCTACCTATTGAACACTAGAGCCCTGACCCCAGGAGGCTGTGCATTTTGTTTGTGTATGCCGTATTTCAGTTTGTGTTTATATATCAATACTAGTTTTGTCATTCAAGAAAGTATTTGACCCAGCAATCATTTATTGCTGCTATTGAATGTACTTTGAATTGTGAGCTTGTGTTCACCCCCCTATATCTCCCCCTCCCCCCAGAAGAAGCCTTGTAATGCTCTACCCATGCTACCTCTAAGACTCAAGTGCTGAAGGGGTATATGGCCTAGTTGCTCCGGACCCATAGTAAGTCTGGCATTCTGAGTATTAAAACATTGCAGGACCCACACAAGACACACTAGTTTTCAGAAATGTTTAGGTTTGGTAGGTTTCCCATGGTGGCAGCCGAGCTCCGGGCCAAGTATTGCAGCTTTCTAGATTGGCAAAATGGGTCAATTTTAATGACAAAAATGTGATGTATCCCTGTAGTGTTACAAGGCCTAACTGCGGTGAAACTTGGGTGATGAGTATGTTGAATCTAGACAGCATATGTGCCTTCCAAGCCTGTGCTGTGCATGCTTCTCACTGCAGCGTGACTTTTTACATGTAAGAAACACATTGTCATTGTTCCAGACCCTAGCATTCGTAACTCAGCGTGAGGCTATGAGGTAAACACCAAGCTGTTGTGCATGCAGTGTTTGTATTTGGTGGTTAGTGTTTATGTGTACTTCTGCACCCATAGAGTTTGTAGCAAGTTGAAAATCAGGACAGGACTGGTCCTTTCATGCCAGAGTGGCTGTTTTGGGGATTTTGGTGGGGAAATAGCACATTTTGGGTGCTGGGTAGGAATGGGCTTTTCTGTGCACCTTTGTGTGTATCAGGTGTCAGCAGGTTCAGCTCCTGATTCACGAGTGTAGGGATTAGCAGCACGGGGGAAATGATGTTCACACCATAGGTTATTGCTCTGAAGTCAGGCCAACATGGCCGCCACTCCTGTTTTATTACCATCAGGAGTCCATAGGCGTCCGCAGACATTTTTTCCGTGAGGGGGGGCCATCATTTTAACATCATCCGTCTTCCGACCCTTTTTGACAATGTCAAAGGGCATGGGCATAGTCAGGGGAGGGCAAGCGCCCCCCGCAGACGCCCATGCTGGCACCTGCACATGGAGAGGCGTACAGCCCAGCGTGGTATGGAATGGTTGATGTCCTTAAGAGGCTGCTGAGTAGGAAGTGGCTGCTCGGTAGACACAAATTTCCTGAAGAGGAGATCTGCACTCTTCCACCATAAAGGTTTAACAGTGTTTTCTGTGTACGTTTGTAAACATTTGCTGCTAATGGCAGCCCTAGCCTGTTCAGATTTCACATAACCTCTAAAATTGTGTGTCAAGACACCACCCGCTGTTCGCACTCCTCATGTGACTCTGTCAGCACTACTCGCTGTAAGGAGAATGGTCAGAGGCCATGACCTCAAGATGTCAGGGGTGCTGGACAGGGGACTGAATGCACGAGGCCGTGCACAGAACATGTCCTATGGGCTGGCAGGTGCTGCTTCTTCCTCGTTCTTAGATGTGAGTGTGTACATATGATTGTGTGAGTGTGTGTGGGTGTGGGTGAGGTATGGGATTTAAGAGGTGAAATCATAAGACTACAGGAATGAGGGTGGAGCGCTCCAGACCAGTGACCCCTGGAAGTTCCCAACGTTAATCAATCAATCAATCAATCAATCAATCAGGGATTTGTGTAGCGCACTTCTCACCCATGAGGGTCTCAAGGCGCTGGGGGGAAAATCATGGGGTCTGCGATCGTTTCGAAAATTAAATAATTTTAGCAAATTAATATACAATAGGTCCATAAAGAAGCAAAACTGAACATTTTAAAGCACTCTGTAAACGTGAAGTTATTTGAAATGTGTAGCTAATAATTAAGGTAGTATCACTATCTTTGATTCCAGGGAGCAGCACTATTTCAGAAAAAAGAACAACAGAGGGCTAGAACTACAGAGGGCTAGAACTACAGAGGGCTAGAAGCCTCAATTGAAGCACTAGTATACGCCAGCAGAAAGATAGCATGCACTTGGAACAAAAAGGACAAAATGATATGCTAACTTCCAACATATTGCTACGTCTTTTAGAAATAAAGCTACATTTGAAATGCTCCAACCTTCCAATTAAAATTAAAATTTAGATTTTTTCATATGTTTATGCTTGAGAATTAAATATGTTATAATTTGTGTATTAGTTTGATATATCTTTGTTCCTATATTTGTATGTAATGTCCAAATCAGTCTTAGATGGGGTCCCTGGCTTCCCGTATGATTGATTGGGGGTCTACACAAGACAAAAGTTTAGAAAACGCTTCACTAGACCAATACTAAATGGTTTAACAGAAACAAATTGAGTACCAACTTCAAGCTTCTGTTAAATTGAATAGAACGTTTGCGGGTGAGGCCAATGAGAGAGGCCGCATCCGAGGTGGCCCACTCACAGCCAAGGCGGGAGAATGGAGTTGACGGTTGTTTTACGTCAATCTTTAAGGTTCGGCTTTTGCAAACGTTACGTTCGAATTTTTCCCACATCTCGGAGATCCAAGCCCTTCATGGGGAGCGCTGGTGACTGTCCCAGAAGTAAAATACCTGCCTCCACAGGTGTAAAGCGCGGACTAATCGGCTTGACACATCGGCAGGTACAGAGCCCAAAACACGCTCAATGCGCCCCTCTGAAGTAAGCCACGAGGCACCGCTAGTTCAAGGCCAATGCAAGTTCCTAGGTGCCTCCAGCGCGTCCACTGTCCTCGAGGTGGACGTAGTAACTAAACACAGGGCTTTAACTGGTCCGGGTCCTGCCGAAAGGAGGTGCTGAGACGGGTCCTTATCGAGCTCTACATTTTTGCCCTCATCCTCAGGGTGAAAAAAAAATCTTAACTCTGCAGCAGTGCCACCCTTCACTGCCTTTGATGTAACTTCGAAGAGACTCGTTAAAGTACTTTCACAGTCTTACCATTTCAGAACTGAAGCATTTTTTAAATTATATACAACGAAGCCAGTGTTTTTGCTTATGCAACTAACAACCATTGACAAAGCCAATAGTCTTGGCTTGTTGTAGGTGCAATGCTCTGCTCTAGTTCCAGAGGCCTTAAACCTAAGTATGAACCAACACTGGAACGAATGTGCACTGCCAATGATGGATAGGAAAACATAATGCCCAGGGCACAAGTCCTATAAAAAAGAAGTGGGGGGACTGAACAAGTTAGACACTATGCAAGTGACATCGTGACGCATGCAATCACAGCACATGACGTCACAACGTAGCGTAGCGCTATAAAAGAAATAAAATAGTGCTATTTAAATTATTTGTGTAAATACTGGGACAGGCCCCCCATCTGAGTCTTACAGTGTCTGTACTTACATACAGGGACAGAACAAAGGCAAAAGCATGCATCGACTGAAGTACCTGTGAAGAGATAGCAAGCTGTGTGCCTTTGTTTCCCCTCCGTGGCATTTACATTTGTGTGAGGCTCAAGGCCGCCTCCAATCAAGATATTCAAACAAAAGGGGGCCTGATGGCCCCTTAACTTCGGCCTGGCTGGAGGTAAAAAAAAATAAAAAAGCACCGCTCGCTGCCTGCACGTTGCTGCTGGAAATGGAAAGCAGACAAAGTGCATGCGCTGCTGAACGTGTCCGGTGTCTTACACCAGAACAAGTTCAGCATATTTCTGTGGGGCCCAACACCTTGGCAGGGGGGACGGCGTCCACCCTGTGAAAATAGTGGGTGGACGTCGTGTACCTGCGTGTACCCCCAGTGGGCCCCGACTCGTGCCCTGATAATGCCTTGTATTTCATCCAGGCTACTGGAGCGTCCAAGCTCTGTAACAACAGCAGTTCCCTTGAGCCCTGCTTCCAAATACTGTGACCCACGTGCTGTGCATAAATACGTGCAGTAGACACGTTCACGCGCTGCCCTGTCCTCGCAGCAGGGTGCGTATTTGGAACACTAACCGCCCTCGTGTCTTGGAGCTCACTCACAAGGGGCCTTTAGCTGCCTAGAGTGTCTGACATTATTGCTGTCCTCGCGGTGTCTTTTCGTGAGCGGGTTTCATTCCCTAACATTTGATAGCCTGCTTCCCGCCTTCATCTCGTTTCTTTCACCCTGCCCTCAGAGGCTGCCTCAGAGGCAGCTGCTCCCTTCAGCCTTCACTTCAAGCTCTCACCAAAAGCTCCTCGCCTGCAAAACCCGATCCCGAGCAGGGCGAGTGACAATAACCCTGCGACGAACAATGCCCCCTTTGACAAATCCGTCTCACGTACGAGCGCTGCTGGGAAGGAATGCGTCACTGAAAGCCCCAGGTCCCAGACACAGCCCCAGACTCACGGCTCTGCCATCCCGTGCTGGCAAGCGGAGGCTTCACCCACTCCAGGTGCGTGGAAGACTGCCACCGAGATGCCCAGGCCCCAGAGCCAGAGCTCTAGTTGTGTGCCACTACATATTCCTTAGTTTGTGCCAGTTATTAGTGAAGGGTAAAGTGTGACGCAGGAATACTGGGAGTGTTGTACAGCTTATTAATAATTTTTTTTTGTTGCATTTTTATATAGCGCGAACTTGAGTGGAAGGTATCAGAGCGCTTTACATGAGCACCAGTTGCATTACAGATGGACACATACATTTTTTTAGGCACGGGGAGATTAGGTGATCTGCCCAGAATCACAGGATGTTTGAGCCTCCTGCCAGACTCGAACCTGGTTTCCCAGGTTCAAAGCCGGCCACTCTAGCCATTAAGCCACTTTCTCTCCCGAATAAATACAATATTGGTAAAAATGCAATGAACATGTTTATAAACTAACAAAATAATAACAGCCACCTCTTCTAGTACAGTGATGCAGCAATAAAATGTATTCTATCTGTGCTACTGTTAAGAATCAGCACGCTGTCATAGGATAGGAGCTGTCTGAGCGCAGGTGATTGGCACCGGATCGCCTATCTGTATGGGCTTAGCAAGGTGGCACAGGGATACAAGGCCTTCCTCCTATAGGACTGCACATATGTATATTCTCAGCACCATGGCAAAGGCCTGGAAGCCCTTCCACATTATGGAATGTACATGCTTGGCACTGGGATACACACTCTCACCCCAGCAGGGCTTTCGGCGCAGGGGAGTGGCACGGGGATTAAAGGGCCTCTGCTCCTAACACAGTATTTGTTCATGAGATTGACATAGGAATGCAAAGAGTCTTATGTTGGGACAAAAGTCCTCTGTTCTTCTTTTTAAAGCCCTGCAAACCCCCCTCCCCTCCCCCGCTTCCCATCCCACCCCACCCCGGAAGCTCAATAATCATGTGAGGCCATTGAGGGTTCTACTATTTCAACCAACCTTGAGAGATTTAGAGATTGGCTCTGATAATTGGGGTGCACAAAGTGCACCCTCTTTTCATGAAAGCGGCTATTGCCCTCTATTACCTGCCCCTCCTTCCTTCCAGTGGCCAACATCCCCCTGTGAAATACTTTTCAAAAATATCCATTCTACATCCACATAACCCATCCTCAACCTGGTTCAGCAGGGACATCAGTGCAGGGAGGCTGTGGATGAGGTGTCCTAGAGCAGGAAGCGTGCGCCAACAGAGCTGAAACAGCATCTGGCCTTTGAGAGGCTCTTCCCTGAGTTGCCTGGCCTGGTCACCAGAGATCATAAACACAATAAAACCCATGCTAATACATGGGGAGGGGAACTAGAGGCGCAGGGTTCTAGGAGCAAGCAGCCTCCAACAGCAAATGTTTAACCACAACAAGAGCTGCTCCTAGTATAGTGACCACTGTGGGTTTTAGAACCGAATTGTGAGTGAAAGCATCTCACAAAATGTGACGGACTGGTCTCACACACCACCGGGTGTCATGCTTCATCATTGACCAGTCCTCGCCCTCTAAAACCTTGGTTTGATAGAGGGCGGGCATACACCTGATGACAGGGATGCACTTCTAAACTAAGTGGGGGCCCATAAAACAAAAAAAGTGAGTGAGGTTAAAAATCATTATAGTTATCAAATTGTTATTTTTAATGAGTATGGTAACTATATGATATTAAAATAAGTGGACGGTATATGGGGAATTGATTGTCCCCTAACCGTAATAAGAATAGTCAACATGTTTCTGCCATGGTGGCCCAGGAGGGTCCAAGGCATTCATCAGGACCTTAACATAAAAATGGGGCTCCGTTCTTACCAACTGGTGGTTAGAAGATACCACTGTGCGGGTGTGACCTATGTCACTCTCCACTGTAAATGGTGGCTTCTGAATTCAAGCCCTATGCAATAAAACTACTTGCCCCATGGGAGGAAGGGAGAGGAAACCCTTGTAGTCAAACCTGCATCAAGGACAGTTTCCCACGATTCTCCTAGATGACTGCTCCCGGTCGGGCCCCATTTTTATGTTAAGGTCCTGATGAATGCCTTGGACCCTCCTGGGCCACCATGGCAGAAACATGTTGACTATTCTTATTACGGTGTGTGAGACCAGTCCGTCACATTTTGTGAGATGCTTTCACTCACAATTCGGTTCTAAAACCCACAGTGGTCACTATACTAGGAGCAGCTCTTGTTGTGGTTAAACACTGGTCACCAGAGACACATGAATACTGATCCTCTTCTGCCTCTTCATGGCTGTCAGTCTCACTTGAGTGGGTGCCCACCTTCGGGAAGTCTGCACAGCCACCTTGCTGCTGAACGTATGGAGAGAAGGAGGACCTTCAGTCAGCAATGAACAGCTGGACTGCGCCTGCCAGGACAGAGCAACCTGATCCTCACTGAGCCCCATGTAGCTGCCCAGGAACCACCAAGACAACACCTGGCTTGAAGAGCTGCTCTGCCACCTTCAAGGAACATGCAGGATGAGCCTTCTCCATCACCAACCCTGCCTGTAAGCATGAGACACCGGTACTCCTCGGCCATCCTTGGAGGTCTGGAGGGATCTGGATTCAACCCTGGCCTGGGGTCGCATGTCATTGCCAGGAGGAGGTCTCCCTGATTCCTGAACCATTGGAATCAGCTTCCCAGCTGCTCCGGCCTTGAAGATATCGCAGACTGAAGCCACAGTCACCAGTAGCCAGAGGGCTGTCACCCTTCCTGTTGCCTGTTGTGGGTGCCCCGAACTATGGATCCCCTATTCACACGAAAGTCTCAACCACATCTGGAGGTTTTGAGATACAGGCCCCTGCACATAAACTACCACCCAATGACACTAGCGTAAACTGTTGCAGAAGCCAGCCAATGTCCATAACGTAGAGTCCAGCGGGCACAGGACTCTGGGCTCCAGTAAGCTGGACCTGTACCCTTCAGCTGCACAACATTGACAGGACACCAGGCCACCCCTTCATCCCTGCGAGGACTCCCTGGGAGCACCTTACAGAAGTCTGTCTACTATGGTCACATCCTGTTTGTTTTGGTGGTGGGTCTTTGGGTCACATAAGAGTTTACAATCTGCTAATTCCTGAATAACCTTTGCCCACAATCTCTGCCATCGACTCAAATGGCCCGAGCTGTTAGTTATAAATCTTGCAGCATAGTATGTTTCTATCAGGCGCCTCTGGTCCATTAATACATCTTGCAGCCCAAATGTTTCCAAAGTTAGCTGAGCCCCTCCAGACTTTCCATCGTTTGTTAAATTTGGACACAGGTTTCAGTGTTGACTGAGTTCCTCGAGGCAAGTGCAAAGGAACAATAAAGGCTTATAGGATTGTTTCTTGGGCCCACCGGTGCTTGGCACTTCTGTTTTTTGATACATATCCTAATTGTTCATACAGAACATAATACACACGTGTAATAAAGTCACTTTCTTTTTCAACGCAACATTCAAGTTAATAATGATAAATGACTAATTATCTCTGACTACCTAATACGCTCTTCCGTGCAATACCGACTTTACCCCACTGCTTCTCAACACTGCCTGGTATTTCCATTGGATGAACTATGACATTATGTTGTTATTAATGATGGAACCATGTTATTCGACTGTTAGTGAATTTGTAGTGAATGTGATATTACTGCTTTTACTACTCGGCATGCTGTAATTCTGTAAAGCGCTCTGATACCTACGGACTCAACATCGTGAAACCTACGGACTCAACATCGTGTCATACGCAGATGACACCCAGCTCATCCTCTCCCTATCCAACGAGCCCAACACCGCCAGACGCAACTTTCGAGAAGGCATGGAAGCCGTCGCCAAATGGATGAAAAACAGCTGCCTACAACTAAACACCAACAAAACAGAAGTACTCATCATGGGCCCAAACCCCGATGCCTGGAGCGACACCTGGTGGCCCCCCGCCCTCGGAAACCCGCCAACCCCCACGGACCACGCACGCAACCTGGGAATCATCCTGGACTCCGAGCTCAAAATGGACCACCAGATCAACTCTGTCTCGTCTTCCTGCTTCCACACCCTCCGCCTCCTTCGTAAGACCTTCAAATGGATCCCCTCGAACACCGAAAGACCGTCACTCACGCCCTGGTCACCAGCAGACTCGACTACGGCAACGCACTCTACGCCGGAATAAACAAAACCTCACCCGCAAGCTACAGAACATCCAGAACGCCGCCGCAAGACTGGTCCTCAACCTGCCAAAACACTGCCACATCTCCCAGCACCTGCGCACACTCCACTGGCTCCCTGTCGAGGCGAGAATCACCTTCAAGATGCTCACCCACGCACACAAGGCCCTCCACGGCACCGGACCAGCATACCTGAACAGCTGACTCAAATTCCACGCATCCCAAAGGACCCTACGATCAGCCCAGCTCTCCTACGCCGTGGTCCCCCGCACCAGAAAGACCAGATCGGGAGGCCGCTCCTTCTCCTTCCTCGCGGCCAAAGCATGGAACGCCCTTCCGCTCCACCTCAGACAGACAACATCGCTCCCCATCTTCGCAAGAAACCTCAAAACCTGGCTCTTCGACAGACCCCCTCCTTGATGGATGGAACCTGCACCCCCCCCCCTAGCGCCTTGAGACCCTTACGGGTGAGTAGTCGCGCTTTAACAAACCCCTGATTGATTGATTGATTGATTGATTGATTGATACCTGCAAGGGGTATGTTTGCGCTTTAAAAAACTAATAAAATAAAATAAATACAAATAAAATAATTGTTATCTACTGTGTTACAGTGTTTCTGAGGTTCTAGGCCCCACAGTACCTTCTGAAGTGAGCCTTGACCACTCACCCCTTCCACCCTGAGGAAAATAAGTGCTGGTCATTCAATCTGAGTGCAACAGTATTGTGGCCCTAGGACACTGTTGTAATGATCCTATGTCTCGTGCTGGACTCGTGCAATCCCTAGACATGGAATCTGACATATGACAAATTTCATGTGTGTTTGAAAGCAAATGTTCTCGGTTATTTCAGTGATGAGTTGTCATTGTGCTGTGACAACGTATTGATGAGAGGTGATAGGTTCCTACCACCCTTAAGTTTGAGGAATAAACTTGTGTTACTTGCCAATGAGGGTCATTTAGGGCAGAGTCTGACCCAGCATCGTCTTAAGTCTCAGTTTTGGTGGCCAGGGCTGGATGATCAGGTGATGACATGGATTGAAAGGTGCCCCATTTGTATGGAAAAGGAGAAGAGATTGAAAGTGGGCTCCAAATCTAACATGGGTATATTGCAGACCCTGGCGAAGAGTGGCATAGTATTCGTTTAGATTGTATTGGGCCTATGGATGAGTTACAAACAGGAAACAGATTTGCTGTTGTGGTCATAGATGTTTTTACCAAGTGGTTGTGTTTGCAGTTCTTGAAAGAAATTGCCAAGAGGCCACTATTCGCAGATTGAACAAAATATTTTTAGAAGGTGTCCCATCTGTGCTCATAATGGACAATGGCACTCAGTTGATCTCTTGTGAGAAGAAGAAGTTCTTGTCAGGGTGTGGCATTACCCACCATCATACCTCACTTTATAACTGTTAAAAATTGGATTTTTGGTAGGCTAGGGCATGTGCCAAAGCCAGGCAGAAACCACCACTCTAGTCAGGATAAGGGAGTTACACTCCTAAAATAACCCCTGCTTACCCCCTTGGTAGCTTGGCACGAGCAGTCAGGCTTATCTTAGAGGCAGTGTGTAAAGCATTTGCACATAACCAACAGTAATATAGTGTAAGCACTACAAAAGGACACCACACCAGTTTAGAAAAATATCCAATATTTTTATATACTTAAGACAAGACCAAAAACAATAAAAATCCACAATACAGTACTTAAAAATCTTCAGTTATCAAAATGTGCTTGAAAAACAGTTCCTTGATGTTGATAGCTCCGTCCGGGGCTATCACCGCGTCGTGAACAAACAAATCCAAACAGTTCTGGCTGACCGCGGGCCAGCTACGGTGTCGGGAAGACCCGCAAACAGTACCTTTTAGAAATGCAGGGCATCGGCGACCTCTCGTTGAGCTTCCGAAAGCACGGCGTCCGCAGGCATCGGTTCCGGAGGTCGGTGCAGGAGTCGTCGGGGCCCTCGAAGTCACATGCGTTGCAGATCGAACTCCTCTCTGTTGAAGTCAGGAGCGCTGGCGTCGGTAGGCGTCGGGTGCTGCGGTGCGCAGTGCAGTGGTGCGGCGTGCGGTGCCCTCAGGTCACGGTGCAAGCAGCGGCTTGGTGGCAGCGTCAGATGGCGTCGTCGGTGAGACCAGGGTCGCGGTGCGAAGTGAATGCGGTGCTCGTCGCGGTGCTGGCAGGTCGCGGTGCAAGCAGCGGCGTCGTCGTTGCTGAAGCGCTGTCATCGGCTGACGAACAGGAGTCGATGGCGCCGGCGTCGGTAGGCCAAGGCTGCGGTGCAGGATGAGGGCGGTCCGTCGTGTAACTTTACGAGCGGTGCCCTCGAACCACGGTGCAAGCAGCGGCGTAGATTTTGGCGTGGAGCGGCGTCGTCGGAGCTACCAAGGCGTCGTCGTGAAGCGAGGCGGTGCGGAGTGCGGTGCCCACAGGTCACAGTGCAAGCAGCGGCTCGGTGGCGGCATCAGCAGGCGTCGTCGGTGAGACCAGGGTCGCGGTGCGGCGGGGCACTCTGCGGTGCCTTCAGGACACGGAGTCGGCGGCGGCGTAGTCGAAGTCGTCGGGTTGCTTTTTCTTCTGTTGCAGCACAAAACACACAGTCCCCAGTGCTGAGGGCAGAAGAGCTTGAAGTCTTTGCTGTTCCTGAGACTTCTTGAACAGGGGGCAAGCTCTACCTCAAGCCTTTGGAGAAACTCACAAAAGTAGATTGCAGAAAGTCCAGTCCAGTCCTTTCACTACCCAAGACAGAAGCAGCCACTGCAGGCCAACACAGCAAAGCACACAGCAAAGTGGTAGGTCCTCTTCACAGCTTCTCCAGCTCTTCTTCTTGGCAGTCTTCTTGGTCCAAAAGAGTTCTAAAGTTCAGGGGTCTGGGCCCCAATATTTATATCCCAAAATCCTTTGATCTCTTAGGCAGAGAGTGTCTGTGCCCAGCCAGAACCAGTTCTGCCCTCTCTGGTGTGACTTCCTGGCAGGAGGTGGAGACGGCATGGTCAGAGGCAGACCAGGCCCTTTGAGGTGCAAGGAAATCTCCTCCCCTTCCCCAATTGCAGCCCAGGTCTATTCAGCCCTTTCCTGACCCACCTAGACTATCTGGAGCCACTCCTGCTCCCCAGCCTTCTGTCATCCAAAACCCAGACAGACAATCCACATTCCAGCAGAGGCACACGGGATGACTGAGCAAGAAAATACCTACTTTCTAAAAGTGGTATTTTCAAACACAGAATGTAAAAATCACCTTCACTAAAAGATGCATCTTTAGATTCTGAGTTCCGGCATACTAAACTCTATTTTCCTACCTAGTTCCCTGGGCCAGTTATGTTTATAAGATGTTATAAACAAACTCCCCATTCTGTCCTATGGGGAACAGGTAGCCTTGCAATAGTGAAAAACGAAATGGGCAGTAATTCACTATCAGGACATGCCACACACACCAGGGCATGTCCTACCTTTCACATACACTGCACCCTGCCCACAGGGGTACCTTGGGCCTACCTGAGGGGTGACTGACATGTAAGAAAAGGGAAGGTTAGGGCCTGGCAAGTGGGTGCACTTGCCAAGTCGACATGGCAGTACCAGACTGCACACAGGCTCTGCAATGGCAGGCCAGAGTTACCTTTTACGGGCTGTTTGTGTGGGTGGCACAATCCAGTGCTGCAGCCCACCAACAGCATTTGATTTACAGGCCCTGGCACACGCAGTGCACTTTACTAGGGACTGACACATAAATCAAACAGGCCAATCATGGAAACACCAATCCATAACACAATTTACCACAGGAGCACTTGCACTTTACTACTGATCAGCAGTGAGAAAAGTGCGCAGAAACACTACGCCAGCAAAAACAGAGTCAAAACCGGGAGGTCAGAAAGCAAAAACTCAGGGGAAACACGCCAAAAGATGCCAAGTCTAACACATGTCCCCTCCAGCTGAAAGTAGGGAGAACTACCCACCCTCCTGGGAGTTCTCTTCACTAAGGCTGAAGAATCTGGACAGACCATCTGCATTGGCGTGTTCTGTGCCAGGACGGTGTTCCTCCATAAAGTCCATTCCCTGTAGGGAGATGGACCACCTCAGCAGTTTTGGATTCTCACCCCTCATTTGCATCAACCATCTATGGGGCCTGTGGTCTGTCTGAACCCGGAAGTGAGTCCCAAACAGGTATGGTCTCAGCTTCTTCAGTGCCCAGACCACAGCGAAAGCTTCCCTTTCTATGGCACTCCACCTCTGTTCCCTGGGGAGTAGTCTCCGGCTAAGGAAGACTACAGGCTGGTCTAGGCCCTCTTCGTTCAGTTGTGAGAGCACCGCTCCCACTCCATGCTCTGAAGCGTCAGTCTGCACGACGAATTCCTTGGAGAAGTCGGGGGCCTTGAGCACGGGTGCCGTGCACATGGCGGCCTTCAGGGCATCAAAAGCCTTCTGGCAGGACTCAGTCCAGATCACCTTCTTGGGCTGCTTCCTGGAAGTCAGCTCTGTTATGGGGGCAACAATGGTGCCATACCCCTTAACAAACCTCCTGTAGTACCCGGTGAGTCCTAAGAAGGCCCTCACCTCTGTCTGGGTCTTGGGGGGCTCCCAAGCCAGAATGGTGTCAATCTTGGGTTGTAGGGACGCCACCTGGCCGCTTCCTACCTGGTGTCCCAAGTACACCACCAAACCCTCCCCGATCTGGCACTTACTGGCCTTGATCGTGAGGCCTGCCCTCTGCAGCGCCTTCAACACTTCACCGAGGTGCTGCAAGTGTTCTTCCCAGCTGGAACTGAACACTGCGATGTCATCCAGGTAGGCGGACACTGAAATCCTCCAGCCCAGCCAACACCTGGTTGACCAAGCTCTGAAAGGTGGCAGGGGCATTCTTCAACCCAAAGGGCATCACCCGGAACTGGTAATGTCCTTCTGGGGTTGAAAATGCTGACCTCTCCTTGGCCCCATCGGTTAAGGCAATCTGCCAGTACCCAGACGTTAAATCAAACGTGCTGAGGAACTTGGCAGCTCCCAACCGATCAATGAGCTCATCAGCTCTGGGGATGGGGTGTGCGTCAGTCCTGGTGACGGCATTGAGCCCACGGTAGTCCACACAAAACCGCAGTTCTGGAGTGGCACCAGGTGCAGCAGCCTTTGGGACCAACACCACTGGGCTGGCCCAAGGACTGTTGGAAGGCTCGATCACCCCTAACGCCAACATCTTAGAGACCTCCTCTTTAATGCTGGCCTTGACCCGGTCAGTCAACCTGTAAATCTTGTGCTTCACAGGAGGGCTGTCACCGGTGTCCACGTCATGGGTACACCAGTGAGTAACACCGGGGGTCAGGGAGAACAGTGGGGCAAACTGTCCCAACAACTTGTGACAGTCGCTCTGCTGCTCTGGAGTCAGTGTAGGGGAGAGGATCACACCTTCCACTGACCCATCGTGCTCCTTGGTAGACAGGAGGTCAGGGAGAGGTTCACTCTCCTCTTCCACCCCATCATCTGTCGCCAAGAGCATATTCACTTCGGACCTCTCGAAGTGGGGCTTGAGGCGGTTCACGTGGAGGACCCGCAAAGGGTTCCTTGGAGCCCGCAAATCCATCAGGTAGGTGACATCACTTTTGCGCTCCACCACCTCAAATGGCCCAGTCCACTTGTCCTGCAAGGCACAAGGTTCCACTGGGGCTATGACCCACACTTTTTGCCCAGGTTGAAATTCGACCAGAGTGGCATTCCGGTCATACCACTTCCTCATTTCTTCCTGGCTGGCTTCTAGGTTCGCCTGCGCGAGTTTCCTGAAGCAGGCAGTTTGGTTTCTGAAGGCCAGCATGTAATTAAACACATCCTGGGGAGCGTTCCTGGGAGCTGCCTCCCAGCCTTCCTTCACCAAACTCAGAGGTCCTCTCACAGGGTGACCATACAGAAGCTCAAAGGGACTGAACCCAAGAGACTTCTATGGTACCTCCCTGAATGCAAAGAGAAGGCACGGCAAGAGGACGTCCCACTTACGACTCATGGGTTCTGTTAGACCCTTAATCATGCCCTTCAAGGTCTGGTTGAATCTCTCCACCAGACCGTTACCTTGTGGGTGGTAAGGGTTGGTGAACTTGTAGGTTACACCACACTCCTTCCACAGGGATGTCATATACTTGGATATGAAATTGGTCCCCCTGTCAGAAACCACCTCTCTGGGGAACCCCACTCGGGAAAAGATCCCCATTAACGCCCGGCCCACCACTGGCGCCGTCGTTGTCCTGAGAGGGATTGCCTCTGGGTACCGGGTGGCATGGTCCACCAAGACCAGGATGTACCTGTTGCCCATGGCTGTCTTGGGATCCAGTGGCCCCACAATGTCCATTACTACCCTTTCGAAGGGCGTTCCAACCACTGGAAAAGGTTGGAGAGGAGCTTTGACTTTCCTCCCACTCTTACCACTTGCCTGGCAAGTTTGGCAAGACCTGCAATGTCCATCTGACTGCCTTCGCATTTGGGGCCAGAAGAAGTGGGTGACAAGCCTGTCAAAGGTCTTGTCCTGCCCCAAATGTCGTGCCAAAGGCACGTCATGATCCAGACCCAGTAGGAAGGTCCTGAAGCGCTGGGGTACCACCAGCACACGGGCTGACCCAGGCTCAGCGACCTTAGGCTCACTGTACAGGAGATCATTCTCCCAGTAGATCCAATGTGATCCGGACTGATCACCAGCTGCCTGGTCTGCAGCCTGCCGCCGCAGACCCTCCAGAGAAGGGCACTCCTTCTGCTCCTTGCAGAATTCCTCCCTGGTGGGACCCCCTTCTTGCTGCCAATGGGTCAGCTCAGAGATGTCCCCCAGTTCAGCTACCTGCTCCCCTGTAGGCACCGGGGCGTCCCCCTCAAGGTCCGCCTCCTCCCGGTCCGTGGGAACTTCAGGGGCCAGTTTCCCGCGCCCCTTGCCCTTTCTCTTGGCAGGGACTTGGGCCACTGTTTCAGGCTCCAAGTCCTCTTGATCACTCTCTCTGGCCGCCATTGACCGAGTGGACACGCATGCCCACTCTGGCAACCCAAGCATCTCCAAGTGAGACCTGAGCTCAACATCCTTCCATAAGGACTGCTCCAGGTCGTTACCTAGCAGACAATCTACAGGCATGGAAGGGCTCACAACCACCCTCAAGGGACCTGAGACCCCCCCCCCCACTCAAAGGGAACCTGCGCCAACAGACACTGGCACTCTGAATTGTCCACCGCAATGACTTGGTGGAATGCCCCTGGGACTACCTGCTTCTCAGAGACCAGGTGACACCGGACTGAGGTCACACTGGCTCCAGTATCTTTGAGAGCCTCTACCCTTTTCCCATTGATGGTCACCCAGGTGCTGTATTTCTTTGTGTTAGGGGGCACCGGGTTTGCTGGGACCATCTCACTGTCCCCTAGTGAGACGAGGGTCATTTCTGCGGGGTCCCCACCCTCCTGTGGGTACTCCTCCTCCCCATGCGCTACACTAGCCAACACCTTGGACTGCCCACCGGTGGGTGGCTGTGCCCCCTTCGGGCACTTGGGGTCCCCCTTCATGTGACCCACCTGGTCACATGCAAAACACTTGCGGGGGCCGGTCTCAGCAGGCTTTCCTGACGAGACCCCTTGTTTCTTATCTCCTGGGGGATGGGAACTTTTACCCTGGGTGTTAGTTTGGGGCCCTTTAGAGAACTCCTGTGTTTTACCCTTGTCCCCCCCCACTTTTCTGCTGGGGACCGTGCCCACCTTTGGCTGAGTCTCCCCCATACGCTTTCCTGTGGACCCTGGTACTCACCCAGCGGTCCGCCTCCATAGCAAGCTTCCTGGGGTCAGTCAGCTTACTATCAGCTAGGTGCTGGCGCAGATCTGCAAAACATAGACTAGACAAGTGCTCCCATGCAATCAAATTGTAGAGCCCTTGAAAATCTGTCACATTATTGCCCTTCACCCAGCCATCCAGTGACCTGCAAAACATATCTACACATTACAACCAAGTGTTGGCATCGGACTTCTTACTGGACCTGAACTGATCCCTGTACTTTTCAGGAGTGAGACCATACTTAGTGAGGAGGGCGTCCTTCATGTCTGGATAGGTGAGGTGATACCCCTTACCCAAAGCTATTAAAGTATCCCTTGCTTCTTCTGGGAAGAGAGGCCACAATCCTGCTCCCCAATTCTCCTCAGGGACCCCATTCATGTGTATCGCTGCCTCGTAACCCTGAAACCACCTTTGTATGTTATCCCCCTTCTTGAATTCTTTGCCTACATTCTTAGGGATGTGCACAATCCTGTCTGCCTGTCTTGACGGGTTGCTGCCACCATCTGAGCTGGCTCTACTCCTCTGATCCAGCTCCTTTATCCTGAACTCATGCTCTAACATCATCCTTTTCTCCTCCATGGCTAACTTAAGCTTCTCCAGTTCTACTGCAACTCTCCTTGCTTCCCGCCTGTCCTCCAGCTCTCCTGGGGACAGGCCACTGCTGGCTGGCCTAGAGGGTTCCCCCCCTTCCACAAGCACATCCACCCTAGGAATAGGCTCCTCCGCCTCTCCACTGAGATCACCAGACTGCTCGCTGGCATGTCTGGCTGCTACCCAGGCCCTCAGCGCCTTTTGTAGCTCCTCCTTCCTCGTGAGGCCTCTGACTTGGACTTTTAGGTTTTTGCAAATTGATTTCAATTCCCTAACATTGTAGGATTCCAACCTATCCTCCTCAAAGGCAATTTCCAGGGATGCAACAGATGATGCTCTTGATTCAGGCATGATGAAGTAGCAAGTTCAAACTGGCAAGATCAAAAATAGGCCAAAAAGAAAAAGAACCAGTATGTGGCACGTAATGGTCTGCGATATGGTAGTAGTGCACACCAATCACTGTAAGTCAAGTGCAAACGCAAGTCCTATCCTCACCGCTGACAACCAATGTTAGAAATGGGATTTTTGGTAGGCTAGGGCATGTGCCAAAGCCAGGCAGAAACCACCACTCTAGTCAGGATAAGGGAGTTACACTCCTAAAATAACCCCTAATCACCCCCTTGGTAGCTTGGCACGAGCAGTCAGGCTTATCTTAGAGGCAGTGTGTAAAGCATTTGCACATAACCAACAGTAATACAGTGTAAGCACTACAAAAGGACACCACACCAGTTTAGAAAAATATCCAATATTTTTATATACTTGAGACAAGACCAAAAACGATAAAAATCCACAATACAGTACTTAGAAATGTTCAGTTATCAAAATATGCTTGAAAAACAGTTCCTTGATGTCGATAGCTCCGTCCGGGGCTATCACAGCGTCGTGAACAAACAAATCCAAACAGTTCTGGCTGACCGCGGCGTGGCGGGCCAGCTACGGTGTCGGGAAGACCTGCAAACAGTACCTTTTAGAAATGCAGGGTGTCGGCGACCTCTCGTTGAGCTTCCGAAAGCACGGTGTCCGCAGGCGTCGGTTCCGGAGGTCGGTGCAGGAGTCGTCGGGCCCTCGAAGTCACACGCGTTGCAGATCGAACTCCTCTCTGTTGAAGTCAGGAGTGCTGGCGTCGGCAGGCGTTGGGTGCTGCGGTTTGAAGTGCAGCGGGCGGCGTGTGGTGCCCTCAGGTCGCAGTGCGAGCAGCGGCTCGGTGGTGGCGTCAGATGGCGCCGTCGGTGAGACCAGGGTCGCGGTGCGAAGTGAATGCGGTGCTCGTCGCGGTGCTGGCAGGTCGCGGTGCTGGCAGGTCGCGGTGCAAGCAGCGGTGGCGTCGTTGCTGAAGCGCTGTCGTCAGCTGACGAACTGGAGTCGATGGCGCCGGCGTCGGTAGGCCAAGGTTGCGGTGCGGGATGAGGGCGGTGCGTCGTGTCACTTTACGAGCGGTGCCCTCGAACCACGGTGCAAGCAGCGGCGTAGATTTCGGCGTGGAGTGGCGGCGGCGGGGATACCAAGGCGTCATCGTGAAGCGAGGCGGTGCGGAGTGCGGTGCCCACAGGTCGCGGTGCGAGCAGCGGCTTGGTGGCGGCGTCAGCAGGCATCGTCGGTGAGACCAGGGTCGCGGTGCGGCGTTGCGGCGGTGCCCTCTGCGGTGCCTTCAGGACACGGAGTCGGCAGCGGCGTCGTAGACGGCGTCGGGTTGCTTTTTCTTCTGTTGCAGCACAAAACACACAGTCCCCAGTGCTGAGGGCAGAAGAACTTGAAGTCTTTGCTGTTCCTGAGACTTCTTGAACAGGGGGCATGCTCTACCTCAAGCCCTTGCAGAAACTCACAAAAGTAGATTGCAGAAAGTTCAGTCCAGTCCTTTCACTGCCCAAGACAGAAGCAGCCACTGCAGGCCAACACAGCAAAGCACACAGCAAAGTGGTAGTTCCTCCTCACAGCTTCTCCAGCTCTTCTTCTTGGCAGTCTTCTTGGTCCAAAAGAGTTCTAAAGTTCAGGGGTCTGGGCCCCAATATTTATATCCCAAAATCCTTTGATCTCTTAGGCAGAGAGTGTCTGTGCCCAGCCAGAACCAGTTCTGCCTTCTCTGTGACTTCCTGGCAGGAGGTGGAGACGGCATGGTCAGAGGCAGACCAGGCCCTTTGAGGTGCAAGGAAATCTCCTCCCCCTTCCCCAATTGCAGCCCAGGTCTATTCAGTCCTTTCCTGACCCACCTAGACTATCTGGAGCCACTCCTGCTCCCCAGCCTTCTGTCATCCAAAACCCAGACAGGCAATCCACATTCCAGCAGAGGCACACAGGATGACTGAGCAAGAAAATACCTACTTTCTAAAAGTGGTATTTTCAAACACAGAATGTAAAAATCACCTTCACTAAAAGATGCATCTTTAGATTCTGAGTTCAGGCATACTAAACTTTATTTTCCTACCTAATTCCTCGGGCCAGTTATGTTTATAAGATGTTATAAACAAACTCCCCATTCTGTCCTTTGGGGAACAGGTAGCCTTGCAATAGCGAAAAACGAAATTGGCCGTAATTCACTATCAGGATATGCCACACACACCAGGGCATGTCCTACCTTTCACATACACTGCACCCGGCCCACAGGGGTACCTTGGGCCTGCCTTAGGGGTGGCTGACATGTAAGAAAAGGGAAGGTGAGGGACTGGCAAGTGTGTGCACTGGCCAAGTCGACATGGCAGTTACAAACTGCGCGCAGACTCCGCAATGGTGGGTCTGAGTTACCTTTTCAGGGCTACTCACGTGGGTGGCACAATCAGTGCTGCAGGCCCGCTAGTAACATTTGATTCACAGGCCCTGGCACACTCAGTGCACTTTACTAGGGACTAACAAGTAAATCAAATATCCAATCATGGAAACACCAATCCATAACACAATTTACCACAGGAGCACTTACACTTTACCACTGATCAGCAGAGAGAAAAGTGCGCTGAAACACTACGCCAGCAAAAACAGAGTCAAAACCGGGAGGTGAGAAAGCAAAAACTCAGGGGAACCACGCCAAAAGATGCCAAGTTTAACACATGTCCCCTCCAGCTGAAAGTAGGGAGAACTACCCACCCTCCTGGGAGTTCTCTTCACTAAGGCGGAAGAACCTGGACAGACCATCTGCATTGGCGTGCTCTGTGCCAGGACGGTGTTCCACCGTAAAGTCCATTCCCTGTAGGGAGATGGACGACCTCAGCAGTTTTGGATTCTCACCCCTCATTTGCATCAACCATCTGAGGGGCCTGTGGTCTGTCTGAACCCGGAAGTGAGTCCCAAACAGGTATGGTCTCAGCTTCTTCAGTGCCCAGACCACAGCGAAAGCTTCCCTTTCTGTGGCACTCCACCTCTGTTCCCTGGGGAGTAGTCTCCGGCTAAGGAAGACTACAGGCTGGTGTAGGCCCTCTTCGTTCAGTTGGGAGAGCACCGCTCCCACTCCATGCTCTGAAGCGTCAGTCTGCACGACGAATTCCTTGGAAAAGTCGGGGGTCTTGAGCACGGGTGCCGTGCACATAGCGGCCTTCAGGGCATCAAAAGCCTTCTGGCAGGACTCATTCCAGATCACCTTCTTGGGCTGCTTCCTGGAAGTCAGCTCTGTTAAGGGGGCAACAATGGTGCCATACCCCTTAACAAACCTCCTGTAGTACCCAGTGAGTCCTAAGAAGGCCCTCACCTCTGTCTGGGTCTTGGGGGGCTCCCAAGCCAGAATGGTGTCAATCTTGGGTTGTAGGGGCGCCACCTGGCCGCTTCCTACCTGGTGTCCCAAGTACACCACCGAACCCTGCCCGATCTGGCACTTACTGGCCTTGATCGTGAGGCCTGCCTTCTGCAGCGCCTTCAACACTTCACCTAGGTGCTGCAAGTGTTCTTCCCAGCTGGAACTGAACACTGCGATGTCATCCAGGTAGGCAACACTGAAATCCTCCAGCCCAGCCAACACCTGGTTGACCAAGCTCTGAAAGGTGGCAGGGGCATTCTTCAACCCAAAGGGCATCACCCGGAACTGGTAATGTCCTTCTGGGGTTGAAAATGCTGACCTCTCCTTGGCCCCATTGGTTAAGGCAATCTGCCAGTACCCAGACGTTAAATCAAACGTGCTGAGGAACTTGGCAGCTCCCAACCGATCAATGAGCTCATCAGCTCTGGGGATGGGGTGTGCGTCAGTCCTGGTGACGGCATTGAGCCCACGGTAGTCCACACAAAACCGCAGTTCTGGAGTGGCACCAGGTGCAGCAGCCTTTGGGACCAAGACCACTGGGCTGGCCCAAGGACTGTTGGAAGGCTCGACCACCCCTAACGCCAACATCTTAGAGACCTCCTCTTTAATGCTGGCCTTGACCCGGTCAGTCAACCTGTAAATCTTGTGCTTCACAGGAGGGCTGTCACCGGTGTCCACGTCATGGGTACACCAGTGAGTAACACCTGGGGTCTGGGAGAACAGTGGGGCAAACTGTCCCAACAACTGGTGACAGTCGCTCTGCTGCTCTGGAGTCAGTGTAGGGGAGAGGATCACACCTTCCACTGACCCATCGCGCTCCTTGGTAGACAGGAGGTCAGGGAGAGGTTCACTCTCCTCTTCCACCCCATCATCTGTCGCCAAGAGCATGCTCACTTCGGACCTCTCGAAGTGGGGCTTGAGGCGGTTCACGTGGAGGACCCTCAAAGGGTTCCTTGGAGCCCGCAAATCCACGAGGTAGGTGACATCACTTTTGCGCTCCACCACCTCAAATGGCCTAGTCCACTTGTCCTGCAAGGCACAAGGTTCCACTGGGGCCATGACCCACACTTTTTGCCCAGGTTGAAATTCGACCAGAGTGGCATTCTGGTCATACCACTTCCTCATTTCTTCCTGGCTTGCTTCTAGGTTCGCCTGCGCGAGTGTCCTGAAGCGGGCAGTTTGGTTTCTGAAGGCCAGCATGTAACTAAACACATCCTGGGGAGCTTTCCTGGGAGCTGCCTCCCAGCATTCCTTCACCAAACTCAGAGGTCCTCTCACAGGGTGACCATACAGAAGCTCAAAGGGACTGAACCCAAGAGACTTCTGTGGTACCTCCCTGTATGCAAAGAGAAGGCACGGCAAGAGGACGTCCCACTTACGCCTCATGGGTTCTGTTAGACCCTTAATCATGCCCTTCAAGGTCTGGTTGAATCTCTCCACCAGACCGTTACCTTGTGGGTGGTAAGGGGTGGTGAACTTGTAGGTTACACCACACTCCTTCCACAGGGATGTCATATACTTGGATATGAAATTGGTCCCTCTGTCAGAAACCACCTCTCTGGGGAACCCCACTCGGGAAAAGATCCCCATTAACGCCCGGCCCACCACTGGCGCTGTCGTTGTCCTGAGAGGGATTGCCTCCGGGTACCGGGTGGCATGGTCCACCAAGAGCAGGATGTACCTGTTGCCCATGGCTGTCTTGGGATCCAGTGGCCCCACAATGTCCATCACTACCCTTTCAAAGGGCGTTCCAACCACTGGAAAAGGTTGGAGAGGAGCTTTGACCTTCCTCCCACTCTTACCACTTGCCTGGCAAGTTTGGCAAGACCTGCAATGTCCATCTGCCTGCCTTCGCATTTGGGGCCAGAAGAAGTGGGTGACAAGCCTGTCAAAGGTCTTGTCCTGCCCCAAATGTCCTGCCAAAGGCACGTCATGAGCCAGACCCAGTAGGAAGGTCCTGAAGCGCTGGGGTACCACCAGCACACGGGCTGACCCAGGCTCAGCGACCTTAGGCTCCCTGTACAGGAGATCATTCTCCCAGTAGATCCAATCTGATCCGGACTGATCTTCAGCTGCCTGGTCTGCAGCCTGCCGCCGCAGACCCTCCAGAGAAGGGCACTCCTTCTGCTCCTTGCAGAATTCCTCCCTGGTGGGACCCCCTTCTTGCTGCCAATGGGTCAGCTCAGAGATGTCCCCCAGTTCAGCTACCTGCTCCCCTGTAGGCACCGGGGTGTCCCCTTCAAGGTCCGCCTCCTCCCGGTCCGTGGGAACCTCAGGGGCCGGTTTCCCGCGCCCCTTGCCCTTTCTCTTGGCAGGGACTTGGGCCACTGTTTCAGGCTCCAAGTCCTCTGGATCACCCTCTCTGGCCGCCATTGACCGAGTGGACACGCAGGCCCACTCTGGCAACCCAAGCATCTCCGAATGAGACCTGAGCTCAACATCCTTCCATAAGGACTGCTCCAGGTCGTTACCTAGCAGACAATCTACAGGCATGGAAGGGCTCACAACCACCCTCAAGGGACCTGAGACCCCCCCCCACTCGAAGGGAACCTGCGCCACCAGACACTGGCACTCTGAATTGTCCACCGCAATGACTTGGTGGAATGCCCCTGGGACTACCTGCTTCTCAGAGACCAGGTGACACCGGACTGAGGTCACAAAAAAAATGTAAATGTAAATCTGTATTTGTAAAGCGCGAACTACTCACCCTTACAGGTCTCAAGGCGCTGGGGGCCGTCGTGGAAAATAAGTGAGCTATTGCCCAGAGTCACATGGTGCTGAGCTGAGCTGTCGCCGGAGCCGGGGATTGAACCGTGAGCCCTGTGTTCCGAAGTCAGCTGCCCTGGCCGCTGCACCACACCTCTCCACACTGGCTCCAGTATCTCTGAGAGCCTCTACCCTTTTTCCATTGATGGTCACCCAGGTGCTGTATTTCTTTGTGTTAGGGGGCACTGGGTTTCCTGGGACCATCTCACTGTCCCCTAGTAAGACGAGGGTCATTTCTGCGGGGTCCCCACCCTCCTGTGGGTACTCCTCCTCCCCATGCGCTACACTAGCCAACACCTTGGACTGCCCACCGGTGGGTGGCTGTGCCCCCTTCGGGCACTTGGGGTCCCCCTTCATGTGACCCACCTGGTCACATGCAAAACACTTGCGGGGGCCGGTATCAGCAGGCTTTCCTGACGGGACCCCTTGTTTCTTATCTCCTGGGGGATGGGAATCTTTACCCTGGGTGTTAGTTTGGGGCCCTTTAGAGAACTCCTGTGTTTTACCCTTGTCCCCCCCACTTTTCTGCTGGGGACCCTGCCCACCTTTGGCTGAGTCTCCCCCATACGCTTTCCTGTGGACCCTGGTACTCACCCAGCGGTCCGCCTCCATAGCAAGCTTCCTGGGGTCAGTCAGCTTACTATCAACTAGGTGCTGGCGCAGATCTGCAAAACATAGACTAGACAAGTGCTCCCATGCAATCATAATTGTAGAGCCCTTGAAAATCTGTCACATTACTGCCCTTCACCCAGCCATCCAGTGACCTGCAAAACATATCTACACATTCCAACCAAGTGTTGGCATCGGACTTCTTACTGGACCTGAACTGATCCCTGTACTTTTCAGGAGTGAGACCATACTTAGTGAGAAGGGCGTCCTTCATGTCTGGATAGGTGAGGTGATACCCCTTACCCAAAGCTATTAAAGTATCCCTTGCTTCTTCTGGGAAGAGAGGCCACAATCCTGCTCCCCAATTCTCCTCAGGGACCCCATTCATGTGTATCGCTGCCTCGTAACCCTGAAACCACCTTTGTATGTCATCCCCCTTCTTGAATTCTTTGCCTACATTCTTAGGGATGTGCACAATCCTGTCTGCCTGTCTTGACGGGTTGCTGCCACCATCTGAGCTGGCTCTACTCCTGTGATCCAGCTCCTTTATCCTGAACTCATGCTCTAACATCATCCTTTTCTCCTCCATGGCTAACTTAAGCTTCTCCAGTTCTACTGCAACTCTCCTTGCTTCCCGCCTGTCCTCCAGCTCTCCTGGGGACAGGCCACTGCTGGCTGGCCTAGAGGGTTCCCCCCCTTCCACAAGCACATCCACCCTAGGAATAGGCTCCTCCGCCTCTCCACTGAGATCACCAGACTGCTCGCTGGCATGTCTGGCTGCTACCCAGGCCCTCAGCGCCTTTTGTAGCTCCTCCTTCCTCGTGAGGCCTCTGACTTGGACTTTTAGGTTTTTGCAAATTGATTTCAATTCCCTAACATTGTAGGATTCCAACCTATCCTCCTCAAAGGCAATTTCCAGGGATGCAACAGATGATGCTCTTGATTCAGACATGATGAAGTAGCAAGTTCAAACTGGCAAGATCAAAAATAGGCCAAAAAGAAAAAGAACCAGTATGTGGCACGTAATGGTCTGCGATATGGTAGTAGTGCACACCAATCACTGTAAGTCAAGTGCAAACTCAAGTCCTATCCTCACCGCTGACAACCAATGTTAGAAATGGGATTTTTGGTAGGCTAGGGCATGTGCCAAAGCCAGGCAGAAACCACCACTCTAGTCAGGATAAGGGAGTTACACTCCTAAAATAACCCCTAATCACCCCCTTGGTAGCTTGGCACAAGCAGTCAGGCTTATCTTAGAGGCAGTGTGTAAAGCATTTGCACATAACCAACAGTAATACAGTGTAAGCACTACAAAAGGACACCACACCAGTTTAGAAAAATATCCAATATTTTTATATACTTGAGACAAGACCAAAAACGATAAAAATCCACCATACAGTACTTAGAAATGTTCAGTTATCAAAATGTGCTTGAAAAACAGTTCCTTGATGTCGATAGCTCCGTCCGGGGCTATCACAGCGTAGTGAACAAACAAATCCAAACAGTTCTGGCTGACCGCGGCGTGGCGGGCCAGCTACGGTGTCGGGAAGACCTGCAAACAGTACCTTTTAGAAATGCAGGGTGTCGGCGACCTCTCGTTGAGCTTCCGAAAGCACGCCGTCCGCAGGCGTCGGTTCCGGAGGTCGGTGCAGGAGTCGTCGGGGCCCTCAAAGTCACAGGCGTTGCAGATCGAACTCCTCTCTGTTGAAGTCAGGAGTGCTGGCGTCGGCAGGCGTCGAGTGCTGCGGTTGTGAAGTGCAGCGGTGCGGCGTGCGGTGCCCTCAGGTCGCAGTGCGAGCAGCGGCTCGGTGGTGGCGTCAGATGGCGCCGTCGGTGAGACCAGGGTCGCGGTGCGAAGTGAATGCGGTGCTCGTCGCGGTGCTGGCAGTTCGCGGTGCAAGCAGCGGTGGCGTCGTTGCTGAAGCGCTGTCGTCAGCTGACGAACGGGAGTCGATGGCGCCGGCATCGGTAGGCCAAGGCTGCGGTGCGGGGTGAAGGCGGTGCGTTGTGTAACTTTACGAGCGGTGCCCTCGAACCACGGTGCAAGCAGCGGCGTAGATTTCGGCGTGGAGCGGCGTCATCGGGGCTACCAACGTGTCGTCGTGAAGCGAGGCGGTGCGGAGTGCGGTGCCCACAGGTCGCGATGTGAGCAGCGGCTCGGTGGCGGCATCAGCAGGCATCGTCGGTGAGACCAGGGTCGCGGTGCGGCGTTGTCGGCGGTGCCCTCTGCGGTGCCTTCAGGACACGGAGTCAGCAGCGGCGTCGTCGATGTCATCGGGTTGCTTTTTCTTCTGTTGCAGCACAAAACACACAGTCCCCAGTGCTGAGGGCAGAAGAGCTTGAAGTCTTTGCTGTTCCTGAGACTTCTTGAACAGGGGGCATGCTCTACCTCAAGCCCTTGCAGAAACTCACAAAAGTAGATTGCAGAAAGTCCAGTCCAGTCCTTTCACTGCCCAAGACAGAAGCAGCCACTGCAGGCCAACACAGCAAAGCACACAGCAAAGTGGTAGTTCCTCCTCACAGCTTCTCCAGCTCTTCTTCTTGGCAGTCTTCTTGGTCCAAAAGAGTTCTAAAAGTTCAGGGGTCTGGGCCCCAATATTTATATCCCAAAATCCTTTGATCTCTTAGGCAGAGAGTGTCTGTGCCCAGCCAGAACCAGTTCTGCCCTCTCGGTGTGACTTCCTGGCAGGAGGTGGAGACGGCATGGTCAGAGGCAGACCAGGCCCTTTGAGGTGCAAGGAAATCTCCTCCCCCTTCCCCAATTGCAGCCCAGGTCTATTCAGTCCTTTCCTGACCCACCTAGACTATCTGGAGCCACTCCTGCTCCCCAGCCTTCTGTCATCCAAAACCCAGACAGACAATCCACATTCCAGCAGAGGCACACAGGATGACTGAGCAAGAAAATACCTACTTTCTAAAAGTGGTATTTTCAAACACAGAATGTAAAAATCACCTTCACTAAAAGATGCATCTTTAGATTCTGAGTTCAGGCATACTAAACTCTATTTTCCTACCTAATTCCTCGGGGCCAGTTATGTTTATAAGATGTTATAAACAAACTCCCCATTCTGTCCTCTGGGGAACAGGTAGCCTTGCAATAGCGAAAAACGAAATTGGCCGTAATTCACTATCAGGACATGCCACACACACCAGGGCATGTCCTACCTTTCACATACACTGCACCCGGCCCACAGGGGTACCTTGAGCCTGCCTTAGGGGTGGCTGACATGTAAGAAAAGGGAAGGTGAGGGACTGGCAAGTGTGTGCACTGGCCAAGTCGACATGGCAGTTACCAGACTGCGCGCAGGCTCTGCAATGGCGGGCCAGAGTTACCTTTCACGGGCTGCTCACGTGGGTGGCACAATCCAGTGCTGCAGGCCCACTAGCAGCATTTGATTTACAGGCCCTGGCACACTCAGTGCACTTTACTAGGGACTGACACAGTAAATCAAATAGTCCAATCATGGAAACACCAGTCCATAACACAATTTACCACAGGAGGACTTGCACTTTACCACTGATCAGCAGTGAGAAAAGTGCGCAGAAACACTACGCCAGCAAAAACAGAGTCAAAACCGGGAGGTCAGAAAGCAAAAACTCAGGGGAAACACGCCAAAAGATGCCAAGTCTAACAATAACCCACAAGGAAATGGCTTAGTTGAAAGGACCAATCGGCTTGTAAAAGGAGTCATACAAATGGTGAGTGTGAGCAGACAAGATGTGAGTAAAATGGTAGAGGAAATGACGTGGGCCTATCACACAACAGTTCAAGGGATTAGCCAGAAATCACAGTTTGAGCTTATGAGGGGGAGAGTTCCGGGAACCAAATTGGTACCTTCGTGGATGAAGGTGTGGGCGTCAAATGGAGGGAGCTGTGGTGTCGAAGGAGGGAGAGTTGCTCCGATGATATCCTTAAAATGGCGATTGGGTTAAGATCAGGGTAGTAAGAATGATGAGGAGTTCGTCCAAATTTAGAGGATCGTACATGGTCAAGCAGGAATTTCAGTTCTGTGTTCTTTTAGAGAACGGTGAGAGGTGCAATTGTCGCAGGGTAGCTTTATACCAGAAGGAAGGTGATTGTCCTGTGGAAAAGTGTGAAGGATGCAGTGGCTATATGTTTATGTGGAATCTTGACTTTGGAAGAGACAGGAATGCCTGCGATTCTCAGAGAGTGAGTGGAAATGTTTCTTGTGATTCTCAGACAGTGAGTGAAGATGCTTCTCTGAGTGACTGTGTGAGCCCAGGAGCGAGCAGGAGTACAATCGTTTACAGACCTCCGGAGTATTTGAGGGGGTTCTGTTCAGTAGCATTTTCTCTGTTAGTATTGGGGTGTCATTCTTCAACCTTCTACGTTCTGTTTTATATGTAACATTTTCATTGTACTGTTATAAAGAAAAATGAGGAAGCGAACTTTCATTTTTGTAATTTCATGATAATCTTGCAACTTTATTCTTATTTATGTACGATCTTCTTTTATCAATGTTATGCTATGCTATATCTCTGTTTTTGTAGTTTATGCTATATGGAAGGTAAGGAGATGTGTTGTAATGATCCTATGTCTGTTGCAGGGCTCGTGCAATCTCTAGACATGGAATCTTGCGTATGTCAGATTCCATGTGTGTGTTTGAAAGCAAACGTTCTCGGTTATGTCAATTGTCTTCTGGCCAGCTAGGGAGTGTTTGCTGCTGTTCTTAGAATAAATCTTTTAGTTGAATCTTACCTGTTTTACATATATCTATCTTCACTGAGAAATCAGAGGCTAAGGGCTCCCAGCTAGGGGTTTGTGGTTCATGCTGTGGATGTCTTTGTACTCTACATAAACATTCAAAGGTATTTCCCTCACTCCTTCTTCAGAATGGAAAAAGACACACGCCAGTCCAGAACAGATTCTGCTGCAGGACATGCAATAAATGTACTGCAGCAAAACCTGTTCTGGTGTGGCTCAAGTCCTTTCTTGTTCTGAAGAAGGAGTGAGGGAAGTACTTTTGGATATAGCTACATTGGCTGATGATGCAAAGCTTTGTGGTGATTAGTTAAGGGGGTGCAAAGAAAAAAATGAAACCACCTTTTTTCACCATTGCATTTTCCATGGAATTTTTACATAGATGTAGCGACAAAATGGTTGAACAGATTTACAAATTTGGCACAAATGTAGATTATGGTGTGTAAAGGATCATTTTTTGTTGTTTGATTTGAATTGGTTCAGTAGTTTTTAAGTTATGAGGGAGAAAAACTTAGTGTTATATTGAGCCGTGTTATACAGCGGTACCCTCATGGTATACCGTGGTACATGGCGATGATGAAACACAATATTATTAGTTAATGAAAGCCCTTGCAAAAAACAAAAAAAAAAGCCATATTGTTTAGACCACACTTTCTATTTGTTCTGTGTTTTTCGTGAAATATAGCTTACTACTGTTTTGTTAATCCATAAGAAGATATTAGGCAGTTTAGGAAATTCTGTAGAGGTAGGGAAAAGTTTTTTTAGTGATTTACATATTTAAAAAAAAGTTTACAGCATGTCACTCCACTCTATCCCACTCCACCCTACAACACTCTACTCCACACTATTCCCCTCTACTATACACCACTCTACGACACTCCACTCCACTGCACTCTACGAGATGCCACTCCACTCTGACATGCCACTTCACTCTACGACATGCCACTCGACAACACTCTATGGGGCACATGCCACAAGATTTTTACCAGTCGCAAACAGGCCGATTCACAGAATCGGCCCATTTGCAACTGGTAAAAAGCCATTTGCCATGCATGAACCCAAAATGCATTAGCAAAATAGTTAATCACAATTTTTGCGATTACCTATTTTGCAAATGCATTTAGGGAATCTCAATTTGCGATTCCCTAAATGCAATGCAAGAAGCATTTTCAAAACGCGACTTTCAATTAAGGAATCGCAAATTAACATCAACTTCAAGTTGATGTCAGTTTGCAAATCCTTAGAAAAATGCACAAAATTGCATTTTTCTAAGTGCCATGTGGCGCATACACATGCCCTTAGGGCATGTGTGTGCGCAACATGTGCACACTTACCCTTTTTGAGGGTGCATCAGGGGGGTCTTAGGCCCCCTAGGCCCTTGCAATTGCATTCGCAATTTGCGATTACCTATTTGGTAATCGCAAATTGCGAATGCTTTCCGATTCAGTCCTATGGGCCTGTAGGCCCATAGGAATGTATGGGAAAGCATTCCCTAATAGTGAATCGCAATATGCGATTGAAAAGAAAGGTTTTCAGATCCTTCTTGAAGGTTGAAACTGAGGTGGCTTTGCGGAGCCAACTGGGAGAGGATTCCAAAGCTTGGATATCTAAACCATCTTCATCCCTTCCTTGCTCTAGAGAATTTTGGAACTTGCCAGAATAGAAGATTGTTCATCCTAAGAGCTTGACATTACTTATATGGGCAAAGTCTCTTTCTCAAGTATACAGGGCCATCTCCCGCAAAGGCCCTGAATGCAAACGTAAGGGCTTTGAATTGAATTCGCTTTTTGAAAGACAGTCAATGAAGTTGTTTCAGGTGAGGTGATATAGACTGCTGGTATGGACCTTTTCGGATCAGTCTAGCTGCTGCATTTTGGATACTTTGAAGTCTTTGAATTAGGTAGGCTGGAAGGCCTAGATAAAGACTATTTGCATAGTCCAGACGGGAGGTTACCAGCGAGTGTACCACTGTCATACATGTATCCTCTGGGATCAAATGCAAAAACGTCTTTAGCAATTTGAGTTTGGTGAAGCAGATTGACAGCACTTAGTTAATTTGGGTGCAGAAAGAGAGGCTCGAATCAAATACTATTCCCAGGTTTCTGGCTGTGGAAACACAGGTTGGGCGTGGGTTTATTTGCTCAGGCCACAAAGACTAGGAGGAGGTGGGCCACAAGAGAGAAAGCAAAGAACATCATTTTTGTCAGAGTTCAATTTGAGAAAATTGGTGTACATCCAGTCAGTGACTTCCTTTAAACATTCCTTGAGCTTATTGAAGGCGGAGCAGGAGCGTTACTGGATTGACAATAGTAGTTGGGTGTCATCCTCATAAGACACCACCTGCACACCCCAGGACTCAATGAGCATTGGCTAGCAGTGCCAGGTAAAGATTGAACAAAGTAGAAATCAAAGCTGAGCCCTGAGGAACAGCAAATAGAAGAGGCTTAGAGTGGGATAAGAAAGGATGAAGAAAAACCCGCTGGGATCTATCCCTCAGAAATGACTTTAGCCAAGAAATGGCCATATGTTGTATGCCAGCCACACTATGGGGCCGATTCCGATGTGGGTCGGAAAGCACTCCGACCGAGCCGGAATCGGAGTGTTTTCCGACCGATCCGGACTCTTGCTGTCCGACCGAATGAGTACGATGCGGCCGTATGCTGTCGGACTCGGTTCGGTTGGACTCCCATAGAAGTCAATGGGAGCCGGTCGTACGACGCGTACATGGGCTCCCATTGACTGAATGGGTACGTCGCGAACAAGTGCGCCCCCTACAGTGGGTACGCGTCGGTGCCATCCGCACCGTACATGCCTGTGTTGGGGAGACCCATAGGTCTCCCCCTGTGTCCGA
Source organism: Calotriton arnoldi (assembly GCA_963921515.1). Classification (NCBI taxonomy): domain Eukaryota; kingdom Metazoa; phylum Chordata; class Amphibia; order Caudata; family Salamandridae; genus Calotriton; species Calotriton arnoldi. The sequence continues at coordinate 1,257,533 of CAWUFW010005668.1, forward strand.
GTCGTAAGGCCGCGGGTGAAGGGGGGTCCGATGCGGACCCCCGAAGTCCGACTCCGGGTGCTTTTGCGAGCCGGACGCTCCGACTCGATCCGGCTGTCCGAATCGAGCATCGTACTAGCTCGGTCGTGAAACGTCTCCATTGCGCGCCACGGTTTGCTTGAGACCGAGTCGTACGGAGCGGTTCGGAGCCGGAAACGATTCGGACGGAGAATTCGCGCTTGTTCGCATCGTACTTCGCCGTCCGGACCCGTGTACGAATCGGACGGAAAATCAGCCTCCGAATCGGATCCGCTAATGCCAAACCCGATTCGGTGCCCTTCCGACCGAGATCGGAATCGGCCCCTAAGTCTATTCAGAAGGGTGGCATGTGAGACTGTATCGAATGCTGCTGATAGGTCCAACATAACCACCATCGCAGACGGATCACTGTCCAGATGTTTATTAACAGATTCAATCACTTTTAACAAGGCAGTTTCAGTACTCATACCTTGCCAGAAGCCAGACAGTGAGTAATGTAACTGGCCAATAGATTCTAGAAAGGCCATTAACTCATTTTTCCATGATCTTGGATGTTGCATGTAAATGGGAGATGGGCCTATAATTTTTCAAGGTGGCCGGATCTGCCGTAGGCTTTTTAAGTAAGGGCTGGAGAAAAGCTTGTTTCCAGTCAGAGAGGAAACAGCCAACCTCTAGGGAGGTGTTCAGAATTTCATTAAACATGGGGTTGATGGTAGTGATGGAGCAAGGACTCACAAATGAGACTTGCTCGGAAGCAATCCTCTCACAGTATTAATTTATTAATCTTTGTAATGTTGTACTAATCAACGCACACACCAACACAAGTAGAAGGAAGCTTGTCTATGTGTTTTAAGCTAACAAATAACGCTTGTCTAATCTAAAATGGCAGCTAAAGCGTGGGAAATTTATTGCGCATGTCTCAACCATATCACATGGTGTGACGTCTTTCTTTGCTTGGAGGGAAATCCTTGCTTCTGCGCAGTGTGTATTAAAATGGCTGCTTAATGTTTTCACGTGCTGCAGCTTGCTTACATGTTGCAATTAAACTGTGATATCCTAACGCTATTAATGCGGGATAGAATTTATAATTAAATGGGAATAGAGTAGAAAGAGTGGGTATACAGTGAAAACACTTTATTTGTGATTTTAATATCTTCTTCTTTGACTTTTATTAGTTCGTAAATGGGCCCGGGTTGGTTGAACTGAAAACTCGAGAGACAATGGTTTTGCGCATGCGCCCTGCGAGGCTGCCCAGAAGAGAGGATGAAGTCAACCTGGACGTCGTCCAAGGCCGTGACCTGATGGCCAACATTATTGTACCCACGATGTCCCTACCGAAAGAAACAATTTATATAAACATTGTAATAAACTTTGTCGTGAGATGGGTGGGAAATAAAGCAAATGTATTAATTGTGATGGGCGGTATTTTAAAACAATGGCCTTAAAGAAATTGAACTAAATCAATATGGTGTGAGGATCAACCCCCTGTCCCCGTCCAATCAGAAGTAGTGGGCCCATAATTCTGCAACATTAAGGGGAGGTACATGGGCGTAGAAGGGTATAATATATATAGTATTAGCTAATTAAGTTAGTTCGAAAGGAGATGCTAGCACAGACCACGAGAGGTTGTTCTTAGGCATTAAGGCTGTCAGCTGGGAGAACCACAGAACGAGCTGATCGAGTGCAGACTGAACCGCTGTCCAGAGAGGTCCTGAGGTGGGGGCGGCGGTGTTCATCAGAAGGAAGACACGGGAGAAATCGAGAAGAAGCGAAGTACCAGAGAGGGGAACGACGCAGGCGTCGTTGATAGAGAGGTCACCTGTCCCGTCCTGAATTTGGTCCGGAGGTCATTGCTCTTCATCCTTCCTGAGACCTATCTTTCCAACTCCTTGGCCAAGGGGTTTGGTTCTCGCACTTTTAGGTAAATATAAATGCAAACCTTAGTTGCGCTGCTGTCTCTATCTTCTTCTTTCTGAGGGACTGTCATTGATCGATAATTGATTATTATGCTTCATCCTTGATATACGATTTAAGTATCATGTGGTTCTGTATTTTACTCTGCTAAATCTTTAGATAAACATTTTAAAACTTCCTGACTCAGTGATTATTTCAGGAGTTATGAATTGTATTGAATGTCACTCATTTTAAACTTCCCAATTAGCAAAGGGTCCATTGGTAAGTCATTACTCTTCAATCAGAAAAGTAATTGGTAGCAGGGATTTTGATAAAGAGTACAACTGACCCACCAGCGGAAATTGCTAGCGTAGTATGAATGTATGGGCCCAAGTGAGTATTTAGTGTATGAATGCTTGTTGCAAGTAACCCGCTGGATCACTTTTCTGGTTATCAGAGGATGGTTGCACTTTGTTAATTGGGTAATGAGAATTTTATTTTTATGAACTAACATCCATGTGTTCAAAGTTTGTTTTATGTTGTCTAGAAAATCCCCGGGGGAAAGAATAGCGGATGGTAAGTGGAAGCCATACTGCAGTGAGGTTATCTGTCAGGCAGAAATAGTACTGAAAAGTTAAGCAGGGCTATCAGTACTCGTTAGGGACTCTGTGCGTGTGAGTGACAGTAAAGGAATATGCTGGTGAAAATGTGATGTTATATCACCTAGAAAGGGTAACATTGAAGGAGTAACAGGTATTTCTAAAGCTAATGTGAAGGGTAAACGGAAGGGTTTTACTCGTAGTGTATGTTTAGTAAACGGAAAGGTTTTACTAAGTGTGAGAGAAACTATCCTTTTCAAGTTAGCGAAACTGACACGATAGCGAATGTTTTATGTTGTTACTGAATTTTAATAAGAAGTATAAAGAAAATAAAGTTTGCGTACGATTTTGTAAAGGGAGGGTCAGCTGCCGGAGAGGAAGCTGACGTCACAAAACGCCGCGCTGGGATTGGTCGAAACAGCTGGCGTGGAAAGACCCTTGTAAAGGAGGGGTCAGTAGTCAGGAGTAGTATTGACGTCACAGGTGTCGCGCTAGGATTGGTAGAAACAGCGAGGGACAGAGAAACGCAGATTGTAAAGGAGGGGTCGTCAGAAAAGACGTCACTGAAAGGCCGCACTAGGATTGGTTCAGAGACAAATGTTAGCTGGAATTTAATTGGTTGTCAGCATAGAAATCGAAATCTTAGTGGACAGTAAAATTTATATGTTGAAATGCGATCCGACTTTAATAGGAACTCGTCCAGACAGGAGATTCCTAGGGTTTGCAGAATATAATTCGATACATAGATATTTACCCAAAATGTACGGAGAGAAGAGGAAAATGTCATTCCTACAAAAGATTAAGAATTATTTTAAAAAGGATAAAACAATCAAAACTAGAGAAGGAATTATCATTCCACCAGCTAAAACGCCCGCTTCATTCATGATGATGGAGAGAGGTTATCATACTTGCGTATGGTTAGAAAATTGGATAGAATATACCAAAAATGATGGAATATTAGCATTTCCCGAGAATGGTACTTTCAATGGGAGAATTCTTCAAAATTTAAGATTGAGGATGAATGACTTAGAACCCAGACCAAGATTAACTCAATACGAAGCCTTAGAAGAGTGGGAAACCGAGGCATTCGAACGCGACCGATCCAGGAGTAATAGGGGTTATAGGGGATTTTTTCCTAGATACCAAAATGAGTCAAGGGACGGTCAGATGAAACAGTGGAGAAGAGCGATGCTTACAGAGGGTTTATATCCAATATTAATGGCAGAAGAATCGTCAGGGAATAAATGCACAGAAAAGACAAAACATTTGACTAGATTTGGAGATTCAGAAGATGAATTTATGGAAGAAATATTAAAGAACCCGCCACCATATCAGGAAGGGACAAGTGGATGCACCCCAAGTGCACCACTGCTAAAGACACCATTGGTACCACAAGTATTGCATAATCCCCCCGTTAGTAGGGTACTTCATGATAAAGAAAAGGAAGCAATAGATAAAAACAGAGCAGAATTAATACAGAAAGTAACACAATTGAGTGTCCATCCTGATTCGCTGACCATACCTGTAACAATTGGTCCAGTGGTTCCCTTATATGGTGACAAAGTAAGTTATCCGAAACCCTTAGCAATGCCCACATCTGTAGAAATCCCAAAACCAGATCCTGTAATAATTGATGATCAATTTAGTGATTGTGAATCTATGGTATCCTTAATGGATTTGCCTATTCGAGGATCTATAAATAGTACTCCTAGAAGAATAACACCTGGTTGTTCCAAAGATGTAAATATAGTGACCTCATCTGGAACTAAGAGTGCCACAGTAGTTACACCAGAAGACTTAGAAAGGTGGGCGCAAGGATCAGACAAACAGAGCTCACCTCCAAAGATCATGGACATTTACAAATTAAAGGTTGAGTTAGAAGAAATGATAGCAGGAAATGTAGGAGTAGATCGTCTAAATACTTACGATGAAGAAGAGCTATTATTTGTATGCAGAAGCATCACTAGAAATGTAAAAATATTTCATGAAAAATTATCGGATTTGGCTTTACAGATGGGAATTGAAATAGGGAAGTCAAAAGTGTTACAGAAACCCTATAGAGCAGATTTTTCTGACAAAGATTTAGAAAACATGAATGCCTCTGGCCGAAAATTACAAGTAAAGGAATTAATGACAGTTTTACAGAAATGGGGAGACCTAGATAAATGGAAAGTTAGATGGACAAAGAAAAAGGAAGAGGCACGATATAGTAGAACCACTTCTGAATATTTAATGAAGGAAACAGGGAAAGCAGATCAAATGTACCCGATGCGAGAAGTTCCAGGAGGAGGATATGTACATGTCCCATGGAGCAGACAGGATATTTTGTCATTTACGAATGATTTTCCAAAGTTGAGAGAAAAACCAATTGAATGGTACAAGCAAGTTGAGAGGTTTGTGAAAGTGTCAAAGGTATTGTTGAAGGACTTAGATGGACTGTTCGACATAGTGGTACCTGCCGATTTATGGACAGATTGTAAAATCACAGTTGATTGGCCAAGCGAAGAGTATCCTAGAGATCCAAAGACAGGTGCCCCGTCAAGTGATGTAATGAAAAAGTATCAGCAGGTAATAACTTACCTGAAAGGGAAAATACCACCAAAAGAAACAGATTGGGTGAAAATAGACAGAACTACCCAAGAAGCCAGTGAATCGGTACATGCCTATTATGAACGTTTATTGCAGGTATTCAAACAGTATAGTGGATTTGAGGATATTGGAGATAAAAACATGAGTCAATTTGTTTACCGATTTGTTTATGGATTAAAACCAGAAATTTGTCAGATGATTAAGCAGCACATGTTGTGCTGGCAAGGGAAACCGATTGATGAGATTTTGAAATATGTGAAATATTGTGGAGATGATATTGAGGATAGGCACAAGAAACTGCAAGAGAAAGTGATGTGGGCTCAGGTAAAAATGGCTGAGCGACAGGGAATTAATTTGGATAATCCAAGTGATAATCAGGGAAAAGATTCTGGAACGAGTGGTGACACTGGGAATGGAGGAAAAGTAAGAGGACGAATGAGTAGAGAAGAGGCTAAAAAGAAGTTTCCATGTCATGGGTGCGGAAAATTGGGGCATTGGAAGGATGAATGTAAAAAGATGCGGAATAATAATGGCCCAAATCAAAATTTAAATCCACAGACGCAGAATGATTCACAGCAGGGTGTAAATCCTCAGAGTCAGTTACCACCTGCACCTATACAGGGTAATGTAAGCAGAGCAAAGCACGGTACAGACGTCGGATATCAAGGAGGAAGTGGTAAGAATGAGTATGTAACCTCACAATTTCTTTTACAGGACGACTTTTGTCCATATAGTCAATGACGGTGCCTAGGAGAGGGGAGAAGGAGTGCGTACTTGGTGCATCCTTACCGGTAGATCAGTCAGGTCCATATGTAGAAGGGAATGTGAAAGGTAATGATATTACTTTCCTTTTGGACACTGGCGCTACCAGGTCTACTGTGAGAACAGCAGACATCCCAGACCTTCCTCTCTCTGGAGAAGCTATCCAAGTTGTGGGTGTAGCTAATCAAAAGATTAGAACACCTCTTACTGAACCAATGGAAGTAAAAATTGGAAATTTTAGAGAAATGCATCAATTTGTAGTGTGTGATTCCAGTCCAGTAAATTTATTGGGTCGAGATTTGTTGTGTAAAATGAACTGCACAATTTTCTGCACGCCGGATGGTGTGGCAGTTCAGACCCCGGATGAAGACCATGTATATAAATTTATGATTGCAAAACAAGGTACAGAAGTAGATGAGATGTTCTCTTTGATAACGAAAGACGAGTTGCCAGAAGAATTAAAAACAACAGTAAATTCCATAGTATGGGATTTCACGGGAAAAGAAGTAGGACTTATGGCCAAAATAGACCCAGTTAAAATTACTGTAAAGGAAGGTGCAATTTTCCCAAATACCAGACAGTACAAAATGAGTGCAGAAGTAAAAGCAGGAGTCATTGAAGAAATTAACAGAATGGTAAAACAAGGCATACTAAAAGAAGTAATGAGTAGCCCTTGTAACTCACCAATAATGGGTTTAAAGAAACCTAGTGGAAAATATAGGATTGTTCAAGACTTGCGAAAAATAAATAAAATTGTGGAACCTTGTTGTCCCATAGTGCCAAATCCTGCAGTGATTCTATACCAAATTCCTTGGAGTGCAGGATGGTTTACCGTGATTGATTTATGCCAAGCATTCTTTTCAATACCATTGCACCCAGATAGTCAGTATCTTTTTTCATTTAAATTTGAGAACAAAGTCTATGTATGGAATCGTGTTCCTCAGGGGTACACGGAAAGTCCTTCTATCTTTAATCAGATATTGAAAAAGTGTCTAGAGAAACTAGTGATGCCAGGAAGCTCAGTCCTAGTACAATATATAGATGATTTACTGGTGGCATCTAACACCAGAGAGGACTGTGTTGTTGACTCCATTGCATTATTAAATCATTTAGCTGAAGAAGGGCATAAAGTTTCACCTGAAAAGTTGCAGTTTTGTACAACAGCAGTTAAGTATCTAGGACACCAAATTGAGAGGGGAAAAAGAAGGATAACCTCTGAAAGAGTAAAATTAATCAAGAAAATGCAAATGCCTGTCTCCCAACGAGAAGTGAGAATGTTCCTTGGAATAGTGGGTTATTGTCGTCAATGGATACTAGGGTTTTCTCTGCTAGCAAAGCCATTAATTCAAATGACGAAAAAGAAGGCAAAGGACCCAGTTGAGTGGGATGACGAGAGCGTAGGAGCTTTTGTAAAATTGAGAAATGCTTTGTGTGCAGCACCTGCCCTAGGCATGCCTGATTATAAAAGAAAATTCGCATTATTCTGTCATGAAAGAGAAAATTGTGCACTTTCAGTCCTAACCCAGAGACATGGTTTGGACAGACGTCCTATAGCATATTTTTCTGCTACATTGGACCCAGTGGCAGCCGCATTGCCAGGCTGTTTAAAAGCAGTAGCGGCTACATGTTTGAGCATTGAGCAAAGTGAATCAATTGTAATGGGACATCATGTCAAAGTGTTTGTTCCACATTCAGTTGTGATTCTATTGACAAGAACCCGAACTCAGCATCTTACTCCTAGTCGGCTGACTAAATATGAAAGAATAATACTAGGTGCTGAGAATGTGACTATTGTAAGGTGCACCATAGTAAATCCTGCTACCTTACTACCAGACCCATATCATGAGGAAGTTAAAGATGATGAAGAGGAACATGATTGTTTACAAGTCACAGAATTGTGCACAAAACCACGTCCTGACATACAAGAACTACCCCTCAGGGAACCAGACAGGGAGCTGTTTGTTGATGGTTCGTGCCAAAGGCATGAAGATGGTAAACTAACTGCAGCATATGCAGTATGTGAATTAACTGGAATAGTCGAAGCATCCTATTTACCAGGAGTAAAATCTGCACAAGTAGCTGAATTAATTTCTTTGATAAAAGCCTGCAAAATTGGGAAGAACCAGAAAGTAACTATATTTACAGATAGCCAATATGGTTACGGGGTTGTGCATGATTTTGGCCAATTATGGATGCAGAGGGATTTCATGACTTCTTCAGGATCCCCCATTAAAAATGGACAGTTCGTAAAAGAACTATTGGAAGCAATACAATCACCAAAAGAATTGGCTGTGGTGAAATGTGCCGCACATCAGTCAGGAGATGACTGGGTGGTAGTCGGTAACAGATATGCAGATTTGGTGGCCCAACACTGTGCCAAAAACAGGTTGTCAGTTAATAAAAGGGTTGAAAGAATGGGAATCAGCTGCCAACTTATGCTGTATGCACCTCCTGAAACATGGAATGATGTGAAAAGACTACAAGATGATGCTGATGAGAGTGAAAGAAATGCATGGATTAAAATGGGATGTTCTCAAAGGTCAGACGACGATGTATGGATTTATGCCGATGGCAGACCAGTCATGCCCGACTGTTTGATTTCACAAATGGCCAGAATGTATCATGGAGACACACATGTAGGGAGAGATGCAATGATTAGGCTCTTCAGACAAAATTGGTACAATCCAAGGTTTAGGGCAGTAGCAGAGAGTCTTTGCCAGAGATGTCTAACTTGCCAAATGCATAATCCAGGAAGAAAAACAGTAATTGGGTTTGGGAAGATCGGAAAGGCAGAGGGTCCATTTGTGAGATTGCAGCTTGACTTCATTCAGTTACCACCATGTAGAGGACTGAAGTATGTACTTGTCATAGTGTGTCTGTTTTCAAAGTGGGTGGAGGCTTACCCTACCAGGAGGAATGACAGTATTACAGTCGCAAAGTTGTTGCTACGAGAACTCATTCCTAGATTTGGTTTTCCAGTAACTTTGGAATCAGATAGAGGAAGGCACTTCAACAGTGATGTGATTAGAATAATCTGTGAAGCATTCCAAATTGAGCAAAAATTGCACTGTGCATATCGTCCAGAGGCTTCTGGAGTGGTTGAACAAATGAATGGCACAATAAAATCCAGACTGGCAAAAATGTGTGCATCAACATCGTTAGATTGGCCGGATGCATTGCCACTTGTTTTGATGGGACTCAGAAGCATTCCTGATAGAAATACCGGATTGAGTCCACACGAAATAATCATGGGAAGAGCAATGAGACAAGCACATGTTCCTACAAATAAACTGCTGAATATAACTGATGATATGGTTCTGGATTATTGCAAAGGATTGGCTGACCTAGTGCGTTCTGTCTCTCACCAGGTTGGGGAAGACGCAGTTTCCAGGCAGCCAGAACAAGAGCATGATCTGAATCCAGGTGACTGGGTGGTTGTGAAGCATCACACCAGAGAAACGTGTCTATCACCCAGGTGGGAAGAACCTCATCAGGTCATACTAGTTACGAACACAGCAGTGAAATGTGCAGGATTTCCTAATTGGATTCATGTAAGCCACACCAAAAGGGTACCAGACCCTGAAGAAGAAAAACCTCAGACAGCATCGATAACTGAGGAAGCTGAAGGTTGCCGAGCTGAAGAATCTCAGGTCCGAGATTCGAGGGAAGCTGAAGAAGAACAACCGAGCACAAGTCAGGACTGGATACCGGTGGTGGAAATATCTGAAGTTTATAACAGAACAAGAAGTCAAGCAAATTTAGAAGAAATTGAAGAAGATCAGATAGGTGAAGAAGAAGCAGCTCAGGAAGAGGAAGAAGAAACAATAAGAGAACCTGAGCAGGATCAGATAGGGAGAGGAAATTGGGCTCAAATCAACAACGAACCAACAAACTTTGAGCAGGGACAGACAGGTCTAGAAGAACGCGGTCAGGCTGCAGAAGTACAAAGTGCAATAAGCCCTGATCAGAACCAGTTAGATTTAGGAAAATACACTCAAGAAGAAGATCACGAGGATCACAAGCATGAAGACGTAAATCCTGAACAAGGTCAGTTACTGGAAACTCACAGTGGAGCAGCTGAAGAGAAAGCAATAAGACCTGAAAAAGAGCAAGTAGAAGAAACTGAAATAGAAGAAAACGAAATTGTGCCACAACTTGAAAATACAAAGATTTCTGAAGAAGAAATAAGAAGTGAAGAGACAGTGCAAACAAAGAAGGTCAGAAAAGGTGATCGTTGGCCTAGTGTTATTAAAAGAGTAAAATACCACATAACAACCAGAAGTGAAGATCCAGAACAAGTAAATGAAGTGACAAGCCTAACAGGACAAACAAGTGGAATTGAAAGACGGAAAAGCAAAAGACTGAAACTTGTGAACAACAAATTTAAAGGTCCCGATTGGACTTATATCATCCTTGAGGACTACGAGAGCTCAGAGTCAAGTGAAAGTGGTGACGAAGGAACAAGTACAGAACTGACTTATGAGAAAGAAATAAAACCACCTTGATAACGTAAAAGACTTGAGATTACGATAAGAAGAGAAATCTTCCTTAGTCAAAAATGCATGACGATAGAGTTACTGGGAGACCAAAACAGAAATGTTGTAAAAGATGCTGTGCTATATGCATATGTAATATGGTAGTGGTGCTTATAGTATGGTTAGTTGTGATCGTAGCAATTCCTTACCTTATGATAATGGATAAAAAGATTAACAACGAAACGAAGGAAAGGACAGATAACTTGAAAGGTAATAGAGTAGAACTAAAAACAGAAGATGAACCAGAATTTCATCATGAAGTAACAGATAACGACACTAGTTTGAATGTTTTCACAAAATTATTGTTTCAATATGTAGATACCATGGAAGTTAGTAATTGTTATGTCTGTATGAAATTACCTGAATCAGTAGCAGAAGGATTAACATATCATCACTTGCCATTAACTTATGGCATATCATGTAGTGTATTGGCTAGTTTATTTTACAAAACAGGGCGACTTCAGTATTATTATTCAAATATAGATGTGATATTTTCTGAGGTTCCGATTCGAAAGAATTTGAATCCAGTGCTTAGTAGTAAAGATGCACAGTTTATGGGAGAATTTTTCTTAACAATGAAATCAATAGACATAACACATGCACATAGAAGCAATCTAACATGTTCGTTACATGAAGAAGAAAAGATATTTTTGAATTTAGTGGAGAATAGAAGACAAGATTTCCAAAAGAAAGCTTCTGAGCATAAGGCTCATCTGCCACCTTGGGCTGAGAAAGAGGGTAGTTACACACCTGGCAAGGCTCAAGCTGCTATGGCTCTAGATTTTGTAAAGACAGGGAAAATTTGTCTACATAGTTTAAAGACTGAATATAACAATGTTTTCATCGGTACCAGTGAATGTGAACATAATTTCTTAATTCTTGGAGGTTGGGGACTAAAGGGAGGAACGGACTCAGTTTTTCCTGAAATCTATTATGTGTGTGGGAATAAGGCTTACTTTAGGCTTCCTGCACGGTGGTATGGAAGTTGTTATTTTGGGATAGTATTTCCAAAAACATACCACGTAAAAAGAAACACTGGGAGCAATGAAAATAATAGTGAATTAACACGTAGTAAAAGAGCTAGTTTTTCTGAAATTGTAGGTGATATACTTGGTGCATTGATACCTTCAGTGGGAATAATTCTGAACTCAAGGAAAATATGTAAATTATCTACAGTGGTTGATCGTTTATCGACTGACACTGCTGGAGGATTTCTGATGATTAATGCGGAAATGGTTGCGATTAGATCTATGGTTATGCAAAATCGACTTGCTCTTGATATAATACTAGCAAAAGAGGGCGGAGTCTGTAAATTATTGAAGACGAAACACTGTTGCACTTACATACCTGATAAAAGTGCAGAAATTGGAACATATATACAGAATATAACTAAACTTGAGAAGGAACTGAAACCACTGGAAGTTGATAGTGTATGGGAAAGATTGACCAATAGTATTACGTCAATTGGTACCTGGTTTGCTAATGTAGGGAAAGGACTTATAGGTCAAATATTAGTACCCTTAGCAGGAATAGCAATAATAGTACTGTCAATAATAATATGGTGCAAATGTTGTAGAAAGAATGAATCGTATAATGTGACAGGAAAAGGAAAGAAGCGAAAGTTTGACGAAATTGAATTAGAAGATTTGAGAAGTGAATTATACAAGAAACTGAAAGGAGATGTGAAAAATAGAAAGTGTAAAAATGAAGCTGAGACAATTTTATGCTAAAAGTTGGCATCTGGTTGTGGGTAGTAGTTTGATGGCTCAGAAACGCCATCAGAGAGGGGATTGATGGAGCAAGGACTCACAAATGAGACTTGCTCGGAAGCAATCCTCTCACAGTATTAATTTATTAATCTTTGTAATGTTTGTACTAATCAATGCACACACCAACACAAGTAGAAGGAAGCTTGTCTATGTGTTTTAAGCTAACAAATAACGCTTGTCTAATCTAAAATGGCCGCTAAAGCGCGGGAAACTTATTGCGCATGTCTCAACCATATCACATGGTGTGACGTCTTTCTTTGCTTGGAGGGAAATCCTTGCTTCTGCGCAGTGTGTATTAAAATGGCTGCTTAATGTTTTCACGTGCTGCAGCTTGCTTACATGTTGCAATTAAACTGTGATATCCTAACGCTATTAATGCGGGATAGAATTTATAATTAAATGGGAATAGAGTAGAAAGAGTGGGTATACAGTGAAAACACTTTATTTGTGATTTTAATATCTTCTTCTTTGACTTTTATTAGTTCGTAAATGGGCCCGGGTTAGTTGAACTGAAAACTCGAGAGACAATGGTTTTGCGCAGGCGCCCTGCGAGGCTGCCCAGAAGAGAGGATGAAGTCAACCTGGACGTCGTCCAAGGCCGTGACCTGATGGCCAACATTATTGTACCCACGATGTCCCTACCGAAAGAAACAACTTATATAAACATTGTAATAAACTTTGTCGTGAGACGGGTGGGAAATAAAGCAAATGTATTAATTGTGATGGGCGGTATTTTAAAACAATGGGCTTAAAGAAATTGAACTAAATCAATATGGTGTGAGGATCAACCCCTGTCCCCGTCCAATCAGAAGTAGTGGGCCCATAATTCTGCAACATTAAGGGGAGGTACATGGGCGTAGAAGGGTATAATAGATATAGTATTAGCTAATTAAGTTAGTTCGAAAGGAGATGCTAGCACAGACCACGAGAGGTTGTTCTTAGGCATTAAGGCTGTCAGCTGGGAGAACCACAGAACGAGCTGATCGAGTGCAGACTGAACCGCTGTCCAGAGAGGTCCTGAGGTGGGGGCGGCGGTGTTCATCAGAAGGAAGACACAGGAGAAATCGAGAAGAAGCGAAGTACCAGAGAGGAGAACGACGCAGGCGTCGTTGATAGAGAGGTCACCTGTCCCGTCCTGAATTTGGTCCGGAGGTCATTGCTCTTCATCCTTCCTGAGACCTATCTTTCCAACTCCTTGGCCAAGGGGTTTAGTTCTCGCACTTTTAGGTAAATATAAATGCAAACCTTAGTTGCGCTGCTGTCTCTATCTTCTTCTTTCTGAGGGACTGTCATTGATCGATAATTGATTATTATGCTTCATCCTTGATATACGATTTAAGTATCATGTGGTTCTGTATTTTACTCTGCTAAATCTTTTAGATAAACATTTTAAAACTTCCTGACTCAGTGATTATTTCAGGAGTTATGAATTGTATTGAATGTCACTCATTTTAAACTTCCCAATTAGCAAAGGGTCCATTGGTAAGTCATTACTCTTCAATCAGAAAAGTAATTGGTAGCAGGGATTTTGATAAAGAGTACAACTGACCCACCAGCGGAAATTGCTAGCATAGTATGAATGTATGGGCCCAAGTGAGTATTTAGTGTATGAATGCTTGTTGCTAGTAACCCGCTGGATCAGTAGAGGCAATGAATTTTAAGATCCGAGTTGGGCAAGGATCTGCTGGAGACTCTGATTTACATTTCCGGAGCTCTTTCTGTGAGAGATCCTCAAAAATGATAGGAGAATTTGAGAGTAGATGACTGTTACAATGAAGAATGATGCGCAGGCAAGTCTTGTAGAAAAGATTGTTGATTTATTCTTGAGATTACTTCTTAGGTTACAGGTTACAGGATGATAGTCAGATCCATATATGTGCCCCACCAGGAGCAGCCTCCTCGCTGCTCAGCCCTTCCACACCAACTGATTCTCCCTTCCACACAAACACACTGAACATTCCGATGACCTCACCATTGGCTGAGCAGCAAGGCAGAGAACCTCAATAGGGAGGATGCATTAAATAACAAGTACATTATAACACATCTCACCCCTTATAATGATCATAAACAATCAAATGTATGAAGAATGTAAAACACACATATGACAGCAAAGGAGGTTGCATAACAAGTACATTATAACACATCTCACCCCTTATAATGATCATAAACAATCAAATGTATGAAGAATGTAAAACACATATATGACAGCAAAGGAGGATGCATAAAACAACAAAAATATTACAACACATCTCTCCCCTTATAGTGATCATAAACAAACAAATGAATGCAAGATGATAAGACACATTCTTTAAAACAGTGGATGCTAATCCACCATAACTCACACTACAAACTACGGGTACCACACAACAAAAAGTACCCATCTCACCTCACACTAAGGCACAACACTGCGGCAGGACCAGGGATTCTCAAGCCTCTACTGCACATACTAATGGCAGGACCAGGGACTCTCATCCCTCTACTGCACTACATACAGGGTATAATTACAACCCTAAAACAGTGGATACTAAACACCACCACGCCTCAAATTCAAGGCACAATACTAATGGCAGGACAGGTCTAACCTCAAAGAAAAAGGATAAGACTCAACCCATACCAAAACAGGGTACCTCAAAACCCAAAACACTCTTGAAACATACAATGGGTATCTATAAACCCAAAACAAATTCAGGGTATCCTTAAACCCAAAACACTCTCGAAACATACAATGGGTATCTTTAAACCCAAAACAAATTCAGGGTATCCTTAAACCCAAAACACTCTCGAAACATACAATGGGTATCTTTAAACCCAAAACAAATTCAGGGTATCCTTAAACCCAAAACACTCTCGAAACATACAATGGGTATCTTTAAACCCAAAACAAATTCAGTGTATCCTTAAAGCCAAAACACTCTCGAAACATACAATGGGTATATTTAAACCCAAAACAAATTCAGGGTATCCTTAAACCCAAAACACTCTCAAGATATACTCAGGGTATCTTTAACCCAAAACATACTCAGGCAAAAAAAAAACAACATACACAACTTCACAAAATACAAAGATGGAGGTTCACTCACTGAAAAGAACAAAATGGCAATCTCCCCATAAAAACACTGGTGTGCCAACGAAGAAAGTACAACCCCATAGGAATAAGTGAAGATGTTAAAATTGCCCACAAAGCCCAAACAGGAGAATATTTTGTTGCACTTGAAGTGAAGCTCGTTTGTTCATAGTTATGAGAAATCAGCACAAGTCACGCAAATATCTTCTTCAGAAAATATGCACCGATGATGAAGTGGCTCACTAGAACACAACTTGCAGGCACACAGAAACAGAAACCTCTTCAAGAACAGCTCTCAGGAAATGCCCAAACAGTTACTCATCTGATGCAGCAATATCGTGGGCAGATTGCATTTGAAGTTGAAGAGTACTCGCAACGTCGTGACCGCTATAAAAGTCAAAGGAATTCTTCCCAAAGAGCAAAAATGGCCGCCCGTGCGTCGTTTTGCGTCACTTTCAAAGGAGATTAGGCCTTGAATCCAATGTGACGTCACATACAGCTTGCACGGATCGTCTCGCACTAGGAATGGGTAGAGGAGCATCTTTTGAAACCGGTAAGACACGCGCACATTAGCGCAACCGTGCATCCTCAACTGCGCAACACATTGGAAATGCGCAGCAAAAAAAAACCAAAGTACTCACAGTTAGTGATAAATGCATCGCCAGCAGTCCTTCCCATCCCAAACAAACACATTGGCTCACATGATGCGCAGGCAAGTCTTGTAGAAAAGGTTGTTGATTTATTCTTGAGATTACTTCTTAGGTTACAGGTTACAGGATGATAGTCAGATCCATATATGTGCCCCACCAGGAGCAGCCTCCTCGCTGCTCAGCCCTTCCACACCAACCGATTCTCCCTTCCACACAAACACACTGAACATTCCGATGACCTCACCATTGGCTGAGCAGCAAGGCAGAGAACCTCAATAGGGAGGATGCATTAAAAAACAAGTACATTATAACACATCTCCCCCCTTATAATGATCATAAATAATCAAATGTATGAAGAATGTAAAACACACATATGACAGTAAAGGAGGATGCATAACAAGTACATTATAACAATGACTTTGTTCTACCCCAGGGTCTACCGGCACCTCTGGTGTTTTTTGTACCCTTCAGCTGCACAACAGTGACAGGACACCAGGTCACCCCTTCATCCCTGCGAGGACTCCCTGGGAGCACCTTACAGAAGTCTGTCTACTAGGGTCGCATCCTGTTTGTTTTGGTGGTGGGTCTTTGGGTCAGATAAGAGTTTACAATCTGCTAATTCCTGAATAACCTTTGCCCACAATCTCTGCCATTGACTCAAATGGCCCGAGCTGTTTGTTATAAATCTTGCCGCAAAGTATGTTTCTATCAGGCGCCTCTGGTCCATTAATACATCTTGCAGCACAAATGTTTCCAAAGTTAGCTGAGCCTCTCCAGACTTTCCATCGTTTTTAACTTTGGCCACAGGTTTCAGTGTTGACTAGGTTCCTCGTGGCAAGCGCAAAGGAACAATAAATGCCTATAGGATTGTTTCTTGGGCCCAAGGGTGCTTGGCACTTCTGTTTTTTCATACATATCCTAATTGTTCATACAGAACAAAATACACACATGTAATAACGTCACTTTCATTTTCAACGCAAAGTACTGAATGGACATTCAAGTTAACAATGATTAATGACTAATTATCTCTGACTACCTAATACGCTCTTCTGTGCAATTTTATCACTTTACCCTCCTGCTTCTCAACACTGCCTGGTATTTGCATTGGATGAACTATGACATTATGTTGTTATTAATGACGGAACCATGTTATTCGACTGTTAGTGAATTTAGTAGTAAATGTGATATTACTGCTTTTACTACTCTGCACGCTGTAATTCTGTAAAGCGCTCTGATACCTGCAAGGGTCATGTTTGCGCTATAAAAAACTATTAAATAAATAAAAATAAAATAATTGTTACAGTGTTTCTGAGGTTCTAGGCCCCACAGTACCTTCTGGAGTGAGCCTTGACCACTCACCCCTTCTACCCTGAGGAAGATAAGTGCCGGTCCTTCAATCTGAGTACAACAGTATTGTGGCCCTATTACACTGTTGTAATGATCCTATGTCTCGTGCTGGACTCGTGCAATCCCTAGACATGGAATCTGACATATGTCAGATTCCATGTGTGTTTGAAAGTAAATATTCTCAGTTATGTCAGTGATGAGTTGTCATTGTGCTGTGACAACGTATTGATGAGAGGTGATAGGTTCCTATCGCCCTTAAGTTTGAGGAAGAAACTTGTGGTACTTGTCAATGAGGGTAATTTAGGGCAGAGTCTGACCCAGCATCATCTTAAGTCTCAGTTTTGGTGGCCAGGGCTGGATGATCAGGTGATGACATGGATTTAAAGGTGCCCAATTTGTAAGGAAGAGGAGAAGAGATTGAAAGTGGGCTCCAAATCTAACATGGGTATATTGCAGACCCTGGCGAAGAGTGGCATAGTATTCGTTTAGATTGTATTGGGCCTATGGATGAGTTACAAACAGGAAACAGATTTGCTGTTGTGGTCATAGATGTTTTTACCAAGTGGTTGTGTTTGCAGTTCTTGAAAGAAATTGCCAAGAGGCCACTATCCGCAGTTTGAACAAAATATTTTTAGAAGAAGGTGTCCCATCTGTGCTCATAACGGACAATTGCACTCAGTTGATCTCTTGTGAGAAGAAGAAGTTCTTGTCAGGGTGTGGCATTACCCACCATCATACCTCACTTTATAACCCACAAGGAAATGGCTTAGTTGAAAGGGCCAATCGGCTTGTAAAAGGAGTCATACAAATGGTGAGTGTGAGCAGACAAGATGTGAATAAAATGGTAGAGGAAATGACGTGGGCCTATCGCACAACAGTTCAAGGGATTAGCCAGAAATCACAGTTTGAGCTTATGAGGGGGAGAGTTCCGGGAACCAAATTGGTACCTTCGTGGATGAAGGTGTGGGTGTCAATTGGAGGGAGCTGTGGTGTCGAAGGAGGGAGAGATGCTCCGATGATATCCTTAAAATGGCGATTGGGTTAAGAGCAGGGTAGGAAAAATGATGAGGGGTTCGTCCAAATTTAGAGGATTGTACATGGTCAAGCAGGTATTTCAGTTCTATGTTCTTTTAGAGAACGGTGAGAGGTGCAATTGTCGCAGGATAGCTTTATACCAGAAGGAAGGTGAGTGTCCTGTGGAAAAGAGTGAAGGATGCAGTGGCTATATGTTTATGTTTAATCTTGACTTTGGAAGAGACAGGAATGCCTGTGATTCTCAGAGAGTGAGTGGAAATGTTTCTTGTGATTCTCAGACAGTGAGTGAAGATGCTTCTCTGAGTGAGTGTGTGAGCCCAGGGGCGAGCAGGAGTACAATGGTTCACAGACCTCCGGAGTATTTGAGGGGGTTCTGTTCAGTAGCATTTTCTCTGTTAGTATTGGGGTGTCATTCTTCAACCTTCTACGTTCTGTTTTATATGTAACATTTTCATTGTACTGTTTTAAGGAAAAATGAGGAAGCGAACTTTCATTTTTGTAATTTCAGGATAATCTTGCAACTTTATTCTTATTTATGTATGATCTTCTTTTATCAATGTTATATATGCTATGCTGTATCTCTGTTTTTGTAGTTTATGCTATATGGAAGGTAAGGAGATGTGTTGTAATGATCCTATGTCTCGTGCAGGGCTCGTGCAATCTCTAGACATGGAATCTGGCGTATGTGTGTGTTTGAAAGCAAACGTTCTCGGTTATGTCAATTGTCTTCTGGCCAGCTAGGGAGTGTTTGCTGTTTTCTGCTGTTCTTAGAATAAATCTTCTAGTTGAAACTTACCTGTTTTATATAAATCTATCTTCACTGAGAAATCAGAGGCTAAGGGCTCCCAGGTAGGGGTTTGTGGCTCATGCTGTGGATGTCTTGGTACTCCACATAAACATTCAAAGGTACTTCCCTCACTCCTTCTTCGGAATGGAAAAAGACACATGCCACTCCAGAACAGATTCTCCTGCAGGACATGCAATAAATATACTGCAGCAAAACCTGTTCTGGAGTGGCTCATGTCCTTTCTCGTTCTGAAGGAGTCAGGGAAGTACCTTTGGATATTTCTACATTGGCTGATGATGCAAAGCTTTGTGGTGATTAGTTAAGGGGGTGCAAACAAAAATTAAGTTCCCAAAACACGTTTTTCCACCATTGCATTATCCATAGACTTTTAAGACAGACGTAGCAACGAAATGATTGAACTGATTTACAAAATTTGGCACGAATGTAGATTATGGTGTATAAAGGATAATTTTTTGTTGTTTGATTTGTATTGGTTCAGTAGTTTTTAAGCTATGAGGGAGAAAAACGTAGTGATATATTGAGCCGTGTTATACAGCGGTACCCTCATGGTATACCGGGGTCCATGGCGATGATGAAACACAATATTATTGGTTAATGAAAGCCCTTTCAAAAAATAAAAAAGGAAGCCATATTGTTTAGACCACACTTTCTATTTGTTCTGTTTTTTTCGTGAGATATAGCTTACTACTGTTTTGGTAATCCATAAGAAGAAATTAGGCAGTTTAGAAATTTCTCTAGAGCCAGGGAAAAGTATTTTTATTGATTTACAAATTTTTAAAAAGGTTTACGACATGCCACTCCAGTCTATCCCACTTCGCTCTACAACACCCTACTCCACACTATTCCCCTCCACTATACACTACTCTATGCCACTCCACTCCACTGCACTCTACGAGATGCCTCTCCACTCTGACATGCCACTTCACTCTACGACATGCCACTCCACGACACTCTACGACACTCCACGCCACTCCTCTATATGACACACCTTTCCACTCTATAACATGCCACTGTACTCTACGCCACTCGGCTCTATGTCTCTCCACTCTAAGACACTGTACGATACACCACTGTATGGCATGCCACTCTACTCTACTTTATGACAAACCACTCCACTCTATGCCACTCCATTCTGTGCCACGACACTGTACGCCACAACACTCTACACCACTCCACTCTGCACCACTTCACTCTGTGCCAGTCCACACTACTCTATACTACAACACTCTACACAACTCCACTCAATGCCACTCCACTCTACAACACTCTACTCCTCTCTATGACATTCTACTCTATGCCACTCTACGACACTCTACTCCACTCTACAACACTCTAAGCAACTCCCTCTGTAGTGTAGCTCCTATTTCCCTAATAGGCTCTGCGCATTGGAATAATATATCCTATAGGTTTGACATAGGACTAAGGTCAGTATGTCCCTATCGAGTATATTAAACTTAATTACTTGTGCCAGCTAGCTCAGAGGCCACTAGAAACTCCTTGATAACAAGAAGGGAGTAGTTTCTGGCAGCCGCAAAACATGACCACTGTGTTTCCCTTTAGAATCAGAACGTATCCCAGAGTCGTGGAAACAATAGATAACTATTTCACTCAGCTCAGTCGTGCATGCTTAGTTTTCTCCAAGTTACACAGAAAGAAATAGACGGGCGTTTCAATAAAGGATTTATTGAACAGTCTTGTTTCTGGTGTAAGTAAAATGTGCTGTTACGATCACAAGACAGTATGCGAGATAAATAATGTACAGTGTGAGCAGTAGAAATAAATAATACTGCGAGAGCATTATCTTTTAGTACATATGCTGTTACATAAATAACACAGACTAAAAATGCGAGTACTCATACGATGCGTTGCTAAGCTAGTTCTACCCCAATGTACCTAACCTAACCTAGGTGTAGGAAGAGGGAAGAAGTAGGTGAAGTATTCCTTACTATGGTATACTAAGAGTATGTTAAGCCTAGTATGCCTAGTATGCCAAGAGTCCCTCTAGGTTCTAATCAGCTCCATACCTGAAGAATGAGAGAGGTTGGAATCTCTTTGCCAGACTCGAACTCCAACACCCCGCAAGGGAAGTCAGATCACTGGAAGCTGGACTCTCTGCATGCAGGGATGACAGCGTCTTCTCAGTGCGTCAGGCCGGGAAACGGGCTCCTCTGAAGTCGAGGTCTCCTCTGGTTTACAAGGGCTAGGGAAGGTATATTTATACCTGAGAGTACCTAGGAATGTTTAGTATTGACGTGAGTCGGACAGCAAAAGACGTCATGAATGAACCCCTAAGGAATAACGGTTCATACATAATATATGAGACCTTGAAGAAATCAATAGTCCTGGACTAGGGAAACTCCCGCAGCCTAAGGGTCTGTTCTTCATGTGCTCGTTGTGACGTTAGGGTGGACGGATGTCGGAGACCATGCCTGTATTTGGAGTGCATGGTTTAATGCCTAAATAAGGCCTGGGAATTTATGCCTATATAAGGGCAGGGCGAATTGTGCCTATATAAGGACATGATACTGGAAAGCCCGTTTATGGACACCCTAAGAGGAATACAACACCCACTCCACTTTTGTGTATACGATAATACTAAAATGCTAAACATTTAAAATGCTAAACATAAAATGGAGTACCGCATATTTTTTTTAAAAACATTTCTTAAAAGCATTTAAAAACCATAGTAAAAAATGCAAAAGGTACTGTACATTTGAAGCAAATGCTTTTCATTTCAGGCATAAAGTTCGAAAATAAATGCAATTGGAGTGAAAGAAGCAGTAATATTTACATGTGACAAAGAAATGATCGATAAGTTGTTCAAAAAATCAAAGTCATTTCATGTCATGAAAATTAATGAACTGTTGAGACACACAAGATGACTAAGTGTCTGTGGAAGTACCGCCAAGTCTGTACTATAGGGCTAGTTCTACTTTAAGCAGATTGAAGTGCCATTTTCGTTCGAAAAATGGGGAAAAAGTTCAATTTTGGTAGAGTTCCAAGTTGGTTTGAAAAAAATGAAGGCCAAATTGTTACTGCATCTCTGGAACACTGTATGCTGAATCAGAGTCAGTTTACGGGTCTGGTGTAAACATGAGATCATCTACTTCTATAGACAAAACATCGTCCACTGTAGTTGGTGTCAGTTGGAACACCTCGTGTAGTAGATTAATTGCACAGAGATGTGAAGCTTCGCTTCCAGCATAGGGTGCCGCAGCAAAGTTCGCGTCCGTTGTTACCTGTGTGCCTGTAGATCTTTCTCGTACCTCAGCAGCAGCCGGAAGTGTCTGTGAGATCTCAATGAATGCTGACATCAGGATAGGAAGCCTCTGGGGACAACACATAGCATGGGCCGTTATCTGGTCCAGCAGAGTATCGATATCCGTTGGCGTCGCTGATGGAAATGTTAGACAGGTGTCCAACACGCATTCTACACCGCATAGCAGGCATCGTAGAACAGGTAAGATGCAATCTTGCCAGATTGGTCTGAAGGACAGGAACCACGTGGTATTAAGGTCCCGTAGACGATTTATGCCCAAAAGCTCTACTATTTGCACACGGCACTTTCGTTCAAGGAGAGCTTTCTCCATTTCGCTCGGAGTGATGTCTGCGAATAGGCTGGCCATAGCGCAATAGCAGGAAGAGAAATAGAATTCCGGCAATAAGTGCTAGAATTAATGGTATGCCACCAAACACCGAATGTGCAAAGTTCGGGATGATTCCGAGTATTGCCTGGAAAGGTGCTAACAGACCGGTACAGATGCTCTTAAATACATGTATAATTCCACTTGTATCAGACATGTTGAAGATACGTGATATCATTTCTACGAAATGTATAGGGCAGTTCGTACGTATTAAAGTCTGTATCTCAGCCGAAGTCCTTGCTATTTGTAGATCATAGGTTTCTTTGGCCGAGGTCAAAGGCACTGTTTGCTGTAAAAGCATGGCTTTCATTCTGCTCAAAGTATCAAATCTTATAAAAGAGACGTTCAGCGAAGGCCATAGAGGCGACTCCTGACTGTGTCTATTGGGGCAAACAATACTTGCATACAGCAAGTGACCCTGGAGTTGACCGTTACTAGATATGGGATGCCTGGCAGCATGCCGCAGCAACTCTGATCATTCAACATGAGGTAACTCCCATTAGAAAGTTGTCCAAACGTTGGATTAATCACAGCAGCTGGTGTACCCTGCTGATGGCAAGACAAATTTGCCACAGAACCATTACAAGCCCCGTGTAAAGAAATGTCCTGACATATAAGCGAACCGCTCAGTGCACGTTTACAGTGTGTACCGCTCAAAAACACTTCACGATCCCCACTCCAACATCTATATGTATACGGTAAATCCCAAGAGGTCTTAACCCCTTCGCTGCTAGGCCTTTTCCCCTCCTGTGCTAAGCCTTTTTTGGCTATTTGGGGTAGTGCGCGCTTAGGCCCCTGTAACTTTTTGACCACATAAGGTATCCATGCCAAATTTGCGTCCTTTTTTTCTAACATCATGGGGATTGTAAAGGTACCCAGGGTTTGTGGATTCCCCTGGAGGGGACCCAGAAATTAGTCAAAATACAGCTAAATTTTGGTTTTTTTTGGAAAAAGGCAAAAAAAGGGCTACAGATGAAAGCGTCTTGATTTTTCCCTGCAAATGGCATCAAAAAAGGGGTTGTGGGGATGAAATCACCATCTTCCCAGCTTTCAGGGACAAGCAGACTTTTGTAAGAAAACCAACTTTTTTACACAGTTTTGGCATTTTTCTGGGACATAGCCTATTTTTGCTATTTTTGTGCTTTCAACCTCCTTCCAGTTAATGGTAGAAATGGGTATGAAACCAATAATGGATCCTGGAAAGCCATACATTTATGAAAAGTAGACAAAATTCTGAATTCAGCAAGGGGTCATTTGTGTAGATCCTTAAAGTTTTCCTTATAGAAACTAACAGTTAAATAAAGGAAAAATTGAAAATTAGTTGAAAAAAACAGCCATTTGTGTCAACGTTTTCACCTGTAACTTCTTCTAATTATGACAGCTATTTGAAGGCAATATACCGTTATATCCGCTGGACCTTTCTGGTTGTGGGGATATATAGGACTTGTAGGTTCACCAAGAACCCGACGAACCCAGAGCCAATAATTGAGCAACATCTTGCAATGATTTTTTTTGAAGTACCGGGTATATAGCAATTATTTTGGGAAAATGTATACATGGAAAAATTGTTATGAAAGACACCTATGTATTTCTGAAATGGGAACAAAATGTAGATTTTAGAAACAGTAGATATTTGCACATTTCCGAAATTGGGAGTACCCATACTAGCATGAGAATTATAGGTCATTTTTCAAAATGACTTATTTTTTACACATTGTCTTTCATTTGGAAGGCAGAAATGCATCGAAAGTCAATAGGTAATAACAGTTGCTCTACAATTCTGTGTTACCCTAAGTCTCCCGATAAAAATGGTACCTCACTTGTGTGGGTAGCCCTTGTGCCCACAACAGGAAATGGCTCAAAATGCAACGTGGACGTACCACATTTTCACAATGAAAAATTACCCTTTTTTTGCAAAGTGCCTAGGTGTAGTTTTTGAACCCTAGCTCTGCCGGCACCTAGGGAAACCTAGCAAACCTATACATTTTTGAAAACTAGACACCCAGGGGAATCCAGGATGGGGTGACTTGACTGCCTCCCACCAGGTTCTGTTACCCAGAATCCCTTGCAAACATAACAAATTGTCAAAAAACCACATTTTCCCCACATTTCTGTGGTGGAAAGTTCTGGAATCTGCGTGGATCCACAAATTTCCACCCACCCGCGTCCCCCAAAGTCTTACGAGAAAAATGGTACCTCACTTGTGTGGGTCGGCCTAGTGCCTGCGACAGGAAACGGCGCAAGACGCAACGTGGTCACACCTCAATTTCGCAGTGAAAAATGACCCTTTTTGGCAAAGTGCCTAGCTGTAGTTTTTGAACCCTACCTCTGCCGGCACCTAGGGAAACCTAGCAAACCTATACATTTTTGAAAACTAGACACCCAGGGGAATCCAGGATGGGGTGACTTGACTGCCTCCCACCAGGTTCTGTTACCCAGAATCCCTTGCAAACCTAAAAAATTGTCAAAAAAAACACATTTTCCCCACATTTCTGTGGTGGAAAGTTCTGGAATCTGCGTGGATCCACAAATTTCCACCCACCCGCGTTCCCCCAAAGTCTTACGAGAAAAATGGTACCTCACTTGTGTGGGTCGGCCTAGTGCCTGCGACAGGAAACAGCGCAAAACGCAACGTGGTCACACCTCAATTTCGCAGTGAAAAATGACCCTTTTTTGGCAAAGTGCCTTGCTGTAGTTTTTGAACCCTACCTCTGCAGGCACCTAGGAAACCTAGCAAACCTATACATTTTTGAAAACTAGACACCCAGGGAATCCAGGATGGGGTGACTTGACTGCCTCCCACCAGGTTCTGTTACCCAGAATCCCTTGCAAACATAAAAAATTGTCAAAAAAACACATTTTCCCCACATTTCTGTGGTGGAAAGTTCTGGAATCTGCGTGGATCCACAAATTTCCACCCACCCCGCGTTCCCCAAAGTCTTACGAGAAAAATGGTACCTCACTTGTGTGGGTCGGCCTAGTGCCTGCGACAGGAAACGGCGCAAAGCGCAACGCGGTCACACCTCAATTTCGCAGTGAAAAATGACCCTTTTGGCAAAGTGCCTAGCTGTAGTTTTTGAACCCTACCTCTGCCGGCACCTAGGGAAACCTAGCAAACACACACATTTCTGAAAAGTAGACACCCAGGAGCTTCCAGGAGGTATGGCTTGCGTGGATCCCCCAACGTTTCCTTACCCAGAATCCCCTGCAAACCTCAATTTTAGCTGAAAAAATCACTTTTTCACACATTTGTGTGTGGGAAAGTGTGGCATCACTGGCCTCACACAAATTTCCTACCACCCAGCGTTCCCCCAGGTCTCCCGATAAAAATGGTGCCTCACTTGTGTGGGAGGCCCAAGTACCCGCGACAGGCAAGGGCCCACAACGTAGTGAGGCGACCTCAAAATGGCCTTTCACAAAACCACCTGGTTTTGCAAGGAGTCACCTGGGTTTTTGGCCCTGTGCTCGGCGGCCATCTAGGGAAACCTACCAAACCCACACATTTCTGAAAAGTAGACACCCGGGGGCTTCCAGGGAGGTATGGCTGCGTGGATCCCCAACGTTTCCTACCCAGAATCCCTTGCAAACCTCAATTTTAGCTGAAAAAATCACTTTTTCACACATTTGTGTGGGAAAGTGTGGCATCACTGGCCTCACACAAATTTCCTACCACCCAGCGTTCCCCCAGGTCTCCCAATAAAAATGGTGCCTCACTTGTGTGGGAGGCCCAAGTACCCGCGACAGGCAAGGGCCCACAACGTAGTGAGGCGACCTCAAAATTGCCTATCTCAAAACCACCTGGCTTTGCAAGGGGGTCACCTGGGTTTTGGCCCCGTGCTCGGCGGCCATCTAGGTAAACCTACCAAACCCACACATTTCTGAAAAGTAGACACCCGGGAGCTCGAGGAGGTATGGCTTCACGTGGATCCCCCAACGTTTCCTACCCAGAATCCCTTGCAAACCTCAATTTTAGCTGAAAAAATCATTTTTTCACACATTTTGTGTGGGAAAGTGTGGCATCACTGGCCTCACACAAATTTCCTACCACCAGCGTTCCCCAGGTCTCCCGATAAAAATGGTGCCTCACTTGTGTGGGAGGCCCAAGTACCCGCGACAGGCAAGGGCCCACAACGTAGTGAGGCGACCTCAAATTGCCTATCTCAAAACCACCTGGTTTTGCAAGGGGTCACCTGGGTTTTGGCCCCGTGCTCGGCGGCCATCTAGGTAAACCTACCAAACCACACATTTCTGAAAAGTAGACACCCGGGGCTTCCAGGGAGGTATGGCTTGCGTGGATCCCCCAACGTTTCTACCCAGAATCCCTTGCAAACCTCAATTGTAGCTGAAAAAATCACTTTTCACACATTTTTGTGTGGGAAAGTGTGGCATCACTGGCCTCACACAAATTTCCTACCACCCAGCGTTCCCCCAGGTCTCCCGATAAAATGGTGCCTCACTTGTGTGGGAGGCCCAAGTACCCGCGACAGGCAAGGGCCTACAACGTAGTGAGGCGACCTCAAAATTGCCTATCTCAAAACCACCTGGTTTTGCAGGAGGTCACCTGGGTTTTTGGCCCCGTGCTCGGCGGCCATCTAGGTAAACCTACCAAACCCACACATTTCTGAAAAGTAGACACCCGGGGCTTCCAGGAGGTATGGCTTGCGTGGATCCCCCAACGTTTCCTTACCCAGAATCCCTTGCAAACCTCACTTTTAGCTGAAAAAATCACTTTTTCACACATTTTTGTGTGGGAATGTGTGGCATCACTGGCCTCACACAAATTTCCTACACCCAGCGTTCCCCAGGTCTCCCGATAAAAATGGTGCCTCACTTGTGTGGGAGGCCCAAGTACCGCGACAGGCAAGGGCCCACAACGTAGTGAGGCGACCTCAAAATTGCCTATCTCAAAACCACCTGGTTTTGCAGGAGTCACCTGGGTTTTTGGCCCGTGCTCGGCGGCCATCTAGGTAAACCTACCAAACCCACACATTTCTGAAAAGTAGACACCCGGGGACTTCCAGGGAGGTATGGCTTGCGTGGATCCCCAACGTTTCCTTACCCAGAATCCCTTGCAAACCTCAATTTTAGCTGAAAAAATCACTTTTTTCACACATTTTTGTGTGGGAAAGTGTGGCATCACTGGCCTCACACAAATTTCCTACCACCCAGCGTTCACCCAGGTCTCCCGATAAAAATGGTGCCTCACTTGTGTGGGAGGCCCAAGTACCCGCGACAGGCAAGGACACAAAACGTTTTGAGGCAACATCAACATTGCCTATCAAAAAATGTTTTGGGCCCTTGCCTGTCGCTGGTACTTGGGCCTCCCACACAAGTGAGGCACCATTTTTATCGGGAGACCTGGGGGAACGCTGGGTGGTAGGAAATTTGTGTGAGGCCAGTGATGCCACACTTTCCCACACAAAAATGTGTGAAAAAGTGATTTTTTCAGCTAAAGTGAGGTTTGCAGGGGATTCTGGGTAGAAACGTTGGGGATCCACGCAAGCCATACCTCCTGGAAGCCCCGGGTGTCTACTTTTCAGAAATGTGTGGGTTTGGTAGGTTTCCTAGATGGCCGCCGAGCACAGGCCAAAACCCAGGTGACTCCTGCAAAACCAGGTGGTTTTGTGAAAGGCCATTTTGAGGTCGGCCTCACTACGTTGTGGACCCTTGCCTGTCGCGGGTACTTGGGCCTCCCACACAAGTGAGGCACCATTTTATCGGGAGACCTGGGAAGCTGGGTGGTAGGAAATTTGTGTGAGGCCAGTGATGCCACACTTTCCCACGCAAAATGTGTGAAAAGTGATTTTTCAGCTAAAAGTGAGGTTTGCAGAGGATTCTGGGTAAGGAAACATTGGGGATCCACGCAAGCCATACCTCCTGAAGCCCCCGGTGTCTACTTTTCAGAAATGTGTGGTTTGGTAGGTTTCCTAGATGGCCGCCGAGCACAGGGCCAAAACCCAGGTGACCCTTGCAAAACCAGGTGGTTTTGTGAAAGGCCATTTTGAGGTCGCCTCACTCGTTGTGGGCCCTTGCCTGTCGAGGTACTGGGCCTCCCACACAAGTGAGGCACCATTTTATCGGGAGACCTGAGGAACGCTGGGTGGTAGGAAATTTGTGTGAGGCCAGTGATGCCACACTTTCCCACACAAAATGTGTGAAAAAGTGATTTTTTCAGCTAAAAGTGAGGTTTGCAGGGATTCTGGGTAAGGAACGTTGGGGGATCCACTAGCCATACCTCCCTGGAAGCCCCGGGTGTCTACTTTCAGAAATGTGTGGGCTTGGTAGGTTTCCTAGATGGCCACCGAGCACAGGGCCAAAACCAGGTGACTCCTGCAAAACCAGGTGGTTTTGTGAAAGGCCATTTTGAGGTCGCTCACTACGTTGTGGGCCCTTGCCTGTCGCTGGTACTGGGCCTCCACACAAGTGAGGCACCATTTCTATCGGGAGACCTGGGGAACGCTGGTGGTAGGAAATTTGTGTGAGGCCAGTGATGCACACTTTCCCACACAAAATGTGTGAAAAGTGATTTTTTCAGCTAAAAGTGAGGTTTGCAGGGATTCTGGTAAGGAAACGTTGGGGATCCACGCAAGCCATACCTCCCTGGAAGCCCCGGGTGTCTACTTTTCAGAAATGTGTGGGTTTGGTAGGTTTCCTAGATGGCCGCCGAGCACAGGCCAAACCCAGGTGACCCTTGCAAAACCAGGTGGTTTTGTGAAAGGCCATTTTGAGGTCGCCTCACTACGTTGGGCCCTGCCTGTCGCTGGTACTTGGGCCTCCCACACAAGTGAGGCACCATTTTTATCGGGAGACCTGGGGGAACGCTGAGTGGTAGGAAATTTGTGTGAGGCCAGTGATGCCACACTTTCTCACACAAAATGTGTGAAAGAAGTGATTTTTCAGCTAAAAGTGAGGTTTGCAGAGGATTCTGGGTAAGGAAACGTTGGGGATCCACGCAAGCCATACCTCCTGAAGCCCCGGGTGTCTACTTTTCAGAAATGTGTGGGTTTGGTAGGTTTCCTAGATGGCCGCCGAGCACAGGGCCAAAACCCAGGTGACCCCCTTGCAAAACCAGGTGGCTTTGTGAAAGGCCATTTTGAGGTCGCCTCACTACGCTGTGGGCCCTTGCCTGTCGCGGGTACTTGGGCCTCCCACACAAGTGAGGCACCATTTTTATCGGGAGACCTGGGGGACGCTGGGTGGT
Organism: Calotriton arnoldi; assembly: GCA_963921515.1. Classification (NCBI taxonomy): domain Eukaryota; kingdom Metazoa; phylum Chordata; class Amphibia; order Caudata; family Salamandridae; genus Calotriton; species Calotriton arnoldi. Next base: position 1,287,447 of record CAWUFW010005668.1, read on the forward strand.
AGGAAATTTGTGTGAGGCCAGTGATGCCACACTTTCCCACACAAAAATGTGTGAAAAAGTGATTTTTTCAGCTAAAAGTGAGGTTTGCAGGGATTCTGGGTAGGAAACGTTGGGGGATCCACGCAAGCCATACCTCCCTGGAAGCCCCCGGGTGTCTACTTTTCAGAAATGTGTGGGTTTGGTAGGTTTCCCTATGTGGCCGTCGAGCCCGGGCCAAAAACCCAGGTGACCCCCCTTGCAAAACCAGGTCATAATGAGATAATGTGTTGTTTATTTCTGCAGCGTGAAAATTTTGGCACAATATTGCAAGGAAAATGTGACAGACATTTTGAGGTTTGCAGGACATTGTGGGTACCATAACTTGTTGGGATCCACAAGAGAGATATCACCATGTACTCCCATGGGTGTTTCGTTTACGACAATATCTACAGTTGGTAGGTTATTCTTAGACGGAATGTACACCTTGGCAGACAGACTAAAAAGACAAAGATTACTGCACAGCCATCTATTCCTCAAGCACACACACATACTGGTTGGATTTGGCACGAGGGCAAGTGATGGTTCAGTATATACAATTTTATTAACAAGAGATTTCACAAAAATGAAATGCACTGTCAATAATTGAAAGGACAAAAAACGGAACCAGTGACTCGCAGCTCGTGAGCTGTAAAGCCACGTCAAGGCCCCAACCGCTTTACAGGCCATTCACACACCTTTCATACGTGATACACACAAGACCATTCACACCCCCAGGCACGAAACAAACACATTACAACATTCACAAAAAGGGACAAGGTACACCCTGCTTGAGAAAGACAAAAAAAAATATTACTGCACAGCCATCTAATCCTCAAGCACACACACACATACTGGTTGGATTTGGCACGAGGGTGAGTGATGGTTCAGTATATACAATTGTATTAACAAGTGATTTCACAAAAATGAAATGCACTGTTAATAATTGAAAGGACGAGAAACTGAACCATTGACTCACAGCTCGTGAGCTGTAAAGCCACGACAAGGCACCAACCTCTTTACAGGCCATTCATACACCTTTCATACGTGTGACAAATACAAAACCATTCACACCACCAGCCGCGGGCCCATCACATTACAACACTCACACCAGCAGACAGCGCCATTCAAGGGCCCATCACTTTCACACGCCCACATTCCTAACACAGCAACCACACAAGCTGATGGATTGCGTGGAGTGTCGCTCGGCTAGCAGTGTGTGTAGTGACCAGCAGCAAGTCACTACTCACACACTGCCAGCCGAGCGCCACTCCACGCACACCACTCAGCCAAGCACCAGCCTACACACACCACCATCACATTTAGGATTTTTTTATACAAAAAAGAAAACACAAACAAATTGCAAATAGATACAAATCTACTAACACAAAATCAGAAACATTGCACTAATGCCAACCTTGAAACAGAACAACAATTCTTAAACATTACAGACCAGGCAGTTCACTTTACCACTCATGGTTGCTCCCAATAATTCTTTTGCTTGTGGTACGCTCTATAACAAGCAGGCACACACAGCCCAGGGTTAGAAGGACACTCAGGGCAGTACATACGAGTCTCCTTCCGCGTACCTCTTCGCCAACAGACTCTACATCTCCTAGTGGGAAAGTCTTTTGAGAGTGTAGGAGGAATGTGATCAGGAAAGTGGCGATCTTTCAATCGAGCCACATCCTCCACCACTCCAACTCTAGGAACACTTGCCTGTTCCACAACAACAAGGCTGCCTATGACAGACTCCTGAAACTGAACAAAAGTCAACTTTGACGCAGGAGAACACTCCTTGAACACAACAAAAGCATTGAAAGTTGCTAAATTGAAGAGATGGATGGCCAACTTCTTATACCAAATGTAAGACTTACAAATAGCAGTGTAAGGTTCCAACCTCTGATCTACTCTATCAACACCACCCATGTGCTTATTGTAGTCTAAAATGCACACAGGTTTGCGCACTTCAGCAATCTGACCCCAAACAGCCACAGGTGAAGTACTCTCATCATGGATGGTAGTCAGCATGTACACATCCCTCCTGTCCACAAATTTCACAGCTAGCAGTTCCTCACTACGCAAGGCACTGCACTGTCCCCTCTGAAGTTTTTTGCAAACAAGCTCTTTTGGATAACCTTTACGGTTAGAGCGGATTGTGCCACAAGCAAAAGTGTCCACTTTGAACAATTCCTTAAACAATTGCACAGCAGTGTAGAAGTTATCAAGGTACAAATGGTGGCCTCTGTTAAACAGTCCTCTAGCAAGTTCCCACACAATTTTCTCTGAAACTCCTACTAAAGTGGACGGACAACCAGGGGGGTCAATAGTGGAATCCCTACCAGTGTACACACGCAAATTAAAAACATATCCTGTCCCATAGCGTGCCCTCTTGCTAGGAATGTACTGCCTAAAAACCAAATGGCCCTTGAACAGCACCAAAGACTCATCAATAGATATTTCTTTCCCTGGAGTATAGATCTCTGAAAATCAATCTACAAAGTGATCAAGAACAGGCCGAATCTTAAAAAGACGGTCACATTCAGGGTGATCTCGTGGCAACGCCAAACCATTATCAACAAAATGCAGCATCCGAAGCAAAAGTAAATACCGATCACGAGTCATAACTGCAGGAAATATGGCCGTTGCCATCAAGGGACTGGTAGACCAATATGAACCCATGGACGGCTTCCTTATCAAACCCATCAAAAAGTCAAACCCAAAAACTTCTTCATCTCTTCCAGATTTGTGGGACTCCACCGGGTAGCTCTAGAATGGGGCCTAAGTCTGGCACTGTTGTCCTCAAAAACTGTTCAGCATACAAATTAGTCTGCTCAACAATCTCACCCAAAAATACATCATCCATAAACAACTGAAAATACTGTATAGGCAAATAATGTTCACAATCCACTCTACACCCTGCATAACCACTAAAGGCAGGCAACACCGGCTGCACCATGTTTGGATCAACCCAGAGTCCAGCACTTCCAGTAGGAAGCCTAGCAGCCCCAGGCTGCAATCCAGATGCCTCTTGCAGCATCGGCACAGTAG